>OW240914.1:67054054-67064377 GCA_933207985.1 Pelobates cultripes | reverse complement strand
ACTCTTGGCAGATATGGATTGACACCTGTCCTAAGGGTCCCTGATACACACTGACACAGAGCAGAATAGGGACTGTTCCTCCTACATAGGGTCACTTGGCAGAGATGGATTGACACCTGTCCTCAGAGATCATGATACACACTGACACAGAGCAGAATAGAGACTGTTCCCCCTACATAGGGTCACTTGGCAGATATGCATTGACACCTGTCCTCAGAGACCATGATACACACTGACAGAGACCAGAATAGAGACTGTTCCCCCTACATAGGGTCACTTGGCAGATATGGATTGACACCTGTCCTAAGGATCCCTGATACACACTGACACAGAGCAGAATAGGGAATGTTACCCCAACATAGGGTCACTTGGCAGATATGGATTGACACCTGTCCTCAGAGCCCCTGATACACACTGACACAGAGCTGACACAGAGACTTACCCCCCACATAGGGTCACTTGGCAGATATGGATTGACACCTGTCCTCAGAGACCATGATACACACCTCGACACAGAGCAGAATAGAGACTGCTCCCTCCTACATAGGTCAATACTTGGCAGATATGGATTGACACCTGTCCTCAGAGATCATGATACACACTGACACAGAGCAGAACAGAGACTGTTCTCCTACATGGGGTCACTTACAGATATGGATTGACACCTATCCTCAGGATCCCTATTACACACTGACACAGAGCAGAATAGAGACTGTTTCCCCTACATAGGGTCACTTGGCAGATATGGATTGACACCTGTCCTCAGAGATCATGATACACACTGACACAGAGCAGAATAGAGACTGTTCCCCTACATAGGGTCACTTGGCAGATATGGATTGACACCTGTCTTCAGGATCCCTGATACACACTGACACAGAGTAGAATAGGGACTGTTCCCCCTACATAGGTTCACTTGGCAGGTATGGATTGACACCTGTCCTCAGAGACCATGATACACACTGACACAGACCAGAAGAGAGACTGTTCTCCTACATAGGGTCACTTGGCAGATATGGATGGACACCTGTCCTCAGAGACCATGATACACACTGACACAAAGCAGAATAGAGACTGTTCCCCCTACATCGGGTCACTTGGCAGATATGGATTGACACCTGTCCTAGGGATCCCTGATACACACCGACACAGAGCAGAATAGGGACTGTTCCTCCTACATAGGGTCACATGGCAGATATGGATTGACACCTGTCCTCAGAGCCCCTGATACACACTGACACAGAGTAGAATAGGGAATGTTACCCCAACATCGGGTCACTTGGCAGATATGGATTGACACCTGTCCTAAGGATCCCTGATACACACTGACACAGAGCAGAATAGGGAATGTTCCCCCTACATAGGGTCACTTGGCAGATATGGATTGACACCTATCCTAAGGATCCCTGATACACACTGACACAGAGCAGAATAGGGAATATTCACTAAATGCCAAACATTGTTATACAAGGGAATATTCAGTGGGTGGGGGCCATAAATCTCAATGGGGGGGGGACCTACTGTCCTCCCACCCGCCCCCACCTGTGAGCGGTGGGTGGGGGCCATAAAAATAATGAGGGGGGGGACTTACTGTATGATGTTGTATCGATCAGGTAGTGTAAGGGTTACGCCCGCTTCACAGTGACAGAGCAAACTCCCCGTTTAACGCACCGCAAACAACCGCAAACAGTCCATTTGCACAACCGCAAACTCCCCATTTGCACAAGGTTGGATACCAAGCTAGCCATGTCCCGTTCCTTGTCCTCACTGATGTCATTGAAGGTCTCTTCCTCCACCCAGCCACGTACAACACCAAGGGTCCCTGAAAGGTGACAACAAGCCCCCTGGGGCGCCTGCTGTGTTTGGTCTTCCACCTCCTCAAAGCCACCTTCCTCCTCTGACTCCTCTTCTTCAGACTCCTCTCTCTGCGTTGCCTCTCTCTGCATTATTATAAGGTGTGTTAAGTAGTATTATTCCTATCAGTTTAATCCCTGTTACGCCCCCTATCAGGGGACGTGTATATGGCATCGATTTTAGGAACCGGGATATGGAAAAAGATGCTTGGTCGGTCCTCCTACTTCAAATTTGGGGCACTGCGCGTGCAATCTAATGTGCCACCAGATAGGAGTGGTGTGTTAAGTAGTACTATTCTTATCGGTTTAATCCCTGTTACGTCCCCTATCCGTTGATGTGGAGCAAGACGCAGCAGCAGAAGAGGACTCAGCCGAGGAGGTTATGGAAGAGGATGGAGTAGAGGAGGTGGCAGCAGGCCTGCCTGCAAGTCATGGCGGTGTCACCAACTCCTCTGCAGAGCCACGCATTCCATGCTTGGCAGCCGTCAGCAGGTTTACCCAATGCGCAGTGTAGGGGTGGCCTGCCTCTGCCTGTAATTTTTTTTTCGATTAGTGGTACTATGCATGCAAGCTACTGTGACACCAGATATGAGTGGCACTGTGAACTGGCAGAGGTTGGCAGAGTACACGCTGTAGGGCTGACACACCCGCTTTGAGACAACTAACTGCTATTCAATCTATAACAGTGAAAAAGTTTTTTGTTTTTAAATGCAAGCTATTATGACACCAGATATGAGTGGCACTGTGAACTGGCAGAGTACACGCTGTAGGGCTGACACACCCGCTTTGAGACAACTAACTGCTATTCAATCTATAACAGTGAAAAAAGTTTTTTGGTTTTTAAATGCACGCTATTGTGACACCAGTGAGTGAGTGGTGGCACTGGGCAAATGGGCACAGTATACGCTGCGAGCCTGACACACAGACGCTTGCAGACAACTAACTGCTATTCAATCTATAACAGTGAAAAAAGTTTTTGGTTTTTAAATGCACGCTATTGTGACACCAGTGAGTGAGTGGTGGCACTGGGCAAGTGGGCACAGTATACGCTGTGAGCATGACACACAGACGCTTGCAGACAACTAACTGCTATTCAATCTATAACAGTGAAAAAAGTTTTTTGGTTTTTAAATGCATGCTATTGTGACACCAGTGAGTGAGTGGTGGCACTGGGCACAGTATCCACTGTGAGCCTGACACAGAAGCTGGCAGACAACTAACTGCTATTCAACCTATAACAGTGAAAAAAGTTTTGGGGTTTTTAAATGCAAGTTATTGTGACACCAGTGAGTGAGTGGTGCCACTGGGCACAGTATCCACTGTGAGCCTGACACAGAAGCTGGCAGACAACTAACTGCAATTACATTACACAGAAGAAAAAAAAGCAGATTGATGTTCTAGCCCTAAAAAGGGTTTTTTGGGGTGCTGTCCTTACAGCAGAGATCAGATGAGTCCTTCAGGACTGTAGTGGACACTGTATACCCTAACCTAGCTATGCATTTCTCTATCTAATCAACAGCAGCTACACTTTCCCTCCTCTCACTAAGCATGCAGCTTGAGAATGAATCTAAAATGGATGCTGTCCAGTAGGTGGGAGGGTCTGCTGGGGAGGGTGTGCTGCTAATTGGCTGGAATGTGTCTGCTGACTGTGAGGTACAGGGTCAAAGTTTACTCAATGATGACGAATAGGGGGTGGATCGAACCGCGCATATGTTCGCCCGCCGTGGCGAACACGAACATGCTACAGGGAGTGCAGAATTATTAGGCAAGTTGTATTTTTGAGGATTAATTTTATTATTGAACAACAACCATGTTCTCAATGAACCCAAAAAACTCATTAATATCAAAGCTGAATATTTTTGGAAGTAGTTTTTAGTTTGTTTTTAGTTTTAGCTATGTTAGGGGATATCTGTGTGTGCAGGTGACTATTACTGTGCATAATTATTAGGCAACTTAACAAAAAACAAATATATACCCATTTCAATTATTTATTATTACCAGTGAAACCAATATAACATCTCAACATTCACAAATATACATTTCTGACATTCAAAAACAAAACAAAACAAATCAGTGACCAATATAGCCACCTTTCTTTGCAAGGACACTCAAAAGCCTGCCATCCATGGATTCTGTCAGTGTTTTGATCTGTTCACCATCAACATTGCGTGCAGCAGCAACCACAGCCTCCCAGACACTGTTCAGAGAGGTGTACTGTTTTCCTCCTTGTAAATCTCACATTGATGATGGACCACAGGTTCTCAATGGGGTTCAGATCAGGTGAACAAGGAGGCCATGTCATTAGATTTTCTTCTTTTATACCCTTTCTTGCCAGCCACGCTGTGGAGTACTTGGACGCGTGTGATGGAGCATTGTCCTGCATGAAAATCATGTTTTTCTTGAAGGATGCAGACTTCTTCCTGTACCACTGCTTGAAGAAGGTGTCTTCCAGGAACTGGCAGTAGGACTGGGAGTTGAGCTTGACTCCATCCTCAACCCGAAAAGGCCCCACAAGCTCATCTTTGATGATACCAGCCCAAACCAGTACTCCACCTCCACCTTGCTGGCGTCTGAGTCGGACTGGAGCTCTCTGCCCTTTACCAATCCAGCCACGGGCCCATCCATCTGGCCCATCAAGACTCACTCTCATTTCATCAGTCCATAAAACCTTAGAAAAATCAGTCTTGAGATATTTCTTGGCCCAGTCTTGACGTTTCAGCTTGTGTGTCTTGTTCAGTGGTGGTCGTCTTTCAGCCTTTCTTACCTTGGCCATGTCTCTGAGTATTGCACACCTTGTGCTTTTGGGCACTCCAGTGATGTTGCAGCTCTGAAATATGGCCAAACTGGTGGCAAGTGGCATCGTGGCAGCTGCACGCTTGACTTTTCTCAGTTCATGGGCAGTTATTTTGCGCCTTGGTTTTTCCACACGCTTCTTGCGACCCTGTTGACTATTTTGAATGAAACGCTTGATTGTTCGATGATCACGCTTCAGAAGCTTTGCAATTTTAAGAGTGCTGCATCCCTCTGCAAGATATCTCACTATTTTTGACTTTTCTGAGCTTGTCAAGTCCTTCTTTTGACCCATTTTGCCAAAGGAAAGGAAGTTGCCTAATAATTATGCACACCTGATATAGGGTGTTGATGTCATTAGACCACACCCCTTCTCATTACAGAGATGCACATCACCTAATATGCTTAATTGGTAGTAGGCTTTCGAGCCTATACAGCTTGGAGTAAGACAACATGCATAAAGAGGATGATGTGGTCAAAATACTCATTTGCCTAATAATTCTGCACTCCCTGTATGTTCGCCGGGAACTATTCACCAGCAAACTGTTCGGTGCATCACTAATAGTCAGAGGGTGCATAGTGATTGCAATCAACTCTCATAGTCTTTTTAAAACTTCTGTAAACTTTACCTGTTTTGTAATCTCACAAATAAATTTTTGATGCTTTCTGGTTTTGATAATATTTTTTTAGATGTTTCCAAATTTGGTTTGAGCTTGGATTGAAACTGACTAAAGAAGGGTTAATTTTTACATTTTTGGACACTTTCCACTTCAATGTTGACTTCATCATTCATGGAGATAAGTCTTTTGGATTCATAGTTACAGATAATCTCCATAAACCTAGTTGACCCATCGTGTGTTGCAGGGAAAGTTGTACTCTTAATCTCCTGCAGATCGTGGATTTCTTAATATAGTTTTGTAGAGAGGAAACCTCCCAGCCCCACCCAATCTGTTGTTTAGTACATTTGTTCTCTCTCTAAAACCCGGATCGATGTCTTCCACCATTGTGCTAGGGTCCAGAGAGTTGTCTGAAAAGACTGTATCGATATATGAACATCAGAGATTTTGATCTTGTTTCTGAGTTAAAAAGCCACCATTTTTAAATATACTAGGGAAATGCTACAACCAAGTGGTACTAAAACTATTACGCACACATTGAGAACATTGCTAATGGCCCCAAAGCAATGAGCCAGGACTCGGCTGTGCAATGAGGATCCTTCAAAAAGTGGGGCGTAACCCACAAGTCACTAAACACACTCGGGCTAATTAATGGAAGCTGTTTGAATGAAGTATTGGATGCGAGGAGCAACATGCAAACAAGTTAACCACTGAGAATGGCGCCAGAGGTGCCAGGCACTACACTCATCAGTTCCTGCTAAATCTAGCAGAAAAATCCAGCTAATGATGTGCTCAAAAATGCTCTTGAAAGCAAATGCAAAACAAAATAGTTTTTTGTTCTGTTGACAATTCACTAAGTAATTTTAAGGAACCCGTGTTCAGTCAACGTTGGGAAATTAATCTTACAAAAGCTACAAATTGTTCTGTTAGGCTGATACCACCTAAGTAAAGGTTTTGCTATCCTTACGTTGGGCTGCCATTTTTAAGGGACACTATAGTAACCAGAACTACTACAACTTAATGTAGTGGATCTAGTGCACACACAGCATGAATGAAGGGGTAGGCTTTATCTGCCAAGCCCATACCCAAATAGCATTCTCCAACATCTCCCAGCATTAGTGATGAGGGAAAAGGCAAAATTGTTCTCCATACCTTCTCTGGCTTATAGCAGGGTCTAGGAGACCCCACACTTTCTTAATATTATTTTTTTAAAAGAGGGGAGGTAGCCCATCATCTCCCTTTTGTTACATAACGAGGTCACTGAAAGTGTTAATTTAACAATGACTTGCATGCGCAGTCGTACTAACTGTCACCCCAGCTTCTAAATATAAAATCGGAGTTTATAAATAATTAGATAAATAAAAAGATTAGGTTGAGTTTTTTTTTAACAGACTATCATTTTCATCTTTTAGAGCTCTAGTTATTATTTCAAAATTCTTAAATTTTTAAAAAAAATAAACATTTCCCAGCATCTGCTTTTTCTTTTTCATTTCACTCACCAATTTTATATTTGGTAAAAAAAGGTATATTTCATCTGTGGAATTCCTTGATGCCACCTGTTACAATGTACTGCTCAGCAAAAACATTTAAATGTTTTATCAACTTCCGGATTATTCTTGCAAAAAGGTATCTACAATCTTGCAACTCGTATTAAAGTTCAAGTGACAAATATATATTTTGGTACAATATTTATTGTTCTATTTTTTGTTTGTTTGTTTTAAAAATAAACACAATAAAGTGTAATAAAGGCTTTCATTTACATACGGAATAACGTGAAATAATTCACGCAAATGTGATGTAGGAATAAGCATACCAATATATGCTTAATTATTAAACAGATCCTTTAATTGCTTAAAGGGACACTATAGTCACCCAGACCACTTCAGCTCAATGAAGTGGTCTGGGTGCCAGGTCCCCCAGGTTTTAACCCTTCAGATGTAAACATAGCAGTTTCTTCCTGACAGCCACTAGAGGCGCTTCTGCGACGCTGGGTGCAAAAATCGCATTCAGCGTGCAGAACGTCCATAGGCAAGCATTGAGAAATGCTTTCCTATGGACTGTTTGAATGCGCGCTCGGCTCTTGCCACGCATGCGCATTCCGCTCCACTCGGGAGCTGCTGACGTGGGAGGAGAGGTCACCAGCGCAGAGGGAGCCCCGCACAGGATTAAAGTAACTGAAGGGGTTTTAACCTCTTCAGCGCCAAGGGAGGGGGCCCTGAGGGTGAGGAGGACCTAAGGGTTATATAGTGCCAGGAAAACAAGTTTGTTTTCCTGACACTATAGTGATCCTTTAATATGGAAACTCAGACATGCATTAGGAAAAGGCCTTATGCATGTCTGAGTTTCTGCAAGTCTGAGTTTTAAAAGACCACTTCTAGCAAACCTGAACAGTGCTCAGATCACCTACAGCTGGAAGGAAAAGGCCTTATGCATGTCTGAGTTTCTGCAAGTCTGAGTTTTAAAAGACCACTTCTAGCAAACCTGAACAGTGCTCAGATCACCTACAGCTGGAAGGAAAAGGCCTTATGCATGTCTGAGTTTCTGCAAGTCTGAGTTTTAAAAGACCACTTCTAGCAAACTCCTGCTTCTTTATGTTTCGGTGGTCTACAGTTCTCCTAGACTCGACTGTAAAGGAGGTGGTGTAGGCATCCTTCTATCCCCTCAATGTACCTTTCAACCTATCCTCCCTGCCCCTGCCCTATCCTTTACTTCCTTTGAAGTTCACACTGTATGCCTTTTTAAGCCCACTCCTTTAAGAATTGCCATCATCTATCGCCCCCCCCGGTCACCCTAAACTATTCATTGAACACTTTTCCTCCTGGTTACCCCACTTTCTTTCCTCTAGCACTCCCTCTTTCATACTTGGGGACTTCAATATCCCTATCAACAAGCTCAACTGCCCTGATGCCTCTCGTCTGCTCTCTGTAACCTCCTCCTTTGGACTCACACAGATTTCTTCCTCAGCAACTCACACTGCAGGAAACACTCTTGACCTCATCTTCACCAATCTCTGTACCACCTCTGATCTCGCCACTGTTCCATTTCCTTTGTCTGACCACCATCTGCTAACATTTAACATCTGCATCTATTCCCTCGCATCTCATCCGCACTTTGTCTCCCTCTCTTGCTCTTCCTCTCGCTAACATTTTCAATCTTCTTCAATCCCTTTCCTCTGGCACATTTCCCTCTGCCTTCAAACATGCAACCGTAACCCCAATTCTGAAAAAGCCCAACCTTGATCCCAACTCCCCATCCAACTACCGCCCTATCTCGCTACTGCCATTTGCCTCCAAGATCCTCGAGAGAGTTGTCTACGCCAGTTTGACAGACTTTCTCGAATCCAACTCTCTGCTTGACCCCCTTCAGTCTGGATTCCGCGCTGGTCACTCTGTCGAAACTGCTGTGACCAAAGTATCCAACGATTTAATTGCTGCTAAATCTCGCGGCCAATACTCTATCCTAATCCTCCTTGATCTTTCTGCCACCTTTGACACTGTTGATCATCAACAGCTTCTTCACATTCTCCGTAACTTTGGTCTACGGGATTCTGCTCTCTCCTGGTGCTCCTCCTACCTCTCCCAGCGCTCCTTCAGTGTTTCTTTCTCTGGCTCTGCCTCTTCTCCCCAACCCCTCCCTGTCGGCGTCCCCCAAGGTTCTGTCCTCGGCCCCCTACTGTTCTCTATCTATACTGCCTCCCTTGGTAAACTCATCAGCTCTTTTGGCGTCCAATACCATTTATATGCAGATGACACGCAAATCTACCTGTCCTCCCCTGATCTCTCTCCGCCCACCTTGACTCGTGTTTCTGACTGCCTCTCTGCTATTTCCAACTGGATGGCTGCTCACTTCCTTAAACTCAACCTGTCCAAAACAGAACTTCTAGTTTTTCCTCCCTCAAGTGCTGCTACTCCTGTGTCTGTCTCCATCCAAGTCAACGGCGCTACTATCACCTCTACCTCCCAGGCTCGCTGCCTAGGGGTTCTTTTTGATTCTGATCTCTCTTTTACTCTCCATGTTCAATCGATAGCCAAATCCTGTCGCTTCCAACTCAAGAACATAGCGCGCATCCGCCCATATCTAACGCCAGACGCGGCTAAGGTACTGGTTCATGCTGTTGTTCTCTCTCGCCTTGACTATTGCAATCCCCTTCTCACCGGTCTTACATGTTCCCAGCTTGCACCGCTGCAATCTATAAAGAATACGGCTGCGAGGCTTATTTTCCTGTCCGGTCGCACCTCCCACGCCTCCACGCTCTGTCAGTCCCTGCATTGGCTTCCAGTTAGATATAGGGCCCAATTCAAAATTCTGGCGTTTGCTTACAAATCCCTACATAATGCTGCTCCAACATACCTATCCTCCCTCATACACAAGTATGTCCCTTCGAGACCCCTGCGCTCAGCCCAAGACCTACGCCTATCCTCTGCCCAGATCCCCACCTCTGATGCTCGCCTTCAAGACTTCTCCAGGGCTGCACCTATTCTGTGAAACTCCCTTCCCTCCTCAATCAGACTTTCACCCAGCCTCCACTCCTTCAAAAAATCTTTGAAAACTCACTTCTTCATTAAAGCATATCAATTAAACTGTCAGCAGGTTTCTCATCCCCCACCCCATGACTCCGTTCCTGCACCTGTCAAAAATGACCTACCAAGCACTCAATAAACCCTTCTGTAACAAACTATTTAATTCCCCTACTTTAACCCTTTGTGTCACTATACCCCACTCCCTCTAGCATGTAAGGTCATCGAGCAGGGTGCTCATCCCCCTCTGTTCCTGTACATCAGTGGTCTGATCTCAATTATGTGTCTGTTAGTCCACCCATTGTACAGCGCTACAGAATTTGTTGGCGCTATATAAATAATAAAATAATAATAATAATATGCTTAGAAAAAAAAATTCTATAGTGTAAAATGTAACAGTAATAAAGATATGTATACATAAAAACACTTAATGGGCTAAAAGTACTTTGTGGTCACCATTCCCCCCCTAGCTTCAAGAGACACAAAGTCATTGAAAGTGGGGAGCACAGGTCCAGATCCTATTGCTTCTACTATTTGATTTGTTCT
>OW240914.1:67039731-67051422 GCA_933207985.1 Pelobates cultripes | reverse complement strand
AGCTAATGTGTGTCCAGGGACAATGCACTTCACAGCACCATATTAATGCAGACTAATTAGATGTAATATTAGCCTACACTATAGCACTATCAACACTTTTAATATCCCTAAAGTGTCTTGGCTTTGACAATGACGGAGAGGCTGAATTGCTTATCCTATGCACTGGTGAACAAAATGCTGTCTTCCCTTTAGCACAGATTTTCAGTATAACGTTTTAAAAATAATTCTCCCCTTGCGTATGGTGCCCTGCCATGGCAGTATGGCGGCATAGAACTCATAATAATTCTCTTCTATTTGTAATTTGTAGTTACATTTTGGACATTAAAACATGCCCAATATTTCTGGAGCTGAGCACCAGCTTCTATAAGACAATAGAGCTGTTGAGAAAGTAAAACGTGTTCAGCTATCTAGGTTTGTGTTACTTGTGCAGCCCCCCACAAGGACCAGTAGGGGATTTTTATTACCTGCAGAATTTTTTTATATGTTTTTTCAAATTTTGTACCACTTTTTGGAATTTTAATACAGAAGAAAACTGTATCCTTATCACAATTATCAAGTTTACTTAACTGAGTGCAAGGGTTTATTACATGAATTGGGCAGACAAGATCGGCCGAATGGTTCTTATCTGCTGTCACATTCTATGTTTCTTTAAATACTTCGGTTAGTTTAAAGGTGTCGAGCCAACAGAAAAAGTGAGTACCATAATGTGCCTGCTTTACTGATTATGATACTCCGCTAATAACTTCTGATGTTTAATGCTGGACAATAAGTTGTGTCTGCTGGGGTAGCTATGGACCTTTTTGAATTGTTTTGTGTCGTAAACGATAATAGATGAAAATTGATGAAACAATAAAGTCCCACAGGACATATCACAGCTCATGTCAAATAAAAAAAGGGGTTTTAATCTAATTGAGGGAACAAGCAGTGGCGGCTCTAGACTTTGTGAGGCCTTAGGCGAAACTCAAACATGAGGCCCCCACTAACACCTAAAGTTAAAAATAGGGGTTGCATTGTGTGTATAAGGTGCTGTAGTTGTATTGAAGGACAAGCTGGCAGTGCTGGATACAGAGAGCTAGTCTCTGTATTCATCATTCAGAGGCTTGCAGTGTCGCGGCTCCCTGTGCCGTTGCATTGTGATCTCTCCGACTCTAGTTATGGCATAATTTGCAAACTAACTTAATTTGCAATAAACAAATTTAATTAGCAATTATGCCAATCATTTATACATAACTGAGGGGTATGGTTACATAGCCTTGCAGTCGTATATACACAAGTGGCGGTGTATGTATATATGACTGTATCTGACATTGTCTACCTATGTGTGACAGGGTTTGGGGTGAGTGTTGCACAGTTGGAGTACAGGATTGTAAGGGTTTATGTAATAGGGTGAGTGTGGCAGGGTGAAGGGGGTGAGTGGGACAGACTGATAGAGGATGAGTGACAGGGTCGGGGGGTGAGTGTGACAGGGTTGATGGGGGGGTTAATGCAATTGGGTAGGTGTGGCAAAGCAAGGAGTGGGTGATAGTGTATGTGAAGGAGGTGTCAGTGTGTGTGGTAATGATAGGGTGGGGAATGACAAGGTGTGCAGTGGAAGGCTGTGACAGCGTGTGTGTGTGGGAAGGCTGTGATTGGATGGGTGTGGGGTGACAGGGTAGGGGAGCTGTGAGAGGGTGGGGGCGGTAGGGGGCTTTGACAGGGTAGGAGGTGGTGGGAGACTGTGACAGGACAAGGGGTAGTGGTGGGGCTGGAGCAGGAGTGGTGGGGCAGGTGGTGGTAGGGGCACAGTAGGAGGACAGAGAGTGGTAGGGTTCCCCTGGGGCAGGGGGGTTAGGGGGGCTGTGACAGGGCATGGGGTGGCAAGAGGGCAGTGACAGGGTACGGGTAGTAGGGAGCAGAAGGTGGTAGGGTGGCTGTGACAGGGCAGGGGATGGTAGGGGGCAGAGGGTGGCAGGGTAGTGGGGTGGTAGGAGGGCAGAGGGTGGCTGGGGCAGAGGGTGGTAGGAGGACAGTGACAGGGTAGTAGGGTGGTAGGAGGGCAGAGAGTGGCTGGGGAAGAGGGTGGTAGGAGGACAGTGACAGGGTTGTGGGGTGGTAGGAGGGCAGAGAGTGGCTGGGGAAGAGGGTGGTAGGAGGACAGTGACAGGGTAGTGGGGTGGTAGGAGGGCAGAGAGTGGCTGGGGAAGAGGGTAGTAGGAGGACAGTGACAGGGTAGTGGGGTGGTAGGAGGGCAGAGAGTGGCTGGGGCAGAGGGTGGTAGGATGGCTGGGGCAGGGGGTGGTAGGAGGGCAGTGACAGGGTATGGGTAGTAGGGAGCAGATGGTGGTAGGGTGGCTGTGACAGGACAGGGGATAGTAGGGGGCATAGGATGGTAGGAGGGCAGGAGGGTGGCTGGGGAAGAGGGTGGCTGGGGCAGGGGGTGGTAAGAGGGCAGATGGTGGCTGGGCCTTTATCCGCACGAACCCATCTGTGCTCTGAATCAGCCACAAATTAGTGCGATGATCACGCTTAAGTTTTCGTGAAATATCTAATGTTTTCATACCTCGTCCAAGGCATTGAACTATTTCACTCTTTTTGGCAGCAGAGATCCTTTTTTCTTCCCCATATTGCATGAAAATGGTGCTCTGCTTATTAATGTGATTGTTTTCAGTGATCAAAAAAGCCATGAGACACAATGCCACCCGTGAGTTAAACTGAAAAACAAAATATTTAATTTTTGTGACACTTAAATAGAATTTGCATAATAATTTGGAACAGGGTGTAGTGATTTCCCACTGGATTAAATATAATGTATGTATCTAATATTTTGGCAAATGTACTACATTCAACCAAACATTGATGTGTAAAAACGCAGTGCTTGATAAACTTAGTGCATGTAAAAGGTGGACTGCATGGACTGTCTCTACATTAAACCACAGAAGCCTTGGTAGAAGAGTTACTTCTCGGAGAGAGAGAGAACTTGATATGTGAGATTTATTATGGGCAGCTCTCCGTGGTAATGTAAGCCCTTAAAGAGTTCGCTCTCAGGGAGTGAGGTAACTTTATATTTCGCCCAACTTTTCAGGTGGAGTTAGTTTCAAAGAGCAAGGGTTACAGAAACATGATTGCTATTGGAGACATGCTTAATCTACACCAGGGGTGGGGAACCTACGGTCCTCCGGATGTTTTGAACTACATCTCCCTTGATGCTTTGCCAGAGGATTATTGGAAATGTAGTCCAAAACATCTGGAGGGCAATAATACCCTGCAGCCTGGCTCTTTGCAGGATTGTTTACTAAAGTGAGGTTCATATTGAATTCAAAGTGACTTCCAAAATGAAGACCAGAGTAGCTGCAAAGAAAGCATAGATGATAGAGAGCACGCTTTCTGTAGTTTTGGTGTGTAAGATAATTTTTTTATTTTTTTTAAATCAGCTTTTTTGAGCTTAAATTTCAATTTCACTGTGAATTCTTACTTTAGTGAATAGCTCTGATAGAGATATTTACTAAAGTGAGAATTTAAAGTGATACAAAGTGAATTTCAACTTTAAGGTCAAAATAGCTGAACTGGTGACGTTCAGGAAACTTCTATAAGTCCGTAACGCATTCAGTTTAGCCTTACTTTAACAGGTTACTTTTAATGGGACACTAAAGGCACTTAGGCCACTTCATCTTAATAAAGTGGTCTGGGTGCAGTGTCCCTGTTATTTTAACACTGAATGTGAAATATTGCAGGTGTTTAGAAACTGCAATGTTTACATTGCGGGCAGGGCCGGACTGTGAAAACATTTTGGGCCAGGCATTTTTTTATCACAGTAGCACACTGAGAAGCGGGTGGGTGTTTTGTCATCACCAATGACAAGCACGCCCCCTCTCTAAGTGAGCCTGTTGGTTCAATGCTCTACCAGGGCAGACCATGCACAGAGCTCTGCTGAAGAGCTCTAGCATGAGAAAAAAGCCCTGTATTTGTTCTGCGCAGCACAAGCAAATTTAATAACATGCTTGCACTGTGTTTGCTTGTAACTTTTCTCTGGTGTCTTTAAAAATGGGATACCAGGAGACAAGAGGGTCAGGAAAGAGTATTGTGCATGTGTTTGGAGCCTGCTTGTGGGATTGTGTGTGTGTGAGCAAGCATGTCAAACTCAAAGGCTAGCACGGCCACATAAACAAGGTTTAAGTTTATGTGGGTGCAAAAAAAACCCAAACCTTAAATTTTTATAGAAACGTATGTTTGTTTTGAAAAGTACAGTATAAAAAAAAAACAGCATCCTCCTCTACTAAACCCCAGTCCCCCCCTCTGTACTAAATCCCAGTCCCCCCCTCTATACTTAATCCCAGCACCCCCCTCTACTAAACCCCTTGTTTGAAAAAACCCCCAAAAAACAATATTAGCCAACCATTAGCCAACAAGCAGACTCCACTCACATTGCCGCTGCCAGTATACGATTCCGGAGTCCAACCTCTGGTATACCCCCAATGGTGCTGTCCGCATCCTATGCCAAACAGATCCTCCTGCTACTCCTTGAAAACCTGTGAAGGTGGAGCACATTGACGTCACCTCCAGGTCCTCCACTGTCCAGCCGCAGCTATCGCAGCACTGACCAATACACACAGACACTGACAGACACACACACACACACTCTCTCTTACAGATACGCACACTCACTGACAGACACACACACACTGACAGACACACACTCACTGACAGACACACACACTGAAAGACAGACACACACACACATAATGACAGACACACACATTGACACACACACACTGACAGACACACTCACCGACAGACACACACACACACTGAAAGACACACACACACTGACAGACACACACACACACACACACTGAGAGAAACAAAAACACACACA
This sequence comes from Pelobates cultripes, assembly GCA_933207985.1. Classification (NCBI taxonomy): domain Eukaryota; kingdom Metazoa; phylum Chordata; class Amphibia; order Anura; family Pelobatidae; genus Pelobates; species Pelobates cultripes. The sequence goes on along the minus strand of OW240914.1, from coordinate 67,046,570 downwards.
CACATACATTTACACATTCTTACACACACTCACAAAATTTTATTTATTGCTCCCTACCTTTGGGACCTGGTGTGGGGCCTCTGCCTGAACTTCTCTTGGGAGCTCAGTTTTCCTGCTCCCTCACGCATGCAGTTTAGTGATGCCGGGCGCCGGAATTACGTCATATTCCGGCACCCGGCATCACTGCAGAGGGTGTGCACGAGGGAGCAGTAAGGAGCAGGAAGACTGAGCTCCTTCGCTGCCACCAGGGACCTCTCCTACCCGGGCAGGTAATTTTGGTAGAGTAGGCACCTGCAATGTGGGCAAGCAGGTGCCTACTCTGCTTTAGTAAGCATGGCAAACCCGTGGCTCCTGGGGCTGCAAAGTTATTCATTGTGGGCCGCATGCGGCCCATGGGCCGCTAGTTTGACATGCTTGGTGTACAGTGAGCGGATTGTGGTGTGGAAAATAGGTTGGCTTCAGTTGTATTGTGTGTGTGTGTGTGTGTGAGGGGTGCTGTTTGTGTGTGAGGGGTGCTGTGTGTGTGTGTGTGTGTGTGTGTGTGTGTGTGTGTGAGGTTGCTGTGTGTGAATATGTTTGGAGGGATTGTGTGTGGGGGCAGATTAATGTAAATGTATAATTTTGCATAGCTAGCGTTCACTCTTGCGAGATCTGGCAATGCTCTGACCTTGCGAGAGGAACCCGCCAGAGCTGCAGGCTAGAGCTCTCCCAGGTCCTCCCTAGAGAAGATCAGGGCGATGTCCCACACAAGCTCCCAAAGGTAGGGAGCAATGAATAAAATGATGTGAGTGTGTGCAAGAATGTTGAAGTGTGTGTGTGTGACTGTCAGTGTGTGTGTGTGACTGTCAGTTTGGGTGTCTGTCACTGTGTGTGTGTCTGTCATTGTGTGTGTGTGTGTGACTGTCACTGTGTGTGTCTGTCATTGTATGTGTGTGACTGTCACTGTGTGTGTGTGACTGTCACTGAGTGTGCGTGTCTGTGTGTCTGTCAATGTGTGTTTCTTTCACTGTGTGTCTGTTACTGTGTGTGACTGTCAGTGTGTGTGACTGTCAGTGTGTCTGACTGTCAGTGTGTGTGTGAGACTGTCAGTGTGTGTCTGTCTGTCAGTGTGTCTGTCTGTCAGTGTGTGTGACTGTCAGTGTGTGTGTCTCTGTCAGTGTGTGTGTCTGTCTGTCTGTCTGTCTTTCAGTGTGTGTGTGTCTGTTAGAGATTGTGTGTGTGTGTCTGTCAGTGTGTGTTGGTCAGTGTTGCGATGGCCGCGGCTGGACAGTGGAGAACCTGGCGGGGCACACAACGCCACTTTCTGACGTGACGTTAACGTGCTCCACCTTCACAGGTTTTCAAGGAGTAGCAGGAGGATCCGTTTGGCACAGGATGCGGACATTGGGGGTATACCAGAGGCTGGACTCCGGAGTCACATACTGGCAGCGGCATCGTGAGTGGAGTCTGCTTGTTGGCTAATATTGTTTTTTGGTTTTTTTTTAAACAAGGGCTGGGGTTTACTAGAGGGGGGTGCTGGGATTTAGTATAGAGGGGGGTGCTGGGATTTAGCATGGGGGGGGGGGACTTTGAATTAGTACATAGGGAGGGCTGTAAATTAGTACAGAGGGAGGGCTGTGAATTAGTACCGAGGGGGGACTGGTATTTAGTACAGAGTGGGGACTGGTATTTAGAACAGAGGGGGTACTGGGGTTTAGTAGAGGGGGATGCTGTTTTTTTTATACTGTACTTTTTAAAACAAAGCTAAGTTTCTATGAAAATTTAAGGTTTGGGGTTTTTTTTGTGGCCCACATAAATGTAAACCTTGTATATTCCAAACACTATAGTGTTCCATACCCCATAGTCCTTTTTTAGGCAGTCCTAAAGACTTTTTATTATTTTAATACCTCCCCCTGCTTACCTTTGCTTGGGAAGGGGGACATTTCCTGCAGTCCCTGATGGTCCCAGTGGTGAGAGTGAACTCTAGCAGCCTCACGAGCTGCTAGAGTTCACTCTCGCGAGAGTCGGAGCGTTGCCATGGTAACCACGGCAATGCTCCGCGCTTGCAAGAGAAGACCTCGGTGGAGCTGCATGTTAGAGCTCACTGGGTCCTCTCTCCCTCCCTCCCCTGCTGGCTGCAGCATTACACTGCTAGCGGGCCGGACAGTGAGATCTCTGATCTCCCCTCCGGTCCTGCAGAGCCGGCAGGGGAGAGGGAGGCAGATTTCAGCACCGGGAAAATATCTTGCGGCTCCCCTGTGTGCTCGTTGCAGTGCCCCAGGGTGGCATGGCACACAGTTTGGGAACCGCTGTATTAATATTAAAATACATTTAGAATGACGTTAATTATATATATATATATATATATATACACACATATATATATATATATATATATATATATATATATTATATACACACACATATATATATATATCAATAAATTGAAAAGAATAAATAAAATAAAAATAATAAAAATAAATTTTAAAAAAATTATATACCAGTTTTAATTGTTCTAACTGTATTTTGATATTAATATACATATATATTAAAGTCAAAATACATTTAGAATTACGTTAAAAACACATATTACGTTAAAAATACATATATAGTACGCCCTCCAGTCTTTCCTTACTTACCCGGTCGCCGGCGATCCCACGCCAGCGATCGCGGTTGGGGGGACTCCCAGGGAGCCCCCCGCAGCACATCCAATCCCCTGGCAGCCCCCCCGGCCATGTGAGAGTGAGGTCCTTGCGAGGACCTCACAATCACATGGTCGGGATAGCTGCCTCCTGCATTGCCAGCAGGGGGGCTGCCTGTAATGACAGGTGGTCCCCCTGCTGGCTAGAAATAAAATTAAATAAAATTTAAAATAGTAAAAAAGTGTAAAAAAAAAAATATATATATATATATATATATATATACTTAGATCATATATATATATATCATATATATATGATCTAAGTATATATATACACATATACATACACACACATACACTGTCTAGGTGTATTTTACTATTAATATATATATAATTATAAATATATATTAATATCAAATTACACATAGACTGATATTGATTAAATATATATATAATTATTGTTATATATATATTTCTATATAATATAAAAAAATTAAATATGTAAATACGTTAAAAAATAAAATAAAAAAATAATAAAAAAATATATAGATGTGTGTTATTTCATTCTAACTGTATTGTGATATTAATATATATATATTTATATCAAAATACATGTAGAACGAAAATATATATATCTATATACATAAATATATACGTATATATCACTATATATATATGCCTATATATAAATAAAAATATTTTAAAAAAATTATATATATATATATATATATACATTATATTCACATACGTATATATATATATATATTAATTCTACATATATATTTATGTAATATTTTTACATAATTAGGTATATTAATTAATTACAATTAGCAGGACCTGCCTGACAACCCATGCCGAAAGTAAAGGGAATTTAATTTGCTAGCACTATATTTAACCCTATAACTTTCCAAGACACCATAAAACCTGTACATGGGGGGTACTGTTCTACTCGGGAGACTTCGCTGAACACAAATATTAGTGTTTCAAAACAGTAAAATGTATTACAACGATGATATCGCCAGTAAAAGTGAAGTTTTTTGCATTTTTCACGCACAAACAGCACTTACACGGACGATATTATTGCTGCGATACTTTTTACTGGTTTAAAACACAAATATTTGTGTTCAGCGAAGTCTCCTGAGTACAACAGTACCCCTCATGTACAGGTTTTATGGTGTTTTCAAAAGTTACAGCATCAAATATAAGGCTTGCGTTTCATTTTTTTCACATTAAAATTCGCCAGATTGGTTACGTTGCCTTTGAGACCCTATGGTAGCCCAAGAATGAAAATTACCCCTATGATGGCATACCATTTGCAATAGTAGACAACCCAAGGTATTGCAAACGGGGTATGTCCAGTCTTTTTTAGTAGCCACTTAGTCACAAACACTGGCCAAAATTGGCGTTTTTTGCATTTTTCACACAAACAAATACTAACGCTAACTTTGGCCAGTGTTTGTGACCAAATGGCTACTAAAAAAGACTGGACATACCCCATTTGCAATACCTTGGGTTGTCTACTATTGCAAATGGTATGCCATTATGGGTGTAAATTTCATTCCTGGGCTACTATAAAGTCCCAAAGGCAACGTAACCAATCTGGCGAATTTCAATTTCAAATATAACGTGCTATATTTGACCCTGTAACTTCCCCAAACGCCATAAAACCTGTACATAGGGGGTACTGTTTTACACGTGAGACTTTGCTGAATACAAATATGTGTATTTTATTGCAATAAAAGCAAACAGTATTATGACATTGACCGTTAAAATGTCATGTAGAACTAACAAAATAAAAATAAAAATCTTATTTTCTCCCATTTTATTCATATTAAATTATGTTTCATTGCTAAATATTTGATATTAAATGAAAGCCCTGTTTTCCCTGAATAAAATGATATATAATAAGGGTGGGTTCATTTAATATGAAAGAGGTGAATTACGGTTGGACAGACATGTAGCGCAAATGCCAGGTTTTGTTTACATTTTGTTTCGTTCACAACGTGTACATTTGGCTCCGTCCTTAAGGGGTTAAGCCTGAGCAGACATATAGCGCAAATTCAAAATTTTTGTTTACGTTTTGTTTTGATCACAACTTGTACAATTGGCTCAGTCCTTAAGGGGTTAAAGATGCAGCTTTTTCTAGCTAAGGAGGGCCGAATTAGGAATTCTCATATAGAGTGACCCCTTCCCTAACTATTGCAGCTGTGCTATTAGCTACAATTTATTAACTGCTCTCTAAAAAACATTATTTTTAAAATGTGTAGCAAAGTAGTGACTCGTCTATTAAAGGATCGTTATAGCGCAGGGGTAGGCAATGTTCACCACTCCAGATGTTGTGGACCTCATCTCCAATGATGCTCTTACAGCCATATGTCAAAGCATCATGGGAGATATAGTCCACAGCCTCTGGAGGTTGCCAAAGGTTACATAAAACATTTGTATTTTACATGCTAGAATGCCCTAGTCACCATTTAGGGCTACAGTGCCAGAGTTAAATAGGTGAGTTTACTTACCTTTCATTCTTTCATCCCTCAAGTTCCACCTCTTTGGGGCTGAGATCGTCAATCCCATCGGAAAGCATTGAACAGGTAGTGTGCATGCACAGCCAAACCATGTGCTACTCCAGTCAGATGGTCTCCTGAGACAACTTGATTAAAATAACAAAGTTTGATTCTGGTATTTTATGGAAGGGCCTCTGATGGCTTTCATATTGACAGCCAGCAGAATGGCAACGTTTTCAACCGCAGCATTGAAACAAGGGGTGCCTACAGTGTACCTTTAAGATTGTGACTGTTAAATGCAGATACAGGCCACCATTCACTGTTTGAATGCACTGTGTTTTCACATATTAAAGATTGGTTGAATGTATTACATTTGTCAACAAATTTGGGAATAGATATTAGAATATCTTTTGCGCTTGGTTCATATTTGGTGCTTGGCTCATATTTGGTGCTTGGCTCATATTTGAAAGTTGCAAGAACTTGACCAAAATAGTGCGGAACATTAAAAAAAAAAACAACCACAAAAATGATATATTACACAACCTGACCAATCAACAGTTATTTAGCTATTTCCCTCGTGTTTGCAGTTTAAACCTGGGAGGTATTTACACTTCATTGACAAAACTAATGAAAATGTTATTCTAACCTACAGAGAGAGGCACAGAACATCTATAAAAGCTGCACTTGGACATATTGAAGGAAATGGTTCTCAAATCAAAGCTGATCATGGAGCTCACAGAACAGCAGTTACGAGCATGTAACTCTCGTGATAAAACCTGTCAATCAAATTAACATATAGTTATGTTGGTAAGAGGAGGTAAATAAATTACAGAAACACAAAAATCGTATTTATCCAGCATAAATGAAACAGACCATAAAGGATAATAACATTTCAAAAAGAGCTATCATCAGAAATTGCATTTTGGAGCTTAACATCTGTTTAAATTCTTTTTCTCAGCATGCTAGAACCGCATGAAGTTCCATTTAAAGTCCTCCCACTTTCCAATTATGTGTCAGGTCTTTGCAGGTGTCTTTATCTATTGCTGCCAGAATCTGACTTCTTTAAAACAAAGCATCGTATTAACCGGTTTACGACTGGAAGATTTTTACATTTACAAGACTTTAAGTTTACGAACGAATGTCAATGGCCCTACGACGGTCCTTCGTGTTTCTGTATGTATGCGAAGCACATGGTTATTTTTCTTTTAGTTTTGTATTTTAATGGAACCATCGTTTTATTTTAGTATATTGTAGTGTAGAAATGGCATTTCCAATAATTATTTACATGATGTAGCTGTAACCCCTTTTTGTTCCTAACTTGGTCTTCAATGGACACTTACCGGTGTCTTAATTGTACTTAAACTCACAAGAGAAGTAAATTGTAAGTTGTAATCACAGAAGTGATGTGATACTGTATCATGTCGTACATCTTGTTACAAAATTGTTCTATGTACTCACTTTATTATTTGTTGTTTTTATTATGATTTTTATTTTTAATATTATTACTATTAGTGTATGAGACAAGCACGATTTAAAATTTTATTCTCATGAAAAACAGTCAGCCTTGGACAATAAATTGTATATGTGCTTCACCTGGTACAATTCAACACCTCTATTGCTTCAGACAGAGAGTAGGAAGCTCTCTATCTGCGTTTAACCCGGTGGTACAGGACTTAACTCACTGGCTCAGTGCATTCAGCTTTGTAATATGATTT
>OW240914.1:67013202-67039631 GCA_933207985.1 Pelobates cultripes | reverse complement strand
GTTGATGTGTACCAAGGGGGGTGCAGAAAAGAGAGAGTGGGGGGGGTGATATTTGGTGGGGGGTGTACGGTGCTCTATACTGTTGTGGCCGAGATCCCCGTGCGTTGTGGCTTTGCGCATGCTGTTCCTTTCTTATGTGCTGTTGGTGGCCCTTTATCGTGTATCTCGGTTATTCAAGGGTGGGAGCGTGTGTGGGTTCTGCCTGTGCTTCATGGTGTTAGGTGTCTGTATCGTGCTCTCGGGGTGTGTGGTGGAAGGGGAGGGTGTGGGGTTATGGGGTGTAGGGTTCTGTTCTCTGGGGTGGGGTTGGGGGTTGTTCGTTGTCGGCTTGCCTTTTTCAGTGTTTGGATTTCTGGGTTGTATGGGGAAGTGTGGGGTAGTCCCCCGTAGCCCTCGCTGTTGGGGGTACCGGTGTGTGCTGTAGGGTTTGCTGTGGGCATTCCATTCTCTATTCTGAAAGTATAGGCCTGTTCCTTTAGCTTGTGTGTGGTGGGTTTTCCCTTTTTTTGTGTGGTTATCTTGTGTCTCTTTTGGTCGTTGTGCCATGGGGCTTGCTTTTGGGTGTCCCTTTCCTGTTTCAATGGGTTGGATTTTGCTGGGGGCTTGGCTTGTGTGCCTGATCTGGGGTCATAGTGTTATCTCTCCTCCTCTTTGCCTCAGGTCTCAGTGGGTTTTCTTGGTTTTGGATGGGGTGTGGTTCTGGGTGTTTCAGTTCCCCATGACGTCCCGTCGCGCCCCCGCGTCCCGGTCGGCCAGGCCCACTCTCAGGATCAGTAGGGGTAAGGCAGGAGGGGAAAAAAAAGAGGTGGGGGGTGTTGAGTGGGGGTAACTGACTTTAAGTGTATATGGTAGGGGAGGGTGTGGGGAGGGAGGGTTGCGGTTTGGTATGTGTTTTGGTTGCGTCTGATCAGTATTCTCCCCGTGTGCTGTCTTTCTTGCGTGTGTTATGTTAGGGCTGGGGGGTCTCTATTGTGTGCGTGGTGGTTTTGCACGTGGGTGTGTTGTTCCCTTGGCTGTGTTCCCTGCGTTAGTGTATGTTAAGAGTTTCTCAGTTCGTGGAGTGTTTATGTTTATGTTTAGGCCGCTAGTTTGTTTTCGCTCCATGTAAGAGATTCGACAGGTTTGTTCAGGAGCATGGTCCAGGGTTGAGCTTCGATTGGTTTGTCTATAATTAGGTCCAGAAGTCGTATTACCCTAGTCCAGAGTGGTTTGAGCTTGGGGCATTGCCACCAACAGTGGAGGTATGTCCCGGGCCCTCCGCATAGTTTCCAGCACTGTTCGTTGGGCAGTTTTCCCATTTTGTAGAGTTTTCGCGGTGTCATGTCCCACGGAATAGGGTCTTATATGCCTGCTCTTTATGTGTGACACATACCGTTAGTGTGTTTGTTGCCTCCCAAAGGTCTGCCCAGTCTCCTGGGTCCTCCAGTGGTCCGAGGTCGCGTTCCCATGCTGCTATATAGGTGAGGTTAACCTGCAAAGTGTGGGTCATTAGAGTGATGTAGATGTCAGAGATTTGTCCCGGGCGTGTTGGTGCATCGAAGCACTGCTTCTCAAATGGTGTCAGTGGTGATGTACCCGCTTGTTTGATCATGGGTTGTTGTGCTAGGTCTCTCAGTTGCAGATATCGGAAGTAGTCCGCGGTGGTGAGGCCCTCTGCGTTCGGGAGGTCAGCGTATCCAATTATTTCGCCTTGGTGGTAAAGATGTAGCAATCTTGAAATGTCTCTTTGGTTAAAGGAGTGGAAGTGTTTGGACATTAGTCCCGGTGGGAAAAGTTTATTCCGGTATATTGGGGTGACTGGTGATAAAAACGAGGACAGATCATATTTGGGGTTGAGTTTGTCCCATAGGGTCAGCGTGTGGGTGATTGCCAGTGAGGTGGGCGGTGGTAGGGGTCGCTGTGTTGGTGGTACCCATAGGTAGGAAGACGGTAGTTCCCAGACCAAAATGTCATGTTCCAGGTCCACCCATCTTTTCGTCCCCGGTGGCACATGCCATTGTTGTAGATGTGCCAGCTGGGCTGCATGGTGTTAATGTTGGAAGTTGGGGAGTCCCAGTCCCCCCCTAGGCCTGGGCACGTACAGCAAACACTGTTTATAATGGCAAAGCATCATGTTTATTGAAGTTCCAGAACATCTGGGGATCTATGGTCTGGTCAGTTCTGGTCTAGAAGAACATGAATTTCCCACCTGGAATATAGGCTCCATAATGGGAGATAACTCACCTACTAATAATGAGGAAGCCATGTGATAGGCTAGAACTAAACCCAGATAATCAAATACATAGGAGGATGAGATGGCTTCTTAGAAATATTCCTTGGCTCTTTTTTAAGGCGTGTTTTTATCCAGTCAATGCACAGAAAGATGGCTAAATTGTATTTACACTAGAGGTCTTTCTATTTATAGAACCTGTGTAAATGGGCAGAAGATAATAATTGATTGGCATCGTATAACAACTTTGAAAAAGTGATATATTCCAAAAATGATTCAGTACCTCTCATAAGTATTCATCACTTTGGTTACATACACAGTTTGTGAATATGATTTTTTATGTATAGCTATTTAGAAAATTTTCAAATAAGTGAACATATGCACTGGTATTGAAGTATCATAAAATGGGCTATCAACTCATATAGCACCATCTGACATAGCTGGTGAAATTGACTCGGGTGGATTGCAGTTAGCAATGCATTAAACATAGAGAAGAAAATACGTTTTGGCAGGATTGGAGAGTTTGAGAGTGTGGTCCTCAGGTGCGAGATGTGGGAGACTTAGGAAATAAATAGGCAATGAAAAGAACTAGAGAGACTGGGCACGAGAGAGACTGATTGGTAGAGAACAGAGAGGGGATGTCAGGGAATGAACAAAAAATGGAAAGAGGGAGAAGGAAGTTCGGAGGTGGTAGTTCGTTAGTTGTCCGCGGGGTGTCCAAAAAGCATTACATTGTGCCCCTGTTAATTGGATTTTTATGTTTAATGTACACAACACACCTAAACCTTTGAAGATAATTGTGTTTTGTAAAAGAAAAGAAAAAAAAGCAAAACAAAGAAAAAAAGCCTAACCCTTGTACCGTTAAGGGGGAGGGGGTCTACCCCTAAAAGTATTATACACAAGAAGAGAAAAAGAAACCAATGATATGAACAAAACGTAACTTTTAATAACATTAGCTAAAATCACTGCTACAAGAGTATATTGTGTATCAATTCACACCTTCAAGCTTGAAAGGTATCGGTATTTACATGGTAGATAAACTGTTAGGCAATAAGGATCACTTAATAAATGTATAATGATAAGAGAAATCATAGGCAAAATAGGAAAGCCTAAAGACAGAGAGACTAAGGAGCAATATCAATGTAGTCAGAAGACGGCCCTAAATTCATCTGTGCCCTAATAGTGAATTTGAGAGCAAGTACACTAAAAGTCTGTCATTCAGAAATATTAGCTAATCTAAACTACCATAATGAATTCATAATATGTCTGTCTAACACATAAAAACCCAAAGGAAAACAAATGTTAATCACAAGTGCTGTTGCCACAAACATCTATGAATCAGTCTTAGTACCATAACATCATTAATGAGGCAACAGAAAGACAAGGCAGCCATCAATCAGACATTTCTTTGTTGCATAAAAAATAGTTGTGACATGAAGAAAGGCAATTTCACCTACAGCAGAGGAAAGCTTTCTTTTTAGTAAGTAAGATAAATATGTGTAATTCTCGTCCAAAATATGTTGTTTTATCAGATTTTGCACATATTTGTAAAAAAAAAAAAAAAAGGCATGGAAATTTATATAATTCAAGGATATAATGTGTGGAACAAATTGGAAATCTGATGGCCATTATGAAGTCAAGAAGGACTTTTTTTCCTTCTTGTGGCCCAATTGGCAATTTCTTCACATTGGCGTTTTTGACTTCTTGTGGATCAACAGTAAAGAGAGAGATGTGTGAAATCTTGAACATGGGCATCAAACATTTTTTTCAAACTTGACTACTGTGTAACTATGCTGTAATTCACATAAGGAACCCTAGGAACTCTATACTATATTGACTGCCTATATTTGTGGGTTGACTGACTGTCTCAGAGATGAAAAAGAAACACTTACGGTAAGTAATAGTCTTATTTAATTATGCACGAGTTGGTACTACTCACCATATAACCAGGGATGTATTTACCACAAGGCAAACAAGGCATTTGCCTAGGGCGGCACTTTCAGGTGGGGTGCCAAAAAATGCCACCCCAAGCTCCCAGGCAAATGCTTTGTTTGCCTCGTGTTCTGGGCTGTCCACCTTACTTTGAGTGAGTGTAGCTGTCAGTGTGTGTCTGTGAGTGAGAATGGGTGTGCCTGTGAGTGTGTGTCGGTGTGTGTATGTCATTTTAGGTGTATCTGAGAGTGTGTGCCTGTCAGTGAGTGGGTGTGTCAGTGTGTGTCTGTGGGTGAAAGTGTGTTTTGGTTAAACTGTGTGTGCCAATGACTGTATGTGTGTGCCAATGACTGTGTATCTGTCAGTGAGTGCATATCAGTGCATGTATCAATGAGGGCATGTGTCTGTCAGTCAAAAAAATGGCCTTGACACGAATTTGGGGGGGGCAAATTAAGATTTTGGGGGTGCCCGAATTTATTCGTGCCTAGGGCAGTACAAATCCAAAATACACCACTGCATATGACTATGCCAGTGCCATGATTTTGAACAGCAAATCTCAATTTAATAATGGGAGTGACATGACTTAGAATTATAAACATAATTGCATATGAGCTCCCAGAACATCTGTCCTGCTACTAAACCCAATGATTTGTACACTTTCACCACCCTTTTTTCAGATCCTTTTGAACTGCAACTGTGGGGATATTTATGGGATGATAATATTAAACAGTCGAGAATTGCCCACTATTTCAATTCTCTTAGATCTTAGTGATCGTTATCATGTAAGTGAAATGTATTCCATACAAATAAAATCACAATTTGTTACAAAAATACATATAATTTAGTGTGACAAATTAAATAACAATAATATTAGGCAGCATGCATGATAATAATCAGTGAATATTTAGTATAACATAAGTATGCAATACAATGGAATGGCTATACACGTTCCAATGGCTAACAGCATCAACTGTCAAGACTTTAGATTTATGAGGTACTTCACAGACATGGAAAGCAAAACTTCACACAGCCCAGCAAAAACCTTGGCTAACAGTTAAATCAACTGAGTAACCCTTTCAATGCTGGCTAGATCCTCCTAGGCATATAGTATCCTATTCTCTTGTAATTTTCAATTAAAATAACATTTGAACCAGCTCATTAATCATTTCCTGGAACCATCCAATAAGAATAATCTACCAGATTTTTACAAAAGCCGAATTTTAATTTGCCTAAAAAGATATCTTATCTTATATTAGAGCAAATCAATACACCTGGATAAAAACAACGGTATGCTAACACGTGATACCATCACGTTAATATATAATTATTCTTAATTCCACCTGCAGAATGGAATGTTTATAACAATATATTCTTTAGTTAACTAAGATTTCTAAATATTGAAAAATCTGACCGTGATTTATCCAGTCATATATCATTAGTAAATTTTTAATTAATTTAAATTAATTAAATAAAACCAGCATAATTACCAGTTATGTAAGTATTCTCATCAGATGAGTAGGAAGTCCGAGGAACATGCGAGTATGATTGGTTGTATGGAGGTGCGTGAGTAATAGAGAAAAGTGATGTTGGTTAGAAAGTATCAGTAAAATTTTAAGTGTCAAGGAGTGTTTCTTGAGTTGTGTCCAAGAGAGTTTGAGAGTTGAGTGTTAGTCCCAGAGAGTCCTGGATCTCTCTCCATGTCCCACTCTCAATGTCTAAAACCCCCTCTCTTCCCGTTGTCCTAACTTTTAAAGGGCCAGACTCTCTGTACGTCATTAGTTGATAAGGCCAATAGGATACTGAAGGTGTGTTCAACCTTCAGATCGCAATTTAGGCATTTGATCCATAGAGGGCAGTCTCGCCTCACTAAAACTTCCTATCCAGGAAAGAGTTAACTTTTCCTGATGCCGATTTTGACGTAAATTGGCTTATCTAAAATGACTACTATAACTTAAATTTGCTGTCAGTTCAAAGCGTTTGTCTCAGTCTCTGTGGCAACAACTTTGATCGTAATTTCTAAAATTGACAGTTCTAAACTCAATTTCACCCCTTACTTACAATGGGACCTTGTAAAATTTAGAAAGTAAAATGAATTACTTCGTCTTCTCTGTCACTAATGTCTGTGTTTAGAATTGTTTCTATTCCATTAACATTTAGACAGGGTCTTCTATCCCCCTGCTTCATTGCTTATCACTTGGCTTGTTTATATAATGCATTCCTTAGCTCAGGCTCAGTGGTTAGTTAAAGCAAGGAAATTATGTGTCTTTGTTATCCCGAAGATAGCAAAATGGAGTCTGCTCTGTTCTGAGTGATTCTGGCAATATACACTTTTAATTTCTATTTTAGCACAAAATGTCTGCCGATATAAATATCCTGACACAACCTTATGTCTAATCTCCCCATTATAATTTGTACATAACAAGTTCACAAGCTATGCTGCTAAGAACTTTGTATAAAATGTCAATACAAGATTTTATGGTAACGTACATGGTACTCGTTTTTTTTGTTGCTGTGTCCATGTTACATTGTCTGAATTTGTCCATTTTGCAGTTCTGTGGAGTGGGTAGTAAAGTATGCTGTGACTTTGTGTTTAGTATAAAGAAATTGTTGGAGGTAGAATTGTTGTTGTTCCTTTGTCGTGAAAATTGCGCGAGGCCCTTGGCCATACTGCAGTTGAACATCTCATACAATGAAGAATTCTGGGTAACGGAATATAAAAAAAGACTTGCAACACATAGCTTTATACATTTATCCAGTTTAATATCAATTTCTTAACTTATATTCCTGCTGCAGTTTAAATGTTTAAATCCACCAGGTTTAGAAAATGATGCATACTTACAATTTGTTTTCTTTATGTGGCTTTATTTTGAACTATTATGGTTGTCATATCTTCCAGTGAAATGATGGCAATTATGCGAGACCCTTAAGAATTATAAGAGTTTACAACAATCCTTTGAGAGGCAGCTTAGAAAATGTTGCTAAATGTCTCGAATTCACAGACGAAGAAGAGAAAAGGGGAATGCAGTCTCACAATGCTTTAAGCAGTCCATTACATCCTTACTGGGACAAATAGAAAGATTATGCCAATTCAGATGAGTCCTGCAGTCTGATTCCGACATTCACAGCTAGGAAAACAGCAAGTTAAAGCTAATTTAATTCCATCTGTAGAAAAAGAATGTCAGAAATTGCTTCCATACTGTTTAATTCTAACTGGAATTATGGATTCTGAATGGCGCGTCGAACATAAATTATCATTGTCATTCATTTTAAATGTCCAGCATAGTGTAATTATAAGAAATATAAATGTAGTCTTTCTAAAGGATATGAATCTACTTCAATGACATTCTCTCACCTGGGACTTTAATTGCTGTTACTGGAGTGCGGATGCTGTTACATAAGAAGAAAGAGAACTGTGAACCGATGTGTTAAAGCCATATGATTTATTTAAATTAACACCTTCTGGAAGTTTCGAGCGCGATCTCGGACTTATCCGATCACCTTCTAGAAATGTATCACTAGTTATGTTTTGCAGTTCCTTCATGGACTGTTGTAGAATATTGTGAGAATTAAGAAACGATGATCAAGCATCCCTTAATGCCCACTGGTTTATTTAAAAATATTGCATAAATATGCACTTAGAATTTAAATATATATACATAGTTATATATTTGAAGTCCACGTGTATATTTATGAAATTATTTTTGTCTTATATTTACAAATATTTTTTATTTTATTTAATTTTTTAAATGAATTTTTAAATTTTATTATTTTCTATTCGAGGCACTCAACAGACAGGCAGAGCATTGGAAGCCTGCCTGACGGCTTCCGATGCACTGCCTCACTTCTAGGCGCCACGCCATGAGAACTCTAGGCACAGTGAGCACGGGGTCCACGTCTGGATTAGCCTTTGAATTTGGGGAGAGCCAAGATAATGCATTGAAGCGAAAACTGAAAATATGAGTTTTGAGAATGGACAAAAGTTTAGAGAATTTAATAGCTTGCCCTTCAGTAAATCCCCGCTCAGGCCCAAATCCAAATACACTCTGACAGTATATGGCATATATCAGATCAGTGAGAGGCACTCCTGGCACATCACTGTGTGCACATTGGGGCAGAACAATTTAAATAGAGACATGGAGAATATGATATCATAGCCATGCACCTCTATCACTGTGCTGCATACACTCCCATGCAGGAGAACAGCCCAGGAAGGGAGAGCAACATCAAATATTTAACTCTCTGCCACTGCCCACTTTCCATCAGCTCTGGTACCGGCATCAGAGCCAGTATCTATTTTCATTTATAGTGAGTGTAACTGCATGTGTGCCTGCCTGTACAGGTGTGTCTGTGCATTTGTTTGTGTGTCTGTAAATGTTTATCTTTAAATGTATGTGTCTGTATCAGTGCCTGTCTGTATATGTGTGTGTCTTTTTGTGTCAGTGCATGACTGTGTGTGCTTGTGTGCACCTGTGTATACTTGAGTATACCCGTGTGTATCTGTGTTCCTGTGTGTGCATGCCTATGTGCGCCTCTGAGTGCTTGTGTGTGTTTGTGCATCCATGACTTTATGTATGCATTTGTGAATGTGTGTTTTGATGTTCTGACTGATCAGTGTATGTTATTCTGCCTATTGAGAAGTACACAAATACTCAAACTTTACACTTTTGTACATCATTTTACTGTTATATTTCAATAAAGTCTGTTTTCATTTTGTTTTTAAGGGTAATGTAGAGGGGTTTCCATTTGAAGGTCGTGGCTTGTAGCAATGTCTAAAACTTTAAGCTCTACACAGAACACCATACAAACATCACAAAAACACTAAAAATATAAGCAAAAGGTATGGAGGTTGACAATGCAGAAGCAAAAGTCTAGGTCCCAAAAGCCATGGTCATTCACAGACTTTTAAAGAAGAAAGAGGTACAAGCTAGACAAAGTTAGCAAAGTGATATAGTTATGGCTATAAAGTTATAGCTAATGCTTGATATTATTATAAGCAAAAAGAGAAAAAACTAACTGCACTCCAATCATGTGAAGATCCGGGTGCTAAACTGGACCAAGGGCCAGCACCAGCACCAGGGAGTAGAGATTAGTAGCAGGAAGAGAATCCAGGCACTCCAAGTATCTTCAAATGTGTTTATTGGGACAAATGAGACACCGCAACGTTCCGACCACTGAAAGGGTCTTTGTCAAGCTGATATTATTATAGGAGCATCAAGAACCTTCCATTCGGCCCCTTGGTGTTTCACCAACCAGTAGTCACCTTTCATTGCAACAGGAGTGTCCGCTTAATTATTTATTATGACAACATGCTCATTATGGCTCAAGATGCTGTATTGCTCTATTGTTATCTGTCTTGGGTGTTGGCTCTCCTCCAAAACTGGGTTATCTGATCAACTGGGAGATATCCATCCTTTCAATCCCAGTCAATGGGATTCTTGGGTTTCGATATCAATTCAATCCAAGGAAACCTCCATCTGCCGGATTCAAGGAACATCAAGAGGTAAATCCATCAGGTGCTGCTGTCTCTCCCTGTAATCACTTGTCAGAATGATCGGACACCGGTCACCTGCAATTCAGGCCATTTTCCTTGAGTGTCTTCATTACCGTGCCCTCAAATCCTGGAATCTGTGTTTTTCACTCGACTCTGCAGCCAAGTAGGAACTCTCCTGGTGCCTTCAACACATGGAGACTTGGACCGGAAGCTATGCTCACTCTCTAAGATCTGGCAATCTTCAGTACTGCCCTGAACTTTGCTGTAGAATATGACACAAGTGCGCTCCGCTAGGCCATGTGCAGTAGTCCTATCTCCACAGATGGGAAATGGTCTCCGATCTACCTTTAGGGATTTTGTCCAACTTCTCATTTTACTTCTACTGTTATTTTACAGCTTTAAAATAGCATAATATGAGCCTCTGTGTTTTATAGTAAAATAAGCAGATTTTACTATTAATATGACTGTAAAGTCATGATTTTATTAAAGACAGGGAGGCAAATATAAGCCCACACTCCCTCACATTGATGTTCTCCCCACCTTTGTTTATTTATTTTACACTTTGTTATAGGGTGAGTCTGTACTGTGATTTTTACATTTTCTGTCCTCTAAAATGATTGCTCAATTTATTCATTGTACATATTGTTGATCTATATATTTCAGTGTATTTTATGCCATCGATGCTTATAAGTCCTATGCTCTATGGCAGGGGTCAGCAACCGACGTCACGTGTGCCATGCATGGCACTTGAGGTGCTTTTGCACAGCACATAAGGCTGCCAAAGCTAAACTTGCTCTGGCTCAGTCTTTGGCACACACACTGTTTAACCAACACACACTTTCATTGAAACACACACACTCACTGACAGACATACACACTCACTCATTCACAGTTACACTCACTCAAAGTTACACACACTCACATTCACTGATGAACATGGACACACACAGACATGCACATTCAGTGACAGAGAAACACCAAATCAGAATCAGACACACACAAACTGAGGTGCACATATACTCATTGACAGACACACACACACTGATAAACACACATACACACTCAATGACAGACACATATCACTCAGTGTCAAATACACACCCACACACTAACAGACAGACACACACACACACACACTGACAGACATACACATTCACTAACAGATATACACATTCACTGGCAGACACATATACACACATTCACTGGCAGACACTCTCAGTGACAGATACACACTGATAGACGCATACACTTTCACTGACAAGCACACATACACTCTTTGACAGACACACATACAAACTCACTAATAGACACACACACACATTTTATTATTACAGCAAAATATGCTGAGGAAATAAAAGAAAGAGAAATGCATAATATGAGCTTCTGAGTCTTTAATAAAATCATGCCTTTACATCGTGTTAATAGTAAAATCACCTGAAACAATAATGTAAATTTGGGGTTCCATTAACATATCATTCAATGAATAATTTTCCTAAAACATTTTTAAGCATTTGTATTTGTGAAATGTTTTCATGTCTGACAGTTCAGAGGGCACTTTTCTGGCTCTATCACAGGATGACCTGCCCTGTTACCAGTAGCTTTGTAGATATGTGAGAAGTCCCTATAAGCATGACATGTTCTAGAGTGGTTCACCTAGATCTAATTTATTTGGGTTCTGCTACTAATTATCACATTCACTTAGAACAAGACACTTAATTACAGCTACAAAGGCCTAGAACACAAGAAGACACTGCATCACTGGTCCAGTGTCTTCATGAAGCAAAGCAATGAACTAAAACAGCACTTGCTCTAAATGAAAAATCATATCAGCTGTATTTCATGCTTATATTTTAGTTTCCTTAAATTCCTCTCACATTCATTATTTGATTTTCTATTTCAGATGCAAAGGTAAAAAAAAAAAAAAACAATATTGTTTCTTTTTCGACATCAACTGTACAGGTTTTATTAAATATATTATTCCCAGAAGTATGTTTGAATACATAGGCTATTCAACAGCTGTAGGCTGCTCTACGAAGAATAATTGGTGAAGCTTTGCTCTGCAGATGCTGTCAATATGTTCTGGTTTTAGATCCTACGAAATATAAGGCTAAACTCCGCTAAAGATGAACGTTATGCATTACTTTAAGTCATCCTACAATTATATATCTTGTATGTATTCTAGAGCACCATGGAATCATGGTTCGTGATTCCATATCCAATCCAGTAAATTGGTTAGCGACCACTGTTTCACTGGTTGCTTTAAGTGTAAATAACCAGATAATGTTCAGATATATTTATGTGCACAAAGGAAGGGACAGAATGAAAGGATCTTTTTAAAGACTCTTGGGGAAAGCACACACAATGAATGCTGGAGATGCTAGTTGATTTGCAAGGTCTCATTTAATTTATCCATCATCTCTCAGAGAAGTCCAATGATTATTGCATTGGTGACCCATCATTCTGTGTAAAATCTGGGTTCCCATGGATGGCAGGCCAGTCCTGTGTTCCTGATCCATCTGCTGGGTATAATGCTTGTATGATGCTTGTCATTGTTCATGAAGAAGACCGTCTATAAGATTAAAAATAGTTTTCAGTAAAGGAAATCTAGAGATATAAAAATTTGACATAGCACTGTCCTCCTAGTGGACAGACACTAATCATGCAGATGATGGTAATAAGTTGTGTGGATCATGCCCTAGTATAATGTAATAACCAGGATGAAGCTGTGAGTGGGTAGAGGGCTGTGAGGTGGGTAGGGGGGCTGTATGGTGGATATGGGGGACTGTGAGTGTGTAGGGGGACTGTGAGTGAGTAGGGGGGCTGTGAGTAGATAGGGGTTCTGTAAGGTGGGTAGGGGGGCTGTGAGGTGGGTAGGGATTCTGTAAGGTGGGTAGTGGGACTTGAGTGGGTAGGTGGGCTCACTGACTCACTGGCAGACAGACACACTGACAGACAGACACACTCATTCACTGACAGACACACGCACATCACACACACACACACACTTCCCCCCAACACTCACAGATAATTTTTTATTTTAATTTAAATCCAGCTGAGTGATTCTCTCCCATATAAGATCTTACAGGGTTTATGGGAAATCTAACAGTGTGAGCATAGCTTCCAAAGTGATGGAGTCTCTTCGCAAGCTGTTTTGCCATTGGCATGTTAAAAATATTAAACCCTGAAAACATAGAACTTGACCTGACATCTTGTAATGTATTAGTTGAGTCTGGCTTGAGACATTTCATATTCAGTAACTAACATTTAAGGAACACTTCAAGCACCATAACCACTACAGCGTGCTGTAATGGTTATGGTGCTGGAACCCCCATTTCAAATAGCCAAATCATATTACAAAGCTGAATGCACTGAGCCAGTGAGTTAAGTCCTGTACCACCGGGTTAAACGCAGATAGAGAGCTTCCTACTCTCTGTCTGAAGCAATAGAGGTGTTGAATTGTACCAGGTGAAGCACATATACAATTTATTGTCCAAGGCTGACTGTTTTTCATGAGAATAAAATTTAAAATCGTGCTTGTCTCATACACTAATAGTAATAATATTAAAAATAAAAATCATAATAAAAACAACAAATAATAAAGTGAGTACATAGAACAATTTTGTAACAAGATGTACGACATGATACAGTATCACATCACTTCTGTGATTACAACTTACAATTTACTTCTCTTGTGAGTTTAAGTACAATTAAGACACCGGTAAGTGTCCATTGAAGACCAAGTTAGGAACAAAAAGGGGTTACAGCTACATCATGTAAATAATTATTGGAAATGCCATTTCTACACTACAATATACTAAAATAAAACGATGGTTCCATTAAAATACAAAACTAAAAGAAAAATAACCATGTGCTTCGCATATATACAGAAACACGAAGGACCGTCGTAGGGCCATTGACATTCGTTCGTAAACTTAAAGTCTTGTAAATGTAAAAATCTTCCAGTCGTAAACCGGTTAATACGATGCTTTGTTTTAAAGAAGTCAGATTCTGGCAGCAATAGATAAAGACACCTGCAAAGACCTGACACATAATTGGAAAGTGGGAGGACTTTAAATGGAACTTCATGCGGTTCTAGCATGCTGAGAAAAAGAATTTAAACAGATGTTAAGCTCCAAAATGCAATTTCTGATGATAGCTCTTTTTGAAATGTTATTATCCTTTATGGTCTGTTTCATTTATGCTGGATAAATACGATTTTTGTGTTTCTGTAATTTATTTACCTCCTCTTACCAACATAACTATATGTTAATTTGATTGACAGGTTTTATCACGAGAGTTACATGCTCGTAACTGCTGTTGTGTGAGCTCCATGATCAGCTTTGATTTGAGAACCATTTCCTTCAATATGTCCAAGTGCAGCTTTTATAGATGTTCTGTGCCTCTCTCTGTAGGTTAGAATAACATTTTCATTAGTTTTGTCAATGAAGTGTAAATACCTCCCAGGTTTAAACTGCAAACACGAGGGAAATAGCTAAATAACTGTTGATTGGTCAGGTTGTGTAATATATCATTTTTGTGGTTGTTTTTTTTTTTAATGTTCCGCACTATTTTGGTCAAGTTCTTGCAACTTTCAAATATGAGCCAAGCACCAAATATGAGCCAAGCACCAAATATGAACCAAGCGCAAAAGATATTCTAATATCTATTCCCAAATTTGTTGACAAATGTAATACATTCAACCAATCTTTAATATGTGAAAACACAGTGCATTCAAACAGTGAATGGTGGCCTGTATCTGCATTTAACAGTCACAATCTTAAAGGTACACTGTAGGCACCCCTTGTTTCAATGCTGCGGTTGAAAACGTTGCCATTCTGCTGGCTGTCAATATGAAAGCCATCAGAGGCCCTTCCATAAAATACCAGAATCAAACTTTGTTATTTTAATCAAGTTGTCTCAGGAGACCATCTGACTGGAGTAGCACATGGTTTGGCTGTGCATGCACACTACCTGTTCAATGCTTTCCGATGGGATTGACGATCTCAGCCCCAAAGAGGTGGAACTTGAGGGATGAAAGAATGAAAGGTAAGTAAACTCACCTATTTAACTCTGGCACTGTAGCCCTAAATGGTGACTAGGGCATTCTAGCATGTAAAATACAAATGTTTTATGTAACCTTTGGCAACCTCCAGAGGCTGTGGACTATATCTCCCATGATGCTTTGACATATGGCTGTAAGAGCATCATTGGAGATGAGGTCCACAACATCTGGAGTGGTGAACATTGCCTACCCCTGCGCTATAACGATCCTTTAATAGACGAGTCACTACTTTGCTACACATTTTAAAAATAATGTTTTTTAGAGAGCAGTTAATAAATTGTAGCTAATAGCACAGCTGCAATAGTTAGGGAAGGGGTCACTCTATATGAGAATTCCTAATTCGGCCCTCCTTAGCTAGAAAAAGCTGCATCTTTAACCCCTTAAGGACTGAGCCAATTGTACAAGTTGTGATCAAAACAAAACGTAAACAAAAATTTTGAATTTGCGCTATATGTCTGCTCAGGCTTAACCCCTTAAGGACGGAGCCAAATGTACACGTTGTGAACGAAACAAAATGTAAACAAAACCTGGCATTTGCGCTACATGTCTGTCCAACCGTAATTCACCTCTTTCATATTTAATGAACCCACCCTTATTATATATCATTTTATTCAGGGAAAACAGGGCTTTCATTTAATATCAAATATTTAGCAATGAAACATAATTTAATATGAATAAAATGGGAGAAAATAAGATTTTTTTTTTTATTTTGTTAGTTCTACATGACATTTTAACGGTCAATGTCATAATACTGTTTGCTTTTACTGCAATAAAATACACATATTTGTATTCAGCAAAGTCTCACGTGTAAAACAGTACCCCCTATGTACAGGTTTTATGGCGTTTGGGGAAGTTACAGGGTCAAATATAGCACGTTATATTTGAAATTGAAATTCGCCAGATTGGTTACGTTGCCTTTGGGACTTTATAGTAGCCCAGGAATGAAATTTACACCCATAATGGCATACCATTTGCAATAGTAGACAACCCAAGGTATTGCAAATGGGGTATGTCCAGTCTTTTTTAGTAGCCATTTGGTCACAAACACTGGCCAAAGTTAGCGTTAGTATTTGTTTGTGAGTGAAAAATGCAAAGAAAACGCCAATTTTGGCCAGTGTTTGTGACTAAGTGGCTACTAAAAAAGACTGGACATACCCCGTTTGCAATACTTTGGGTTGTCTACTATTGCAAATGGTATGCCATCATAGGGGTGATTTTCATTCTTGGGCTACCATAGGGTCTCAAAGGCAACGTAACCAATCTGGCGAATTTTAATGTGAAAAAATGAAACGCAAGCCTTATATTTGATGCTGTAACTATTGAAAACACCATAAAACCTGTACATGAGGGGTACTGTTGTACTCGGGAGACTTCGCTGAACACAAATATTTGTGTTTTAAACCAGTAAAAAGTATCGCAGCAATAATATCGTCCGTGTAAGTGCTGTTTGTGCGTGAAAAATGCAAAAAACTTCACTTTTACTGACGATATCATCGTTGTAATACATTTTACTGTTTTGAAACACTAATATTTGTGTTCAGCTAAGTCTCCCGAGTAGAACAGTACCCCCCATGTACAGGTTTTATGGTGTCTTGGAAAGTTATAGGGTTAAATATAGTGCTAGCAAATTAAATTTCCTTTACTTTCGGCATGGGTTGTCAGGCAGGTCCCGCTAATTGTAATTAATTAATATACCTAATTATGTAAAAATATTACATAAATATATATGTAGAATTAATATATATATATATATATATATATACGTATGTGAATATAATGTATATATATATATATATATATAATTTTTTTTAAATATTTTTTTTATATATAGGTATATATATAGTGATATATACGTATATATTTATGTATATAGATATATATATTTTCGTTCTACATGTATTTTGATATAAATATATATATATTAATATCACAATACAGTTATAATGAAATAACACACATCTATATATTTTTTTATTATTTTTTTATTTTATTTTTTAACGTATTTACATATTTAATTTTTTTATATTATATAGAAATATATATATAACAATAATTATATATATATTTAATCAATATCAGTCTATGTGTAATTTGATATTAATATATATTTATAATTATATATATATTAATAGTAAAATACACCTAGACAGTGTATGTGTGTGTATGTATATGTGTATATATATACTTAGATCATATATATATGATATATATATATGATCTAAGTATATATATATATATATATTTTTACACTTTTTTACTATTTTAAATTTTATTTAATTTTATTTCTAGCCAGCAGGGGGACCACCTGTCATTACAGGCAGCCCCCCTGCTGGCAATGCAGGAGGCAGCTATCCCGACCATGTGATTGTGAGGTCCTCGCAAGGACCTCACTCTCACATGGCCGGGGGGGCTGCCAGGGGATTGGATGTGCTGCGGGGGGCTCCCTGGGAGTCCCCCCAACCGCGATCGCTGGCGTGGGATCGCCGGCGACCGGGTAAGTAAGGAAAGACTGGAAGGCGTACTATATATGTATTTTTAACGTAATATGTATTTTTAACGTAATTCTAAATGTATTTTGACTTTAATATATATGTATATTAATATCAAAATACAGTTAGAACAATTAAAACTGGTATATAATTTTTTTAAAATTTATTTTTATTATTTTTATTTTATTTATTCTTTTCAATTTATTGATATATATATATATGTGTGTGTATATAATATATATATATATATATATATATATATATATATGTGTGTATATATATATATATATATATATAATTAACGTCATTCTAAATGTATTTTAATATTAATACAGCGGTTCCCAAACTGTGTGCCATGCCACCCTGGGGCACTGCAACGAGCACACAGGGGAGCCGCAAGATATTTTCCCGGTGCTGAAATCTGCCTCCCTCTCCCCTGCCGGCTCTGCAGGACCGGAGGGGAGATCAGAGACAGGGCCGGCCTTAGGGGTGTGCGAGCTGTGCGACCGCACAGGGCGCCATGGAACAGGGGGCGCCCTGTGGCCGACACAGCTCACTCATGGCCGGAGTGCAGGGGAGCTAAAAGGTCTATTTAAAAAAAAAAAAAAAATCGCGGCAGAGGGGGCGGGGTTTACCGAGCGGCGGAGGCGGGGCTTATCGAGAGGCGGAGACGGGCTAATACCTCCCGAAGCCCCTGCTGTACAGGAAGAGGGAAAGATGCTTCCCCATCAGCCAACTGCATCCACTGGAAAGAGGTAAGTGTGTGTGTGTGACTGTCTGTCTGTGTGTGTGACTGTCTGTCTGTGTGACTGCCTGTCCTTGTGTGTGTGTGTGTGTGTGACTGTGTCTCTGTGTGTGTGTGTGACTGTCTCTGTGTGTGACTGCCTGCCTGTGTGTGACTGTCTGTGTGTGTGACTGTCTGTCTGTGTGACTGCCCATGTATGTGACTGCCCATGTATGTGACTGCCTGTGTGTGTGACTGTCTGTCTGTGTGACTGTCTGTCTGTGTGACTGTCTGTCTGTGTGACTGCCCGTGTGTGTGACTGCCTGTGTGTGTGAGACTGTCTGTCTGTGTGACTGTCTGTGTGTGTGACTGCGTGTGTGTGTGACTGCCTGTATGTGACTGCCTGCCTGCCTGTGTGTGTCTGTCTGTAACTATCTGTCTGTGTGTGACTGCCTGCCTGTGTGTGTGACTTTCTATCTGTGTGACTGCCTGCCTGTGTGTGTATAACTGTCTATGTGTGTGTTACTGTGTGTCTGTCTGTGTGTGTGACTGCCTATGTGACTGTCTGTCTGTGTGTGTCGCTGTAGCTGTGCCATTGTTTGTGCCTGTGCCTGTATGTGTGACTGCCTTTAACTGAGTGTGTGTGTACATGCCTGTAACCGAGTTTAAATTTCCCCCACCCCTTCCTGTCAAGGCCGCACTTTGACTGACAGACGCTCACTCACTGACAGACGACACTCACTGACAGACGCATACTCACTGACGACACATACACACTCACTGACGACACATACACACTCACTGACTGACACATACACACTCACTGACTGACACATATACACTCACTGACCAACACACACATTCACTCACAGACACACACACATTCACTTACAGACACACACAATTACACACTTACAGACACACACACACACACACACACACATTCACTTCAAAATAAACACTCACAGACACACACACAGACATTTCCACTAACACTCACAAACTAATATTTTTTACATTTATTTTAAATCCACCCAGCCTCCCTGGGAAAGCTGGAGTGGATTTCTTACCAGCAGTCCAGTGTGGCTGCTGGGCAGGCAGGCAGGGGGCGCACAGGCTGAGTAAGCAGCGCTTAGTGATGCCGGGAGCCGGACTGACATCATATTCTGGCTCCCGGCTTCATTAAGCGGCGCAGAGGAAGCTGAGCAGGAAGAGCTCAGGTGAGTATGCTCCTTCGCTGCCCGCTGCCAGCCTTGGGGGGGCTCAAAAGTGGCCAGCCGGTCAGCTCTTGAGCCCCCCAGGATGCGAGGCAAGCAAGGGATCTGCCTGGGGGTTTGGAGGGATGCTTTTTTTTGCCGCCCCCTGCAAAGTGGCGCCCAAGGCAGATGCCTTGTTTGCCTCGTGATACACACGTCCCCGGTGCCTGTGTGTGTTACTGTATTCAGGCAACTTGGTGGGAGGTGGGGGGGGCGCCGTGAAGACTTTTTGCACAGGGCGCCTAATTGCCTAAGGCCGGCCCTGATCAGAGATCTCACTGTCCGGCCCGCTAGCAGTGTAATGCTGCAGCCAGCAGGGGAGGGAGGGAGAGAGGACCCAGTGAGCTCTAACATGCAGCTCCACCGAGGTCTTCTCTTGCAAGCGCGGAGCATTGCCGTGGTTACCATGGCAACGCTCCGACTCTCGTGAGAGTGAACTCTAGCAGCTCGTGAGGCTGCTAGAGTTCACTCTCACCACTGGGACCATCAGGGACTGCAGGAAATGTCCCCCTTCCCAAGCAAAGGTAAGCGGGGGGAGGTATTAAAATAATAAAAAGTCTTTAGGACTGCCTAAAAAAGGACTATGGGGTATGGAACACTATAGTGTTTGGAATATACAAGGTTTAAATTTATGTGGGCCACAAAAAAACCCCAAAACCTTAAATTTTCATAGAAACTTAGCTTTGTTTTAAAAAGTACAGTATAAAAAAAACAGCATCCCCCTCTACTAAACCCCAGTACCCCCTCGGTTCTAAATACCAGTCCCCACTCTGTACTAAATACCAGTCCCCCCTCGGTACTAATTCACAGCCCTCCCTCTGTACTAATTTACAGCCCTCCCTATGTACTAATTCAAAGTCCCCCCCCCCCATGCTAAATCCCAGCACCCCCCTCTATACTAAATCCCAGCACCCCCCTCTAGTAAACCCCAGCCCTTGTTTAAAAAAAAACCAAAAAACAATATTAGCCAACAAGCAGACTCCACTCACGATGCCGCTGCCAGTATGTGACTCCGGAGTCCAGCCTCTGGTATACCCCCAATGTCCGCATCCTGTGCCAAACGGATCCTCCTGCTACTCCTTGAAAACCTGTGAAGGTGGAGCACGTTAACGTCACGTCAGAAAGTGGCGTTGTGTGCCCCGCCAGGTTCTCCACTGTCCAGCCGCGGCCATCGCAACACTGACCAACACACACTGACAGACACACACACACAATCTCTAACAGACACACACACACTGAAAGACAGACAGACAGACAGACACACACACTGACAGAGACACACACACTGACAGTCACACACACTGACAGACAGACACACTGACAGACAGACACACACTGACAGTCTCACACACACACTGACAGTCAGACACACTGACAGTCACACACACTGACAGTCACACACAGTAACAGACACACAGTGAAAGAAACACACATTGACAGACACACAGACACGCACACTCAGTGACAGTCACACACACACAGTGACAGTCACACACATACAATGACAGACACACACAGTGACAGTCACACACACACACACAATGACAGACACACACACAGTGACAGACACCCAAACTGACAGTCACACACACACACTGACAGTCACACACACACACTTCAACATTCTTGCACACACTCACATCATTTTATTCATTGCTCCCTACCTTTGGGAGCTTGTGTGGGACATCGCCCTGATCTTCTCTAGGGAGGACCTGGGAGAGCTCTAGCCTGCAGCTCTGGCGGGTTCCTCTCGCAAGGTCAGAGCATTGCCAGATCTCGCAAGAGTGAACGCTAGCTATGCAAAATTATACATTTACATTAATCTGCCCCCACACACAATCCCTCCAAACATATTCACACACAGCAACCTCACACACACACACACACACACACACACACACACAGCACCCCTCACACACAAACAGCACCCCTCACACACACACACACACACACAATACAACTGAAGCCAACCTATTTACCACACCACAATCCGCTCACTGTACACCAAGCATGTCAAACTAGCGGCCCATGGGCCGCATGCGGCCCACAATGAATAACTTTGCAGCCCCAGGAGCCACGGGTTTGCCATGCTTACTAAAGCAGAGTAGGCACCTGCTTGCCCACATTGCAGGTGCCTACTCTACCAAAATTACCTGCCCGGGTAGGAGAGGTCCCTGGTGGCAGCGAAGGAGCTCAGTCTTCCTGCTCCTTACTGCTCCCTCGTGCACACCCTCTGCAGTGATGCCGGGTGCCGGAATATGACGTAATTCCGGCGCCCGGCATCACTAAACTGCATGCGTGAGGGAGCAGGAAAACTGAGCTCCCAAGAGAAGTTCAGGCAGAGGCCCCACACCAGGTCCCAAAGGTAGGGAGCAATAAATAAAATTTTGTGAGTGTGTGTAAGAATGTGTAAATGTATGTGTGTGTGTGTTTTTGTTTCTCTCAGTGTGTGTGTGTGTGTGTGTCTGTCAGTGTGTGTGTGTCTTTCAGTGTGTGTGTGTGTGTCTGTCGGTGAGTGTGTCTGTCAGTGTGTGTGTCTGTCATTATGTGTGTGTGTGTCTGTCTTTCAGTGTGTGTGTCTGTCAGTGAGTGTGTGTCTGTCAGTGTGTGTGTGTCTGTCAGTGAGTGTGTGTATCTGTCAGAGAGAGTGTGTGTGTGTGTGTCTGTCAGTGTCTGTGTGTATTGGTCAGTGCTGCGATAGCTGCGGCTGGACAGTGGAGGACCTGGAGGTGACGTCAATGTGCTCCACCTTCACAGGTTTTCAAGGAGTAGCAGGAGGATCTGTTTGGCATAGGATGCGGACAGCGCCATTGGGGGTATACCAGAGGTTGGACTCCGGAATCGCATACTGGCAGCGGCAATGTGAGTGGAGTCTGCTTGTTGGCTAATGGTTGGCTAATATTGTTTTTTGGGGGTTTTTTCAAACAAGGGCTGGGGTTTAGTAGAGGGGGGTGCTGGGATTAAGTATAGAGGGGGGACTGGGATTTAGTACAGAGGGGGGGACTGGGGTTTAGTAGAGGAGGATGCTGTTTTTTTTTTATACTGTACTTTTCAAAACAAACATACGTTTCTATAAAAATTTAAGGTTTGGGTTTTTTTTGCACCCACATAAACTTAAACCTTGTTTATGTGGCCGTGCTAGCCTTTGAGTTTGACATGCTTGCTCACACACACACAATCCCACAAGCAGGCTCCAAACACATGCACAATACTCTTTCCTGACCCTCTTGTCTCCTGGTATCCCATTTTTAGAGACACCAGAGAAAAGTTACAAGCAAACACAGTGCAAGCATGTTATTAAATTTGCTTGTGCTGCGCAGAACAAATACAGGGCTTTTTTCTCATGCTAGAGCTCTTCAGCAGAGCTCTGTGCATGGTCTGCCCTGGTAGAGCATTGAACCAACAGGCTCACTTAGAGAGGGGGCGTGCTTGTCATTGGTGATGACAAAACACCCACCCGCTTCTCAGTGTGCTACTGTGATAAAAAAATGCCTGGCCCAAAATGTTTTCACAGTCCGGCCCTGCCCGCAATGTAAACATTGCAGTTTCTAAACACCTGCAATATTTCACATTCAGTGTTAAAATAACAGGGACACTGCACCCAGACCACTTTATTAAGATGAAGTGGCCTAAGTGCCTTTAGTGTCCCATTAAAAGTAACCTGTTAAAGTAAGGCTAAACTGAATGCGTTACGGACTTATAGAAGTTTCCTGAACGTCACCAGTTCAGCTATTTTGACCTTAAAGTTGAAATTCACTTTGTATCACTTTAAATTCTCACTTTAGTAAATATCTCTATCAGAGCTATTCACTAAAGTAAGAATTCACAGTGAAATTGAAATTTAAGCTCAAAAAAGCTGATTTAAAAAAAATAAAAAAAATTATCTTACACACCAAAACTACAGAAAGCGTGCTCTCTATCATCTATGCTTTCTTTGCAGCTACTCTGGTCTTCATTTTGGAAGTCACTTTGAATTCAATATGAACCTCACTTTAGTAAACAATCCTGCAAAGAGCCAGGCTGCAGGGTATTATTGCCCTCCAGATGTTTTGGACTACATTTCCAATAATCCTCTGGCAAAGCATCAAGGGAGATGTAGTTCAAAACATCCGGAGGACCGTAGGTTCCCCACCCCTGGTGTAGATTAAGCATGTCTCCAATAGCAATCATGTTTCTGTAACCCTTGCTCTTTGAAACTAACTCCACCTGAAAAGTTGGGCGAAATATAAAGTTACCTCACTCCCTGAGAGCGAACTCTTTAAGGGCTTACATTACCACGGAGAGCTGCCCATAATAAATCTCACATATCAAGTTCTCTCTCTCTCCGAGAAGTAACTCTTCTACCAAGGCTTCTGTGGTTTAATGTAGAGACAGTCCATGCAGTCCACCTTTTACATGCACTAAGTTTATCAAGCACTGCGTTTTTACACATCAATGTTTGGTTGAATGTAGTACATTTGCCAAAATATTAGATACATACATTATATTTAATCCAGTGGGAAATCACTACACCCTGTTCCAAATTATTATGCAAATTCTATTTAAGTGTCACAAAGATTAAATATTTTGTTTTTCAGTTTAACTCACGGGTGGCATTGTGTCTCATGGCTTTTTTGATCACTGAAAACAATCACATTAATAAGCAGAGCACCATTTTCATGCAATATGGGGAAGAAAAAAGGATCTCTGCTGCCAAAAAGAGTGAAATAGTTCAATGCCTTGGACGAGGTATGAAAACATTAGATATTTCACGAAAACTTAAGCGTGATCATCGCACTAATTTGTGGCTGATTCAGAGCACAGATGGGTTCGTGCGGATAAAGGCACATTGAGGAAGATTTCTGCCAGATCCATGCATCGGATCAAGAGAGCAGCTAAAATACCATTACATAGCAGCAAACAGATATTTGAAGCTGCTGGTGCCTCTGCAGTCCCATCGACATCAAGGTGTAGAGTCCTCCAGAGTCTTGCAACAGTGCATAAACCTTATAATATTCGGCCACCACTAACCAATGCTCACAAGCAGAAACGGCTGCATTGGGCAGAAAAATACATGAAGACTAATTTTCAAATAGTCCTGTTCACTGATGAGTGCCGTGCAACCCTGGATGGTCCAGATGGATGAAGTAGTGGATGGTTGGTGGACAAGGCTGCGACATCAGCAAGGCGATGGTGGAGTCATGTTTTGGGCCGGAATCATGGGAAGAGAGCTGGTCGGCCCCTTTAGGGTCCCCGAAGGTGTAAAGATGACCTCTGCAAAGTATGTGGAGTTTCTGACTGACCACTTTCTTCCCTGGTACAGAAGGAAGAACTATGCTTTCCGTAATAAAATCATCTTCATGCATGACAATGCACCATCTCATGCTGCAAAGAATACATCTGCATCAATGGCTGCTATGGGGATAAAAGGAGAGAAAGTCATGGTGTGGCCTCCATCCTCCCCTGACCTCAATCCTATTGAGAACCTTTGGAGCATCCTCAAGCAAAAGATCTATGAGGGTGGGAGGCAGTTTACATCCAAACAGCAGCTCTGGGAGGCTATTCTGACATCTTGCAAACAAATTCAAGCAGAAACTGTCCAAAACCTCACAAGTTCAATGGATGCAAGACTTGTGAAGCTGCTATCAAATAAGGGGTCCTATGTTAAAATGTAACGTGACCTGTTAAAATGTTTAAAAAGTTTAAAGTTGTTATAAGTTTGATTGAAATAGATTTTGATTTCAGTAAATATGCTGCAAACACAACTGTAACGGACCGTTTTGCACACAAAGGGTAAATACTGTTTAGGCGATCGTCCCCTTTTCAGAGATGCAGGCACAGCTATTGTAAAACACCAAACTCACGAACCGCCAATAAGGGAATGCTCCAAACTCCCGAACGGCATCCAATATAGCACTCCAAACACACAAACTGGAACCATACGAATCACTGCTAGCAGACGAATAGGAAAAGCATCCAAGCGGCTTACACTCCTAGCAATCAGTCTCTATCAGCATTCAGTAAATCCCCCCAAAGACGAGACAAGGCTCCGTGTTGAGGGTCAAGCAGTGGTCTGTTTAATGAGGGCTACCTGCCCAGTATTTATGCAGGTCTCCCACCTGGTGGACACTCCCCTAGGGGACCAAATGGGAGACTGTAACAAAGGACGGACAAGTAGACAAATAGGACACACAGTCACATTGTATTCCCACAATGCATCCTGGCTTCCTCCCCTCTGCCTTGGAGATAATTGAGAAGTAATTCAATTATCTCCCAAGACAAAGGAAAATCGCCATTATGCACGTGGGGATACTAACACAGGAATTACTGTTAAAATACACTATGTAAGACACATTACATTAAAAGCATACATTTACATCCTTCCTAGGATACTATTCTATTTCCAGTCTCAACCCATTTATATATCAAAAGCACACCTAGCACCCCTCCAGCAAGCGATAGGAAATTTCGCATGTCAAAATAAACGCCATAGAATCTCGAGACACATACTGCACAGGCCAAAGACGGGGGGAGGATTAGGACTGCCTGACCTTTACAAGTACTACCTAGCGGCACAACTGGCGCAAATAGCTCTGTGGCACTCGCCACCTGGAGAACGTAAATGGGTGGATCTGGAGTCACTGATGGTGGGGGCAGACATCCCACAATTGCTTATCTGGGTCCCCAAGGCTAATAGACCAATTATAAGGGTCACGTGCCCAGCAATACTGAACTCTATAAATGTATGGGACAAAAACCAACAGCGACACGGATTGGCGTCTGCCCCGTCCCCTCTGATGCCTTTTTTGCGTAATAGAGCATTCCCTCCAGGCATGGCAGCACGGGACTTTAGAAATTTGGAAAGGATAAGCTTACAGCGCGTTCATCAGCTAGTGCAGGATACGGAGGTCGTAACCTTTGACACATTACAGCAACATGGACACCTCACACCTGCAGATTTTTTTAGGTACCTACAGGTAAAAGATTTTGTGAAACTTCCCTGGGTCAGAACAGTGGCCCAAAAACCCATGACCTTTTTCGAACTCATTTGCCTCCAGGATCATATCCCGACGGGTCTGATAACTCGGCTATACGCCCACCTCTGCTCGGAACCTAATGATGGGGAGACCTAGTTTATACGGAACAATGGGAGAGAGACCTGGGGGAACAATTAGAAGGCATAGAGTGGCAGGAGATATGGGAGGCCAATCATAAGTCCTCAGTTTGCGTAACATTACAAGAGCAGGCAGTAAAAACTATGCTCCGCTGGTATACCACTCCTGTAAG
>OW240914.1:66981092-67013102 GCA_933207985.1 Pelobates cultripes | reverse complement strand
ACTGCACCAAATGAGAAAGAACCCATCTGACACATGCTGGAGAGGATGTGGCATGAAAGGGACGTATATCCACATGTGGTGGGAATGCCCAGTAATAGCAAGATTCTGGAAACAAATAAGAGAGTTACTAACCCAGGTAATGTCCAGACCCCCCCCCACCCCCCAGACCCGTGGCTGTTCCTACTAAGTAGAACGATAGACGGGTGGACCAGACGAGAACAAAAACTCATTCATAAAATAACTCTAGCAGCTAGGAGAGCAGTAGCAGCGGATTGGCTTAAACAAACCACCACGGCGATAGCAGGGGTCATAACCAGAATAAGGGAGGTACGCACAATGGACGACCTGACGGCAAGAGTTAGGGGAACAGAAAAACAGTTCCAAAAAAATATGGGCACCCTGGGACGACAGCCCCCTAGCCTAGAGAGGCCCAACACGCTCACCCACCACTGGCAAGTAGAACACTAGAAAGAAACGCTGATGCCTCTCTCCCCCCCCCCTCCCACACCCACCCTCACTCACCTCTACTACATAATTCTCTGTCTTTCTCTTTCTTTTCCTTACGATACATAAAATACAAAACTAAGTTGACCAAATGCAACTTACAGTGAAGGAAAGAGCTATAGCAGCACGCACTGGGCTGCGGAAACGAGGAGAAAAGCCATTAATGCGCTACTCATTGTAGGTCAAGATCTCGTGCATGACTAGATAATATACCCATACTGTACATGTTCCAATATATTCGAAACGCAAAAAGACACATGATATATGCATGCTACACCTTGCCAACAAGAGAA
Source organism: Pelobates cultripes (assembly GCA_933207985.1). NCBI lineage: Eukaryota > Metazoa > Chordata > Amphibia > Anura > Pelobatidae > Pelobates > Pelobates cultripes. Next base: position 67,012,305 of record OW240914.1, on the reverse strand, counting down.
GTAAAAAAAAAAATAATAAATAAAAATAATTACATGTCTGAGAATTGCAAAACAAAAAAGGAAACATGTACTGGATGTTGACATGCATAGCCTGTAATCTGACAATCACACAACAATCGTAGCGACTTAGTTTTGTGTATATAAAAATGTGCAATGGTTTCTCATGCCACATTACTGTTATCGCATGTTCCTATTATGTTTGCACCAGCTGTCGTGGCAGTGCAAAAATGATTGTTAAATCTATGCACAAATAAAATAAAGAATGAAAATAAAATAAAAATAAAAAATAAAAGCATACATTTAACATATTCCCAGATAGCTCAGGTCTGAGCGCACATTATTAAGCGAATGGCGCTCAGACCACACGAATACAGTTTAATCGCCATGGAGCCAAAGTCTTTACACAGTCAGTTTCATGCAAATGGACTCCATGGGATTCCTATGAGGGATATAACACATTCAAACAAAACTACCGAACACCGGGCCATTCGTGCACTTTCACCGAACAAGAAGGGAGGTCGGCGGCTTCAGCGGTGTTCGCGCAAAACTGTGTCCGATTTCAGTTCCATGAATTAAGCGTCGAATACCGCTGTGCGTTCGCATGTTTAAAATGGCCGCGACCTCGTGTTCGTGATATGAATGGCGGCCACCCAGCATTCGTCAATTAAGCTGCGGTTAACTGCAGCTTCAGGGAGGCTAATTGCCGGCACACTCCAGCTCCCAGGTGGTCCAGTCATTCGTGCGGTTGTTCGGTAGATTGGATCTACCGAACACTAGGCAGAAAAAAGAAATCTTAATAAATCTTTTTCGTAGGTAAAAAATGTCTTTAACATGGGGCCATAGTCTAAAGGCAACAGACAAGCAACCAGGCCTAATGCAATGTATAGATTGCTCTCGCCACAACAAATGTAAATGACATAATTTTCGTTCTTTACAACCTATAAAGTGTTTTGAAACTTAGTGTGCGAATAATTTGGAACAGTGCATTGTAAGTTTTTTTATGTTAAAACAAAATACTGTTATCATTGGGAGGTTTGTTCAATAAAATTTGAATTGTACTCTTAATAGTTGATAACATGAGAATTATGCTGACTGTTATTTACATCAATTATTTAGGTAAATGAGAAAAATATAATATGCATAATAATTTGGAACAGAGTGTATTAATATAGCTTTAGCACTTGTTCCCAGAGGCGGCTCTCTAATTAGGCGATTTAGGCGGCCGCCTAAGGCCTCGCGCTGATGGGGGCCTCACGGCCGCCTAAATCAACCTTAGGGCAGTGTGACAGATCGGGTCCTCGGACCCGACACAGGAGGGAGGCCCCTCCTCTGCCTGCTCGGGAGAGAGCCAGCCTGTCTGCAGCTCCGCTGAGCGCAGAGCTGCAGACTGACGGGGTCTCTCGATCTCACCCAATCAGAGCGTTGCCAAGGGTTACCACGGCAACGCTCTGACTGACTGAGATCGCGAGACTAAACTTCCCACGTGGTCTGCAGCTCTGCACCCGGCGGAGCTGCAGACCATAAAGGGAGACCACCGGACCACCAGGGATACAGACTGGCCGACCACTGGACCACCAGGGAATAACTGAATCCCCAGGTATTTATGCCACCCTCTGCCCCCACAACCTCTGCCCCCACTACCACTGTCCCTGCCACCACTGCCCCTGCCACCCTCTGCCCCCACTACCACTGTCCCTGCCACCACTGCCCCTGCCACCCTCTGCCCCCACTACCACTGCCCCTGCCACCCTCTGCCCCAGCCACCCCCTGCCCCTGCCACCACTGCCCCAGCCACTCCACCACCACTGCCCATGCCACCCTCTGCCCCTGCCACCACTGCCCCATCCACCCTACCACCACTGCCCCAGCCAACCCTCTTCCCCAGCCACCCTACCACCACCACCCCTAGCCACCCTACCACCACTGCCCCAGCCACCCTACCACCACTGCCCCAGCCACCCTCTGCCCAAGCTGCCCTACCACCACCGCCCCAGCCACCCTACCACCCCACCACCACTGCCCCAGGCACCCTCTGCCCCAGCCACCCTACCACCAATGCTCAGCCACCCTCTGCCCCAGCCACCCTACCACCCTCTGCCCCAGCCACCCTCCTACCATCCTAGGCCCCTACTATCCCCTGTCCTGTCACAGCCACCCTACCACCATCTGCTCCCTACTACCCATACCCTGTCACTGCCCTCCTACCACCCCCTGCCCCAGCCATCCTACCACCCTCTGCCCCAGCCACTCTCTGCCCTCCTACCACCCCACTACCCTGTCACTGTCCTCCCACCACCCTCTTCCCCAGCCACTCTCTGCCCTCCTACCACCCCACTACCCTGTCACTGTCCTCCTACCACCCTCTTCCCCAGCCACTCTCTGCCCTCCTACCACCCCACTACCCTGCCACCCTCTGCCCCCTACCATCCCCTGCCCTGTCACAGCCACCCTACCACCTTCTGCTCCCTGCTACCCGTACCCTGTCATTGCCCTCTTGCCACCCGTGCCCTGTCACAGCCCCCCTACCACTCCCCGCCCTGTCATAACCCCCCTGCCCCAGGGGAACCCAACCACCCTCTGCCCTCCTACTGTCCTCCTACCACCCCACTGCCCCGTCACAGCCCCCCTACCACCACCAGCCCCACCACTACCCCTTGTCCTGTCACAGTCTCCCACCACCTCCTACCCTGTCACAGTCCCCCACCACCTCCTACCCTGTCAAAGCCCCCTACCGCCCCCCACCCTCTCACAGCTCCCCTACCCTGTCACCCCACACCCATCCAATCACAGCCTTCCCACACACACACGCTGTCACAGCCTTCCACTGCACACCTTGTCATTCCCCACCCTATCATTACCACACACACTGACACCCCCTTCACATACACTATCACCATTCCCAAACACTTTCAGACCCCACACACAGTCGCCCCCTAAACCCGGCCAAACTTACATAACCCCTCCTAATCCTGTCACTCTCACCCACTGCAACCATACCAAACTCCTTGCTTTGCCACACCTACCCTATTGCATTAACCCCCCCATCAACCCTGTCACACTCACCCCCCGACCCTGTCACTCATCCTCTATCAGTCTGTCCCACTCACCCCCTTCACCCTGCCACACTCACCCTATTACATAAACCCTTACAATCCTGTACTCTAACTGTGCAACACTCACCCCAAACCCTGTCACACATAGGTAGACAATGTCAGATACAGTCATATATACATACACCGCCACTTGTGTATATACGACTGCAAGGCTATGTAACCATACCCCTCAGTTATGTATAAATGATTGGCATAATTGCTAATTAAATTTGTTTATTTCAAATTAAGTTAGTTTGCAAATTATGCCATAACTAGAGTCGGAGAGATCACAATGCAGCGGCACAGGGAGCCGCGACACTGCAAGCCTCTGAATGATGAATACAGAGACTAGCTCTCTGTATCCAGCACTGCCAGCTTGTCCTTCAATACAACTACAGCACCTTATACACACAATGCAACCCCTATTTTCAACTTTAGGTGTTAGTGGGGGCCTCATGTTTGAGTTTCGCCTAAGGCCTCACAAAGTCTAGAGCCGCCAGTGCCCATCACACCCCCACACACAGCACTCCCTACACACACACACAGCACTCCCCCCACACACATACAACACCCCCACACACACACAAAAACAGCAGCCCCCCCCACACACAGCCACCCCTTTCACACACAGCACCCAGCACCCCCCCTACACACACAGCACTCCCACACACACACACAGCACCCCCACACATACACACACAGTGTAACGGACCGTTTTGCCCAAAAGAGGTTAAAAACCGTTTAGGCGATATTCCCCTTTTTCAGCTGCACCGACAGCTACTGCAAGCACCAATCTCCTGAACTGCAAACCCACTAATTCACCAACTCCTGAACTGGAGACACACGAATAGCTGCTAGCAGACGAACAGGAAAAGCCCCCAAGCAGCTTACACTCCTGGCAATCAGTCTCTAACAGCATACAGTAAATCCTCCCCCAATAATGAGACGACACTTCACTTTGAGGGTTAAGCAGGAACTCACATGTAATGGCCACACACTGGCTTTTATGCAAGTCCCCGTGGATTGGGTGGCTGCAAGGACTCGGCGTTGGCCCTGAGAAGAGAAGTAAATAATACCCTTTTTTCATTTCTTAAAATTAGCCATGCAGAATTGACCCAATATACTGTATATACACTATATCACTGCAAGGGCTATAGTACCTTGCCATTGTATTCATCTTTGTTATCTTAACCCTGCTTATTAATCTGTACTTTATGGTATTTCTAACCTAGGATTGCATTTGATTATGTTCTCCTCTCGCCTCACGAATTATGATCACATTGGCAATTCACAGATTTACTTAGGTCAATTATGATCCGAATTTGATCAGTCCCACCGTATTTCAAGAAATCGCCTGGATGCATTCGGTGTTCAGATTAAAATTGGTGCTTGATAAAGGGTTTAGATAGGATTCATAAAGCTCCAGTTTTATTAGAATTCTGAACCAAAAGCATCCGGTAGCATGCACATTCACAAATTATTATTCAACTGCTTTTTTTAAAGTGAATTGATAATTTGAAGAACTATTTGCCTTGTAGAGGCTTTCTCACTCTGTTAGCTATTATATTGCATGGAGGAGTGAACAATAGCATGTCCGCACATGGGTATGGACTGGAGGGGATACTAAGGATCCACCCTGAATATTTTAATTGGTACCAATGGGTGTGGGCTAGGGGGAGGACATTAGGTTCCAAAGGCCCAGTATGCCGGATTGCTTTAGACTTTAGTGAACAACCTGCAAGTACTGATTCATATTCTGCATGTAGGATCCTAAGGTCATCCTGACAACATCGTTTTGTGATCTTCTTCCCAAGAAATGATCAAAGGCTAAAATATGATCTTTAAATTGAAAGAAAAAATTAGATTTAACTTTTCTTGGAATCAGGTAAAAACATAAATTCGTTGTTAACAAATTTTTAATGAAGTGGATACTGTAGTGGGCCGATGGTAACCCGACTGGTTACCTCAGCTAATACAGAATGAAGAGACCCCAGTCTTCCCCCAGTAACTAGCTGACATACAGTTCCAGGGATACAATAACAACTTTATTGGCCACACTCGGTTATATACTTTTCCCCACGCAAGGGAAATGTCCCCAGACACAGACAATGTCCCCTCCCAGGGTCCTCCCCCTTCCAGGGGCCTTTGCGTGTGACAGGAACTCCAGTCCCTTTGTCCCCAGTTCCTTCCACTCAAATACAGGGTTTCCCACTTCCTGTGGCAGGGGGTCTACAGGAGCTCTAGTCTCTTTGTGCCCAGTTCCTGCTACGCAAATACAGGGTTTCCCATTTCCTGGGACAGGAGGTCTTCTTCCCAGGATCCTCGATACTTGGGAGTCCCAGCATGGGAAAGACTCCTGTCTCCTGAGCTCCCAGGCACAGAAAGCCAGCCAAACCCCCGATTGTCCCCAAAGGGATGTCCACACCAAACCCAGGGACCTCCACAACGGTGTCCGGTTCGAACCTCCTCCATTCGTGAAGTACCTGTGTGAAACCAGGCAAGGGAAGCATCTCCTTTTGGGATACAAATGCTCCCACTGGTTGCCACGCAAGGGACACACTCATTAATTACTTCCCTTGCGGTTTCACACTTGTTGCGAAATGTTATTGCGGTTTCGCACTTATGTTGCAAGTTGGGAAACATTCTAGTTGATTGGTGTGAACATTCCAAAGGGCACTGGGGGCCCTCATTCGGGAAACGAACGCGCCGGGACACAATCTGCGAATGCTCCCCCTGGTTGGCGTTCATATATACAAAATGGCTGCCACCCAGGAGTGGCATGCGCCGCTCGTCTCCCTTGCGGTTTGTGGTTTTCACACCTCGTTAGCGAGGTGTGAACATTCTAAATAAACATTCTAAATGGGGTATTGAGGTGGTCCCTGTTCGGGAGACGAACGGAACCTGTTCATATGGTAAAAACCATGTAAAACATACAAATATTCCCAAATACATGGGGGAAGGGGAAATTACAGGCAATCACATAAAGACAATTCACGGACGGGCAGCGGTTCCACCACACTGCTCCCCCCTTGATCGATGACCGGCATACCCAGTCTGATCCTAACGGATCGGCCAAGGGATGATCGGGGGAGGGTGGATACTTACGGATCACTTGTCCAAAGCTGTCTGTCTGGACAGCCCGTCAGCATTCACGTTCTGCTAACCGGGCTTATAATGAATAGTGAATCACATAAAGACAATTCATGGATGGGCAACGGTCCCGTCACAGATACATTCAACAAAAGCAACATAACCATATGTAATCAACAGAGTGCTTAACTCATATATAATGTCAAACTTGATGCAAAGTTATGCTCTTACTATATGTCAAAATATTAATTTAAATTATAATTAAACAAACACAAACAATAGGATAAGTGGCGCTCAAACAAAATAAATAAATAAACAAATCCCAGTGCGTCTAAAACCGAACCAGTGTTTTAGTCACCTTAAAACACTTACATTACTATAAATGGATACAAGGAAAGGTGGTTTTGCGCACACAATGGATGCTTGATGAGATAATTTTCAATATAGACAGCTGTCATAGGGCAATATGCACAAACCAATAACTGGTATAGAACATAATTAGGAGCACTCACACTTTAGAGAGCCATATAAGTCGGCTCTCTACTGTAGTAACATGTAGAATACTCTGTAGTTGGAATGGTCCCCCAGGAACTCAAGTCTGGATACAATCAGGAACCAGGAAATAAAACTTAAATACAATGTTTTATTTTGAAATAAAAAAACTGGATAAGCACAACGCGTTTTGACCATTAAGAGAGGTCTTCCTCAGGTGCAATGATAAAACAAACATTCAGTATACTTTTATACCTAAATAAATTACAAAATAGCACACACATGTACAGAAATTACAAACCACACCCACCCAGACCCATATATGGGAATTCCGGTTCCCATTCCCCTCCCAACATGGAGTCCTTGCATTATAAGTTCATACAGGATGATCTTTTCAAGATGGTAGCTTGGTTTGGATGTTTGCCGTCCTATTTCGTGACTTCCGGTATTTTACCGGAACGTCACTTCCGTTTTCGTCACTTCCGGTTCGCGGCATGTCTATTATTTACTTCCGGTTCGCGGTTTATTTTCGTTTTTCAGCAATATTGGAAGAAATATCACTTCTGGGTTTCATCACACAGGGGAGGAGTGACCAGCCCCCATCTGATTAGCATAAAGAACCACTCCTCAAAGTCCAATACATTAGTCCCATAACGCACAAAACAGAGAGGGAGTAAAAAAAGAGTGAATTAATATATATTTACAAAAAACATATTAAAACAGAAGTAAACAGATACATAGAATACCAATAAAAAATTACTATAAAAATTCATGAATAAAAATCTTTCACTATGTTTTCCCAGGGAAAGAGATATATATAAAAGAGTACATAATATATAATGAATAACGCATAATATTAATAAAAACTCAAAAATAGCACAAAATATGATTATAAAATAGGACCAATATCAAAATCTAAATTTAACCCCTTGCAATAAAGTGTCTGTAGATCAAAAATCCAGGTACTTTCTTTTCTGCTCAGATTAAGGGCACTATCTCGCCTCTCCAGTTACTGGCAACTTTTTGAATGGCCATAAATTCTAAATCTCTAGGGTTAGATTGATGCATTTCTAGAAAATGTTTAGAAACACTGTGGTTTGGAAAGCCTTTTCTTATATTTCTAATATGTTCATTTATACGGATTTTTAAAGATCTTGAGGTTTTACCTACATACTGCAAACCACATTTACAGTTTAAGAGATAAATGACGTTTTTCGATTCACACGAGATAAAAGAGGATAAGGAATATTGTTTATTGGTTATAGATGATATGAATGTATCTTTCTTTTGTTTTTAAAACAGAAGTATTTTTGCAGGCGTTACAACACCCACAATGAAAGAAACCTTTTTGTGTTTTAGACCAATTATCCAAAAAAGTGGGTTTTTCTTCTTCACGAATATGGTTAGATGTAAGGATTTTCTTCAAATTCCTTGCACCCCTAAAAATAAACTTGGGGTTTTCTCCTAAGAATTCCTTGATATCATGCTCTTGTTGGAGAATATGCCAATTTTTGTTAATAGTCTTTTTAAGGATTCCTGTATTACTGCAATAATTAAAGATAAAAGGGATTTGACTTGTTTTTGGTTTCTCCTGTTTATCTTTATACTTCAGTAAATCAGGTCTTGTGATAGCATCAACCGTTCTGAGATTCTGCAGGAGTATATCCTCTTTATACCCTTTTTGTATAAACTGTTGTTTTAAAATCTCTGATTGTTCATTAAAATCCTTCTGGTCTGTGCAGTTTTGTTTCAAACGTAGAAACTGCCCCTTTGGTATATTGCTCAGCCAGGGATCATAATGACAACTGTTAATCTCTATAAAACTATTTATATCCACCTGTTTAAAAAAGGTTTTGGTTTTAAGCTGGTTGTTAAGAACAAAAATGTTAAGATCTAAAAAATCTATGGAGACAGAGCTAATACTCTTAGTCAATTTTATCCCCCAATCATTTTGATTAAGATACTTAAAAAATTAATTAAAGCTGTTCTCTGTTCCTTTCCATACCATAAAAATATCATCAATATACCTTTTGTAGAGGAACAAGTTTGCCCCGTAGTCATGTCCTTGGTATACAAAAGTCTTTTCCCAAAAGGACATGAATAAATTGGCATAACTCGGGGCAAACTTGGTCCCCATCGCTCTGCCCCGGATCTGAAGATAAAAATCATTTTGAAACCAAAAATAATTATTGGTTAAAATCATAAAAATCCCCTTAATTAAAAATTCAATTTGCATATCTGAAAATTCTTTAGATTGTTTAAGATAAAATTCTACAGCTTTAAGTCCCTTTTGGTGCTCAATAATGGTATATAAACTTGTCACATCACATGTGACTAGAAAATATTTTTCTTCCCACTTAAAATCATTTAGAATATTTAAAAGACTCATAGAATCCTTCAGATATGCTGGACACGACTTTACCAGTGGTTGGAGAAAATAATCTATGTATTGAGATAGTTGAGTCAAAACTGAGTCTATTCCTGAGACAATTGGTCTACCAGGTGGGTTATCTAAACTTTTATGAATCTTAGGTAGACCATAAAGTACCGGTATTTTTGGATGATCTACTTTAAGAAAGGACTGTTCATTTTTATTTAAAATATTATTATCAATACCCTCTTTTAAAGGTTCATCTAGTTTACCTATTATCTCCAAAGTTGGATTTCTATTTAATTTTCTATATGTTTCCATAGCATTAAGTTTTCTAGTAATTTCATTCAAAAATACATCTTTATCCTCCACCTTTATCCGCCGGTTTTATTATAATAGCTCTATTTTGACTTAATTCCTTAATCCCTTGTCTTTCTTTAAACGTAAAATTTTGTTGATATTTAGTAAGGGGTTAAATCTTATATAGGTCATCAAGGAATGCTTTTTCAAATACTCTCATGCTCTGAGTTTTTAAGAATTGAGGATAAAATTTAGATTTTTTCTTAAAATCAGTGTGTTTAATAAAACTATCATTATTATTCGTAGTTGTACTATTTTCCTCTTTTTTCCCATTAAAAATTTTTTTTAAACACAGCTTTCTGGTGAATCTGTTAATGTCTGTAAATGCTTCAAATTTATTTACCGGACAGCTTGGTGCATATTTAAAACCTTTGGTTAAAACTCTTTTTTGGGTCAAGGATAGTGTTGTTTGAGATAAATTGAAAACTTTTATCTCATTCTTATCCCTTTGCTCTCTTGGCTTATCTCTCCCTCCTCTGCTTCCTCTTCTAATATTCTTTGCCTTTTTGGTGTTTTGAAAAGGTCCTCTTTCCTCCATCTCTGGTCTAAAAAACAGGCTTCTTCACTTACATCTCTCAATTTTTTAAATCTATCTAACCATTTTGAATGGCCATAAATTCTAAATCTCTAGGGTTAGATTGATGCGTTTCTAGAAAATGTTTAGAAACACTGTGGTTTGGAAAGCCTTTTCTTATATTTCTAATATGTTCATTTATACGGATTTTTAAAGATCTTGAGGTTTTACCTACATACTTTTACAGTTTAAGAGATAAATGACGTTTTTCGATTCACACGAGATAAAAGAGGATAAGGAATATTGTTTATTGGTTATAGATGATATGAATGTATCTTTTTATGGCCATTCAAAAAGTTGCCAGTAACTGGAGAGGCGAGATAGTGCCCTTAATCTGAGCAGAAAAGAAAGTACCTGGATTTTTGATCTACAGACACTTTATCCCAAGGGGTTAAATTTAGATTTTGATATTGGTCCTATTTTATAATCATATTTTGTGCTATTTTTGAGTTTTTTATTAATATTATGCGTTATTCATTATATATTATGTACTCTTTTATATATATCTCTTTCCCTGGGAAAACATAGTGAAAGATTTTTATTCATGAATTTTTATAGTAATTTTTTTATTGGTATTCTATGTATTTGTTTACTTCTGTTTTAATATGTTTTTTGTAAATATATATTAATTCACTCTTTTTTTACTCTCTCTCTGTTTTGTGCGTTATGGGACTAATGTATTTGGACTTTGAGGAGTGGTTCTTTATGCTAATCAGAGAGGGGCTGGTCACTCCTCCCCTGTGTGATGAAACCCGGAAGTGATATTTCTTCCAATATTGCTGAAAAACGAAAATAAACCGCGAACCGGAAGTAAATAATAGACATGCCGCGAACCGGAAGTGACGAAAACGGAAGTGACGTTCTGGCAAAATACCGGAAGTCACGAAATAGGACGGCAAACATCCAAACCAAGCTACCATCTTGAAAAGGTCATCCTGTATGAACTTATAATGCAAGGACTCCATGTTGGGAGGGGAATGGGAACCGGAATTCCCATATATGGGTCTGGGTGGGTGTGGTTTGTAATTTCTGTACATGTGTGTGCTATTTTGTAATTTATTTAGGTATAAAAGTATACTGAATGTTTGTTTTATCATTGCACCTGAGGAAGACCTCTCTTAATGGTCGAAACGCGTTGTGCTTATCCAGTTTTTTATTTGAAAATAAAAAATTTTATTTAAGTTTTAGTTCCTGGTTCCTTGTATCCATTTAAATTATAATTAATTTATACTTTGAAGGAACTGTCTCCTGAGGTTTTGACTGGTTAATTAGATATAGTTCTGTCAGTAAATACCCCGGGAAATAACTATTCCCTTGGGGCAAACTGTTTACTTTATAAAAACGGATGCTGATACCGGTAATGTTAAATTGTTAGGCACATATATTCATGTACTATGTGTGTGGCAATTAGTTGTAGGCTTTTGTGTACGCTTTTGGTAAACTGCAATCATAGTGGTTAATGTACCTTCACATGAATTGATTCAAATATATTGTATAATTAGAAAAAGTAATACTTTATTTTAGGTATAATGATAACTTTCAACCTAAATATTTGCAATGCTGGCTCGCATTGCATTGTTGCAGGTATGTATGAGTATTTAAAATGTATGAATATAAAATGTTTTAACATTAGTCAAAAAAACAAACAAATTCACTAAGTAAAGAAAATATATTAGTGAAAAATGTAAATTGATTTAATGTTAATTTTAAGTGTTTTTTTAAGCTTGAACTCACTCTGTTACTCTGAGGTACGGCAACTGGAGCCCTATCCATTGAGTTAGCACCGCTGAGATGGTCAATAACACTAGACTCATACAAGGATATTTTAAACTTATGTGTTTTCAGCCTGATTTTCATTATCAGATCCCTTTTGGTGTCTCCATTTTGGTCACGTATTGTGCCTGTCTGGTGGGAAATTCAATGATAATTGCTCTTACTGGTACAGATAGCAATCTCCAAAAGCCAATGTATTTGTTCCTGAGTAACCTTTCCTTACTGGACATGTTTTATGTTTCCGTTACTCTGCCCAAACTGGTGACAATAGCAATTTTTAATGACGATAATATATCCTTCGTAGGATGTATGTTACAGACGCATTTTGCTATTGTCTTTCAAAGCACTGAACTCTTGCTTGTTACAGTCATGTCATATGATCGTTATGTGGCTGTGTGCCTTCCTCTCCATTACATGGTTATCATGAACAGAAGACTTTGTGCTACACTTGCAACTCTTGCTTGGACCATTGTGTATATATTTTCAATGCCCATTATTTTGATGATTTCTTCGTTACAATTCTGTAGTTCCCGTATAATAAATCACTTCTTCTGTGATCTCATACCTTTACTGCAGCTCTCATGTTCTGATATCTTTGTGGCACAGGCCACCATGTACACAGCGGCCGGATTGATGGTTTGTCCCTGCTTTATGCTGACTCTTATTTCTTATCTCTTCGTTGTCTACACCATTCTGAATATTCGCTCTACAGAGAGAAGAGTGAAAGCCTTCTCTACCTGCTCCTCTCACCTCACTGTTGTGACTCTTTTGTACCTGATTATTTTCTTTGTATACATGAAGCCTCCATCACACACATCTTTAAGCAGCAGCAAAGTGCTATCGTTTTTTAATGTAGCTCTGATTCCTGTTCTTAACCCAGTAATCTACAGTTTTAGAAATAGAAGCATAAAACTGGCTCTTTTGAGATTTTTCAGGAGAAATTTCATATCGAACAATAAATTCAATAGAAAGTAACCGTCCGTCCACCCACTCTCCCACCATTCTATCAATGTATCTGTCTATCTATCTATCTATCTATCTATCTATCTGTCTGTCTGTCTGTCTGTCTGTCTATCTATTTTCCAACTTATATATCTTGATGTTGAGAAAACTAATATTGCCTAATTCTGGCCCATATGAAACATTTTGTAACTGAAAGCTGCAATGTCCAAATCCATAATCCATTAACCTATGGGAGGGCAACTGTATAGAGAGTATTGAGGGCAGCTGCTACCCAGCACAATGCTAAGCTATTAACGTGTAACTGTATTCTTATAATTCTTATTGTATTACAGTTCTTACAATGTTAGAATATTATTTTTTTATATAAAATGAACAAAAGGAGATGAGTTTACTGGTTTGAATTTGGGATATATGCTTACTCTTTGTTTGCGGTTGCCCCCAGGCCAAATATAGCCAGCCCTCCTCTGCTACATATCTACATATATCAAAGATGTTCTATTGTAAGTATCAGGAATGTTGTGTGTTGAGTGATGAGACATTTTCCATCTCGATTAGCGGATGACAGAATAGAGAAAATATTTACCTATATAATCTATTTTCATGTTTAACCATTAACCCCTTAAGGACCAAACTACTGGAATAAAAGGGAATCATGACATGTCACACATGTCATGTGTCCTTAAGGGGTTAAACACAAATGTGTCTGTTAGTATGGGAGGACAATATGAAATGTTGCAGGTAGTCGCTGCTTTAAAGACAGTAGACATACTCAATATGTCCATGCTAATTAAGATATTATTATTTAAATATAAAAAAGTCAGATTTAGGCCTCAATTTAATTATAGTCAATCATGCGTATCGATTTAATTACAACGGTTAAAGGCTTTTCGGGGGCTAACCTTTTGCATATTGAGTGTAAAGCCTATATACATATATATATTTTTTAAATATATTTTTAAACAACGGATAGGTATTATGCCATATTATTTTAGAAATCAATGTATATTTCATGCATGCCATTAATACCTTTATCATCATTTATTTCTTTCCATTCTTTCGGTTGCTCCTTTTCTCTCCCCTTTTCTTCCCCTTTCCCCATTTCTTCTTAAAAAACTATCTTTATTTAATCTAATGTAAAATTCCCTAATCTTTCTCTTCCTCAGTCCTAAATCTATCCTCCATCCATCTCCCACCCCCTATTGCTTTCTCTTTGTATTCTGGAGCCTATATTTTACAATGAAAATAATTAATCCATGTGTTATAATTATAATTATTATTATAAAGTGTCAACAAATTCCACAGTGCTGTCCAATAGGCGGACTAACAGACACGTATTTGTTACAAGAGGAGTTGGACACACAGGAACAGAGGGTGTTGAGGGCCCTGCTCAAACTAGCTTACATTCTTTAAAAATTATACTTAACATCAAAAGTCTTCTTAAATCTTATTTTTTTCAGCCCCAAAAAAGGCCTAAATAAATCCATAATGTCCTTACACAACTCTTGAAATAAAAAATGATCCAAAACGCCCACCCAAAAAAACAATTTAAAAAATTTCAATGCCCTAAAAATGAATCTATTTCCGCCCATGGAGGTCCCCACACGCACGCCTTTACAAGCCTCTCCCATGCTATGCAATCTCAGAGAAAGTGCTCTGGTTGGTTGGCTTGTGGCAGTTAAATCTCACCTCATCTCGAGATTCTACTGCTTGAGTTTCGGATGTCTTTGATTCAATCAAAAATTGAAAAAAATATCATCCGAAAACAGTTGACATTTATCAACAGTTTTTGGAGAAAATAATTAAATCGAGGCATAAGAGTGTGTATTAAACTCATGAACCATGTAAATAAAACATGTGTGCATGTAACTATGAGTGTGCATGTAACTATGCATAATTGCTTTTAGAGTAGGTCTTTACCATTATCCAAAAAAAGGGTGGCTTCATACTCCAGATAAGTCACTGTTCTCAGCAAGTGTGTTTAGCAAGTCTAGCACAGCATACAATGTACAGACTTACGTCCATTTTCTTTTTGTAGCCTTACTTTGCACTGCTTCATTTGTCAAATACCCCCTGTGACCAGCAAGCGTCACATGTTTTATCTTAGTGTCCTGCACTATCTAGACTTTTACTCTTGACTACCTTGTTTAGCATGGAACCCATGATGCCTAACAAATGCCTTCCTAAACCTTTGTAGCATTGTACCTTTGTGACTTTTACAACTGTGCTGTTTGTTCAGAGACCAGCATAAAGGAAATATTTTAGAATAAGTAAGGGGGGACAGAAGAGGAGGGTAAAAAGGACATTACAGTGCCCAAATACAATATATATATATATATATATATTTTTTTAAATACTGTTTAATAGATATTCCCCAAATTAAAAAAATAATTATACATTTTCCATTGGAGTATATCTAAAACAGTGTGCATAAGCTGTAAATCTCTTGTCTGCAGCTTTTACAAGCCCTCTCCTTCTAACCCCACCCAGACTTTCTGTGGCTGTCCAATCACAGACTTCCCAATGCAGCTCAATGAAAAGTCCTTAGCCAGGCAACTGCTCTGGATAATTACTGCCTCTTGAGATTAGCTCAACTGAGCTAACCAAACCAGGAAGTAACAGGACAGATTGTCTGATTGACAGCCAGAGGGGTGTATCAAGGTTAATTTATGAACATGATAATTTCTATTGAAATCTCCACTTTTTGTAAAATGAAAAAACATAAACACATGCTTCAAACATAAAGCATTTAAGCAAGCTTTAGGAGTGTCTCATTAAACAAAAATATGTCCCAGGGGCAATAAATCATAACAAAATTGAGCATTAAAATTTTATTAGCTAATTATTAGCTAACATCTCTCAATGCATAAAGATTGAGTTTGTCCCTATACATTTGGATAAGAGTGATGAGTAAAAATCTACATGATCACTTGTGCCCACTGACCTTCAGTAGTAAAGGTGTATTATGGGGAAGATAACAGCTAATACCGAAACATTTAAATATATTGCACCTGCCAAGAGACTGACATCCTGGAATATACAAGATAAAAGCTTCAGTATGAGATCTTTCTAAACACTAACCTCAATGAACATGTTCAGTATAGGACGTGTTAATACATATTTAAAGCAAACATTGCTTGCTTAAAGGAACACTTTAGTCACCTAAATTACTTTAGCTAAATAAAGCAGTTTTAGTGTATAGAGCATTCCCCTGCAATTTCACTGCTCAATTCACTGTCATTTAGGAGTTAAATCACTTTGTTTCTGTTTATGCAGCCCTAGCCACACCTCCCCTGGCTATGATTGACAGAGTCTGCATGAAAAAAAAAATGGTTTCACTTTCAAACAGATGTAATTTACCTTAAATAATTTTATCTCAATCTCTAAATTGAACTTAAAATCACATACAGGAGGCTTTTGCAGGGTCTAGCAAGCTATTAACATAGCAGGGGGTAAGACAATCTTAATTAAACAGAACTTGCAATAAAGAAAACCTAAATAGGGCTCTCTTTACAGGAAGTGTTTATGGAAGGCTGTGCAAGTCACATGCAGGGAGGTGTGACTAGGGTTCATAAACAAAGGGATTTAACTCCTAAATGGCAGAGGATTGAGCAGTGAGGCTGCAGGGGCATGTTCTATACACCAAAACTGCTTCATTAAGCTAAAGTTGTTCAGGTGACTATAGTGTCCCTTTAATAGAGCAGAGGAAATTTCTTTGAACAAGATCAACAGAGTTATAACTTAGTGGGCAATATCAGTGTTTTTATAGTCTCTAAGTAAATCCATAGACATAAATCACAAACATTTTCACATATTTGCACAGCCTGCAGAATGGATCACCACATTTGTGTTTTGAGATATTTGACTAATAGACTACACAAACATGTTCTAAACTAATTTACTTAGCAACACATTCAGACGTGGCAGAAGATAGACAAATGATTTGCAAGTAAAATGCAGAATTTGTATGTCTGCATGTGTCAGGACAAATAAGGGTTTTAAAGAATTTCTGCTCTTCAGGTATTCTTTTCTTTTTATTAACCTGTGTTGTGTTTCATGGATGTGCTATTAAATACAGAGTAAAAAGTATCTGATGCCTTTGGAATGGAAACATTATAAAGGTTTTCTTTTTTGTGAAATGTTATGGTTGTACAGTATTGTAAACTCCTGCTTCTAAAGCAAGCCTCTTGTTTTAAGCTGCACATACTAGAATTGTATGTATATGTGTATATATATATATATAAGTCCAAACTCTTGCACTCCAATCTCCAGTCAGAAAAATAAACCCTGTGCCAAGTAACACTGTTAAATACCTTATAGAAAAGACCGGGACTCCTGGCTTTATAATCAATGTGGTTATTTTATTGTTAGAGACATCGTTTCAGTTCCTCAACGGAACTTTCATTAGGACATAAAAGAACTGAAACGTTGATGTCTCTGGCAATAAAGGAACGACATTGATTATAAATCCAGGAGTGTCGGTCTTTTCTAAATAAGGTGCATATTTATATCAAAGACAAAACAAGATAAATGCTCTGGTATGATTTATTTATTTTCATTCATAACTATATTGCAATTTCAAACATCAATCAAAATGTAGTAGAGACCCAAGCTTGACAATTAGTCTTCCATTGCTGGTGGTCTTCTTTCTGGAAATATGCAAAAATACCAGGATTAATTTCTTTAGTGTATACATCGTCAGTAAAAGTTAAAGGTTAGGTCTTGTCTTTATATATATATATATATTAATTAAGACAATAACCATTTTAATTAATCTGTACAATACACATTAACTATCATTGACCTTTAAAGTTAATTAATTACAGACTGAAGACAATAAGTCTTTCATTAATAATAAGTATATATTGATCACAAGTTATGGCCAGCTGCATAAACTGCCAATACATTTGTTTATTATTATTATTATATTTAAAATAAAATCAAATAAGCAAGTAGTATAGATAAAATGAGGTGTAATATCAAAAGTCGGCAATGATTTGAAACATCTTGTATTGCTGTTAATTATCCGGCCTGTCAATTAGTGAGTTAAACATTTCATGATTTTAACCGACATGGAAAGAAACATTTAAGTAAAAAGGCTGAAACAACCTACCAGTTTCTTGTCTTAATTCCTTGTGGAGGTTTTTTCTCATTAGGCTTATTTTCCAAATGGATGCCACCAGCCTGAGGTCCTGGTTTTTGAGGTTTGTTTTGTTCTTGTCCAAAAGGTTTTCCCGAATTGTTTGATAAGCTAGGGACATTTACGTTTCCACTTCCCTGCAGAAAGATTTGGACGTACAGAATGATTCACTTAAAACAGATTAATTTAAACAAAATAGTCTTATTCTGCAGAGAAAACATTTTTTTCTATGGCCACTTAATTTAGGTTCATAAAAATAAACCTAGGAAACTTGAAAATGAAAGGTTTATTGATTAGGCAATTTGTTAGAGGGGCGGTATAAACACACACAGTAGTCATGCTGTACTGGGTTTGGTGACAGGAAACATCTGCGGAGTATGAAGATGCTGAGCATTGCTCCTGCCATTAAGGTGACATTAAACAGCAATTTAAACACTGTCTTTTCTGAGAAAAGGCAGTGCTCACACTGCTGAGCCTGCAGAGACAGGCTCTCTGCCTAAGGACCACTACAGTAAGCTGTAGCGGTTCTGATGCCTAACATGTCCCTTTAAACGTTAGATATATGAATTTTGATAGATAATAGACATCTTTTTGTATTCAGTGTTTTAAACAAGTTTGCAGATTTAATATTAAACAGCATATAGGAACTGGTCTCTCCTTTAACTAGCGATCTTGATAACTTTGCACATATTGTAGAAACTAATTTAACATAATTGCATTAATATTACAGTAATAACTGACTACAGTAAAATAGGAATGATATATTATTAAAATATACTCACGGTAACAAAGTTTCCTTGTGGTGGGACATTACTGGTTTGTGGTACCACTCCAGCAGTGTTAGCGATAACAGACCTACGATATCTCCTTTTGCCACCATTATCATTTTCATTTGGACGTTGATGAGGAGGAAATCTTGGCCCATTTAGAGGTCTGTTTGGTGCGTTATCTAGTGGCTTGTTTCCGATGACATTAGGTAAGGGTTGGGTGTTTCCTGAGACATTGAGTTGGCTTGACAGCAATTCTGAGATATTGAATTGACTTGAGAGTAATTCTTTGATTTGGGGTGGAAGCAATTCTAAGAGTTGGCGTGGAAGCAATCCTGAGAGTTGACTTGGAAGCATTCCTGAGATATTGGGGAAGTTTTTGAGCAATTCTGAGATACTGCTTTGGCTTTGGAGCAATTCTGAGATATTAAGTTGGTTTACGAACGCGTTTGAAATATTTAACTGACTTAATGCTAGTAGGGCATTGGATAGATTTGAGACTATTCCTGAGAAATTGGACTGGCTTAGAGACTGTTCAGGGATGCTTTGTTGGCTTGGAGATACACCTGAATTACTCAATTGGGGCTGCACATTTAAGTGAGGTTCGCCGGGTTGAGAATGTGAATTACTGAATTGGGGTTGCACGTTTAATTGAGGTTCGCCGGATTGAGAATGTGAATTCCCAGCAGGTGCAGGTATATTAGGACGGCCTGGTCTGACATCATTACTTTCTGTAAATAGATTGAGAATTAGAGAAATAGAAATTTAAAAGAACCCTACACCAACTCTCATAAGTTACACATAATAAATAAATTAAATATGTAAGTGTATTCTATTGGAACATGTTGGCATTTTTTGTCAATGTAGCCTCACAAAATGCAACAAGAGTATATCATTGTTTGTGTATCGGGAAAATACCCTATATACAGTAAACACAGCTACATAACTTAATATGAGGAATTTGCAACATAAAGTTTTTTTTAGCCTGGATATAAGACTTACTCAGAGTGGTATCCCTCCTCCTCCTTGTCTGGCTACTAGAATACAGTCACTGTAGTTTTTGAGAATCTTGTATGCAACAAACAGTGTGGAATGAGGTGGGATCAGGCTTTTATAATTTCTCTGCTTGATACCGAGGAACAGATTTGAGTCCCCATTAAGAAGTTTATTTCTGGATTTGGGCCAGTTGGGTTATCGTATGAATTCCCAAAATCTGACCCAAAAGCAATGGTCGAACGTGTTCGTTTTGATTCGTGATTCAGAATTCCGCCCAAATTACCAAAAGATAATTGATAGGAATAAAGTTGATTGACGACTAGTGAATGATCACTAACATGGTTAGTCACTAAAGTGAGAATTTAAAGTGAATTTAAAATTTATTTGAGGTAAATTTCAAATTTCTGGTCACATTAGACAAACTGGAAAAATACTCACTTTGAATTCTCACTTTAACTCTGAATTCTCAATAATTGAAAGTGAATAACCCTGTAAATGCTGATTTTATCCACAGATCAAGTAAATAAAAGAAGTGAGCAATAAAGGGAAAATAGGGGGAGCATTAAAAACATCTATATTTTTATATTAATATTTATTATTATTTTTTCTCAATCTGTGAAACAAATCTCAGGAAAATATATTTTTCAGTGCACTGGTTTACCCATTTTTGTGCCTTTTGAGTGTTCCTCAAGATTGTAAGGTAATTCATGGACTTTCGCTTTAAACTTTTTCGAGGTCAAAATCCCAAATAGATATTTTTGGTTAGTTTATAATTAACTTGAAAAAATTATACCAAAATTGTCTTACTGTAACTTAGAAATAAAATCCTTGATCAAGTGGAGTTGGACATTTTTTTGCAAACTCTGATAATTTGGCATAAATAGTACAAGTCAGTTGTGTGCGCTACGCAAATATTATTTTAGTGAATAGAACCGTAACATAAAATAGAGTGTAAGCTCACAGGCAGGTGTCACAATACTTTTTGTAATCTAAATATTTTACTGTGTTACTGTCCATATTTCTGAACTCGTACTGCACTGAAAATGTTGTTGGTGCTTAACAAATAATCTTTTATAGTAATATTAAAAGTTATGGACTCACCAGGTCTTCTGTTGGGTAGAGCGAAGGCCTGGACTACCAGGGAGAGGAGAATTAGGATTTTCATTTCGTTCAGGTGCTGTACCAATAAGAGAAGCAGGTCTGCTCTGTAAGGAAGATGCTATTGCCGGCTATATATAAATCCCTGCAAAGGGCACTCCCTGCTGTATGTCACAGATCTTATGATTAGCAAGGACGGATGGGTGGAGAGACGAGCATGAGAATGCAAAAAAAAAGGTTAAATATCAAAGACAAAAAGCAGTTTAAAAGGATAGTCATATTGTCATTATGTACATTGTTATCACAACTATGTACACACTGCTGTTTCCATCCTGCAAGTACTTTGAGTCTCCGTCTGCTTTATACAAAATAATGGTGACATATGACTTGAGTTAAATTTTTTTATTTCTTTTATATATCAGTACAAAATGTTTGCATAAAGACATACATTAAACATTCCACATATTTAACTATAATATTATGTGTCTATATTATAGACCTATTCTATATATGTTTCTAATGAAGCTAGACAGATACATAAGACATAAACGATAACATATACAGGTTCTCGTGAGCACGGAGTCCAAGCCTTGTATTAAAATTTTACTAATTAATTCACAGATTTTACTATTACCATGACGTAAAGTCATGATTTTATTAATGACACGGAGGCGAGTATTATGCTGCACTCTTTCTTTATTTCCCTCAGCAGCAAAGAAAAAACTTTATAACCATAACCAATAGTAACATTAACAGTCTCAGGTGTAATCTTCCTAGTAACAGGAACAGCCAATCAGGATCAACTTCTCCAGCATAATAGGCTCTGTCAACCAATCCTGTTCCTCTTTATTTGCAATCCCGAAGAAGTAAAATTATCCAATAAAACGTTGAACTGCATAGAACATGATTTTCCCAGAATAGATGGGCAGATTATGCTGTAAGAGAGGAAAAATATGGTAATATCTTTGCATAAAACTTAGTGTATGCATAGTCATAGGTATTCAAGATAGTGTTTGGTCAGTGTTGTGTCCAAGTGAATATTGTTGTGTAACCTATACATGTGGGTGTCCAGATAGGTAAGCAGTGATCGTAACTAAGACTTACCTTGATCTAAGTACAACTGTAATGTAACCATCTGGCGATTACAACTGTAACAACTAGACATGGTAAAATGACTTACCGTAGGTCAACTTACCCAACTTCCGTCTATCCTTCCCCCGTCGCCGGGTGGGAGGGATAATACTCGCCTCCGTGTCATTAATAAAATCATGACTTTACGTCATGGTAATAGTAAAATCTGTGAATTTTATTAAGACACGGAGGCTCCTATTATGCTGGTTTAAAGCTGAGAAACTACCGTTCCTGCAAAGTGGTGTATTGGTTTGAAGTAAAAGTCACGGAAGGTAGATTCTGAAGACCAGTCGGCTGCTTTCAGAATGTCTTCCAGGCGACAACCCATCGAAGAGGCTTTTGAAGCCATTGCTCCTCGTATGGAATGTGGTGAAAATATGGAAGTGTCTATGCCTGCCGTAGCCATGATCCATTTGACCCAGCGAGCCAGGGTCGTGGTAGACACAGGTAGGTGTGGTCTCTGGAAGGAGATGAAGAGTTCATGCCTAGACGGGTCCCGCAACGCCTTGGTGCGAAGTTCATAGGTTCGCAGACATTGAACTGGACACAAGCGAGGTTTGTCAGGAAAGGCTGGATATGTCACCTTCTTCGTAGAGGTTTTTGTTCTCCGAGATATATCGAAAGCGACCCCTTCCGGAGTATAAGACCGTGCGGTGACGTCTAAGGCTCTAACGTCTGATACCCGTTTGCAGGATATGAGACATAGTAGTATAACCAGTTTCGCCGACAGGTGTTTCAGAGATAGTGTTGCGTTATCTGGCCAAGATTCGAGGAGGTTGAGGATGATGGAGACGTCCCACAGTACGGAATAGCGTGGTAGCGGAGGTCTTGTGAATCTGATGCCGCGCAAGAGTCGGCATATCAGTGGATGGCGTCCTATCGGTGCGCCCTCGATGCCTTGGTGTGAGTTTGAAATGGCCGATCTGTAGAGGTTCACCGTGCGATATGCTTTGCCGCTTTCAAACAAGGAGGTTAAGAATTGCAGGATCGAAGTCAGAGGAGCTGATATGGGATCCAAATTCCGTTCCATGCACCAATCGTGCCATTTGCGCCAAGCAGATTTATAAGCTTGTCTCGTGCCGGGTGCCCATGCGCTCTCGAGAAGTTGGAGAGTCGATTCCGAAACTCCTTCGATTGAGTAGGGTTCCCGGAAATCAGCCACACCATGAGGTGTAATAAGTCTTGCTGAACCAGGGGGTGGGGGGACCCGTCCGGGTCTCGAAGTAGGTAATCGAAGTGTGGGAGAGTACGGGGTACGTCTATCGCCATCTCCAACAGGGAAGGAAACCATGGTTGAGACGGCCATAATGGCGCCACGAGCACTGCCGTTCCCGTCTGTCGCCGTAGTTGTAGTAGGCAGCGGGGAATCAACGCAAAGGGAGGAAACGCGTAGTTCCTTTCGGAGGACCAGTCCTGAGTAAAGGCATCTGTTGCCAGCGCTGCCGGGTCCGGTCTCCAGCTGAAAAATCTGGGGAGTTGGGTGTTCAAACGGGAAGCGAACAAGTCCTTGTCCAGAGGACCCCATAGGGACTGGATGTCTTGGAAGACCCTGGGTTCCAGGTGCCAGTCGCTGGAATCCCTGAGGTGCCTTGAGTACCAATCCGCCGTGGTATTGTTGAGGCCCGGAATGTACTCTGCTGTGACCGAAATGCCGTGTGCCAGGCAAAATTGCCAAGTCTCGTGCCAAATTCGCCAGGACCTTCGATTTCGTGCCGCCCAAGTGATTTAT
Organism: Pelobates cultripes; assembly: GCA_933207985.1. Taxonomy (NCBI): domain Eukaryota; kingdom Metazoa; phylum Chordata; class Amphibia; order Anura; family Pelobatidae; genus Pelobates; species Pelobates cultripes. The sequence continues at coordinate 66,988,732 of OW240914.1, read as the reverse complement.
ATAACGGACTGCCGATACATTGTCCATCCTCAAAAGGATGGCACATCGGGCTTGAGTTGGAGAAAAACTGCGGATTGCAAAAGAACCGGCCAGGAGTTCTAGGCAATTGATGTGAAGCGTCGACTCCACTTCGGCCCACCTGCCACCGGTAGAAACAGTGCCACAGCGTGCGCCCCAGCCGTGCAAGCTCGCATCGGATTCTATGATCATATCCGGTTCGGTACCGAAAATGGCTCGGCCATTCCAGGCGTCCATATGGGATAGCCACCATCTGAGTTCTGTCTTTGCTTCTGTATCCAGAGCGATCATGTCCGTGTATGCGGTCCCGTCTCTCAAATGGGAGGCTTGTAGGCGCTGTAGCGCTCGATAGTGTAAAGGGCCCGGGAAAATGGCCTGTATGGAAGCCGCCAAGAGGCCGACCACTCTCGCCAATTGTTTTAGGGAGATCAGGGGGGTCGTCAGAGTACGCCTGATTTCCTTCTTCATGGTGGACAGTTTCGCTGCCGGCAGTTGTAGGGTCTGTAGAGTGGAGTCCACGATGAGGCCCAAAAACTCTATGTGTCGTGTAGGGGTTAGGATGGATTTTTTCCAATTGATAAGGAAACCCAAATTTTGCAAAAGAGTCTGAGTCCATGACAGATGGGTGTCGAGAATGTGGTTGGAACGACCCATGATAAGGATGTCGTCCAGGTAGATTATGAGACGAACCCCTCGACTTCGAAGCAGAGCCACGACGGGCTTCATAAGTTTGGTGAAACACCATGGGGCTGAGGACAGACCATATGAATTGGAGGAAGTCCTGGTGCTGACGTGCGATTGGTATCGTAAGATAGGCGTCCTGCAGGTCTAACTTGACCATCCAGTCCAACGCTTGGAGGAGATCTCGGAGGCAGTGTATGCCGTCCATTTTGAAGTGGTTGTAGGCCACAAAAGTGTTGAGCTGTTTCAAGTTTATAACTGGGCGGACGCCGCCGCCTTTTTTGGCAACTAAGAATAGGTTGCTTACGTACCCTGGGGTAGCCATGGGGATCTCTAAGATGGCCCGTTTGTGTGCCAATTCTGCGACCTCCTTGGTTACAAGGGAGGCGCCTTGGTGAGAAAATAGCATGCCCCGTGGCGGGGCGAGTTGTATCGGGAGGGATATGAACTCTAAGGTGTACCCTCTGACCGTGTTCAGTACCCAAGCATCTGTCGAGATGTGTGACCATACATGGGAAAAATGTCGGAGTCTGCCCCCCACTGCCCATAGGGAAGAAGGAAAGAGGAGAGTACTTACCATAAGGTCATCTGCCTGGGCGGGAGCCACGTGGTCCCCGAGCCACCCATGGTCGCCCACGTTGTGGGAAGAAAACCGGGGCGTTGCGGTGCTCCGTGAAGGAGGCATGTCCAGTGTAGGAGCCACGGCTCTGTCGGAACGAGCCCCTATTGACACGGCCGGACAGACGGCTCCTGGCTCTTCCGGCCCCACCAAAAACCTTTGGCTGGAAAATCTTGCGCGTGCTTGACTGCGCTTTGTCTAGGGCAGTGAAAGTGTGAACAAAGGAGCCAAGCTCCTTGACAAAGTTGTCTCCGAACAGGAGGCCACGGGCCTGGGCGCCCGGTTCGGTTATAGCCATGTTCACCAGTTTTGGTTCTATCTTTAATAAAATCGCTTTGCGACGCTCTGTGGCCACCGCACAGTTGGCATTGCCGATCAGGCAAATCACTCGTTGTATCCAACCACTTATGGCGGAACGATCTAATTCTTGGTCACTTTCGACCATATCAAAAATTTTTGTTGCCGGGCCCAATATGTCTAAAATCTTGTCCTGGCAGTTGCGCAGGGAGAAATCAAGGCCCTTATTAGGCTTCCAGCCAGTCTTGCCCAAGAATTGAATGATTTTTGGGTCAACTGCAGGTGTTCTGCAGGCCTCGTCAGGGACAGTGGGGCGTGGGCATTCTGCCCGCAATTTGCTTCGTGTCACCTTATTTAAAGGTTTGCGAGTCCGCGATGCCACGTATTTGGCCACATGGGCCGAAGGTGACCAGTCCGCTGACCTTGGATGACGTAGGTCATCGGGGTCGAACAGAGGTTCCCCGTAGGGGTCAACTAATCTGGTGGCATCTTATGGCACTTTAAGCTCCATGTCATACGACTCAGATGGAGGTGCAATCTGTGTACTCGGGTCATGGTCGTCGACCATACCCTCTGATTGGGGATCTGATGGATCCTCCGAATCCATATCAGTGACCTCTTCAATCTCGCTGAGATCAGACTCAGATTCTAGTTGGGCTTTTGCCCGCTTCCATAACCTAGCCGATTTTGCCCGGCTAGTGGCTCTTTTGCGCGGTGGTATATTAGGCGCGCCATCTGTGACAGGTGTGTAGCTGTCCATCTGTGAGATTGAAGAGTGTTTAGTTTTTGCAGTGGCCTTGCGGCCAACGTGAGGTTGGGAAGGGGTTACTGCAGGCAAAGCCTGGGAAGCGACCGGTTGGGTCGACTTTTGTGCCCCAAGTATAGCGTGAGTAATAGTCTGTGACAGAGATTCAGACATCAGTCCCATTGCTGATGTGAGGGCCTTAGTCACCACATGGGACATGGTGTTGTCAAACATAAGCTGCATATCAGCAGTAGATTCAAAATCAGCGAGGTTAGTTGCACCAATTTCAGGTACCCCTGGGGTAGTTTTAACAGACCCCAAATTATTGATAAGAGACCCAGAGGGTACATCTTTATCCCCAGGCATGTTATGTATACCACTGGCCCTTTAAATAAATGAACTGAGTTGACCTAGATGGGTTGAGTAACCCAAAGGGGGAATATACCTTTAAAAGAAAATAAGTACTCACAAAACAATAAGCACAATTAAATGAGACAGGTGAGGAGGGGGGCAAGGAGCCGTCCGACCGCCACTGTAGCTGCAACCCAACTCCGAGGACCGGGAGTTGGGGGTGGAGCTACGTGCCGCGCGCGGGAAAAACAGAAAATGGCCGCCGGAGCAGTGCAGAGGAGGCAGAGAGTCCGGTAAGCCCTGCTCGCGGCGAAAATGTGTAGCGCTCAGCGCGCACAAGTACGCCGCGAGCAGGGAGCTGATAACTGAGCTCAGTGAGCTCTGTAGTCGGCGGTCGGGCACGGCAGGAGGGCGCGAAGCGCCGGGTGCAGCTCCAGCCGACGTCCCCGAGCCCCTGCAAATTAGGCTCTGAGGGGCGATCGGCTGGAGCGGGGAAAAAACTTAAAGGGGAAATTCAGCAGAATAAAATAATAAAGGGACAACTATGAAGGATGTCCCTAGAAACGTTTTCTACAGTAGCACATCAATTATACCAAGTAAAAGGTAATAAAGTAACACATATAAAAAATTAACACTAGAAAATTAATACTATAAAATTAATGCTATAAAATCAATACTATGAAATGAATGCTAGGAAATATTAATATAATATGAAAGTAATTCAATATAAAGTAATTCAATATAAAACTAATCCCACAGTTAAGGAGCCTGAGGGATCAGATATACTTAACTGAGGGAGCAGCAAAGAAAGAGGAACAGGATTGGTTGACAGAGCCTATTATGCTGGAGAAGTGGATCCTGATTGGCTGTTCCTGTTACTAGGAAGATTACACCTGAGACTGTTAATGTTACTATTGGTTATGTTTATAAAGTTTTTTCTTTGCTGCTGAGGGAAATAAAGAAAGAGTGCAGCATAATAGGAGCCTCCGTGTCTTAATAAAATCTATTTTATTATAATATAACATACAACGTTATAACATGAAATTACGTGTATTAAGAGAACATTATACAATGTTCTATTTTACCATTTAATGGTTTTAAAGCTAGAATTAATAGCTTTTGTTGTCTTTTGATTTGCATATGTAATACATGGAAAGTGCAAAATATGTGTTGTGACATAGAATAGCGGAAAAGAAGTATCAAACACAAACACATTATTGTGCATTTTTATTTTTGTAGCCGTACCAGATATCTCATACAGCTAGCCTGGCTTGGTCTGGCTTGGTCTATACCAGCTTTGCACATACACATCATGCATTGTAAGCCATTTCTTGGCTATGTTGCTCAGACTTGTCATTGTGAACACAACCTTTTAAGTCTTCATTAAATTCTTGATCAGACTGGATCTGAGTTTTGTTGCTGTAATTCCAAGACATTTAGGTTGTTGCGTTATGTCATGATGATCCAGTTTCATCTCATTCACAGCTTTGCAGATTCAAACCTACTTTCAATGAGGTATTACTGCCCTCAGCACCAGTGCTGCTATCAGAAATTTTGGGCGCCCTTAAAGCTCAAGGCTTAGGCCCCCGGGATTTGCCCTCGTGGTCCACTCAGAGTCTGCCTATAAGGATGCAGTGTGTGTGTAGAGTGGATGCATTGTGTGTGTAGAGTGGATGCTTTGTGTGTGTAGGGGATGCAGTGTGTGTGTGTGACAAGGAACAGTGTGTTCCCCATAAACTTAGTACATTTGGCACAGCCAACAAGGAATCCTGTTAATCTCTTGTTCACTCATGATTAATGCCAGGACCAGAAGTTTCCCAGCAGAAGGTGCATCACATGCATCAATGAGCCTTGGGTGACTTAATGCCAGTCTACCCGTTGTCCTTCCTTTCACCACTTGTGGTATGTATGGAATGCGTTTTACTTCACCTGTCAGTGGTTTTAATGTTGCGGCTGATCAGTCTTTATACAATTTATAGTTTTATCTTTCATGTATTATTTACCGAATAACTGCCTCTGTGACCGCATTAGAGTTTGCCAGCTCTCCTCGAAGACATTTTATACAAGTGCATTAGTTTAAACAGAATCTCATTATATTATATTTTATTATTCACATATTACTCCATTGAACTAATTTCTTTTTGTAGTTCTCTTTTTTCCCTTGTCCAAATATATTGATACACAATAGAAACATATAAAGCTTCAATATTGCAGCTATTCAACTGAAGCTGAATTTAATTTACAAAGATAATGCTGGTAAAAGAAATATTGTAGCTAATCATTCAAATTTAATAAGTGATAATTACTAAACATTTTGGAAAAATCTGTTAATTTTTCCTCATTGCCATTTTTGTCATTGACTTCTATTCACATGACTTCCTAAAAATCTGTAACCTTAGCCTTCTCTCAATCATAGTGTCCACCTTCCCCGCCTGAGTATTTTGGCCAGGTTAGGGTTCTGGAAGGGTAAATTCTAGATGATATAGTAAATCTGCAAAAACCATCCACTCTAAATCCAAATGGAAACACAAAGGAAAGTGTCTATAAAAGAAGGGGGTCTCACAAGGAAAGAATAAGGATTGCGCTGTAAAAAGAAAGAATGGAAGGGCTAAAATGAATTATAAGGTGAGATTCAAGGTGACCTTCACGATGTTCCTATACTGTGTAAGGAGAGGGGTAGAATACAGATGGAGTGATGGTTGTGTGTGAAGTCTGCTGGGTAAAGAGGTGTAAACTGAGTGGGGATGTGCCTATGGGTAAATGGGGGTATAGGTAAAGTGGGAGTTTGTTAGCATTTATGGTGCATTCATAAACTGGATAAACAGTGTGTGTATTGTTTGGGGGTTATAATTGATAATGTTTGGATGTGACTGTAAAAGGATATGAGGTATAGACAGGTGAGGAATGAAGAAGCAGCAGGACCCAAACTTTCAACAGAAATCTTGAGGCTCCTTTGCACACACTCCTAAACTTTTCTCCCCCCCCGGAGACACACACATTCCCAGACAAATACATATGAATACATAAACCCAAACTCTGGTAAACACTCCCAGACAGACAGACAGATACAAACACACAGACACACACCTCTTCCTATCTAGCTACCTAACTACCTATCTATCTATTGCTGTTATTTTTTGCTACCTTGCTGTATGCCTATCTTTTGAGCATTGGAGAGTAGTTTCCATGGTGTCTAGAGTAGCTTTACATCTCTCCTTACTCTCTCACGTAGAGTCTTTAGATTGGCTACTCATAGTTGCAAGGGGTGCTGTCACTGTGGTCTGGTAACGGGGCCCTCGATGTGCTCTGATTAGGGGAGAAATTTCTATCTACACAACTGTATGCATAGTGTTACCTTGCCTAGTGCAGTCCCCATATTAAATACTACCCTTGCCAGTACTGTCCATATAGACCCTGTATCTAAGAGTAGTGACTTGACCGGGTCCCCATTTAAAAAAACATTTCCAACAATGGAAAATTGGATTAAATAAAGTCAATCAAAAAAATCAGCGTTTCTCTGTATTTTTACTTTTTTCTTGTAATTCTCAGTTTATTCTCGCGTCTGACTCTCTGGGCTCTGGAGAACTTCCATAACATTCACTGAATAGTCGAATGTTAGATATCTACCATAAATCTACTTAAAACTTGATTTACTACTTTTTCGGTCATCTCTGAATGTGAGTTACTATAAATAATGGAACTTGTGAGATACTTATTGTCTCATGCATTGTTAGCATTTCTCATGGCTCTCTAAAAAGTCGGCCTGATTTCTCTGCACAATAGTATGATGCATGTGTCATGCATTAAATATTAATTATTTATGTTTGCTTATGTAATGTTTGCGGAAGGAATACTTCTGCTATCAATCAACCTTTCTGGAAAACATATATATTTCCACTTCACTGCTTTATTTCCAATTCTATCCTGAAAGTTAGATATGTTTTTTTAATCAATGCTGGTAATCTTCCTTGCATTTCATTTTTTTGTAAAATGGACACTCTGGGAACCATAACAACTTCATTGTAATTAAATTGTTATTGTACAAGTAGCTCCCGGGTGCCAGCTTTCCTGAAAGAGTTTAACTGTTAATGAATAAAACTCCAAAGTCTACAAGCAGGTGTTTAATCGCTTTGCTCCTGCTCTCCCACTCAATGTCTCAGGTTTGGAGTTGTCGCCGCTTATAAGCTGATAGAATCAGCTACCAGTAGCTCCTCACTGAGAAAAAAAAGGGAAAAAGTAACAAATCTTTTTCACTCACTTTTCTCAATAGGGGAGTTAACTTGAGAGTCTCAGCTGTTGCTCTCAGCGGTACCTGGTGGAAAGCTTCGTGATTGAAACCTCGAACATTTAGTAGAAGTTCATGGGCAGATCGATCGAATGCCAGTTTGAAGACTATGGGGTTAAACTATTTTTAAACCATTAAAAATTGGTTTAACCCCTTTAGGTAAGCCGGCACCTGGACTTCTTCGTACCATAACAACTTTATTATGAAGAATTTGTGATGGTATCCAGACAGGTGAGACAGCTTAGGTAATATAACTTCAGATCATGTCTCTTGCAGTTACAAATTAATTCCATGTAAAGGTCAACCCAAGCTAGTTGACAAGTTTAACACTTCATGCCATCTGCATTTATTAACAACATTACTTTGAGGTGTCCATTTCTAGTGTTAGTGTAAAGTTGGCAGTTAATTTTCTTACACAATATGTCAGCACTTTATTTTTGGGCATGACCCCCATAACATATAGATAAGTGGAATCTACCACCCAGAGAGGGCCCTGCACAAAAATAAAACATCCAAGAAGAACATGTCTGTAATGGGAGTGAATAAGCTTAATGGACTAAATTAGCGGTTCCCAAACTTTTTAGGTTCAAGGTGCCTTTAATATTTCAATATTTTTCCAAGGCGCCCCAAGTCAAAACACATTT
>OW240914.1:66961854-66980992 GCA_933207985.1 Pelobates cultripes | reverse complement strand
TTGTTTTTTTTTTTACAGTGAGCAGCTATAAGCTATAAGCTGCTCACTGCTTACTACACATGCCCCTACTCGCGGTATAGCGAGTAGGGGCATTTAATTTACTAATACTAAGTAATCTTTACTTAGTATTAGTAAAGTTGGCTGTTAGACCAATTTAGGTCTTTCAGCCTTTTAGTAGATAACTCCCTGATACCGTGGGAATTAGGGAGTTATCTACTAAGCGGCTGCAAAATGCAGCCACAGCAATGAATAGGATCAGAGTTTCATTCATTAGAATGAAATTCCGATCCGAATAAAATGCCGAATTGCGTTCTAAAAGAAACGAACATACTGTTCTCATTCAGTTAGAACGCAATTCGGCAGTTTCATGTAAAATGACAGGAAGCATTGTGGGAACACTGAGGAAAGCTAGGGATCATGGGAAAATTGCTCTGATCAGCGGAAATGAAGCACACTTTGCTCCTCCGCTGGTCAGAGCTGGTCAAGCGGAGGAATCCTCCATAAGGCAAAGAGTCCCTACTTTGTCTTATGATTTTAATGAAAACTAAAGAAGACAGGGAGAAAAGAAGAACAGATCCTGAGAGAGGGGGAGAAGAGGAAGAGATTGAGGAAAGGTAAGTTCGGCATGACAGTGCCGCTTTAAGGACCAAACTTCTGGAATAAAAGGGAATTATGACATGTCACACATGTCATGTGTCCTTAAGGGGTTAAGTTCGATATTCATTTTGAATTTATGACAATGCTCACTTAAATAACCCTACATGAGTCTATAGGATGAGCTAATAACACCCATAGAGAAAATCTCAATTGAATCATATAACTTTCTCATATGACATAAAACATAAACTTCACACAAATGAAGTATATGTCCCCCACATGTAGTTGAAATAAAGTAAAATGAATATTTAAAAAAAGGTTTATTGAATGAAACGTGCTTAAACACTACATACTTCACAATAAATGTTATAAACGTCAACTACAGTGCGTTCTGATTTTTCCAGTCAGTTGTGCAACTTGTTTTTCAGAGATTTCCAAACACCAGAGGTAAGCAATGTTTAGCCACTTTTTCAGTGAGATGTGCAATTTTGAGCCTTTTCTGATGGCTAACCACAAAGAAGCACAATTCTTGTTAATACATTTCCAGGAATATCCATCAGAATATTGGCGACGAGCTATCCGATGCAGAGGTTGATGACAGTTTTCACAGTCCAGATTGTTTGCAAGTAAACAGCGCTGTTTCATGAAGTCGATGACATTGGTGTTATTCGTACAAGTTATAATAGGCTGGAGTGTGTTCTCAAAGTGTCGATCCATTTTAATTTGAGGGCAACAAAACAAAATAGCAAACTGGCAATTAACATACCCCAAGAGTGACTTATATATACCCCAAAAGTGACAGTAGTGTATATGTTACAGTTAGAGTGAGAAATCAGTTAATGTGCACATTACCTAGTTAATCTGCAGATTAACTGATTTGCTCAGTTAAAGTGCGGAATCGAGAGTTTTCCGCACTTTACCTTGGTAATGTGCAGATTAACTGCTTCCGTCTAGTTAAAGTGCAAAATGTTTGTTTCTTTCCCCTTGGATAAAGAGGAAATTATTTATTACAAAACGGCCTTGCAGAAACCTGTTTCACCCTTTTTCAGTGCAAAAGTTTGTTTCTTTCCCTCGGTAAAGAGGAATTATTTATTACAAAACGTCCTCGCAGCAGAACCTGTTTCACCCTTTCAGTGCAGTCTCTGCAGAGTCGTTCACTTGTCGTCTGAATGCAGAAAGATTTTGTGTGAACCTGACTCGATACTTTTGTGAGCAAGTTCCTTTTCAATGCCCTCCATTCGAATTCTCAAAGCATAGACGCATAGCTTGTTGTTTCTCAGAGGGGGGCTTGCTACTAACAACAATGCTGCTCCTTAAGTCCGAGAAATACTTCTCATTGAGGAGAATGAGACCAAGGAGAGGTCTGCTCATGGACCACTGATTCTGACAGTCCTTCAAATATGATGATGATGGTGATATTGAGAACAGTGGAGAGCATCTGCATCTGCTGGATCATTTCAGGGTGGTTGCTGCATAATGTGCAGGAAGGCGCTCGCTCTCTTGTGGTGGTGGTGGGAGGCTCCTCGTTTCTTACCAGTTTGGGATAACGGTTTGAAGAGGAGGTATGTGACTATGTGGTTTAGAAAGGTTTAGAAAAGCAAGCAAAGAAAATGTTAGCAGTTTATAATGCAAAGCAGCCAAATGTCGACTAAGGAGTCACTGTGAGAATTAAAGTACCCGAAGTGGACAGAGCAAAAACTAATGCTCGATTTTTAGCTGTGGTTCTTATTAAAACAGAGAATGGCTTTTATAAACTTGGTACTAGAACTGATATTTTGAAACAATTGTATGCCAAATCGGAATTGAGTGTTTGCAAAGAGAGATTTTTAACGAAAGAAGATGTCCCTGCTGTAGAAATACCTTTACGTCAAACAGCAATCAAACAATCCCTTGATACTGGGCAGGGTTTCCGAAAATGTGACTGCAAATCGAAAATGTACCACAAATAGGTGTGCTTGTCACAAAAAACAATTGCTATGTAATTGAAAGTGTCGCCAATCTTTAGATTGCACTAATAAGTAAGCATAGTTTTATAATATGTTTGTTTAGCAAATTAATTTCCTTAATCGTTTGATTCTTTCTATTGCAGTTTTGTAACAGAAACTTGCTTCTTTGTTGCTAAATAAATAACATTATGTTAACTTGATTCTTGTTTGATTGTACTAACTTGCTTCTTAAACGTTGCTGTTGTTCCAGCAAAATATCTTATTTTGCACTTTAACTAGTGCCTAGTAGGTAATGTGAGAAATCTTTGAGAAATGAAACAATTTTCTGCACTTTAACTGATCAGCCGAGTTAATGTGCACATTAACGGATTTCTGCACTTTAACTGTAACATATATATATATATATATATATATATATATATATATATACTGTAAGAATGACAGTGATGGTTGAGTTCAAAGAGTGACAGTTGGCGGTTGAGGTCAGGGGGGACATAATCTTCACTTGACAGTTGAGGTCAGGATCAGGGGGACATAATATCCACTTGTTCAATCAGGAGGACATAATCTTCATTTAATCCAGATACTTATTACACCTGGAATACCAATTCTAACCATAGTACTTTACAATTTGTTTGAATTTTACTATCCTTGTTCAGTAACAAATATAAATATAGATTGCCCTTCAAAATATGTTAGCATTTTAAACTTCACTTGAGACACTACTAAACTGCTCCAAGATAAAACTGCTAGAGCATTTTCTCAAATTAAGACAAGAACACTATAACAACTTACTCTTGCTGTATAGGTTATGGATCAAGGAGGCCCTTACCTCTTGGATTCTGTCTGCCTTCTGCACTTCTGTTTCTTAATCACTGCAGCTATAAGCCTGTCTCTATTGTCAGTAAAGTAAGTTATAGTTACGGTACTCATCTGCCTGTCCAAACACAGGGTGGGCACACAGGTTGGGTGCAAGCTGTCAAGGCCCCACTTTTTCAACTAGCTTTGTTAGATTTTGGTTTTGCAATCAGACATTCACAGTGTATGTATTTTTTGCCAAACTCTGAATGTAAGTGTTAAGAGGCCGATAGAACCTATCAACTCATTCAGCAGTTGTAATCATTTGAGACGAGTTGATCTAATGTCAGTGCCTGAGCTACTTAGCCCTGATCTTGCAGGCTGTAATGAAAGGTTCCCAACTGGAAGAGCCAATTCCTGGTTTGGGCAAACATCACGTGTTTGGGGGTTTTCAGCAACTGTGAGAACGTGAGAGTATGTTTTACTTCATGTTTTGTTTTTACATATGTTTCAATTCATTATCTATATATTAAAATGTGGGTCATTTTGAGCCTGGAGTTTCCCTTTGAAATATAAGTGAAACAAATAGGAGTCCTAATTCTTATCATATAACAAATCAATGCCTTTTGTGCAAAAATCCTTATAATACAGACATCATCTATATTACCTGCTTGACAGCCAGGAAGCAGGTAAGCATACCTGTAGCAGGAGTGTGAGGGTGGGCTGATGGACCTCTTAAAACACTGATGCACCAGAGATACTTCTCAACTGGGGTCACAGCACGTGGCCACCCTACATAATGGTAATCGGTAACTCTGGCATCCCGGATATTTCTAAACTACATTTCCCTTGATTCTCGACCATCCGCAAGACTGGCACGTCATTGTAAATATAGTTATATAGTACATCAGGGTAATCTACTAGCTCAGTCACAAGACTTGCACGAAAATAGCTGCGCTGGACGCATTCTCGGTTATGCAAACAGCTTTGGCGATTTTAACCTGAATGCTGCAATTTGGATTTGAATCAGGAAAACGTGTCGCTTAATAAATAACCCTGTGAAATCAGACCAACTTTCCCATTGTAAGAATACAAAAGCTACACCGAGAGAAAAGGACAATGTAAACGGTTTGAGCAGGGCCCTCAACCACCACCACCCCCCTCCCTCCTCCCCCCCTCCGTCCCTGTGCGTCCAACTCGCCTGGTTACTAATACGCGTATGTAATTAATTATCATTAATAATATGTTTGGTATTTTTTCAAAGTATTGTTTGATTTATTTTGTTATATATATTTATATATATATATATATATATATATATATATATTGGGTGGCCCAAAAGTAGGTATCCCGTATAATCAGTGCACTATATCCCAGCAGATGGTATGGGTACATACACAGTGACACATAAAGTGACAGTTACATTTCAGATGTTTAAATATCAGTGTGGCAGTTGGAGAGAATAGCATGGGATGTTACAAAGCTGATTTAAAACATCTGTAAATACACTATACTATACTACATACTGTATATACTTTTGGGCGTGTGTTTGTGTATATATACTCTGTATACACACACACAACAAATAAATCAAATTTCGTTAAAAAAAAACTAAAAAAAGTATCTGTATTTCCCCCCATTCTGCATAGTAGGAGGTGGATGAGGGGGGCTCAGTGTGACATGGTTAACCCCTTAAGGACACATGACGTGTGACAGGTCATGATTCCCTTTTATTCCAGAAGTTTGGTCCTTAAGGGGTTAAATAATAACATTATTAATATAAATTAGCCCATGCACTCCCAGCCTCTCCTGTTTACACACAATATCCCAGCTGTCAGCACAGTGTGTTACTGCATCAGCCATTAAACTCTGCCTGCACTGTGTTCATTCACGGGTTAATATTCTCTATAAACTAGCGGGTTCAGCGCCTACTCCTATTCCTATCGCTATTTACCATCATGGTTCCGGTGTTATTGAACCCGCTCCTCCTCTCCGACCTGCAGCGCCTGCTTGATCTTGTTACTCAGGCAACTGTGTCTCCCGAGTCACTTCCGGTGGTGACGTAATAGGAGCGCTCTACCCGCGTAACACATGTCGCCGCTCGGAGCGCCAGCCGCCATGTTTCTGGTTACATTTGCTAGAACACCGTAGAGAGTGATATAGATACAGAGATTGGAGTCATATTTATTATTAAATAAAAACCCGGCCGCTGACAGGGAAAAGACACAATTTGGGTTGATTCGTTTTCTCATTTTAGCATATTTTATTAGAAAAATGTATAACTGGAGGCTTGAACTGGGGCTGATAAATTCCATATTTAATTAAACTAATAAAACTACTGCTTATTAAAAGAATACACTAGACACTATTTTATTGAAAGGAAAAACATGTTGAAAAAAAACAAGTCCATATAGAATGCCCATGGTCATGTAGGTGTGATTGTATCTCCACAGACTGCTTTGTAAACACATTTATTGAAGTTTGAGGACACATTATATTACTGTATTATTGCTGTGGAGCTCTGGTATAAATTCAGACACAGCAAGATACTAATTTCATACAGAGGGACATTAGGATAGGGAAAATAGATTTCTACGAGTTTCCCATCAGTTTTATGCTCTCGGCTGAGTCTCCTAGGGATACAAGTTAAGTTAAAATGTTCTGCTGAATAGTCCTTCGTCACTTTGTTATATATGTCATATTTGTTTATAACAATTTCTGGCTCATTTTATGTTCTTTTTTTGGTAACAATAATCTGTGGATCGATATGGCATCAGCCAGCTCTAATTAAAAAAAAAGAAAAGAGAGAAAGATAGATTTGTGCCCAAAATGGGCACTGTCCTTCCTAAGAAGGGGCACTTGGGATGTATGTATTAACCGCTAGAGGCACTTCTTGTTGCTTCTATGCAGTGCGGACGTTCAGCGAACGTTCGCTCCCGGATTGACTACGTGCTAATTAAGCAAGACGGACTATCTCGATTGAGAAAGGCATCCATAGAACCTGCAATGTGGTCAGACCATGGCTCGGTCCAGATAGAACTGGAATCCCCGTTATTTAAACCTGCAACTTGGACTTGGCGTCTGAACGAATCCCTGCTCCAGGACCTCGCGGTGCGGAACGAGGTCTCCCAAGCACTGGAGCACTACTTTGAGGAAAACGGGACGGATGAAATGTCCCCGGTATCCGTATGGGAAGCACACAAGAGTGTCATACGCGGCACTCTTATTAGTATTGCGACCCGCAAAAGGAAGGAAGCAACCCGCGCGATGACTGAATTATACGGCACCATATCGCGCCTCGAGCTCCAGCACAAGCGCTCACAGCTAGTCGAAATATATAGCGAATTAATGGAAGCTAGGCGTAACTTGACAGTCCTCCTTGCACAAAAACACCTACGATCGCTTCAAAGGTTGAAAAACTTTTTCTACACACATGCGAACAAAGGGGGGAAGTTTCTCGCACGCCTACTCCGAGGGGACGTAACGCGCACACAGGTACAAAAAATTCGCTTGCCATCAGGCGGTATATCGCCGTATCCGGAGGACATAGCAGGGGAATTCCGAGAATACTATAACTCCCTATATAATCTCCGCCAATCGGAGGACCCGACTCATAGACGGGATTCGTCGCTACACATGCGAACGTACCTACAAGACACCGTACGGACGCGAATAAATCCAGAAACGGCGTCTATGCTTGAGGAATTGATTACCACTGACGATCTCGCCGCAGCGCTTAAAAGTGCGAAAACGGGGAAGGCTCCGGGACCGGATGAATTCTCCACGGGCTACTACAAACACGTCGCCCAGATCTTACTACCGTGGCTGACAAAGGCTGTCAATAAGGTGACGGAAGGGGGACAATTTGGCGTGGAATCCCTAACGGCGACTATAACTGTTATACTCAAACCCGGAAAGGACCCGGAACAATGCGGCAGTTATCGTCCAATTTCCCTACTGAATGTGGACACGAAACTCCTGACAAAAGTCCTGGCGACCAGATTTCAACGGATACTACCGAATCTAGTTCATGTGGACCAGACGGGATTTATCCCAGGCCGAGAAGCTCGGTACAGTACGCTACGCCTGTTTTCTGTACAACACCATGCACGGAAACATCGGAAGCCCCTTCTGCTGTTATCCACGGATGCAGAGAAGGCATTTGACCGGGGGGATTGGTCGTACATGACCCAAACACTCCGGTGCATGGGTTTAGGGCAGAGAATTATGGCGTGGATATCTGCCCTATACAGTTCGCCGAGAGCGTCGGTACGTGTTAATGGAGCTCTGACTACGAGCTTTGGAATCGCAAACGGCACCAGGCAGGGATGCCCCCTGTCGCCGCTCCTGTTCGCTCTCTCCCTGGAGCCACTCCTACAAGCAGTCTGGGACCACCCAGACATCCACGGCTATTCCTGGCAAGGCACGGAACATAAGGTGGCTGCTTATGCGGACGACCTCCTGTTCTTTATCTCTCAACCACGGATCACGCTACCATGCATACTTTCAGAAATCGACAAATTTGGCCGGATATCCGGGTTTAAGCTAAACCTGGCGAAGTGTGAGGCGCTAAATATCACTGTACCCACGGTAGACTACGAATCCCTGGGCCCGCTCTTCTCATTTCGCTGGTGCGCAGGGGCGATGAAGTATCTAGGCATCTGGATTCCCACGGACCCGAAAGATGTATATCAACTCAACTTTATGCCGCTCTTGCAGTCAATTGAATCGGACCTGAAGAGGTGGGCTTACCCGCACATTACGTGGCATGGCCGCATAGCGGTCCTTAAAATGAACATCCTCCCGAGGGTTCTCTATCTATTTCAGACCATTCCAGTAGCCCTGCCGTCGACATTCTTCTCGACACTCAGGTCGGCTGTTATCCAATATACGTGGAGAGGAGAAAGATCCAGACTACGCCACGACTTATTATGCATGCCCAGGCACAGAGGGGGTCTAGCGCTGCCGGACTTTAAAAAATATCACCAAGCTGTGACGCTACAGCGGATTCTGGAGTGGCATGAAACGGACACGAGCAAGCAATGGGTGATTCTGGACCGGGAAGGAGACGCAGCGAAACTAAAAGCGATGGTATGGAGGAGACGGGCGACCAGGGGCAGCAGGAGACAAGCCGAGGGCCCGGTGGAACAAACACTGCTCGCGTGGGAGAGCCTCAGGGAGACACCCAGGGTCTCCCCGACCCCGAGCCCCTTGCTGCCGATTACACACAACCCTGGTATAGGGGGCGGGCTACCTATGGAAGCCTGGACATTCCTGGGGGACGCGGAATATATCCCAATATACACAGTCACCCAGGACTGTACCCTAAAGACGCTAGACACGCTGCTGGAAGATCGACCACGATGTCCGATGGTGATTCTCCGGTATATGCAACTAAAACATTATTACAACTCTCTGCCTCATAAGGATAAACTACGGAGAGAACTAACGTGGTTTGAGGACCTCTGCTCCCGTGGCGCGTCTCTTGGGAAACCTTTATCAATACCTGTTGACTGACCCCGCATCGGACAACAACACCTTCCAGCGACGCTGGGAATGGGCCATGGACAAGACTTTCACTCCGACGCAATGGGACAAAGCCCTGATATGGCAACATAAGAGCTCCTCTAGCTCCCGTTATCAAGAGGTAAACTACAAACTGATCTCCATGTGGTATAGAACACCAGTACTACTTCACAGGATCTTCCCCACTACCACACCAACGTGCTGGAGATGCCAGGAAGACAATGGGACTCTATTGCACATCTGGTGGGAATGCAGACTTATCGCACCGTTCTGGAATCGAATCAAATCAGATGTTCTTTTAATCCTCGGAGACGATACTGAATGGTCGGAGGAACTGGCCTTACTGCACATTTCCTCACAACCACTGTCTGCATACAAAAAATCTGTCCTGCGCCATCTATTGAACGCGGCCAAATCACTCATTCCAGTACACTGGAAGACAACGGATATCCCCACAAGGGAAGAGTGGATTCATAGGGTCGAGGATATCAGGGCAGCAGAGGCGCTCCAAGCGGAACTGACGGGCAGAGAGGCAAAATATGCGGATATCTGGGCGCCATGGTTCACCTTCCGTGCGCGGCCAGGGCTGTCTTTAAGGAGGGGCAAAAGGGGCAGCTGCCCCGGGCCCAGTTACTCCTGGGGGCCCTAAGGCAGCTGCCCCATGGGCCCCCTGCAGCACCTGAGGTAATCAGGGGCCACAGCCCTTTAATACTGCTCTGGACCGGGCCCTTGTAATATGGGGGTTGGCTGAATACAAACACGCAGCTAGCCTCTCACACACTGCCCTGTGATCCCTTTTCTTTTCCGTGGCATGCTGGGAGGAAGTGAGGTAAGATCACTTCCTCCTCAGTGCCGCTGGGGAGGAGGCACACACCACACGGAGGAGGATGCAAGCATTGTTGGGGAGAGGGACTGAGAAAGCTGATGGCAGACTCCCATCAGCCTGGGCCAACAATCTCCCACTGGACCCCAGGGAAGCCACCTTTCTGTAGCCAAAAGGTAAGGAGACAGGAGGGTGGCTAAATATGTTTTGTTTTTTTGTTTTGCTTATTTCTGATATCACTTTTATTCAGGTGTTGGTGTTTGTAATGTAACACACAGGGAATAAGTACATGTTAAAAATCCTAGAAGAACCTGACAGTTCCCTATTAAATATAAATTTATTTATTTTAACATATTATTGCATCAAGTGTTATCAAAGGCTGTATACCATTTCCAAATGTCACTTTTGCCAAATTCTGGACCAGGGTATGTAAGAACAGAGTTGAGACATTATTATGGCCAAGGTTGCTTGGAGTTGCTGTCCAAGAGCTGCTAGAAGGCAGAGATTAAAATATGTAAATGTACACATATAGGTGTGTGTGTATCTGGCTGTGTTTGTGTCCTTGTGTGTATCTGGCTGTGTTTGTGTCAGTGTGTGTATCTGGCTGTGTTTGTGTCAGTGTTTGTATCTGGCTGTGTTTGTCTGTGTCAGTGTTTGTATCTGGCTGTGTTTGTCTGTGTCAGTGTTTCTGTGTGTATCTATACTTGTGTGTCAGTGTGTATGTGTACCTGTGTGTGTGTGTGTGTGTATGTATGTATGTGTCAGTGTGTGTAAGTGTGCATCTGAGTGTGTGGTAATGCATACATCCCAGCATTTTAATGCCAACACAAATACACTCCATCTCTAGCACTGTACACATATACACACCTGCATTTATACCTTTATGTATGTGTGTATCTGAGTGTGTGTGTACATACCTGTGCCAGTGTGTGTGTACCTCTGTGTGTGGATGTGTCAGTGTGTGTGTGTATCAAAGTGCTTGTATCTGTGTGTCAAAGGGTGTGTATCTGAGTCTGTGTGTGTATGTGCCAGTATGTGTCAAGGTGTGAGCATGTGTCAGTGTGCCTGTGTGTGTATCTGCGTGTTAATGTGTATGTGTATATGTGTTATAGAAATCACACAACATGCAAACAGAGCCCCGCAAACACAAACATTACATACAAACACACCAGTTTGCTGAAACACCAATACTACACACAAATGTACACAACTATACATCCAAACAACCGCCCTGCATGCAAATACAAACATTACATACAAACACATTCCTGTATTAAAACGCTAAAATTATATACAAACACCCACTCTACACACAAAAGTACACCTACATTTAAAAGCCAACACTACAGACAATCACACATTACTGCATTCAAACGCAAACACTACACACAAGTACACCACTGCATTCCAATGTTAACAGTACATACAAATACACCCCTAAATGCACACATACACTCTATACAATAACATGCTGACATTCAATTGCACAAACACTGCTCAAAAATACAACCCTGCAAGGATGGTAGATCCCCACCTGGCATAGCATCGCAGGAGTTGTATGACAGATGGGGATCTATCTTTTCTTTACTCTTGTGCTACAGGGCAGGCCTGAATTATTATTTTTTTGCACCAAGGCACTCTCTACATTAGTTTCGCCTCTAGGTTGGGGTGGAGGGAGTGATTGCATGCCCAGGGGGCCCAAGCAGATGCTTGCCCAGGGTCCAATCAATATTAAAGACGGCCCTGTGCGCGGCCGTAGGTGGGTGCCGGCGGGGGGCTTGGGGCCGGGGGACGGCGCAGCCTTCGCGACATACCCATTTCATACATTATGACCTACAGCCGCCCAATGCCGCTAATGATCGCAGACACCACACCTCACGAACCGACCGCGCCACTCCGACTGGATAAGACATTACAACGGATGGCTCGAACTAACAAAGACGCCCTTGGGGGACATACATACATGCACACAATTAATTGGCTAGTCGACACTCACACACCGCCCCTATTTAGACTACACGATAAGGCGACGGGCTGCGAGCCCTCGCAGGCAAAGGTAGTGGCCTTCGGATTTCCACTGTCCCCACGGGCGGATTGAGGCAGACCTGACGCTGCGCGATATCCACACCCAGCCAGCTGCTAGACATCCGACACATCGACCTGATCTCCATGGGGACTCCGGTCATACAACATGTGATAATAATGGCTGACTGGGAACTGATCGGACATACAAAACATTCGATGGAAAGGGAGGCGCAGGACTCACCGACTACCACATGTAGGGATCCTACACCCCCACACCCCTTACCCACGACGACGAAACACTATTTCTACCGTGAGGAACCCTGGACAGCTTGAATCTCACGCCTCCACCAATACACGACACCTGCTAAGCTGCTTCCAACGCACACCTCCTGCGACATGCACAACCCGACCATACAAGCCCGACATGGGACATAACACGGTCATTAGACAGGCCAGTTAGGCCTTTGGGAATTCCACGAAAAAGCAGGGCTCTCCCGCACTGACTCTACTGCACCAAATGCGGGCAGTCGAGGGGCGAATGAGGGCACCACGATTGGAAGCTCATATCGCTGGAGGGACTCTCTCACACTATCGTGTGTCCTCATCGAGCCAACACCATCCTCTTCCCTTCCCACCTACAATGGCTGTGCAATGCCATACCTCTTTACTACCACCACCCAACACCGGACTCCCTATGGGTTGTGCCATACCCTAACACAATACATCACACTTCACTTTCACACTCTTCGACGAGAAGTCTTGACACCAACCATTAGTTTACACGCGTTTTTAAGGTACCGATACATATTAATTTGTCCGCACCGCCCTAGCCCTCGGTGGACTGATCTGGACAACTATGGTTCTCACGAGCTGTAGCGATGTGCCCCCTAGGGAGGAACACGGTAGTGACTGCCACTTGCGACCTCGTGTTACCTGATATTGCAACTATAACTGACTCTAACCACATATGTAAATTCTGTTTGGATATCTGATGCTTTTGTAACCTTGTATTCTGTTATTACTGCGGGCCTGCGAGCCCAAATTTAACTATTGACATGCATCAATAAAAACTGATTAATGAAAAAGAACATACTATAAAGAAGATCTTTGTCCAGATGCCCCTGAAACAATAAAACTCATATAGGGCAATATCGTACTGGTAAATATCCCAATTTTCAACTATGTATATACAAATAGTAGAAAATCCTACTCACATTTTAATGAGCCTGCATACAAACTGGCTCAAGTATACAAGCATGAGTAGGATATGTAGATTAAAGTTCTTCAATTGATTTGTTCCTCCCCGATATATATAGATATTGAAGAGCAAAAATTGATGTTAGGAAAAATTTTTAACATTTATTACAAAAAACGAATAATAAAATCTCACATTAAAGAAGTGTTAAATCAGCTTAAGTCAGCACAACGCGTTTCGGCTAAATGCCTTCATCAGGTGCATACAATAAACATATTCCACTTGCCCCCTCTTTTAAACCCCACATTCGCAGCAAAAAAAATTAAGCCCCGTCCCCATTCATTGCGTTGCGTCACTTCCTGTGGCCGGGACTTCCGGTTTCGGTTGTTCCATCTTTGTTTCTCTTCCGTCTTCTTACTACACCAGGAAGTGTCTCACTTGATTGGGGTGGTCCCTTCTTCATATTATTCATTCAATCAATGTTCTTTTGTCATAATGCCGGAAGTATTCCGGCTGCCATTTTTGAAGTGGTAAACAGATAATGTATAGGTGGGCAAGTGAAACATAAGAGGAAATACATATAAAATATAAATATTATAAATATATAATGCACACATAATTCACAATATTATTTACAAAAAAGTATATATATATATATATACCACATAAAAAGTGTGCATACCCTCCACCATTATTAAAAAGCTAGAACATAATTAAATATAATTAAAAATTTCAAAATCAATGTTCATTCCAAGAGGGGATAAGGTATCTAGCTCAAAAATCCACCTCATCTCTGTTTTATTAAAAATCTTAATAAAATCACACCCCCTCCATGGTTTTTTAACCCTTTGAATGCCAATAAAATGAAGATGTTTCGGATTTCCATTATGTTTTTGTGCAAAATGTGCGGATACAGAGTGATTCAATATTTTATTTTTTATATTTCTAATATGCTCTCCTATTCTTATTTTAAGTGGTCTGGTGGTTCTACCAACATACTGTAATCCACAACTGCAAGAAAGGAGATAAATGACATTATTCATATTGTATGAAATAAAAGAGTCTATTTTATACGTTTTTTTAGTGGAATTAGATGAGAAGCTGTCTGTCTTTTTATTTTTCGCTATAGTTTCTTTACACGCTTGACAATTTCCACAATTAAAAAAACCTTTTAATTTAGAACCTAAACCTTTTAATTTAGAAAGATCTCCGTCTGTAATTTCTTTGGTTATACAACTTCTAGTTAAAATACGTTTAAAATTCCTGGCTCCCCAGGACCCAGGGTAAAAAAACTTAAAAAGGAATTTAAATGTGATTGGGAAGCAAGGAATATAAAATACTTAGGGGTAAGACTATCTTTAGACTATAGGGAAACCGGTGAACTTAATTATACAGAAATAGCTACCCAATTTAGGAGTACTCTAAAAAATTGGAAGGGATTGGAATTATCTTGGTTGGGAAGAATCGAAGCGGTAAACTCCTACCTACTCCCCAAATTGACATTTTTATTTTGTAACCTCCCGTTGAGGGTTCCATTCCAGATGATACGCGGTTTTCAAAAACAGGTTTCGGATTATATATGGCAAGACAGGAGACCCAGAGTATCACTGGAAATTTTACACAGAGATTGGAAGGAAGGGGGAATCTCTTTCCCAGATATACAGAAACTATATATGAACAATATGGTAGCACACTTAATTAAATGTGATAATTTTACAATGTCGAGACCAGTCTGGTTAGATATTGAAAAATTGGATCTCTGTAATATTGAACCTCTATTTCTCTGGTGGTGTGATAGTGAATTTGTAAAAAATATAAGGCCTAGTAACCCGATGAACAACACAATGATCTATATTGTAAAATACTTAAAGAAAAAATATGGAACTAAACATATATCAAGAAACACCCCATTAACATGTCTAAAACTTTATATAAAAGATATAAATATTCAAGAATGGGAAAAGCGTGGAATTGCAAAAATTGCAGAACTTCTAAATGATAACAAAATATTGTCATTTGCAATGTTACAGCTCAATTATAACCTCCCTTCGAAGGAAATATTTAATTACTTAAGAATAAAATCTTTTATTATGGGAAACGTTTTTTCGGAAACTTCTCCAATTGACCAGTTTGTAGCATTCCATTACAAAAAGAAAATCGCATCCAGATTTAATCAATTTATAAGAAGCCAAAGGCAAATAGTTAAAGTGTTGGCAATGAATAAATGGGAGCAGGAACTCCACTTTTCATCCTCGGTTGAAGATTGGATTTTGGGTCTACAATCAGTAAAAAGATATATACATGGGGTGAATATACAGGAAGTGTACTTTAAACTGGTATATCGTTGGTACCTGGTGCCCACTCGCCTCCATAGATTTCAACCCACACTTCTACCAGATTGTTGGAAATGTGGTAGGGAGCTAGGCTCATTCTCCCACATCTGGTGGGACTGTGAGGAGTTGAAATCTATGAAAATAACTTTATCGGACTTGGTAGATTCCATTTTGAAGGTTCAAACTGTTATCACGGCTCAAATGTTCCTGTTCCACTTAGATTTGCCAAAAGTTAATATAAAACAAAAAATTCTTATGATTCACTCCTTTATGGCAATAAAAATAGTTATGGCCAGAAATTGGAGAAATATGGGTTCGTTAAACTGGCATGATATATGTATACAAATAGATTATCAATGTAGGATGGAAGCTGGGTTAGCTTCAAATAAGTTATCCAGAGAGAAATATGATGAAATTTGGGCCCCTTGGGTTAGATATCTTAGCTGTAAAAACTCAACTCCCCTCCCACAGATAGCCACTCTTAGGTAGCACCAATGTGAAATGATTGTAAGGAAGAGGAATTGTATGCTATTTTCTCTTCTTTTTGTTTGATTGTAGACAATGTAGATAATGTTCAAATGTATGAAATATGGCTACACTAAATATATGTATAATTACATAATTTACTGTAAAGTAATATATTGCACCATATTGTAAAATCTATTTTTGAAAATGCATTTGGATGAAACTTTTAAAACGAAAAATAAAAATTTATATATATAAAAAAAAAATACGTTTAAAATTCCTGGCTCCCCTATATACAATTTTAGTTTTTTTCCCAATAAATTGTTCTAAATCTTCATTCTGTTCTAAAATATGCCAGTGTTTATTTAAAATCTTTTTAAAAAGACCACTTTGCGAATTATAATTGCATATAAAATTAAATTGTTTATCTGGAGATTTATTAATTTTGGTTTTATATATCAAGAGATCCTTCCTGGGTTTATCTAGGGTTTCTTTATACTGTTTTTCTACCTCTAATTTATTATATCCTTTCTCTAAAAACTGTTGTTTTTTTAAATTCCTGATTGTTCTATAAAAATGTCATCGTCTGTACAATTCCGTCTTACTCTAGTAAATTGGCCTTTGGGTATATTAGTTAGCCACGGAGAGAAGTGGCAATTTTCCATATTAATATAACTATTAATATCCACAGTTTTAAAATATGTTCTGGTTTTCAAACACCCCTTATCTACATAAATCTGCAAATCTAAAAAATTAACTTTTACTTGACTAACTTCTTGGGTTAAAACAATGTGTTAGAATTTAAGAAGCTTATAAAAGAATCCAAGATGGCACGACCTCCCTTCCAGATAAAGAAGATGTCATCAATGTACCTTTTATAGAGGACCAAGTTTGCCCCCCAGTCATGTCCAGAAAAAACAAAAAGAATTTCCCAATAAGACATAAAAAGATTGGCATAACTGGGTGCAAACTTGGTCCCCATAGCTGTGCCATTCTTCTGCAAATAAAAATCCCCCTCAAACCAGAAAAAAATATTATATAGAATTAATTCAATTCCTTTCATAATAAAATGTATTTGATCTTGTTGGAAAAGTTGAGATTGTTCTAAAAAGAAATTCACAGCCTCACAGCCCTTTTCATGCTGGATGATAGTATATAGACTACTTATGTCACACGTGACTAGGAAGTAGTCTTCATTCCATATGAAATCATTAAAGGGACACTGTAGTCACTATAACCACTTTGTCTCTTTGAATTGGTTATAGTGCCTGGTGTGCCCTGGCACTGTCCCTCCATTCAGTGTTGCACCATGTTTGTGCAGTATGCCACAAAATAAGAGTCCCTGGCTATCCACAGTCCGGCCCCTTCTGTATGTGTAGCTAAAGCAGAGATTACACACTTCCTTGTTGTCATACCCATTCATACCGTCAGTTGGAGCTCTGACAGGTTAAAAGCAGTCAGCTGACACTCTCAGCCAATCACAGCTGCCCATTGCTGCTCAGGGTAATACTTCCTTATTAGCCAAAGCAGCACAGAGGGGATGGACTGCCGTGGTCTCTTGTTTAGCATTAAAACATTACAACATTAAAAACTGTTTAATGCTGAAAGAAATGATGGCACCAGGGGACTCCATACACTATAACCAGCTTAATGAGATGAAGCAGATACAGTGCCTACGGTGTCCCTTTAAGGAGCTGGAGGAGATGCATAGTGTCCTTCAGATATGCCTTACCCGAAATAACTAATGGTTGTAATTGTAAGTCTATATACTGTGACAGGGGAGATAACGAATCTACCCCTGCCACAATAGGTCGACCTGGAGGGTGCAGGGGATCCTTATGTAACTTAGGTAAGATGTACATAACTGGAATTTTAGAAAATTAAAAATTCATGTATTTATATTCATTCTTGTTTAAAATCCCTTTTTGATAAGCTTCGTCCAAAAACTTACTTAATTCCTTTTTTATATTTGGTTCAGGATTTCTTTTTAATTTACAGTAAGTTTTAATATCATTTAATTTTCTTTGGATTTCTCCAAAATACTGAGTTGTATCCATCACAACCACCCCTCCTCCCTTATCGGCTGGTTTTATAACAATCTCTTTGTAATTTTTTTAAAATTCCAACATAATCTTTTTTTAATAAATTCCAACATAATCTTTCTCTGTAAGAAAAAAAAGCTTTAAATAATTTAAAAACTTTTGGTTCTCTAGTGCGCTATCCACTTTATTTTCTATTTCCTCCTCCTTTACTGTGTTGATTCCCTTTATGTATTTAAATGTTTCTATCATATTAACTTTGCGACGACAACGTTCTAAGGGTCTACCCCTACCCGAAACCCACCAAACTGGCGAGGAATTATTTCCGACCATATGAGTGTCAACTCCTAAAAGAGCGTGAAACTAAAAGAGCGCCATGTCCTGCTAAATCTCATGAATCTAGTCGATTGACCGCCGTCGGCCAATGTCGTTCTCACCCGCATGGAGCACTAATGTAACCGGCCCCGAAACGCAGCAACTAAGCTGAGCGCGCTATGAATACAAATGTTCCCAAGACAAAACCCCTCAAACCCCTCCAACGTATCTGCACTAACTCACATGGAAACCCCAGATTATGCCCATATGGGCTTCGGTCCGCCTACCTGCCCAATACACATACGAATGTCCCAGGATCCAGACGTATCGAGGAGTCACGCCTGCGAAAACAGACAACGACAAGAACAACAAGGAAAATAACAGGGAGAGAGAGGGGGGAGTCAATTACATATATATGAGGCCAAACATACAGCTGAAAGTGACCTGACTGTCACCTGCCCAAGAGCTTTAATGCACCCGACTGGAAACCCAACACGCTGGCCTGGGTCGCTGCCCCGAAGCAAAACGAGTGAGTAGTATAATGGGAGGGATCCAACCCCACGGCGCTCACACAGGTCCTAAGCACCCGAGAAAATTGGAAACGGCTCAATGAAGACCCATCCCGCTGGATAAGAAGGGAACCCCCAATACCACCCCGCACCGCCAGAAACCCGTGCACCAGTGCACCAACTTATCTTCTGGAAGCCGAAACACCATTGCGCTCAAGTCGATTTCAATGCCCAGGTACGACAACACCACCGACGGCCTGACCTTCTTAACCACCGCCACCAGAATACCAAAGTCCACTGATACCTGCCAAAAGGATTCCAGAAGCACCGCGCAGTCCCGTGAAGCACTCCTACAAACAGGAAGTAGTCCAGGTAATGGGTCAGCGAGGCCAGACCCGCCACCTGATAGACCACCCACTCAAGGAATAAAGCGAACATTTCGAAGAACAAACAGGAAATGGCGCAACCCATGGGTAAACACATATCAAAGAAATACAAACCTTGGAATTGACATTCCAACAGGTGGAAACAGTCCGGGTGAACCGGGAGGAGGCGAAATGCAGCTTC
>OW240914.1:66931272-66961534 GCA_933207985.1 Pelobates cultripes | reverse complement strand
GTCTGAGGGGTACGACAGGTGGTGAATGAGGCAAAAAGATTGCGGATCCTTTTTGGAACCAAGCCCAGCGGAGAGACCACAGATTGGGAAAAGAAAGACCATCAAATGGGCCTGTCATACGTCCCAGGCGAACCTCCCTCTCAAGCTTGTCTTCCAAAATTATCTCCTTCCCCACCACTGACCACAAATTGTCTGCAAAGGTCAGAGAGGCCGAAGGAACAAAGGGGATCCAAAAACCTACCGAAAACCCGTCCAACAAAACTTGTGAGTCCCGATGCCTAGGATACCGGTCGAGACATGGCCACATCTTTTCCACGCTCACTGGCGTCCTCCGCCCGAGATACGTCGTCCTTACCTGAGCGGGGCCCCTGCTTACCTTTCTGAAAACACCTTGACGCCTTCAATGGCTCTCATTGAAGAGCCAACATACTCCCTTTCGTGGTCCTGCCGACGCACTAGCGTGTGCGCTGAAGGGGGCCGGGGGACAAGGGGTCATCAACAGCAGCCATAGGCTACCGCCCTGCACCCCAAAATCCATTCCCGGACTCACCGCCATTTTCAGACAAAAACAGCTGATCATAGCGAAACCAGCACTGGCCCCCCATAAATGTTATACACCCCCAAACTAAATCCAAAAATCTGAATAACGAATGTGCTTTCTCCGGACACCATTGATAAAATGCCTGCGTACACGCAGAACCCTTGGAGCCAATTCCCAAAGGTACATGGAAGCTGCTTACCTTTATCACCTTCTGCCACTTCCCCTCGCCGCGGCCTGTCCACCGACTCGCGGTCCGGAAGAACCAGGCATAGGAGATCCACAAACTCACTTTTCAGTACTTTGTCGTTGACGTCCAGGGAAATGTGCATCACACCCCAGCAGGCATGGGCGTACTGCACCCTCAGCGCCTGCATTACTTGTGGAAGCAACCATGCCCCAGGGAGAGGGAACTGCAGGAAGAAGGGAACCTACACCGGGAAGCCAATCCAGGACAGCCCTCAGCAAACTAACCATGTCCCCCTGCCCCTGAACCCCATGCCCACTACTCTGTGCTCCCTGCCAGCGCAGCCCAAGCACTAGCACAATACTCACTGGGCGCTGTTGCGGGACCCGGCACTGGGACTCCAGGGGACTCCTCCTCCGATGCATACTCTGAGAACTCTCCCCTGATTTGACCTCCGGGGACCCGTGTCAGCCCGACTGCCCCGGCCAGTCCTGCCCTTGAGCTCCTGAAGTACACCAATTCTCCCTGCAACTGCACAGCCTGTGATGTCTGCGCTCCTCCCCGCGGCGACATCATGTACCTGGGTGTGTCTGATGCCTTTACCTCGAGATGCACGCACGCTATGTGGTGTGTGTGACAACGTCACTTCCCGTGGAGCCAGAAGACTGCGCGATCTTCCGGTGATGCCTGCGCCATTTTGCCCTCCGTCATCTTCGATCCTTACCACACTGACCTGCCCGGATATTCTCCACCAACCTGCGTCCACCGCTGGGGATGCTACCACCGCAGCTCTTGCACCTCTGGTCTCTCGACTCCTCCCCTCTCCGTGCTAAACCAGGCTGGGGGATAAGCGTAATGGAGACCGCGATCGCCGGGCCCTCCGTCCATCTGTTCTCTCCACCAAAACAGCCACTGCCTCAAGGCCAGTCCCAGGGACCGCAGGAACTCCGGACATCATCGTCTCCGGCGCTCCTCGACCATGGGAATCCTTGTAAGCTTGCAGGAGTCTCAGCAGGTCAGGTTCCGCCATGTTTGCCATGCAAGTGACCACCGTGAGTGCCTGTATGGGGGTGGAGGGGTGGGGGGCTGACACCCTGATAGAGCAGGGCAACAAATAACTCCTTTTTTCTTTAACAGGGCCTACTCCAGCCAGAACAGAAATTTAGCCAGGTTCCTTCTAATGTCTCTGCTGACTGGTAAGTCTCCTTCCCACTTCTCTCCACCAAACCCCTTGCATTTGCAACAATCTATCCATTTAAGACCAGCCCATTAAACATGGGCAGCAGTCATGCTCCCCCTTCCCAAGTTGTGCAGGGGGAAACTTTATTTCAGCAAAGCAACACATTTATCAATCTTTCAACACTTTTTCTATTTAACTTACTTTGTTTCTGACACTTCTGGAAGTTTTTTGAAAATGTAATTTCTGTGACACGTGGTAGAATTTACCATGATACAAAAAAACTTTTCCACCACTGTATACTCGGCGGGAGGTCTGCTGTATGGATGGGCAATAATCTGTATCGGTTTAAATGATACTGACATTTCAGAAACCGTTGCCGGGGGGGGGGAGGGGGGGTTTGGGGAGCCGTGCCACTCACATCAAGGTGTGGGCGGCTGGCGCCCAGCACATGCTATTTTCTGTTTCTTGCAGCTTCATACTCCAACTCTCACAAGCCCCCTGCCTTCAAAGTGTCACTGTGGGTTATCATGGCAATGGTCCACAAGGCATACCACACTCGTGAGAGTTGGAGAGGGATAAAGGAGCTGCTGGACACAGAAAATAGTGTGTGCCTGGCTCCAGCTGCACCCTCTTCAATGTGAAAGCTCCTGGCAGCCCGCACAAAGCCACTGGACAACCAGGGAGTGTAATGTCCACCCTCCATGGATAAACCGCAGGGGGCGGGGGGAAATAAAATGAAAACTATTATATTTAAAAATTATGAAATAATAATAATTATATACAATTATTTCATAGCTTTTAGCCCACAGAATGGATTAGCCACAGAATCCTACCCTACATATTTACACACACACAGTACATCCACTGCATCCACTAAACAAACACACACACTGTAACCTCTACACATGCACACACATAAATATTCTTGAAAATATTAAAAATCTGATTGGCATGTATATTTATTTTTTCAAAAATGTAAATGAACAGAATATCGGTACCAGTTATCTGCAATCGGCGCAAAAGGCAACTGACAATCGGTATCGGCTCTAAGTTCTATCGGTTAATCCCTTGTCTGCTGAAATGGAAACCATAATTTTTTTGATAAAATTAATGACAGAATTTAACTGCCGCTTTTCAGAAAACTTTGATAAACATCCCCCATTACATTCTCCATGTCTATCTATTTTTCTATCTATGCCGTTACACCAAAACTGCAATTGTGGGCCTTTTAATCCAGTGCTTTCTATGTCTTTAAAGTCTCTACCATTTTTTGTGTGTGTGTGTATATATATATATATTTCTATCTTGTAATGAAATGTCTGTTAACAGTATATGTGTATAATGAACACAATCAAAGCTAATTTGCTTCAGCTGGACACCACCTGCAGAGGACTCTTTAAGCTCTTTCTGAAAATTACACGCTTATCCTTAAAATATTGATAATGCCATTTTTCACTTACGTGACACAAAACCCCAGAGGGAATAATTATGCTAATAAACCTTAATGATACTTGCAAATAAATGATCAAACCAAATTGCTACTGTTGATTTATATTAATGGATGCCTTTAGGAGCAGATCTGTCAGAGTATTGCTTTCTGAATCTTGATTCATCTAGTTTAGCAAAAGTCTATATAGAGTTTGTTAAATGTGTTTTAGAGCTTAAATGTAATGTGTTCATGGTGTTTCAACACTTCATAATGATCCAGTATTAACAAAGTGCCTCATGGCAATCCTACTTAGAGTTGTTGTTTTTATTGAAGACAACTTTTTTGTGCTTTAGTTTGTTTTCTATTTTGTCTTTTTTTTATATCCATCTGGATAGTAAATTATTTCAGTCAATATACCAAGTTTGCCGTTATTATATATTTCTATTTGTTATTATGGTAGAGCATGTTGACAAAATATAATGCGACAAAATGTCTTAAAAATGAATTTCCCAAACCGGATTTGTTTGCTTTTTTCAAACCTGTTTAAATTTGGGAAGCCATTCTCTATTAATTAAAGTATAGTATGTTAAGATAACATTTCAGAGATTCATTTTCTACTATTTTTTTAAATTTATTTTTTTATATCTGTAACATTGTAAAAAGCAAAACATATATTTGCATTATAACAAATCCTCCAAACGGTAAAGGGTTACTCAAACAACCATGACTACTTCAGTGATTTGATGTGGTCATGGTGGTAGGAGTCAGGTTGAAACACTGCACATACTGAGATATTTGTTAGGGATGTGCAGGGGCAAAAAACTTGGTTTGGAAAATTTGGGTAAGTAAAAAAATTTGTCTGCTTCGGACCAATGGCATTCGGTTTGGTTCGGCACTTCCGAACTACCGAACTTCAGCAATTCGGAACTTCGTCAATTCAGAACTTTGGCACTTCGGACATTCGTAAGCATCTGAATGTCCGAATTGCATGAAATTAATTGCACATGTCTAGTATGTGGTTGTGGTGGCAATCCTGGTCAACCCTAACCCCAACCACATACACATCGGTAGGGCTCCCAGTGCCAGGATTGCCACCAAAACCCCATACAGGTCTATAGGGCTTCCAGTGCCAGGAATTAGCTTATTAGTCAAGATTCCTATCATCATTCACATAATTTTCCCTCCCTCTCTCTTGTTTCGGCACTTTTCAAAAATCCGAAATCTGTGTTTTCACTGGGAGGAAGTGATGTGCGGCAGTCACTTCCTCCCAGGCTGCGAAAGCAAGAGGCCCGGCCACACGCTGTACCCAGTGCAGCCGGGTCCCTTGCTTGAAAGTGGTACAGCGCGCAACTGGGCTCCTGCTTAGAAATGTCCACCGGGTGGCCCTTAGTGCATGGGTCTCCCAGTGGGCCTCCTTAGTATGCAGGAGGAAAAAAATAAATAGTTGCGGGCAGTGGGGCCCACAGGGCAGCTGCTTTGGGCCCTCGGAGTATCTGGGCCCGGGGCAGCTGCCCCCTTTGCCCTGTGTTAAAGACGGTCCTGCCAGAGGTAATAATATATGAAAACAAATATATAATGTGTGAATTGGGTGTGGTATTCCAATTTAGATACTTACTAAAAGTAAGATTAGGAGCCCCGACTTTGTAAATCAACTTCAGAGTGAGAATTCCCAATTCAATCAAAGTACATGAATTAATACATTTACCTCCTTTCTCCCTGAAATTGAAATTTGGTAACAGGTGGTAATATTTCTGTTAGTCTGATTTATTTTCCCTGTACATTTAGACATAGGCCTTAACGCCACAAACAACAAATATACTGTGACCATTGAGCAAAACTTGTAAAAATAAAAAAAGTACATGTTATCTTAGAACAACCTGTGCATGCCAACTTGGAAAAGTCCCCATGCTGAATTTAAAAAGAAAAAGAAGAAATATTAAAATGTCAATTAATTCTGAATATGATAGGTACATGGGCATGATGTTACATTCGTGGGAAGAAGGTGGGAGTCTCAAAGACCACACTACCATGGAGTGCCTGAGTTTCCAATACATTCATGGTAATTCAGGCAAAAAACTCTTCTTAAATTATTATAAACTTTTATTTTCAATTATTACAATACTATGTTTATGCCAGAAGAAGAAGCAGAACTTTGACAGGAAGGGGCCATCCAATCTCAGAGATGGTGAATTGGTTGGCAGGCTTGTGTTATTTCAAAAAGCACTCCTGCCATACAGAAACCTGTGCTTACATTTCTATTAGTGGTCCATTCTTTTCTGTTTTCAATGCTCAGAATTCTGGTATCTAGAAGTAAGGAATGTATATGACTTCTCCCCCGGCCTGAAGAATGGTGAGGTTATGATGTCCTTTTGTTGGTGGCCAAAAATTGTCGAAGAAGGATTTAAGATTTAAGAAGAAAATATTCTTTTCCCTGAATAAACAAGTGATGTTTGATGTTCATCGGTGCATCATGAGCGTAAAAGCAAGACTCCTTAGCTGAAGGAATTATGCTAGAAATCTTGTGTCAAGTGTGGTACTCGAGCACTTTTATCCATAGCTTTTGATTTATTCACGGTTTGTTTTTAATACATTAAATACAGTTTCTTTGATATATATTAAAGACTATTTTATAATTTTATAATTTTTTTATATGTCACCTTCTTTCCTGGTTCCTGAGTATCCTTCATATCCTAGGTGGGAATTAATCCACCATTGCTCTATATACCATAGCAAGTCATTGCTTTGGAAATTGTAAGTAGGATACCATCTTTTGCTACTTACATTTTGCATTGATATATTAAACTATAAGACCTCTCTTGTTTTACCTTTCCTATAAACATTGGAGTACTATTGGACATCAACCAGAACCAAGAACGGTAAAAAAAACTTTCCTTTGCGTTAGACTAAATCTGCTTTCTTCAAGTCTTAAGGCATGACCTCGTGTCCAGTATGTATAGTTCTGTTTGTGAATAGATTTTCACACAATGGCTTGTATAGGCCCCAGATACATTTGTATAATGTTATCATTTACCCTCTGAGGCGATGGTTTTTCTAAACTAAAGAGGTTTAAATTTGTTAACCTTTCTTCATAGCTAAAATTCTCATTCCTTTTCTCAATTTTGTAGCTTGTCTCTGCACTTTTTCTAGTGCCATGATATCCTTCTTTAGAACAGGTGCCCAAAATTGCACAGCATATTCAAGGTGTGGTCTTACCAATGATTTATAAAGAGAAAAAATTATATTCTCATCCCGAGAATTAATGCCATTTTTAATGCAGGACAATACCTTACTGACCTTAGCCACTGCTGATTGACATTGCACATTGTTGCATAGTTTGTTGTCTGTAACAATTCCCAAATCCTTCTCATGTGTATTTATCCCTAATTTGCTTCCATTTAGGGCAGCGGTCCTGAACCCGGCCCCAGCATTTAGGGCCACCCGATGGGCCCTATATCTTTAGGGGCCTGGTCAGCCCTTTAAAAAATTTCAGCTGCAAAGTAGTGCTGGGAGGAAGTGACAGACGGTGGTCACTTCCTCCCAGCTCCCTCTGCGTGGGAGGGAAGAGAGGCACAGCCAGGCCGCGAGGAGGGAGAGCCACGCCGACTCCCATCAGCCACAGCCATCCTCCTGCAAAAAAAAAAGGTAAGAAAAATTAGCTATGTGTATGTATGTATGTCAGCATACCTGTCTGTATGTATGTATGTCAGTATGTCTGTGTGTGTGTATGTATGTATGTATGTTAGTATGTCTGTCTGTATGTATGTATGTCTATCTGTATATATGTATGTATGTCAGTATGTGTATGTATGTATGTATTACTGTATTTCAGTATGTATGTATGTATGTATGTATGTATGTGTATGTATTTCAGTATGTATGTCAATATGTATATCTGTGTGTCTCTGTGTGTGTATGTATCTGTATGTATGTGTTTGTATGTATGTCAGTATGTGTATGTATGTACGTATGTGTTTGTATGTATGTATGTATGTCTGTGTGTATGTCTGTGTGTATGTTTATGTGTGTGTGTGTGTGTGTGTGTGTGTGTGTATGTATGTGTCTGTCTGTGTATGTATGTCCTTATGCTCGTGTGTTTCTGTATGTATGTTAGTATGTGTCTGTGTGACTGTATATGTCTATGTGTCTGTTTCAGTATGTACAGGAATTTGTTAAAAATAATTTCAAACCTTAGTCCGGCCCCCATCTGTGTCCGAGGGACAGTGAACTGGCCCCGTGTTTGAAAAATTTGAGGACTACTGATTCAGGGTATAAGTTGCATGTGCATTCTTTATTCCAAAGTGCATAACTTTGCATTTTTCTACATTAAATTTGATCTGTCATTTGAGTGCCCAGTCCCCCAGTGTATCTAAATCTCTCTGCAGCAAAGTAATATCTTGTTCACATTGTATCACTTTACAGAATTTTGTGTTATCTGCAAACACTGAAACATGACTTTCAAAGCTTTTTTCAAGATCATTTATAAACAAGAAGGGGTCCCAGAACAGAACCCTAAGACAGGGATTGTACCTTCCAAGTGACATACAGCAGAGCTCTTAGTAACTCATAAAAGTGTGAGTTAGTTTTCTATACTAGTCTAAGTAGCTCATACAAGTGTGAGTTAGTCTTCTATACACTTTTCAAAATATTGCCAATATAAATCATATATTGCACTATTTGTTTGTTTTATTTCTCTATTTTTTTGAGGTTATCTAACAATTAAGATCTGTATTGACTAATTCCAAACAAGTGTATGTAAATTTATATATTTATTCCAACACAGGGGTGCTGTGTACACTGTTTGTTCATAAGATACTTCTACCTTTTGGGCGCGGTTTATCATATTGTTTGCCACACTTTGTACTGTTTGCAAGGCTTTGGGTAACCTTCCTGATTTACTACTGCCACCTGTAGTGAGCGCCTATTTTTGTTTTTTGTACACATTTATTATATCCTTTTTCTGATTGTTTAAAGGTCAAGCAATTGAGATGAAAAGTCACGATCAAAACCACAGTCCAGGAGACAGGATTGTAGGATTGGAGGACAAATCCTGGTACAACCTCACAAACTACCAGTCTAGACAAATAGTAACATCCTCTGCTAATATTGGATTGCCCAGTAATCTTTTTTGTATTAATATTATTTTACCTTAATTCCAGTTTCATTCAGTGCTGTACAAAACGTGTTACTTGTCCAACTTCATTAATCATCTGTGCATCTTTAACCCCTGTGTGACATGTCATGATTCCCTTTTATTCCAGAAGTTTGGTCCTTAAGGGGTGGACCACTATAGGCATCCAGACCACTTCAGCTTAATGAAGTGGTCTGGGTGCCAGGTACAAATAGGTTTAACCCTTTTTGATGTAAACATAGCAGTTTCAGAGAAACTGCTATGTTTACCTATGGGTTAATCCAGCCTCTAGTGGCTGTCTCACTGAGAGAGAAGAGAGAAGACGCCAGCATCCATAGGAAAGCATTGAGAATGCTTTCCTATGGACTGGCTGAATGCGTGCGCTGCTCTTGCCGCACATGCGCATTCAGCCGATTACGGCGAAAAGGAGGAGGAGAGTTCCCCGCACCGAGGGAGCCCGGCGGGGGGAAACAGGTAAGATTTAACCCCTTCTACCCCATAGAGCCCGGCGGGAGGGGGGCCCAGAGGGTGGGGGACCTAAAGACCTTATAGTGCCAGGAAAACGAGTATGTTTTTCTGGCACTATAGTGGTCCTTTAAGGGTATACACTATACAAAATAGTTGCTTTAGAGACACATCCCACCTGACTTACAGAATAGAGCTTTTTAAGGGTTTTAACTGAATTTTGGATCTGGTGATGCTATATTTTATATTATTTTGTGTATTCTATTTTTAACTGCATACAACTTGCAGAACATGCAATTATTTATCGTTTCAGAACATTTGGTTATATAAAATGGATGGTAACAGTTTGCAGCTATTATAATAAGCATAATGAGTTGTGCAGGGCCCTCTGAGAACTACAGAAATGATTTCAGACATCTGTTTTATTCAGAGGAGTTTTACGCAATTCTTGCTGAAAGACCCCAAGTGCACACAAGCATCAATGTGACATTGAATACCAGGACACAAAGAATCTCCGATATCTTCTTTGTTCGTGCATTCTTTATATGTCAATAAACAAAATGTGAAATGAAGCAGTCCAGAATTTTCTTCGTTTACAGCGTCATTAACTCAATGACTTCAAGATGGATTCTGCTAAATCATTCACAATTTTCAAAATGCCATTTTCTTATTTTGTAGACAGAGTTTTATTCATAAAAAAAACTAATATACTGGTACGCCTTATACTACCTTCTTAATTTGTTTTTGGAATTTTAAGATTTAGAACTGAATACACTATGCCTTGTACCACTGATTCAGTTATTGGAAGAAAAAAAATTGCTAGTACTCTCTACAAATTGCAAATACGCTTCTGAGACTATCCATAGTGATGCATAGTCCTGACAATGTTTATAGAAACCTGAAAACTCTTGATACTTTATGTATGGTAGGTAACCTGTGTTGAGCTTTCCTTGAAATTGCAAATGGTAATTTATTTTCTTTTATTAAATTTTAGGAGCACAGAAAGCACCTTGCTCTCATCCGTCAGTCATACAGTACTTGTATGTCACGAGTGCAGCCCAAATCAACCAAATATCACACCTTGTCTAGCACTTACCTTAATACACAGTTCTCATATATCGTTAAACTAATCATATATCATCCATTTATGACACGTTTTGTATCCCTCACTGAATAACCAGATCACTGGAACAATTACTCAGAATTTGTACTGGAATGTCTGAGGGTGTCACTGACTAAGCCATAGAACATTATTGAGAATCTCAATGTGTCTTATTATATAAAGATATTTATTATTTTATTTACACAAGGTAGCTTATTAAAACATTTATGTCTGTTTACGTTGTCTGACTTGGGATGGTATTAATTGACCTCCAAAACATTCATGGCTGAAATTTCAAATTTCAGGGTCCTGTCCCACGGTCCTGACTTGGTTCCCTGGTGCCCCGCTTTTAGAGACACCAGTGATGTTAACCCAAAAAATATATTATGAGTAAATTCATTTTTGCATGCTCTAACGCTATGCTCAGTGTACTAGGACCCTGCAGAGAGTGCTGAAACTGTGACTTGGTAACTAAGTTTCTAAACACTAAACGTGGAATATTATTGTGGGCTCAAATCCATGTAAGATTGGATACTAAGTATGTCAACTCCACCCTCATTACCTAATGTACATTCTACTCTTTTTTTTTTTTTTTTAATTCTTTATTTATGTGAGCTTGGTTTGGCACGTTAACAGCATCATACATAAACAGTGGTATGCTAATTTAAAGCAGTACAATAAAATAGTGTTAACATTGATATTTCAAGGTTGTAAGCACATTTTCATATATCCATCATGTTGGGTGGCATACCTGGGGTCTGCTGGGTTGTGTAGGTTCATTATTGTGGGCGTTATACCCCTGGTGTACTACAAGTGTGGGAGTGTGTGGGTGCTCCCTGGTTCGGGTTGCGGTGTGTCAGTGTGTGTGGGAGCATGTATATGATTGTTGCAAGCGGTTTTAGGTTTGTGGGTCTGGATGCCTGTGTGTACTCGCCTGCGGAGCTCTTTCTAGTACCAGGGTGGTTGGAATAACATGTGTGTAAGGCGCTCCGGTTTGAGCTGTACCCTGTGTGGCATCTCATCTAGCCCCCTATCCCTGGGGGTGTTGTGGGGTGGGCGGAGTG
The DNA here is from genome assembly GCA_933207985.1 of Pelobates cultripes. Classification (NCBI taxonomy): domain Eukaryota; kingdom Metazoa; phylum Chordata; class Amphibia; order Anura; family Pelobatidae; genus Pelobates; species Pelobates cultripes. The sequence goes on along the minus strand of OW240914.1, from coordinate 66,950,441 downwards.
GCGCTAGTCGTGGTGAGCGCCTGTATACTCTCGTGCGTGAGGTGTTGTTTGCCTTTCCTCTGGGGGTAGGGGCCCCGTATTTGCGGTTGCGTTAAGGTCAAAAAGGACGGACCCAAGTGGGGCAGTGAAGGAAAAAAATAAAAAAAAAAATAAAAAAAATAAAAAATATAAAAAAAAATAATTAAAAAAAATAAAAAAAATATAAAGTAAACAGTGGAGTTAGAAGTCTTTGAAGTTATCGCTCTGTGTCAAGAGATGTCTGGGACTTCCGTTTGACGGTTTCGGCCATGTCTTGCATATTGTCCCCGTGCCCAGTCAAGTGTCCAGAGTCTGTAGATCTCGTGTTGGCTGTCCAGGAGTAAGGCAGTCCTCTGGGTCCCCGCTCTCTGGTCGACCTGCAGTCGTGGAGGTAAGATGTGGGGGTTGTAGTCCCAGTGTCTTCAGGAAAGTGGGGGCCCCAGTTGGGGATGTGAGGTGGTGTGCAGTTCCATTGTGGTGAACGAGCAGGGCACCAGTGTTCCCCCATCTGTAGGTAATGCCTGCTTTGCGCAGCGCGGTGGTCACGGGTCCAAAGGTCTTCCGCTTTAACAATGTGGCTCTGGTGACATCCTGGAAGAAAGAGAGCTGAGTGCCTTCAAATACCAGCGGCGTTTTGCCTTTAATGGCGGTCATTATTTGTATCTTGTCAGGTACCGATGCCAGACGCAGAATGACGTCCCTGGGCATGCTGGATGGTAAGTGTGTGGAGCTTGTCACTCTGTATATCCCGTCGATTGATATTTTCTTGGCGGATGCCTGGGGTAGCAGTGTTGTGAGCAGTCTCCGCGTATAATGCGGTAGCTCCTCAATCGTTACTGTGGTGGGGACACCTCTGATTTTGATATTCTTCCGTCGTTGTTTGTCCTCCAGGGACATGATTTGACCTGCTAGTACGTTTTGCTCTGCTTGGAGTCGGTTGACTGAGTCCATGAGGGTGGACACTGTGCCCTGAATGTTGGTGATGTCTACTTCTGCAGTTCCAACCCTCTCCTGCACACTTTGAATATCAGCCTTGACCTTTGCGACGTCGGCCGCTAGCAGGTTTTGTATGTTGGTCAGGAGGGCTTTTAGGTCCCCTTTAGTAGCGGGGGCTGAATCATCCCGGTGTTCCGGTGTTAGTGAGTGTCCCGTCGGGGAGGCCGCCATCTCGTCCGGCTCTCCCCCGTCAGGTTCGGGTGCTCGGTCCGCAGAGAGTCGTTGCGCGGCTTGTACTGGCTCCGTTTGTGCAGGCCTGAGCCACATCTCCCCTATGTCTCTGCCTTGTATGTTGGGACCAGCTGTGGTTTTGTGAGAGCGGCGACCCATGACTGTGGCGCCTGTGTCCCGACTGGATGGGTAGTCTTCCCAGAGGCTGCCGCCGAGGTAGGCCTCTAGGTCTTGGATTGGAGTTGCACGGTAGGCCGCAGGTTTGCGCTTCTGCCTGGTCTGCTTGGGTGCCTGGAAAAAAGGCATCGATCGGTGCGGTACTTAGTGCCTGTCAGTACTGGGTACTTGTTGGGGCACGATAAAGCTTCGTTTGGCGGGTATTAGGCCGATTCTCTCCGGGTTCGGGAGAGCAGCTTTAGATGGCGTCTTAACAGGATGGCTGCCAGGCTCCGCCCATTCTACTCTTATCTGTATACAATATTGGCAGTAGTCATTCTCAACGTAGACTACACATGTAGTCATTTGTAAAATACATCTACTTGAATGTTAACCCTTCACTACCATCATGCTATGAGACCCATATTCTTACAAATGGAATAGGTACTGTAGTATATGGGGGGGAATAGATGCTGTAATATGTTGGGGATATAGGCTGTAGTGTTTGTAGGACGCAGGGCTGTAGTATATGATGGAATAGAGGTTATTATGCGTTGGGAGTACGGTTTGAGCATGTGAGGGATAGGGGCAGTAGTGTGTGTCTGACCGGTCGTTCTGCTCCTGGGGTACATATACAAATGTAACAATTAATCACATGACCTAAAATCCTGAACACCGGTGTATGTCTTAATAATGTCGTAAAAAATTAATCTGTTGTATTGCAAATACAAACACTGTTTTCCTAAACAGTAAAACTCTACTCCTGAATAGAAAAATCTAATCTCAATAAAGTGGCATGGGTTCAGTGGTCCTTTAGTTGTAAACCTGCAATATAAAACACTGTAGTTTTTTAAATCTACCTCTAGAAGCTGACAAACCAACAACCACTAGAGACGCTTCCCCGGCATTGACCAAGTAGAACTTGTGACACAGAAGTCCTCATAGGAAAGCACTTTTTCAATGTTTTCCTATGCAGAAGCTTAGTTGTGAGCACGCACTTGCTGCACATGCTTATCAGGTTCGCAATGCTCCTCTATGAGAAGCATTGGATAGGACCACTGTAAAAAAGGCTATGTCTTCTCATTACATAGTTACATAGCTGAAAAGAGACTTGCGTCCATCAAGTTCAGCCTTCCTCACATTTGTTTTTTGCTGTTGATCCAAAAGAAGGCAAAAAAAACCCAGTTTGAAGCACTTCCAATTTTGCAACATCTAGGAAAAAAATTCCTTCTTGACCCCAGAATGGCAGTCAGATTTATCCTTGCATCAAGCAGTTATTACCCTACATTGAAAGATTATATCCTTGAATATTCTGTTTTTGCAAGTATGCATCTAGTAGCTGTTTGAACATCTGTATGGACTCTGATAAAACCCCTTCTTCGGGCAGAGAATTCCACATCCTTATTGTTCTTACAGTAAAAAAACCTTTCCTTTGCCTTAGACAAAATCTTCTTTCTTCCAGTCTAAACGCATGACCTTGTGTCCTGTGTAAAGTCCGGTTTGTGAATAGATTTCCACACAATGGTTTGTATTGGCCCTGAATATATTTGTATAATGTTATCATATCCCCTCTCAGGCGACGTTTTTCTAAACTAAATAGGTTTAAATTTGTTAACCTTTCTTCATAGCTGATATGTTCCATTCCTTTTATTAATTTTGTAGCCCGCCTCTGCACTTTTTCTAGTTCCATAATATCCCTCTTTAGAACAGGTGCCCAAAATTGCACAGCATATTCAATATGTGGTCTTACCAGTGATTTATAAAGAGGCAAAATTATATTCTCATCCCAAGAATGAATGCCCTTTTTCATGAATGACAATACCTTACTGGCCTTGGCCACTGCTGATTGACATTGCACATTGTTGCATAGTTTGTTGTCTATAACAATTCCCAAGTCCTTTTTGTGTGTTGTTATCCCTAATTCGCTTCCATTAATATGTTGCTTGTGTATTCTTTGCATAACTTTGCATTTTTCAACATTAAATTTCATCTGCCATTTGAGTGCCCAGTCCCCCAGTCTATCTAAATCCCTCTGCAGCAAAGTAATATCTTGCTCACATTGTATTATTTTACAGAGTTTTCTCCGTGACTTCATGGGAGGCAAAGAGGTAAGCAGTGCAATGGCGCTGGAAAAATGGTAAGTAAATCCATTCATTTTAAAAATTATTATCACAAACGGGGTGGGTACTTGTATTTATTTTTAAATACTTTATTTTAGTACTGACAGGCATTTGGTGAGGTAGCAATGTTGGCTTACGCAGAAGCCGAATCTCCAACTTTCATTTTGTTTGGTTTACAGAAAGGAAGGTTAGTTTGTTAGCAATCGTTGTATACAGTGATAGTACATACTGTATGGCTTGCGCAGAAGCCTTCTTACGTTGTAGAATTCTGTTTTGTCTGTTTTCCTTATGTAAGGATATAGTAACATAAACAAGGTAATATTTACAAAGGTTAAAAGCAAATAAAAGTATAACTGTGGATTGCACGAGTGAGGAGTCATATGTAAGTGAGTGCTGATTCTACTTGTGTTTATTCGTCAAATTGTTCCCACAGGGCCCATACCTTCTGAAATGTGTTGGTGGTGTTGCGAACCTGAGCCATCATTTTGTCCATTAAATAGTTGTCTGTGATTTTGGACAGTACTAGGGAGAGTGGGGGTGTCTCTGGCTTAATCCAGTATTGTGCTAACGCTCTCCAAGCTGCTAAGTTAAGCATATTTAGTAGTCTTTAGTAGTCTTTGGTCATGCTTGTCTAGTCCGTCCGTGGATCATGACAGCAGGCAAGCCCAAGGGTCTGGTGTCAATGGCCATTGTAAGATTCGAGAGTTCATGTCCACTATATTTCCCCAGAACTCTTTCACTCTGGTGCAATGCCACCACATGTGGATGTATGTGCCCCTTTCCCCACATAGTCGCCAGCAAGTATGTGGTATTGTTTGATGGGGTTGTGTACCATCTTAGCATTATTTTGTATGCTTGTTCCTGTAGTGATGTACATAAGGACACCTTCGCGCTTGCCTCCCATATATCCTGCCAGTCCGTACCCTCCAGAGTTTCACCCAGGTCTGCTTCCCACTTGTCCGTGTATGTTTGTGATCCCCATGTTCCTGATTCAGAGCATATGTGACTGTACAACAGCGAGATTAGTTTCGCTGGCATTTTTTCTTTTAGGCAGATTTGTTCAAAGAAAGTAAGGGCTTTTGCAGTTGCTGTTTTAACCTCTTTAGTTTGTGTGAAATCCCTAAGTTGTACATAGCAGAAGAAGTCGTGGGTTTTTAGCGGAGCAAGGGATTGTAAGTGCTCGTATGTGACTAGATGGTTGTCAACATAGAGGTGGGTGTAGCATTGTAAGCCAGTGGGTTCTATGCCTTTGAAGTCTCTCGCCCTAAGTCTGGGGGGAATGCTCTATTGCGTAGCACCGGGGTCATTGGGGAGGGGGTGTCTGTGAGTTTATATTTCTGTGCGATTTGGTCCCATAAGCTGATGGAATTGAGAATGGCGGAACAGGTGTTCTTAGGAGCACTCTGTGTTCCTTCGGTGTCCATATGAGGAACTGTGGGAGGTCTGCACCTGTCATGAGGGCTTCGATGTCTACCCATCGGCGCTGATCTATAGGGCAGTGCCAGTGGGCTATTTGGGCTACCTGAGCCACGTCTATCCCCTTCTGTATGTTCGCTAGATCTCCTCTAGTGACTTGGATTGGAAGCGCTTGGAATAGGAACAGTAGTCTGGGTAGGAGATTCATTTTTACTGAGTGTAGGCAGCCTAGCCAGGTGATGGGTTTGTCTGTCCAGTTTTCTAGGTCGGATTTGAGCGTAGTGATTAGACGCATATAGTTGTGTCTAAACAGTGCGTTTGGGTCTGCTGTTAGCTTGACTCCTTGGTATGTGAGTGCTTCTGTATTGGTTTTGATTTGGTAGGTGTGTCTGATGTATTGTAGGTCTTGGTCAGGTATGTGGAACGGTAGTGCCGTTGATTTGGTGAGATTGACTTTATACCCTGATACGTCCCCATATGTTTGTAGGAGCTCTTCTCATTTGGACATTGACTGGTTTGGGTCTGTGAGCATTAGGAGTATGTCATCCGCGTATGCTTCTACTTTAAATTGTTTGTCTCCAATTTGCACCCCTTTTATATTTGGATTGGTTCTGATGGCATGTAGGAGTGGCTCTAAGATGATTGCGAATAGGAGTGGGGACAGGGGGCATCCCTGTCTCGTTCCATTGCTTACTCGGGAAGGGGTTCTCTGTGCTCCTGTTAGTATGGTTTGTGCGTGTAAATCTGTGTATAAGGCTCTTATTGCAGTAATGTAAAGGTCGGGGAAGCCTTGTGTTTGTAGTAGGTGGAACAGGACGGGCCATTGCACTCTATCAAAGGCCTTCTCGGTGTCAAGGGAGAGGACGAGGGATGGTAGCTGAGAGTTGGACATGTGCCACAACAGGTCTGCTCCACAGCGGGTATTTTCATATAGCTGGTGTCCCGGCATGAAACCGACCTGATCCGGGTGTATTAGTTTGGGCAGCAGGGGCGTTAGTCTTTTTGCTAAGATTTTTGCAAAGATTTTTAGATCGGAATTGATGAGGGAGATAGGTATATAATTTATGGCTAGGGTAGCGTCTTTGTTGGGTTTGGGTAGTAAGATTATATTGGCTGTAGCCATATCGCGGTCCGGGGGTTCCCCCCTGGAGGAAATGGTTACATAGTTTGGTGAGAGGGGGTACTAGTTTGGGCCTAAATTTTTTGTAATAGCTCATGTCATAGCCATCGGGTCCTGGTGCTTTATTACCTTTGAGCGTGGTTATTGCCGCCTCTACTTCCTCCTGAGTGATGGGTTCTCCCAGAGCGTTAGCCTCCCCCGTTGTCACCTTGGGTAGGTCTGAGTGTGTTAAGTCGGTAATGCGGGTTATGTATTGGTTCTGTGCGTCGCCTTCTCGGGGTGTGTGGTTATATAGTTTCCGGAAGTAGTCTGTGAATGTGTCGTTAATGTCTTTCGGTGTGTTGACTATTGTGTTAGCGGAGTTACGAAGTGTGGTGATGTGTTTGTGTCCCTGTCTGGGTCTGAGTGTTCGTGCAAGTAATGTGTCCATTTTGTTAGCCTTTTCATAGTACAGTCGTCTGGACCAGACTATGGAGCGTGTCACTTCAGCTTTGGTTTGCTCCCTGATAGAATGCCGAATGGCTTGGAGTTCATTGTATTTGGTGGTGGAGGGATTTTCTTTGTCGGATTTTCGGTTTTCTGCAAAGCGGTTTGTAGCTCAATTAGACGCTTTGTTTTTGTTCGCTTTTTATGTGTGGCTACCTGTATGAGGTGTCCCCTCAGTACAGATTTGTGAGCTGCCCATAGTGTTGTCTGATTTCTATCTTCCCTGTCGTTGGTGCTAAAGTAATCTATGATTTTTTTGTCTTGTCGTGTCGAGTATGTCCTCGTCTGTGAGTAGGTTAGTGTTGAGCTTCCAAGTCCAAGTGGTGTCTTGATGTATGTTCCCTAGTGTAATAGCTATATCTGCTTGGTCTGACCACGTGATGTTGTCTATTTCTGAGTGGATGAGTTTGGCCATGCCCACGCCATCATCTATCCTAGAGTACGTGTTGTGTGGGGCTGAGTGGTATGTGTAGTCCTTTGTGTCTGGATGTTAGAGCCTCCAAGCATCTAGTAGTCTGGTGTGTTGGAGAAATGAGTGTAAGATTTTGTCTTGCCCCCCTCTGCCCTGAGATCGCTGTGTCCCTGGTTTAGAGCTGCGGTCGGTTGCTGGGCAGGGAACCGCATTGAGGTCCCCTCGTACTACCAGGATGCCCCCTTGTAGGGTGGTCAGTAGGGATTCTATGGTGTCCCAATAAACGTGATCTGAGTCGTTAGGAGCATATATGTTTACTATGTGCAATTTAGTGTTGTGGTAAATGCCAGAGATGGCTATAAATCTGCCTTCTGGGTCTATTTGTTTGTGCGTCAGGTTGAATGGGCAACGTTTGTGGAGTAGTATGGCTACTCCCGCTTGTTTGCGTAGAGCTCTAGCCTCGTAGGTAGTGTCGTAGATACGGTCTCCTAGTTTGACAGGTGCGGCTTTTGGTAAGTGTGTCTCCTGTACTAGGGCTATGTCTGCCCTTTTCGATTTTATGTCTCACAATAAGAGTCTGCGCTTAGTAAGGGCGTTAAGTCTCCAGCGTTGATAGATAGTATTTTCAGTGCCATGGGAGGGTTGTTCCTGTGGGTCGTGAATTAATGTGGGGTGGAGGGCCCGTACCTGTCTGGGGTCTGTCGGTCTGCCACCCGTCTGGTGCCTTCTTCATATGATCGTTGCGGGGTATCAGGGTTGTTGTCTCACTCGTGCATAAGAAAATAAAAATCATAACATAACTGGTAATAACATAACAAAATATATACAAACTTTTGATTTGCATGGTCAATCTGGTCTTACTAGTTGCCAGAGTAAGCGGGGACGTTCCCTCCCCCTGTAGGCCATATTTGTATGTTCCGTGCAGGGGTGAGTGATTCTCCGGTCCACTGTGCCTCCTTACAAGGTCTCAGATCCAGCCAGTTTACATTTAGTACACTTGTTCTAGCCCGGCCCTACCCCCTTCGTCAGAGCAGTTCGGTCAATATCGGTGATTGCTGGAGGTCTAGTGGAGGTGTCGTTATGTGTTCCCCTTCTTTATGGGCCCGTAAATTCCGGTCGGCGCCGGGCGGTGCTGTGGGGTTTTTTAGTCCGTTGTGGCGTGTCTTACATGGGAGGTGATTGTCCCCTCAACCCTCTGGGGGTCTCGGCTGTGCCTGTATGTGGTGTCGTGTGTTGGGGTGTTGCTTAAGTTGCTGAGGGCGAGAGGGCCGTGTGACCCTCCCGGGGGAGAGGGCCCATGTCAGCCCGGGTGTCCTGCAAAGAGGGCCAGAGCGACCCTGCCCCTAGGGGAGGCCCAACTGGCCCCACCCCCAGGTGTATGACGGGATGGTGAGGTGGCAGTGTGGTCGTGGTATGTCTTCCATCTCCCCTCCATCACCCCCGGACCTGACCGGCCCCGCAAAGTGGGCATAGCTTGTGTCCACTATAATTGGAGATTCAGTTTCTAAAGCATGCACCCCCCCTGCTGTAAGTGTTATCCCCCTGTTGTCTATCCCCCCCAGTGGTTTGTCTGATTATGTATTCAACGTTATTAACAATAAAGGTTATATAAAACATCATTACAGTTCAACTTGTGTCGTCCCTTATCTGAGCTAAGTAACAGTTTGTCACAAACCCCTTTGTTATTAGTGTCCTTGTTTTAGCGTTGAGGTGTCCCCTCAGTACAGATTTGTGAGCTGCCCATAGTGTTGTCTGATTTCTATCTTCCCTGTCGTTGGTGCTAAAGTAATCTATGATTTTTTTGTCTTGTCGTGTCGAGTATGTCCTCGTCTGTGAGTAGGTTAGTGTTGAGCTTCCAAGTCCAAGTGGTGTCTTGATGTATGTTCCCTAGTGTAATAGCTATATCTGCTTGGTCTGACCACGTGATGTTGTCTATTTCTGAGTGGATGAGTTTGGCCATGCCCACGCCATCATCTATCCTAGAGTACGTGTTGTGTGGGGCTGAGTGGTATGTGTAGTCCTTTGTGTCTGGATGTTAGAGCCTCCAAGCATCTAGTAGTCTGGTGTGTTGGAGAAATGAGTGTAAGATTTTGTCTTGCCCCCCTCTGCCCTGAGATCGCTGTGTCCCTGGTTTAGAGCTGCGGTCGGTTGCTGGGCAGGGAACCGCATTGAGGTCCCCTCGTACTACCAGGATGCCCCCTTGTAGGGTGGTCAGTAGGGATTCTATGGTGTCCCAATAAACGTGATCTGAGTCGTTAGGAGCATATATGTTTACTATGTGCAATTTAGTGTTGTGGTAAATGCCAGAGATGGCTATAAATCTGCCTTCTGGGTCTATTTGTTTGTGCGTCAGGTTGAATGGGCAACGTTTGTGGAGTAGTATGGCTACTCCCGCTTGTTTGCGTAGAGCTCTAGCCTCGTAGGTAGTGTCGTAGATACGGTCTCCTAGTTTGACAGGTGCGGCTTTTGGTAAGTGTGTCTCCTGTACTAGGGCTATGTCTGCCCTTTTCGATTTTATGTCTCACAATAAGAGTCTGCGCTTAGTAAGGGCGTTAAGTCTCCAGCGTTGATAGATAGTATTTTCAGTGCCATGGGAGGGTTGTTCCTGTGGGTCGTGAATTAATGTGGGGTGGAGGGCCCGTACCTGTCTGGGGTCTGTCGGTCTGCCACCCGTCTGGTGCCTTCTTCATATGATCGTTGCGGGGTATCAGGGTTGTTGTCTCACTCGTGCATAAGAAAATAAAAATCATAACATAACTGGTAATAACATAACAAAATATATACAAACTTTTGATTTGCATGGTCAATCTGGTCTTACTAGTTGCCAGAGTAAGCGGGGACGTTCCCTCCCCCTGTAGGCCATATTTGTATGTTCCGTGCAGGGGTGAGTGATTCTCCGGTCCACTGTGCCTCCTTACAAGGTCTCAGATCCAGCCAGTTTACATTTAGTACACTTGTTCTAGCCCGGCCTTACCCCCTTCGTCAGAGCAGTTCGGTCAATATCGGTGATTGCTGGAGGTCTAGTGGAGGTGTCGTTATGTGTTCCCCTTCTTTATGGGCCCGTAAATTCCGGTCGGCGCTGGGCGGTGCTGTGGGGTTTTTTAGTCCGTTGTGGCGTGTCTTACATGGGAGGTGATTGTCCCCTCAACCCTCTGGGGGTCTCGGCTGTGCCTGTATGTGGTGTCGTGTGTTGGGGTGTTGCTTAAGTTGCTGAGGGCGAGAGGGCCGTGTGACCCTCCCGGGGGAGAGGGCCCATGTCAGCCCGGGTGTCCTGCAAAGAGGGCCAGAGCGACCCTGCCCCTAGGGGAGGCCCAACTGGCCCCACCCCCAGGTGTATGACGGGATGGTGAGGTGGCAGTGTGGTCGTGGTATGTCTTCCATCTCCCCTCCATCACCCCCGGACCTGACCGGCCCCGCAAAGTGGGCATAGCTTGTGTCCACTATAATTGGAGATTCAGTTTCTAAAGCATGCACCCCCCCTGCTGTAAGTGTTATCCCCCTGTTGTCTATCCCCCCCAGTGGTTTGTCTGATTATGTATTCAACGTTATTAACAATAAAGGTTATATAAAACATCATTACAGTTCAACTTGTGTCGTCCCTTATCTGAGCTAAGTAACAGTTTGTCACAAACCCCTTTGTTATTAGTGTCCTTGTTTTAGCGTTGAGGTGTCCCCTCAGTACAGATTTGTGAGCTGCCCATAGTGTTGTCTGATTTCTATCTTCCCTGTCGTTGGTGCTAAAGTAATCTATGATTTTTTTGTCTTGTCGTGTCGAGTATGTCCTCATCTGTGAGTAGGTTAGTGTTGAGCTTCCAAGTCCAAGTGGTGTCTTGATGTATGTTCCCTAGTGTAATAGCTATATCTGCTTGGTCTGACCACGTGATGTTGTCTATTTCTGAGTGGATGAGTTTGGCCATGCCCACGCCATCATCTATCCTAGAGTACGTGTTGTGTGGGGCTGAGTGGTATGTGTAGTCCTTTGTGTCTGGATGTTAGAGCCTCCAAGCATCTAGTAGTCTGGTGTGTTGGAGAAATGAGTGTAAGATTTTGTCTTGCCCCCCTCTGCCCTGAGATCGCTGTGTCCCTGGTTTAGAGCTGCGGTCGGTTGCTGGGCAGGGAACCGCATTGAGTTCCCCTCGTACTACCAGGATGCCCCCTTGTAGGGTGGTCAGTAGGGATTCTATGGTGTCCCAATAAACGTGATCTGAGTCGTTAGGAGCATATATGTTTACTATGTGCAATTTAGTGTTGTGGTAAATGCCAGAGATGGCTATAAATCTGCCTTCTGGGTCTATTTGTTTGTGCGTCAGGTTGAATGGGCAACGTTTGTGGAGTAGTATGGCTACTCCCGCTTGTTTGCGTAGAGCTCTAGCCTCGTAGGTAGTGTCGTAGATACGGTCTCCTAGTTTGACAGGTGCGGCTTTTGGTAAGTGTGTCTCCTGTACTAGGGATATGTCTGCCCTTTTCGATTTTATGTCTCACAATAAGAGTCTGCGCTTAGTAAGGGCGTTAAGTCCCCAGCGTTGATAGATAGTATTTTCAGTGCCATGGGAGGGTTGTTCCTGTGGGTCGTGAATTAATGTGGGGTGGAGGGCCCGTACCTGTCTGGGGTCTGTCGGTCTGCCACCCGTCTGGTGCCTTCTTCATATGATCGTTGCGGGGTATCAGGGTTGTTGTCTCACTCGTGCATAAGAAAATAAAAATCATAACATAACTGGTAATAACATAACAAAATATATACAAACTTTTGATTTGCATGGTCAATCTGGTCTTACTAGTTGCCAGAGTAAGCGGGGACGTTCCCTCCCCCTGTAGGCCATATTTGTATGTTCCGTGCAGGGGTGAGTGATTCTCCGGTCCACTGTGCCTCCTTACAAGGTCTCAGATCCAGCCAGTTTACATTTAGTACACTTGTTCTAGCCCGGCCCTACCCCCTTCGTCAGAGCAGTTCGGTCAATATCGGTGATTGCTGGAGGTCTAGTGGAGGTGTCGTTATGTGTTCCCCTTCTTTATGGGCCCGTAAATTCCGGTCGGCGCCGGGCGGTGCTGTGGGGTTTTTTAGTCCGTTGTGGCGTGTCTTACATGGGAGGTGATTGTCCCCTCAACCCTCTGGGGGTCTCGGCTGTGCCTGTATGTGGTGTCGTGTGTTGGGGTGTTGCTTAAGTTGCTGAGGGCGAGAGGGCCGTGTGACCTTCCCGGGGGAGAGGGCCCATGTCAGCCCGGGTGTCCTGCAAAGAGGGCCAGAGCGACCCTGCCCCTAGGGGAGGCCCAACTGGCCCCACCCCCAGGTGTATGACGGGATGGTGAGGTGGCAGTGTGGTCGTGGTATGTCTTCCATCTCCCCTCCATCAATAAAGGTTATATAAAACATCATTACAGTTCAACTTGTGTCGTCCCTTATCTGAGCTAAGTAACAGTTTGTCACAAACCCCTTTGTTATTAGTGTCCTTGTTTTAGCGTTGAGGTGACCTGTGGCAGGTAATCAGGTGCGGTAGTTGCCGTCGAAACCGCCCTGTAGTGACAGGCCACCGGGGTAAAGTTGTGATCTCGGAAAATGTGGATTCAGGGCGTAGGGAGCTGTGTACCCGTTGGTTCCTCATTATGCTAGGGTGTGTTTGGGAGGCACTCGGGTGATCCAGTGGGAGGCAAGGGGGAGCGACTGGTGGGGTTGTGTGAGATTGTTCCCCGTCCCTCCAGGTGTGTCACTCCCGTTACCACATTGTGTTATCAGCCCTTTGTTGAATACTTAGCTATTATTATTATTATTATTATGATATTTATAGAGCGTCGTCAAATTCCGCAGCGCTTTACAATGGGTGGACATGTAGTTGTAACCAGACAAGGTGGACACACAGGAACAGAGGGGTTGAGGGCCCTGCTCAATGAGCTTACATGCTAGAGGGAGTGGGGTAAAATGACACAAAAAGGTAAGGATAGTATTAGACAAGTGACAGTTGCAGAAGAGGAATCAGCATAGGCGTGCGCACGGGGTGTGCCGGGTGTGCCTGGGCACACCCTAATCCCCGTGCGCACCCCTATGGTTTGAGTCCTGCAGGAACAGCGTTCCTGCACTCTTTTGAGCAGGAACGCTGTTCCTGCAGGCACTCAGTGCCCCCTGTTTCACCTCTTGCCCCTGTCATGGGAGGGCAAGAGGTGATGATTCCCCCCCACCCTGCAGCTCAGCCGCGGCGAGGGAGCTCTCTGCTCTCTGCTCTCTGCTTCCTCTCGCCGCGCGCTGATGCCGGGAGCCGGAATATGACGTCATATTCCGGCTCCCAGCTCGAGCAGACAGCCCGCGCGGCGAGAGGAAGCAGAGAACAGAGAGCAGAGAGCTCCCTCGCCGAGCGCTGAGCTGCAGAGAGGCGCCCGCCCCCACTGGACCCCAGGGACAAGTCCACCAGCACTCCAGGTAGGAGGCTGGGTGGACATTTAAAAAAAAAAAATTAAAATATAATTATTTGTGTGTGTCTGTGAGTGTGTGAGTATGTGTCAGTGTGTCAGTGTGTGTGTGTGTGTCAGTGTGTGTGAGTGTGTGTCTGTGAGTGTGTGTCTGTGAGTGTGAGTATGTGTGTGTCTGTGAGTGTGAGTGTGTGTGTCTGTGAGTGTGTGAGTATGTGTCTGAGAGTGTGTGAGTATGTGTGTGTCAGTGTGTGTGAGTGTGTGTCTGTGAGTGTGTGAGTATGTGTCTGTGAGTGTGTGTCAGTGTGTGTCTGTAAGTGTGTGAGTATGTGTCTGTGAGTGTGTGTGTCAGTGAGTGTGTGAGTATGTGTCAGTGTGTGAGTGTGTGTGTGTCAGTGTGTGTCAGTGTGTGTCTGTGAGTGTGTGAGTATGTGTCTGTGAGTGTGTGAGTATGTGTCTGTGAGTGTGTGAGTATGTGTCAGTGTGTGTGTCAGTGTGTGTCTGTGAGTGTGAGTATGTGTGTGTGAGTCTGTGAGTGTGTGTCAGTGTGTGTCTGTGAGTGTGTGAGTATGTGTCTGTGAGTGTGTGTGTCAGTGAGTGTGTGTGTGTGAGTATGTGTGTGTCAGTGTGTGTGAGTGTGTGTGTCTGTGAGTGTGTGTGTGTTTCTGTGAGTGTGAGTGTGTGTCTGTGAGTGTGTGTGTCTGTGAATATATATATACGTATATATATATATATATATATATGTATATATATATATATATATATATATACACACACACACACACACGCGCGGCGTGTGTTTGTGCTTTAGGGTGCACACCCTAATGCAATAGGCTGCGCACGCCTATGGGAATCAGTCAGGAGCTATTAACAGTTTAATTGATATGCTTTTATGAAGAAGTGGGTTTTTAACTATTTTTTGAAGGAGTGGAGACTGGGTGAGCATCTAATGGAGGAGGGAAGCGAGTTCCACAGGAACGGTGCAGCCCTCGAGAAATCTTGAAGGCGAGCAACAGAGGTGGGAGTACGGACAGAAGATAGACGTAAGTCTTCAGCAGATCGAAAGGGCCTAGACGGGACATACTTGTGTATAAGGGAGGATAGATAGGTGGGAGCAGCATTATGTAGAGATTTGAAAGCAAGAACCAGAATTTTAAATTGAGCTCTATATTTTATAGGAAGCCAATGTAGGGACTGACAGAAGGGTGAGGCATGGGACATGCGGGCGGACAAGAAGATGAGCCTTACCGCTGCATTCATTATGGACTGTAACGGCGCAAGTTGGGAGCACGTAAGACAACTGAGAAGCGGATTACAGTAGTCAAGGCGAGAAAGGACAGTGGAATGGACCAACACCTTAGTCGGATCTGGCGTTAAGTAGGGGCGGATGCGGGCAATGTTTTTGAGATGGAAATGACAGGATTTGGCGATAGATTGGACATGAGGCTTGAAGCAGAGGTCGGAGTCAAAGAGAACACCTAGGCAGCGAGCCTGCATGGTGGAGCTGATGGTAGCACCGTTGACTTGGAGGGAGACAGACACAGGAGTAACAACATTTGAGGGAGGAAAGACCAGAATTTCAGTTTTGGTCAAGTTTAGTTTAAGGAAGTGGGCAGCCATCCAGTTAGAAACAGCAGAGAGGCAGTCAGAGACACTAGTCAAGAGGGACGGGGAGAGATCAGGAAAGGACAGGTAGATTTACGTGTCATCTGCATAGAAATTATACTGGAAGCCAAATGAGCTAATGAGTTTACCAAGGGAAGCAGTATAGATGGAGAACAGTAGGGGACCAAGGACTGAACCTTGGGGGACACCAACAGAGAGGAGTTGGGGAGAAGAAGCAGAGCCAGAGAAAGAAACACTGAAAGAGCGCTATTAGTCCAGGCTGATGTGAAGAGCAGTCCAGGAGGGAGTGTGTGATCTTCTCCGGGGTCCTCAGGTGTGGCGGCCCGCCGTGTCTCTGACGGCAGTCCAGTTGGTGGAGAGCGTGTTGAGTTCGGGGAAGGGCTCTCTCCGGAGGTTCCACCTGGGCACTCCGGAGAAATTTCATTGGGTCAGCTCCCGGTAGCAGTGTATGCATTGCTCCCGACTTAAACGCCACCAGTTTAAAAGGGTGCCCCCAGGTGTATTTGATCTCCCGTTCTTGGAGGAGTGTAGTCAGAGACCTCCAGGCCCTTCTGCGTTGTAGGGTGGTAGGAGAGAGGTCCTGATATACGGTGATGACGGCGTCTTGGTAAGTAAGTTTGTTGTGTCTCGCATATTTCATCACTGCTTCCTTTGTCTGGTAGTAGTTAAAGTGTATGATGAGGTCTCTGGGTGTCTGTCCCTCTGTTCGGCATGCTCGGAGCGCCCTGTGCGCTGGTCAATTGCCTAGTGCTCATCTGGGATGTCTGGGATGAGGTGTTTGAAATAATGTTCCATTTTATCCATGAGGTCCCCTTCATTGGGTGTTTCGGGGAGGCCTCTGAGTCTTACGTTATTGCGCCTGGAACGGTTAGTCAGGTCTTCTACCATCATTTCAAGTTTGTTGAGCTGGCGTTCCATGGATCTGGAGTGTGTTACCATTGTGTTGTGGGTGCATGTAACTTGCTCCATCTTGTCCTCCAGGGCTGCTGTCCAAGCGCCCAGCGTTTGTATTTCTTCCTTTACCTCCTTTGTACTGTTGGAAATTTCATTGGTCGGGAAGTTGCGTACCTCCAGCAGCTTCGTTAAGATGTGTGGAGTGTCTCCCATTTGAAAGTCGGTGAGCTCGCTACCCGTTGTGGATGCCAGGGACAGGGAGCCATGCGGGCTGTGCTGTCGGCCATCTTGTGCGACCTGTATGCCTTGTGGTGCAGTCAGCATTTCGGCCACTGTCCTGGGCGCCTCTCTACTGTCTCCTTTCTTTTTTTTGTTCAGCTTGGCTCCGGAGTATGAGCCGGGCATTTTGCGATTAATTTAGCCGCAATCCGAGTCTTGATGCTGTTGGCAGGTGCTGGATTGAGTGTGGATTTGGCGGAGCTCTGTAACTACACGGCCATCACAGTCGGCAACCAAACCACGCCACGCCACAAAAGGGCAAAGGAATTCATAGACTATCGGTCTGGTCACAGACTTTAAAATAATATATAGGAAATGGGGGGTACATTGTGTTAATGTTAAGTTATTATGTAAAATGTTTAGATGGAAGTGGGATTCGAACCCATACCTCAAGGAGACTGCCAAGTGTCATGGGTTTGTGAGTCTATTACTGTTATTCCTTAAATCCTCAACTAGTCCTAATTAAAGATGTGGTGAATATTGTAAAAGTATTACCTTTGTGTAGAGTTTCCCCAATATAATCGACACAACCGGTTGTATTGGATAAAAGCAGCAACCTGAACTTTATTAGGCCACACTCTGCTTTTTAAGCAGTGCCCCTAGCATGGGGATATATAATACAAAATCACAGGGGTTTCCTTCCCACAAGCCATTGTGTTTGAGAGATAATTGAGCTCCAATTAAGCTAATCCTATTATCTCTCAAATAGGAAAACTTACATAAAATTCTTACAAATCACAAAAATACATGACAAGAGCAACAGAACCCCACAAAAAGTATATTCCCGAATAGCCCCGCTCTGAGTACACAACATATCCAAAAAGTGTTCAGATCAGTTTGGTAAAACAAAAGTTATGTTCATGCATACATGAACTGGCTGCTCCGTAGAGGTGGTATTGACAATTTCAAAAGGGGTTAATTTGATTATATGGGAGGTCAGAGCTTACAACCTAAATTCCTCTTTGAACCTGGGACCCCAGCGGAGCTACTCTATAAGGTATGAGAAGTCCCACATAAGTGGCCTGGAAGTCTGGGACATAATTGGGTCAAGACATGATAACTTAATTTCCTGCAGGACACCAAGACATGTAGCACAATAGCTTTTACATAATACAATTAACACAAAAGCTTTCATTCAGCTCAACATTTTACATAATATCGCAACAATAACACAATGTACCCCCATATCCTATATATCATTTTAAAGTTTGTGACCAGGCCCATAGTCTGTGGGCAGGAGGCTAGCTGTTATGCCTCTCCAGGAGGATGTGGCACAGGAGCTTCCATAACAGGCACCAAAAAGCATCTCCTGTGTAGCCAAAATCCTTGCACTGGCCATGCGCTCACAGAAGACATCAGCCTGTTTGTTGACAAAGAAGGAGGCTGAGTGGGCAGCTGCAATGGTGGTGTCTCGGGGCTGTAAACGATGTGAGCAATATACATTTAACTTAAAATATTCTGCAAAAAAGGAAGTTGGGCAGAGATTACTGCAATAAAATCTTATAGTTCCAATGAAAACATACAATTCTTTCAGGCCTCTAGGTTCCCTTTAAAACCATGACTCTTTGTAAATAAGCATGCCCAAGCGTATTGTTAAATAAAGTAAAATGCTAAACATGCTCCGTATCAAACCTGTTCTATTTCATGAAAATTCTGCCATAATTTTACTTTTTATATAGTAATTGCTCATCCAATATATTTGCCTTTGAAATTGTTAAGTGAGTGCCAGTTAAGGTTGCTATGGAAACACCAATATTTTTTGCTTATTTGATAGCTTTGTACGATTTATCAAATGTGAAGTGCTTCTTGACATTTAAAATGAACCACTTAACTTGACATCTCCCATTTTTGCACATACCAGATTATACCCACTGCTTCCTTTCGACTGGGTACATATTGTGTATCTCTCATTTCTATTTAATTTAAAGAAGGAATGTTTTGTCTAAAAGGTTAGATATTTAAAACACTATATCTTATATCATAAATCCTGTAAAAAAAAAGAAAAGTGTATTTTATAGGGACAGTCAAGCACCACAATCGTTTCATCTTCTAATGAAGTTAGTTAGAGGCATAGATGCTTCTGCAGCCTTGCATATGAAAACAGTGAAGTTACAGATAAATTATATTTTGGCATCCCCTTACTTCCCCAGACTTCTAGTGCTTGTATTTCAGACAGCCACAAGAGGCTCTGGGCTTAAAAAAGATTCAATAAGGAAATCTATTATTTTTTTTTTTACATCAGCATGCAAAGTGTGCTGATGTCCAATACTGACTTTGCATCCACGGTATTGGATTGGTGAAATGTGGGAATGTCTGCAATGCTTCTCTATGCAAAGCATTTGGTTAGACAAAATGTATGAGTCTTATGATTTTAGTGAAGGTAACATGGAATGTGTCTTGATGATTTTAAAACTTAAAATTTTTTTTTATAAAAAACCCCAGAATGATCACATGAATTTAAAGTTATAAAGGAAAACATGGGACAATATTTTTTATTAGTGTTCCTTTTTAGGAGACTCTTAAACCCTTCCTAGGAATCTGAAGAAAATGTACAGAATATAGACTACTCTAATGGATCTCTTCTTGTCAATCTTTAAAAACTGTTGTACACGTGTCAATAAATATGTTTCACGAAAGGATCGAATTTTTATTTATTTTTTTGGTGTGCAAGATAATGGATGTACTCATATTGCGCATTTTGTAGAAGAGCAAACAGCGACTAGTTTAATTTGAGCAAATAGCACGCTATACAATTTGTTTATCAGGTGTGAATGCAGGAATTCAAATTAAAGTGTACATAAAGAGAGAGATCCATTACTATCTATTTATGGTCTATAGACTAATAAGAATACGCATTAGATCACCTCTACTAATATGTAAAGGCTAAAGAGAGAGTTAGAAAACCTATTCTGTGCTGCCATGATGCATGCCAGTAATAGCATGTAAAATAGGCCAAAAAAGAGTAGGAAGCTGAGGTAGTGTTAAGTCTACTAATTTTTTATTATTATTATAATAGTGTCATGAATCCCTCTTCGCCTTAACTCCATGGTAGCACTAGAATTGACACTGTGCATCA
>OW240914.1:66903640-66931172 GCA_933207985.1 Pelobates cultripes | reverse complement strand
TCTCTCTTTTCTGCACCCCCCTCGGTACACATCAACGAACAACGAAAAGCCATAAACCAAAGAGTAACACTACGAAACCCCCCCAGGACCCACCAACGACCCTTCACCCTTAAAACGCACCATGCAGCAGGTGCAGTTAGTACCCCAATATGCTCACCCCACTGTTAATCCTTGATAAAGGCAAAAATCCCTAAATTTGTTACCACTGTATAACTAAATGTGACTTGCTAGCTCTTATATGTACTTACCGAACAGACTACTGTATGATATGCGTTGTACTTGAGACTGCATGATTTCTCACCCTTAACCTCTTCCTTTCTGTACCCCCCCCCCCCACACACACAAAAATCCTAAAATAAAGAATTTATAAAAAAAAAATAAACAGTGTTTCAGTTATACATGCATCATCTGGGGTTTCATAAAATTGTATGTTTTTTTTCTGTGCTTGGAGATAATTTGAAACAAATATTTGTGAACAATATTTGAGGGTAATAGTCCTTTTGTGTTTATCATTTCTGTTCAGTGTAGTTACACCAATTATGATATGTATGTATAAACAGATACTCACAAAGAGCAATGATTCACTAGACCAAGCATGTCAAACACGTGGCCCATGGGCCGCATGCAGCCCAGAATGAACATCTCTGCGGCCCGGCAAGCTGCGAGTACATGCTTGGTGTTAAAGCAGAGTAAGCAACTGCTTTCTCCACATTGCAGGTGCCTACTCTGCTAAAACTTACCAAACCGGAGTGAGTGTGTGTCTGTCTGTGTGTCTGTCAGTGTGTGTGTGTCTGTCAGTGTGTGTGTGTGTGTGTGTCAGTGAGTTTGTGTGTCAGTGAGTGTGTGTGTGTTGGTCAGTGCTGCAATGGCCGCGGCTGGACAGTGGAGGTGCATGGAGGTTCGCAACGCCACATTCTGACATGATGCCGACGTGCTCCACCTTCACAGGGTTTCAAGAAGTAGCAGGCGCCATTTGGCACAGGGTGCAGACGGCGCCATTTGGGGTACACCAGTGGCCGGACTCCAAAGTCGCATACTGGCAGCGGAAATGTGAGTGGAGTCTTATTGCTGGCTAGAGGGGGGTGCTGGGATTTAGTGGAGGGGGCAGACTGGGATTTAGTATGGGGAGGGACTGGGATTTAGTATAAGGGGGGACTGGGATCAGGGCCGGATTAACATAGGGGCTGATGGAGCTGCAGCTCCAGGCCCAGGCCCAGACCCAGGCCCATGGAATAGGCCCATTTAAAAAAAATACACTACTCTTAGGTTTGCCACCTGACTGGTATTTTACCAGCACAGCTGGTATTTGGGGCTGCCTGGCCGTGCCGGTATTGCAGAAATACTGGCAATACAAATGCAGATATTTTTTTCAGTATAAATAGAGATTACTCTGCAATACCACCAGCCAGTAGGGGTCACGGTGTGTGGAGAGAGGCAGGGATAGGAAATGACAGCATATCCCTCCCTGCCTCTCTCTACTCACTGATCCGTGGGGGAGCAGCTACACAGCACAGAGAGTACGGACAGCAGCTCCCAGCCTGCAGAGACAGCCTACAGGTCAGGGAAGTGAAGGATGGGGGGTGGGGGAGAGGCAGCAGGGAGACATGGGGACACTGAGACACTAGGGGACACTGAGACACAGGGACATTGGGAGACACTAGGGACACAGTGTCTCCATGTCTCCCAGTGTCCCCATGTCTCCCAGCCAATGTCCCTAATGTCTCAGTGTCCCCACAGCTTCCAGTGTCCCCTAGTCTCCCAGTGTCTGTGTCCCCATGTCTCTCAGTGTCCCTACAGTCTCATTGTCCCCATCTGTCCCAGTGTCCCCAAATATCTGTCCCCCAGTGTCCACATTTCTCCCAGCCAGTGTCCCTAGTGTCTCAGTGTCCCCATGTCTGCCAGTGTCCCTAGTGTCTCAGTGTTCCCATGTCTCCCAGTGTCCCAAAATGTTTCAGTGTCCCCATGTCTCCTAGTGTCCCCATGTCTCCCAGCCAATGTCCCTAGTGTCTCAGTGTCTCCACGGCACCCAGTGTCCCCTAGTCTCCCAGTGTATGTGTCCCCTTGTCTCTCAGTGTCCCTAGTGTCTCAGTGTCCCCATGTCTCCCAGTGTCCTCAAATATCTTTCTCCCACTGTCCATATGTCTCCCAGCCAGTGTCCCTAGTGTTTCAGTGTCCCCATGTCTCCCAGTGCCCCCATTTCTGAGTCCACAAGTGCCCCCATGTCTCACAGTGTCCCCAAGTGTCTCAGTGTCCCCATGCCTCCCAGTGTCCCGTAGTCTCCCAGTGTCTGTGTCCCCATGTCTCTGTGTCCCTAGTGTCTGTGTCCCCATGTCTCCCAGTGTCTCCATGTCTCCCAGTGTCCCCATGTCTGTATCCACAAGTGCCCCCATGTCTCCCAGTGTCCCCAAGTGTCTCAGTGTCTGTGTCCCCAAGTGTCTCAGTGTCCCCATGTCTCAGTGTCCCCATGTCTCACTGTGTCCCCTAGTATCCTAGTGACAAGGGAAACACAGACATGGGGACACGGGGAGAAATGAGGATACAGACACTGGAAGACTAGCGGACTGGGCGTCCAATTATTTGGACAGACATACCCCCTTTTTGGGCATGTTCGTCCTTTTGGCAGTTCTGGTAACGTGATTCGCGTCAGTGGCCCACCCTTTTACCCCACCAATTGACTTCCTGCTTCACTGGACACTGCTGTTAGGGGGTATGGATTTACTTGAAAGATGAAAGCATAAATTAGAGAGAGATTAGCATAGAGTATGTGTATTCTTATAGCTGCATCCTTTGAGTATCCCTCCAACACCATCTCCATCAGATACATGACGCTTGGGAGGTATGACTGTTTTAGTGTTTTTGGTCGATAAGATTCTGTAATTAGGCCCCATCATATTTGTCAGCACCAGGCCCACTGGGCTCTTAATCTGGCCCTGACTGGGATTTAGTATAAGGGGAGGACTGGGATTTAGTGGGGGGGGGGTGGTGCTGTAGTTTAGTAGAGGGGTGCTGTTGTTTTTTTTTTTAAACTGTACTTTTTAAAATAAACCTACGTTTCTATGAACATTTAAGTTTGTTTGTTTTTTGCGGCCCACATAAACTTAAACCTTGTTTATTTGGCCCGTGCTAGACTTTGAGTTTGACATGCTTGCACTAGACTATGCCTGTGAGTTGAGAGGTTGGTACATCATTCTATCACTTTAAAGATATTTGCATCCTTTATTCGTTCTCCTGTTCAGTTACCAGATTCCAGGATCATTGTTCTTCTTATGTATCAGTGATACACAAAGGGGATTAGTTCACAAGTAATGGTGTTCCATATTCCCATTCAATTCATTCATTCTTCCTGAGTCTGACTCGATGAAGGCTACAATAGTAAGGTTATCCATTCAAAAAGGCTGCCACAATACACTGTACTTTTATTTATATTAATTATTTATCTGGTATTTATATATCATCAACATATTCGCCAGCACTATAGAATAGGGGGAATAGAGACAAATAATGAACACATACTGCTACAAAAAGTGCAGGGGGGAAGGACGGGGGATGCCCATGTGTTTACAATCTAGAATTAATAGTATTTAGATTGCTGAGTGCCTTTTAGACAACAATGAATTGTCAATGCTTTCATGTAACAGCCTGTCTTACAGTTAGCGTTAGTGTACCAATGTACACAAATGGTTATTTTTTCAAAGTTATCTACTAAACGACTGTGAGATGCAGCCAGAGCTTGGAATAGTAACTGAATGTTGACCCAATTTTATCTGAAAATTAAAGGGAAAGGATGAGTATAGACGAAAGAATATGGAGGAAATACAGAAAATAATGCTTGTTTATTAATTCTTTATTTTGCAGTGCAAATGGGTAAATACAGACATACTTGTGAACCAACAACAGCATATACAAGTGATTCAACAACTGATATTGTGATACAAATTGTGACATGACTGGGCATTGCACATTTTTATAAAATAAAACAGGCGAGGTTATCTCATCAGAATGTGAATGATATTGAACAAGTAACCAAAGTGGACTAGGTGTAATAAAACATTACAGCAAGATATCCTGCACAGAGACATAGATACAACAGGCTTGATAATAATCATGCTTACTAGAACTGGGTTATACAGCTACTTTCAGGAACATAGGAAGTACAAAATGAGTGCCAGCTGTGCCCCTTAGAAGATCCTGTGTATAGGAGCACCAAACAAGCTAAGTGTTGGGCTCAAGATGCCAGCCCTGAGTAATACGGACTGTGAGGGAAGTTGCCTAACAGAGAAAAATAAAACTTAAAGGAATACAACAAGAGAGCATTGATGTTATGGTATCATATGTAGGGATAAGGACTGTTGGCAAGAGCCTAACTACATACTCAATATAAGATCCCACAGATTCAGTCCATTCACCCAATACCAGTGCTTGCAAACACGATGGAGTAGAGTCCCAGCGAGTGTGTGTTAAAGCCGGATCCTGCTCAGAAGCCCCATCGTCCGTGGGCAGAATCATTCCAGTCCCAGGTGGTATGAGGACCTTGCACATAGTGTCCACAGGTCCCACTCTTCCTGCTCAGGGTAGTGCTTTGAGAGTATCCTGGGCTGTGGTCTGTGGTGATGCTTGTTTAATCTCAGGAATGGCCGAATGGCGACTGAATTTTGTCTGAAAATGAATGGACAAACTGTCAAAATCCGGTTTGGACAAAATGCTAATTTCGGTGGTGCCCGAGTCTACATAACAGGACTTTGGAAAGGGCGAAAGGAAGCAACACAAAAATACGGAGGAACGGTGAGTTTTATGGGAAAACTTTTCTAGACACAGGAGGTAATGCTTAGTTAAGCTCATTGCTGTGTCTAAGAAAATCAAGTGTAGGAAAAATGAATACGACAACATAGTCCCTACTTTGTCCTATGTATTTAGTAAGAAATAGCTGGGGAAAAAAAAGATAGACAGTGTAGAAAAGAGAAAGAGAAGAGGAAGCAATTGGGTTGGGAAAAGGTAAGTATAGCATGACAGTGCCACTTTAAACCGTCAATATAAACCCATAAACTTGGGAACCACCTGCTGTTTGATGGCCATCAGATCCTAAAAAATGTAAATGCAATAGCTTATTATCTTTGCCCATTTTTGTAGAGAACATCTTCATAACTTTGTATCTGTCGTCTTCCCTTTAACACAACTTGCCGAAAAGGATGTCCGAATGAAATGGTCTGAATAAACTCAAAAGGCTTCAGCATCTCCAGAGGAATATTAGAAAAGTTATTTTTTTGTGTCCTTTATTTATATGAGGTTTATATTGGATCATTTCTATTAAGTGATAGTAATTTGCACCTAAAAGGTTCTGCTTTAATCCTTCATTTTAAAGAATATTGATTTTAAATGCAATATGTTTTTTATTTGTGCATTTGCTCGTTTCACATTATACTAGAGAACCAAATTAAAATTGAATCAAAAATCATATAAATAAAACATGGATACAAAAGTAATAAAAGAACTGTGTAATTCTGCAGAATTGCACGGTATCATCCAGAATCCATAACTGTTGTTTTTTAAACATTTTATTTATCTCCAGGATACAATAACATACAAAGGCCAATATGTATAGTTGCCAGTACTCAACATACAATGATTACTGCATACAAACATATATCCTATTCATTGCGAGTACATATAAGCAAAGCATGTGAGCATTCTATTTGTCTTTCGACAGGTAAGTTACTAAGCAGTGGAGTGAGTGAAAAGAAAATGTGAGCCTTGAATTTAGAATATCTTTATATCAATGGTACCCAACATGTCCTCATGGGTCACCAATAATTCCGGTTTTATGTATTTCAATGTTTTATTCCAATGGAGATACTGACAACACCTGGATTTTTGGTCGGTCTTGAGGACTGGTTTGGGAAACGCTGCATTACACTATTTTGAGTAGATGCAGCCAACCTGATATTACAGCCAAGGCAAGTGGGTCCAGCCAGATACAGGGCCAAGACTGGAAGGGAGTTTTGAAAACCACTTGAAAAAACCCAGTGAAATCCTTTTTAATGTATTTATATCATATTGACTTATATCTTTATAGCTAGCTGAGGCAGGTTTTGATTTGGATGAGATAGCGTCAGCTGGACAAGTTTAGCGTTTAACGTGGAAACAAGCTGAAAAGGCACACTGTAAGCACCAAAACACCTTTACCTTAATGGAGCACTATAGTGCCAGGAAAACAAACTAGTTTTCCTGGTACTATAGGGTTATTAGGTCCCCCCCTCCCTCATGGTCTGCCTCCCGCTGGGCTGAAGGGGTCAGCCACTTACCTTTCTCCAGCGCAGGGCTCCCTCGGCGCTGGTGACCTCTCCTCCTCCTGCCGACGTCAGCGCTGAATGCGCATGCACGGCAAGAGCTGCGCGCATTCAAACCGCCCATATCCTTATCCATATCCTATGGACATCAAGCGTCTTCTCACTGTAATTTTCACAGTGAGAAGCGCGGAAGCGCCTCTAGCAGCAGTCAGTGAGACAGCCACTAGAGGCTGGATTAACCCTAATGTAAACATAGCAGTTTATCTGAAACTGCTATGTTTACAACTGCATGGTTAAAACTAGGGGGACATGGCACGCAGACCACTTCATTGAGCTGAAGTGGTCTGGGTGCCTATAGTGGTCCTTTAATCGAGTGGTTTTGGTGTATAGGTCATGCTCCTGCTGTCTCACTGCCCAATTCTCTGCCATTTAGGAGTTGAATTACTCTGTTTATGCAGCCCTAGTCACATCTCCCTGCATGTTACCTGACTATTACCTCACTGCCTGTTACTTACACAGCATTCCTAAACACTTCCTGTAAATAGATAGCTAATGTTTAAACTTTCTTTATTGCATAGTCTGTTTAATTCAGCATTTCTTATCACTGTTAAAAATCTTCAAGAGACCACATGAGTCTATTGTATATGATTAAAGTGAACAGGAGATAAAAAACTTCAAAAGGAAGTTAATATCTGATGAAACCATTTTTGAAACCATTTTTTATGCAAACTGTTTGAGTGACAGTCAGGGAGGTGAGGCTAGGGCAGCATAAACAAAAGTGATTTAACTCACAAATAGCAGAGAATAGAGCAGTAAGACTGCACTGACATGGTCTATACACTTTAAACTGCTTCAGTCAGATAAAAGGAACACTATAGGATCAGGAATACATACATGTATTCCTGACTCTATAGTGTTAAAAACACCACCTGTCCCCCTGCTCCCCCCTTGCCCCTAAATATAATACAATTTTACCGTTATTCCAGTTTGCTGCTGCTGGCTCTGCCCCTGAGCTGCCTGCTTGGCTGACATCGTCAGAAGTGTTGATCTGAGCCAATCACAATGCTTTTTCCATAGGAAAGCATTGGATTGGATGAGACTGTCAAGGAGGAAGATCAGGGGCCAGCACAAGCCAAACACAGCCCTGGCCAATCAGCGTCTCCTCATTGAATCAATGCATCTCTATTAGGAAAGTTCAGTGTCTCCATGCAGAGGGTGGAGACACTGAATGTCAGTGCTGCACACTGTGCAACACTACCCCAAGAAGCACCTCTAGTAGCCATCTGAAGAATGGCCAGTGGAAATATCCCTAGGTTGTAATGTAAACACTGCATTTTCTCTGAAAAGATAGTGTTTGCTGCAAAAAGCCTCAAGGTAATGATTATACTCACCAGAACAAATGCAATAAGCTGCAATTGTTCCGGCGACTATAGTGTCCCTTTAAGTAGTTTTGATGGCTATAGTGTCTCTTTAATGTCTCCATTTATTTTCTGGTTGAAACGTTAAAATGCTGATTAGCCAGGAACTCCCAGTTGCAAATAGAACCCCATTTTAGCAATTACAAGCTTTTCAGTAAAATTTTACTAGAAAATTAGAAAGGAATCCTCAAAGGTTTTTTTCTGGAATCAGGTCACATGGAAGCAAAGATGGACAGTGATCCCAAAATGATCTTTGAAAATGTAAACAATGTATTGCTTCATAACTAATATGCTGGCATTTTATATGTGTTGCACTGACAAATATCCTGCATTATAAACTTGCCTGATTTGTGGTACTTGCTCATATTTTTTTATGCTTATTATTATTTTAATATGGATTATGATGAACTTTAATTTTACTGTATATTATAAAAAAGCAATAAAGTAAATAGATTTCCCGCTGTAATAATTATAATTTATGAGATAGATGCAGATTTTGTTGGCTTGAGAAAGACATAAAACAAGTTTATTTCCTTTGTGGGAGAAGTCTTTAGAGCTTATAACAGATACTTTTAAAGTTGGCCAAGTTAGCAAGCACACTTTACAATTTCCTATTAACTTTCATAACTCTTTGTTTGCATTTTGAACAGTTTTAGTAAACTGTTATCACATTTACCAGTGTTGCCATCTAATAAAAGATGTTTTGCAGGACCAGCCTTCAGGTCCTCATTGCTGAACTTTGAAGTACCACTCCAGTGCACATCCCTCCCACCTCCCCCCCCCATCCCCACCGATTGTCATCATTTGTTAGTATTACTTGTAAAAGACTTACAACAGTCAGTAGAATACATTAAAAAAGTCAATATCTCACAGGCACACTTTTAAGATTACCTAAGTGTGACTGTTAATGTCATAAAAGAACTTTTTGAATAAATGAAAAATATTGTTTGAGCAATAGTGCATGTGAGAGTTTCTGCATGTAGACCCGTTGTGAATTCATGTGAATGTTACTCTGTTTGCAATACCATTGTACAATGGGGTGTGCATGTGCCACCATGTATCATTGTCACAGTGTGTGTGCATTGTCAATGGATGTCAGTGTTATGAGGGCAAGGACGGCTTTGGGAGCTCCAGTAATGGTGGCAACATGCGCCGGCTTGAGGTACTGGCAACTCTTGCCAGCCTGTGGCCCGATGCTCGCTGCTACAGACAACATCTTTATCATCCTCCTGTCTTTGTGTGGAGGGTTGAGGATGGGAAGTGGCATCACATCCCCTGCTCTCTCCTTACACTGTGAAGCAGCATCCAGGCAAAGAGGACCCCCTGGTATTGTGAACAGTTTAGTGCTTATGGTGTTAATAGTGTCCCTTTAATTAAATTCAGTCTTTACCTTCTTAACAATACAGTAAAATAATAGACCCAAGTACATACCACTAACCTGTAGTCACTTGTTTACGAGAAATAAGCAGTGATATTGTTTTGAACTTGTCATGCAAATTATATATTTTTTTTAAAGCAATCACTTCCTGTTTCTTATAAATATAGAAGCCACAACTTTACCACACGTTTAACTGTAAATTTATAAATTTAGAACATATGAGCAATTACAAATATGTTTACAAATTTTACTATAATCTCACACATAACATTGCACTTTGAGGTGTATTCACTAAACTTAGAATTGAGCTGAATGGGCAAGGTATTGCAAAGTTTAGATCATACCAGCCTAATAGAAGATAGATTAAAAAAAAAAAAACTTTGTGTGGCCACCTTTTCCACAAATGTGTCCTTAGTGAATATACATATAGTATGTTTTTTTGAATAGTTTTCTTTAAATATGTGTACAGTTTTATTGTATCTATAATTCCATCTACTAACATTCAGAATCTCAATTATCTCGTTTGTCCCTTATTTCTTGTGGATTTTCAGGTCCTACATTCTTCATGTGAGAATTCGGAAGGTGTTAAAATCAATTTCTTGGTCTAGGGACCTTGCACTTACCTGTCCTGCCACTGGAGGGACCTATGCCTTAAGGACTGTACTGATAATGCAGTGTGTACACAACTGTTTCCAAATGAATTGTTCTTTCTGTGTGACAAACTGAAAGCAAAAACATATACTATTTAATATGCACTACTTGGACAAAACTGATAGTAATAATATATAATTAATTAATATTAATACACATTGCAGAGGAAGCTTAAGAGAAAAAAAAAACTTTACAACCAGTATTAAAATGAAATGAGAGGAAATGTCTTGTAATTAATGGATGGCGCAACGCTGGGATAAGATAGCTGAGCTCTATGAAAGGGTACGGGTTGATTGAGATTGTAATAGAGCAGCAGGAAATGCTAGCAGAATTCTTGGTTGTATAAGGAGAGATATTAGCAGTAGAAAGACACCTCCCTGGACTGACAAGGAAGGGGGGACATGACTGGGGCTAGGTTAAGGAGTCTTGAAGGAGTAGTGGAAGGAAGGGGTATAGATGGATACATAGTTGCTAAGATGGAAGACAGTTATAAGCACAGTTAGGGGAGGGGACTTACCAGTCAGCTTTTGGAAGTGCAGTGACCTTTTTGGAACTGTTTCCGATAGTGGTCGCGCTGGAGCTGTGGGGCGAGGATCTGAGAAATCACACGGTGGTCTTTCACACAGACAACATGAGTGTGGTTCATGTGATTGCCCGTTCGTCCTCCTCGTCTCCACCAGTTTTGGCTCTTCTCCGTCACCTCGTGCTCCTTAGTCTTAAGTTTAATGTTTGGGTGCGGGCGCAGCATGTCCCGGGTGTTCAGAACGTGGTGGCTGATGCATTGTCTCGCTTGCAGTGGGAGCGGTTTCGCGAGGCAGCGCCAGAGGCGCAGCGGACCGGTCTGCGGTGTCCAGACTCCTTATGGAAGCTCGATTTCGAGGTCTGATGGGCTTGGTATCGGATTCCTTGGCAGAGTCTTCCTGGAAGGCATACCGGGCAGTGTGGAGGCAGTGGCTGTCATCAGCATGGGACGGGGATGTATCCACGGAATCGGGTCGTGCGGAGAGGTTGCTGGATGACTTGGTCAGGAGAGGTAGGTCCTGCGCTGCAGCGGAGAAGGCGTTGGCTGCCCTGTCGTTCCTGTTTCGCTTTATGGGCTGGCAGGATGTTACAAAGGAATATGGGATTCAGAGGGTGGTCAAGGGTTGGCAGCTGCGGCGTCGCCCGGATGGTCGTCGCCCAATTTCGGCTGAAATGTTGCGGCGGATTATTTTAGTACTACCGACGGTCTGTGGTTCGGAGTACGTATCGAAGTTGTTTCGCGTGGCCTTCTCGGTCTGCTTTTTTGGTGCCTTTCGCATCGGCGAGTTGGTAGCCCCGAGCAAGGGAAAGGCCTCGCCGTTGGCATTGTCGGATGTGCGGTGGTCTACTTCCACCGTCGACATTTTTGTGCGGCGATCTAAGGCGGACCAGGCGGCCCAGGGGGCCTGGGTTCGTTTGGGGGCCACGAGGGACGAAGTTTGTCCGGTTGGAGCCTTCCACGCTTTTCTGGAGGTGCGCCCGGAGCGGGGAGGCCCTTTGTTAGCTCACGTGGACGGGTCTCCTCTAACTCGGTATCAGTTCTCGGCGATGCTGAAGAGAGCATTGGTTGCAAGTGGCATGGATGGTCACGGGTTTTCGGCCCATTCCTTTCGGATCGGGGCGGCTACCCAGGCGAGTGTATTGGGGTACTCGGCTGCGGGAATTCAACGGATTGGAAGATGGGGGTCGGGGCGTTTTAAGTCTTATGTCCGACCTCATATGCTGTAACCCTCTTCTCGTTGTAGGTGGTCGGCCCCGGTACGTGTGGATTATAGGGCATTCCTATGTGTACTGGGCAGCTAGGCGAGCTGAAGGCCGGGCCTATGGATGGAATTTGGGGTTTTCGTTGGACGTGGCCAAAGTCAGGTGGAAGGGCATTAGGGGCCTCCAGTGGCAGCAAATTTATCCAGAGTTCGTGGCCCTGCGTAAGTTTGTGTCAGGGCCGGTGGTGGCGGTGGTCCACGCGGGCGGTAACGACTTAGGGGTATCCAGGACTGTGGACCTTCTCCACGCGATTCGGCACGACTTGGCGATGTGCATGGCGCTCTTTCCAGACATGACCTTGGTTTGGTCGGAGGTGGTTTCCAGGCCGTGCTGGCGCGCGCTTCCGCACTCTCGCGGTTTGGAGAAGAGCAGGCGCAAGCTGAACATCGCAGTGGGGAAATTTGTACGGCGGCTAGGAGGGGTGGTCATCCGTCACGTGGAGCTGGAAGGAGAGAACCAGAACTTGATGAGAAAGGATGGGGTCCACTTAAATGAAATAGGGTTAGACATCCTGAACACGGGTTTGCAGTGTGGGATTGAGGCTGCGCAGTCGGCGGGGGGCGCGATGACGGCAGGAGGCGTGAAGGGAAGTCGTCATCGCGGTGGCGGGAGTCCTGGCCAGCGCAGGCAGAAGTGGTGAAGTTGCCGAGGAGGCTTGGGGAGTCGCAGCCTGTTGGGAGCTGATGGCGGAGGCAGGCTGCTCAGGACTCATGGTTTGTGGGGATAGACCTGTCTGTTGGGCAATCACCCCAACAGCTGACAGTATGATTATGTTGCTGGCATGGAAAGAATAAATAAAGCTGTGGCCGATGCCCTTACCCAACTTAATTACGGTCTCTGTGTGTCATTGGGGAAAGGGGGGCATCGGGTGGGTGGTACAGACATCTAGACAGCAGTCAAGACACCTCCCTGGACTGACAAGGAAGGGGGGACATGACTGCGGCTAGGTTAAGGAGTCTTGAAGGAGTAGTGGAAGGGAGGGGTATAGATGGATACATAGTTGCTAAGATGGAAGACAGTTATAAGCACAGTTAGGGGAGGGGACTTACCAGTCAGCTTTTGGAAGTGCAGGGATCCTGACTTTCCCGCCCTCCCGCCCCTAGGACATTTGGTTATACAGGAATGTGGGTTGGTTTTCTGGTGCCTGTTGTTGGTTGTCTTTTTCTTGTTTTTGTCACAGCACGCGGGAGTCCTGGCCAGCGCAGGCAGAAGTGGTGAAGTTGCCGAGGAGGCTTGGGGAGTCGCAGCCTGTTGGGAGCTGATGGCGGAGGCAGGCTGCTCAGGACTCATGGTTTGTGGGGATAGACCTGTCTGTTGGGCAATCACCCCAACAGCTGACAGTATGATTATGTTGCTGGCATGGAAAGAATAAATAAAGCTGTGGCCGATGCCCTTACCCAACTTAATTACGGTCTCTGTGTGTCATTGGGGAAAGGGGGGCATCGGGTGGGTGGTACAGACATCTAGACAGCAGTCAAGAGGGAAGTGCTAATGGCATTGTACAGAACACTGGTGAGACCTCACTTGGAGTATTGTACACAGTACTGGAGACTGTATCTCCAGAAGGATATTGATACCTTAGAGAGGGTTCAGAGAAGGTCTACTAAACTGGTTCATGGATTGCGGGATAAAACTTACCAGGAAAGGTTAAAGGATCTTAACATGTATAGCTTGGAGGAAAGACGAGACAGGGGGGATATGATAGAAACATTTAAATACATAAAGGGAATCAACACAGTAAAGGAGGAGACTATATTTAAAAGAAGAAAAACTACCACAACAAGAGGACATAGTCTTAAATTAGAGGGGCAAAGGTTTAAAAATAATATCAGGAAGTATTACTTTACTGAGAGGGTAGTGGATGCATGGAATAGCCTTCCAGCTGAAGTGGTAGAGGTTAACACAGTAAAGAAGTTTACGAATGCGTGGGATAGGCATAAGGCTATCCTAGCTATAAGATAAGGCCAGGGACTAATGATAGTATTTAGAAAATTGGGCAGACTAGATGGGCCGAATGGTTCTTCTCTGCCGTCACATTCTATGTTTCTATACTAGCTTATGGGAGCTTGGGTGACCAGATGTTAGCTGGCATTTGATAAAGAAAGGATGAGGTTTTAGAGTAATGTAGAAGAGTTGAATAATCTTCTACTAAGATGATCAAGGAGGCCTCTAGGGTGTCTATCTCTAAGTATTCAAAGATCATGAATTCCAATGGGCCCCCAACTACATTTACTCCATCCTGAGTCATTACTAAAGCCACAGATCTCAGGGGTGAGCTGTTCTGTCCCATATGCTGGTAGGCAAGAGGATAAAATCATATCTAGAACATCATCGCAGTACCAGGTGACTCAATAGACAGACAGATAGACAAACAGGCAGGGCAGAAGAGCGGATGGGTGGATGGATAGATAGATTTGTCCATGTTTATACTTAATATACAGTCAGTAGCATAGAATTTTGTAGAATAATAACCACTGTGACCTGGTAACAATTGCCAATGCTCGATATCTGTGTGTACAGCCCCGCTCTATTATATTGTTTTTCATATTCATTCATAAAACTAATTGATATCTCTAAAATTAAGATTGAATTCCTACAGATATCACAGAGAGGGTTAATTTTCTCTTAGCGAGATGAAAATGAATGCAAGCATATAATATTCCCCAAATAGTTTGCACAAACACTAACTGAGTTCCCCTGAGCTTTTTGCTAAGCGAGGTGTTACTCTCTAGAGCCGTGCATTCTACATCCTTCACCTGTTACATATACAAGAATACTTTGATCTCACAAGGTAGAAATGGTAGCAGCACACAGAACACGGCTGTATTGAATATTTTTATGCTATTTCTGAAACTATCTAGAATTTATGTAGCTCTGAAATTCACATAACAGTACACTTGAGACACTTTTAGAACATTGATGTATTCTAACCGTAATGGTAAAATAATAAACCTGACTTAAAGCTGTCCTATTTTTGCAATTGATAAATAAAAAATGTGCATCCAGTGCAATCTGTGTTTACTTAAAGTAAGTAACCATGACCTGAAACCTGGTTAGCAGACCCTAACAAACGATCATCCATATATTATATGATGGAGTCGCTGCACTTGAATACCCCTACAAAGACTTTTTGCTGCATTGCACTGGCATGTTTAGGAAGCTACATTCCTACAATCCCCATCAAAGTTCTAACAAAAATATATAAGCAGGGTTCCTGTGTTTGTAACATCTGCTGTATGTGTCAAAAATGGTGTTTCCTAATTAAACAACAGCAGCATTAACTAATTTAGCTTTTATTTTATGCTCACCATGTGTGAGAAACCCTGTATTTGGTGTTGCTTTGATCCAGTGGACCGCCATTTCTGAGCCTCCTGCCCAATCTGCCAGACTCCAGACCAAATAATCTTAAGAACTTTAATCTCTCAAACATTTCTATAAAAGAAGAAATGAAAAAAAAATAAAAAATATATATAGTGTATCCCCACAGATGACTGTAGGCCAATGTGGATCATATATCTAAATGTGGTGGACATGCTCGATAATAGTTCAATACTGCAGAGAAGTAAGAAGCTTATTCGTTGGGGTGTTTCACTGACCTATAGATCTAGACCCCTGGTCCTGTCTATTGCCAAATCCTATCAAGAGGTTTACCTCTGAACATCAGAGACTTTACAAAAAGAGGTGCCTAGGCAGGCCTGTGGGGTGTTAGAGGCCGGTTGGTTATGGTACACTCCTTTCTCTATGTATTGAGTTATAGCGAAAACTAAAAACAACAAATTAATGGATTAAGTGAATTCCATAGTTCACATTACTATCCCTTCATTCTTTAAAATTTGAGATCCCTGGTCCGCCTCTATAGGTATCTAAGGTTATAGGATGGTATGGGCCACTAAGTCCCTGAGCTGGCCCTGTGGACCCCCCTTCTCCTCTATTCTATCTAAGTGGTTTTTATTTTGTGTCTTGCACTTTATTATGTATTGTTCTGTTTATTCATATGTGGGCTACTCAACCGCTTTTATGGATAAATTGTAAAATTTGTCCAGAGACCTGTGTTTATACACTATGCAATTTATATGTTAGACCATATTACTATTATACTCTCCGTACAATTATTTTGAATGTATATTTAGCCATGCTTAAATAAAGAATAAAAAAAAAAACATAAAATAAAATTGTGTAAATTCATATAATTTTATATTTGAATATATTTCCATGGAAATCCACTTTATATGTTTCTCTGCCTACATTATTTTGTTTGTATATTTTTAGCAAAAATACCAGTGTACAAAGTGGGTCTCAACATTATCGTATTAAACACATTTAAAAAAAACAATGTTTAATCATTTTAAGTAAGTTAAAGGACCACTATAGTGTCCGGAGGGTGCCCCCACCCTCAGGGTCCCCCTCCCGCCGGGCTCTAGGGGGAGGAAGGGTTAAACTTACCTCTTTCTCCAGCGCCGGGCGGGGAGCTCTCCTCCTCCTCTCCGCCTCCTCTTGCCGTGCGCGCATTCAGCCAGTCTCATGGGAAAGCATTAACAATGCTTTCCTATGGACGCTGGCGTCACACAAGTGCCTCTAGCGGCTGTCAATGAGACAGCCACTAGAGGCTGGATTAATCCTAAAATAAACATTGCAGTTTCTCTGAAACTGCTATGTTTATAGAAAAAAGGGTTAATCCTAGATGGACCTGGCACCCAGACCACTTCATTAAGCTGAAGTGGTCTGGGTGCCTAGAGTGGTCCTTTTAGTACTGTAATTTATTTGTCGGACTAGGAGTATTAATCTGGACATATCTAGTAAACAAAATGTTAAATGAAGAATTGTATTATTATAGCATTGTATTAAAGTGACATGAAGGTAACATTTACATTTTCTGGCTTATTCTATAACCCGTCACCATATTTCATAATAAATCTGCTGTGTGAGAAAAAAAACCCACCTGAGTCACAGGGATGTCTTTTGTGACAACAAACATGTTCACGTATGGTGCTTTGTTTCTTCGAAGACGTATATGTTTCTTTCTCCAGCTTGTATAAATTAGTGCGCTCCATAGAGATGATCCTAATTATCTGAAATAATAAAACCCGGGGAGGCGTGGAGGAGGGGGGGGAGAGAAGAGAACGCTGACACTGCTGTTTCCGACAAACAAGGTTATTCTTCCAAAACACTTTCCAGAGGGCTTGTGGTTTGATCAGATGTGTGTAGGTATTAGTGAAAGGTAGCAGTCATTTTACAAACTTCAGTACACAGGGAGATGAAAAATACTCATTACAATGTTCTTTTAAACGGCAAACAAGTTACAGCCTCTGTAATAAAAACGTTTTAAATATTTTGTTGCACTCCTAATTTATTATTAATAGTTTGTGACTGTTCTATGTTTATATCAATAAATAAATATATACATGGTGTGCACTAAATATATAAAATATTGGGAGAATGTCATTTTTTATTTTCTATTTGCATGGTTTATGGGATACTGTATAATGTATTTAAAGCGCTAGTAGTTGGCACTGTAAAATATTCTGGCAAAGATTTGTTCATTAATAGCATCTTTGCTTATTATTTGCAAAGGGTGTTATGTTACTGTTGCAAATTAATATTAAGCTCCAAAACTATTTTTTATTGTCTTATTTACTAGACATTTTCTTTATACTTTAATATAGCTCTTTAAATAGGATCTGGTTCTTGTGTTGGTAACTTGTCAATTGTCAAATATTTTATGAATTTATTTTTATTTATTTTTTTATATCTAATATACTATAGATGTTATTTTTTCTTCAACATAAATGGGCACTTTTCATCTTTTTTTTTTTTTTTTTTTTTACAAGTGTAACACTTCCTTTCAATTCCACGCAAAGCAGAACACTGGAAGCTAATCAACTCAAATCAGCAAATTCAAGGTTCTGATTGGGTGCAGTCCACACTTTTTTAAATCAGTAACACTGAGCAGATACAGTGAATTTGACTATAACTGAGAATTTGCTATGCCATTTGTAGCTGGCCAACTCTACCTCATATTATTATTATTTTTATTATTATTTTATTATTTCTATAGTGACAGTGAATTGCGTAGCGCTGTACAATGGGTGGACTAACACGGGAACAGAGGGGTTGAGGGCCCTGCTCAATGAGCTTACATGCTAGAGGGAGTGGGGTATAATGACACAAAGGGTATAAGTAGGGGTAATGAAATAGGTTGCTAGAAAAGTATTCACATTATTTTTGACAGTTGCAGGAGAGGGGGGGAGGGGGTGAATATATATTGGTATTATAATTACAGCTTAAAGGAGCACTATAGTGCCAGGAAAACAAACCTGTTTTCCTGGCACAAGAGGGTTTTTAGGTCCCCTCTCCCTCGTGGCCCCCTCCCGCTGGGCTGAAGGGGTTAAAACCCCACCAGCCACTTTCCTTAATCCAGCGCTGGGCTCCCTCGGCGCTGGTGACCTCTCCTCCCTCTGCTGATGTCAGCTCCCGAGTGGAGCCGAGCATGCATCCACGGCCAGAGCCTTGCACGCATTCAAATCGCCCATAGGAAAGCATTATTTAATGCTTTCCTATGGGGATCTGAACTCAAGCTGCGATTTTCACACTGAGAATCGCGGGAAGCGGCCTCTAGTGGCTGTCAGGGAGACAGTCACTAGAGGCTGGATTAACCCTGCAATGTAAACATAGCAGTTTCTCTGAAGGGTTAAAACTAGGGGGACGTGGCACACAGACCACTTCATTGAGCTGAAGTGGTCTGGGTGCCTATAGTGGTCCTTTAAGTTGTAGAACTTCAAGCAGATTTCTTAAAGGGGTACTATAGGCACCCAGTCAACTTCATCTCATTGAAGTGGTCTGGGTGCACTTTCCAAGTCCTCTTAACCCTGCAATCTAAACATTGCATTTTCAGAGAAACTGCAATATTTAGATTGCATGGTTAGAACAGCCTGTAATGGCTGTCTACCAGACAGCCAACAGCAGAGCTTCCTGCTGTTTCACGAAGTTTAACTCCATGAAACGACATTTGACATCCTCATGCTATGCTTGAGGACACCCAGTATCTTCAAATCCCTCAGAGGAAAGCATTGATCCTGTGGGGAAAGCCTAATGTGTGCATTAGGTTCCTCCTTAGCACGAAAAGAGGTAGGTGTTTAAAGGATTTTGATCCTTTAAATGCTGTGGGTTAAGGGGCCATGAGGGAGGGAGGGCAGAAGGAAGGTTTAGTGTTAGAAGTACAATTTTGTATTCCTAGTACTATAGTGTTCCCTTAAATAATTTTTCGAGGGACAGAGCTGTTTGAATTTTTTTACGATCTCATAATATAGGAAATTGCAGTTGTTTAGAAAGAACATCATTAGTCACTGAAGTGGTAATTGTGAATTCAAAAAGCCAAAATAAACTGAGTAATTTCTCCTAATCAGCTGCTTTAACAACTTGGCGTTATTGGCCTCAAATTTACGATTCACTTCCCAATTCTCCACATTACCCTTTTTGTAAATACATCCTATGCAACAGCAGATTTTAGAGAAAGTAGATAAAATTTAAACCTATAGTAAAATAGTATTACACATTGAAAATTAAAAGAGTGTAATATTTAAGCAAATAAACATACCCTGCGTTGAATGTATGTTCTTAAACATTAATTTAGCAGTTGAATTTAATTGAATGTTACAGAGGTAGACGCAATCAATATAGCAGTAATGGTTATTATTAGGGTTCAGAATTTCCTCTCAACACTAGCCATTGTTGACTGGAAACTTGGCCTTGGTGAGTAGACACTACATGTGCCATGAACCCTCCAGGTTTTTAATGGCCAGAAACTTCTAAGGCTTAGCTTTTAGCCTAGGACTTGACCTTTTAAGCCTTGGTTGTTATTACAGTGTTTCTATGACTTTAGGTACATGGTACCCTTCTCCATAGGAGCGAATGTCCATTAGCATACCCAAGGCATGGAAGTTACTTTGTTTGGTTGGAACTGGGGAGTTAAGTACATCAACTATAGGGTTCATTATTATTATTATTATTATTGCCATTTATATAGCGGCAACAGATTCCGTAGTGCTTTACAATATTATAAGAGAAACGTACAGGAACTATAGGTTGAAGAGGACACTGTTAGAAAGCAAGATTGATAATATCATCATTTAGCGTCAACACAATCACACAAGGAGGTACACATGTCTTGTTGCAGTATTGCCGCTTGTGCCGGTAGGGGTTCAAAGTGCTGCTTGATGAGAGGATTACTATGCTGCTGTGAGTGGGGACTTGCATCAATCTAGTACTGTGATAGTTATGTTTTAATATCATTTTGGTTAAATAAAAAAAAGGATGCTCTACTGTAAAGTGGCTTTGATAAAAGCTTTATATCATAAATATGTTGAAAGCATTAAAATTTTATTGACATTCCAAATCAATAAAAAATATATTGTGCTACAAAGTAGGGTCAAGGTCAACCTTCTCACGGTTGACAAGAGGGGAAAGAAGCATCTTATTCCACATTGCACTAGTTGATCTATGGAGGATCTTGCGGGTTCTTGAAATCCACCATTGGCCTCACATATGTTCAGGAGAACCACAATAATGAGAGTTCCTGGTGGATGAAGTGTCAGGAGTCGTAAAAAAGAAGATGGCGGTGCTCCCAAGTGAGTGCTTTAGGTAAGTATATCTGCCTTTACCTTCGCCCTCTGGCCACCGCTCACAAAGTAGGCATGCCAAATACGGGGCTGTTTGCAAAATATGCAAATACTCCAGAAAGCGACATAATGACTTGAATGTTCTAAATGTGGAAAGGAGCACTTGTATTTGCATATACAATATACAATATATTTATTAATTCATTTGATTTACAGATACACAGATTTTAAGGAAAAATTGCAAAAGATCTTTTCATAAATAGGTTTGATATGTTAAAATGGCCTTAAGTATATCAGAGGAATAACAATTGAATTATCTATCAATAAACATTTTTTCATGTTGAGATTATCGTTCATATGAATCCTTGAGTAATGAGAATATAAAAAAACTGTACTCATCAAAACGAACACTGTAATTGTATCCCTTGGGTCTATACACATTTATTTTATATTTCATACATGGAACATGTCCTACTAAAATATGGGTTCAGTGAGCGGGACGCACCAAATATTTAATAATATTTTTCCATCTTTTTCCCCAAATATGGCTGATATGCAAAGATTTTTTTTTCTATCTGTGCCAAAACATGGGTCTGTATCTGACACATAACACCAAACAAGGTTGTGTTTTTCACTTCAAGGCTGTTAATAACTGCACAGTTTTTAACCACTAAAATGTGGCTGATGCTTTGCATATTTGAGAATCACTTTTATAGTAAATGATACATATGTTAAGAGTATCACTTGACATCTCCTACCACCAACATTGGTGTAACCATCAATCAACATTGTACGGCAAACATAATTTAAAGAGAGTGAACCACCAAGAAACACCTTAATTACATTATATTTACTTATTGTGGTTAAAATGCAAATCTGAGGTTTGCGTTGAGTGAGCACACGAAGATCCAGAATAATAAAAAAAAAATCTATCGTTCAGTTAAAGCATGTTTCCTATGAAGTGCTATTGCATACGCTATGAATGAACATAATAATAAATCATATGATGAAATAGTAGAGTTTATTTTCCCTGGCCCAGGCATTATCTAAAATGATAGGTTTGCAGTGTCCCCTGTGTGTCTGAAAAATTGTCCAGTTTAAAATACACCTGGGCTTAGCACTTCAACTGTCATAACACACACATCATTTCAATTAGCCCAAATAATTACAGAGCTAGTGCACAATAAGATGATGCACTCCTAAGGCTATGTTTCATAAGCCATTTCCAGGATCAAAACATTCTGTAAACATGCAAAAATAATGTCATGCTAAAATCACAGAAGAGGTACAGCAATCATAATGCTAATACAATTCTGACTGCTGATTTATATATATATATATATATATTTATATATATATACGCACACTGTGAATGAAGATATATTTATATAGTGAATTAAGTCATTATTTTACACTAGGTTAATACTTAAAGAATCTGGATCGGGGGTGGGGGGTAATGCACAATTCAGTGTTGGTACTGTTTGTGCAGGCTGCAAGGCAGGTCTGTGATATCACTTATAATGTGCATTTCCTTTCATCTATTATTTTTCATTATTTTGTAAAGATAAAAAGGGAGTTTTGGGCACACCTGGAACATGCATTTTTTCATAAATTCTGCTGCCATATACAAAATACAGATTAAGGAACAGCGCACACATAAAAATACAGTTTTACATTTGATAATGCTACTTAAAATCGCCCATCTCAGCAAACAAATGGCCATATTGTATTAAGCCCACCACTACTTTACAGTACC
The DNA here is from genome assembly GCA_933207985.1 of Pelobates cultripes. NCBI lineage: Eukaryota > Metazoa > Chordata > Amphibia > Anura > Pelobatidae > Pelobates > Pelobates cultripes. The sequence continues at coordinate 66,909,285 of OW240914.1, read as the reverse complement.
CCAATATTGGTGATTTTTTTTTTTTTTATCATTCTTTATTTATTGGTTTTGTGTTGGTATCAGTAATCAAGGGAAGGGGTACAGAAAATAAAAAGGGGGGGGGGGTACAACAGTTCCATTCAGACAGGTTTGTACCAACGCAGGGTACGTTTAAAAACATGGTAGTACAATGGTGAACAGTGTGCGTTAGACTATAATGGCTACCAGTTATCGAACTTGTGTTGATGTGTAATCTAGTACCCTCTCGAAGCGGTGGGGTCACCGAGGAAGGGGTAGAGAGTCCGTGCGGGTCGAGAGTGCGGCTGGCGTTGGGGTGTGTTTTCTTATCTGCTTAGCCGGTAAGTCCCGGTCTATTTTGTCAGTCCGAGTCGGCCGTTGTATTTTTGCTTACAGGTCGATCATTCTCCTGTCAAGTTTTGAGGGGCCCTAGTTGGTGTTTGTTGTGTTCCAGCTTTTTAACTGCCTCTTCGGGTTCCGCCTGTCAGGTTCGTCTCTGCGCCCGTTAGTAGGGTGGTTGTCTTAATGTTTCCCCTGTTCCCAGGTGAATGGTACTTCTGGTTGTGTCTTGAGTGGTTGGGTTGGTGGGGTGAGGCCTTGAGGTTGGTGGTGTCATGGGTGGCCTGGTTATAGTGGGTCGGGTTGGAGATAGGAGTCGCGGCCCGCGGGCCGCCCGGAGCGCGGCGTCCCCAAGAGTGGGGCCGGGGGGGGGGGCTGGGGCTCAGTGATGGCAGGCATAAGGGCCATGGTATCATGTGTTCAGTGAGGGGTAGCGTGTTAGCTACCTAGTCTTTTGTTGTATTGTTGGCAGGTGCTCAGTTTGTGCATACGGCTACCAGGGGATGGATGTGTCTCCCTCTAGCCACGGGTCCCAAACTTTGTGAAAATGTTTGGGGGTGTCTCGGAGTTGTGCTGTCAGTTTATCCATTTGTGAACTCTCTGTTATTTTTCTTGTTATCATTTCTTGTGTTGGGATGCGGGTCGTAGACCAGAGTTCGGCTATGGCTCTGCGGATGGCAAGCGCAATCCGGGCTATCAGTTTGTTTTCTGATCTCGTGAAAGGATCTATGGGCTTGGATAGCAACAGGGCCCAAGGGTCTGCCGGGCATGGTTTGTGTAGTATTTTGGCGATTAAGTGGGTGGCGCTTTGCCATAGAGGTCGGAGTTTTGGGCACGTCCACCAGCAGTGGAGGAACGTTCCCGTCTCTCCACATAGCTTCCAGCATGCGTTGGATGGTGTCTGGTGCATGGAAGCCAAGCGTTGTGGTGTGAGGTACCACCGAAATAGCATTTTATATGCCTGCTCGGTGTGTGTAACGCATATGGAGACGGAGGCTGTTGCCTCCCAGATATCCGCCCAGTCTGTCGTGTCGGTCGGTGGACCCAGGTCTGTCTCCCATGCTGATATGTATGGGAGGGAGCGTTGTGTGGGGTGATTAGCTATGGTTGTGTACAGGTCTGAGATTTGACCTTTTCTGCTGGGGTGGGTCACGCATCCGCGTTCAAATTTGGTGAGTGGTGCTGTCCCCGCTTGTTTAATGCTTGGAATCGCTGCAAAGCTACGTAGTTGTATATACCGAAAGTGGTCAAATGTTGTGAGGGACGCGGAGTCTGGGATGTCTGAGAACTGGATAATCTCGTTGTCCCGATAGAGGTGTCCTATTCTAGCAATGTCTCTTTGTTCGAACTTGGCGAAGTGTTTGGGTGTGAGGCCCGGGGGGAACAGTTTGTTCCGCCAGATCGGGGTCATCGGGGAAAGGAAAGATGAGAGGTCATACTTATCTTTCGCTTTGTCCCACTGGTCAAGTGCGTGCGTGATCGCGGGTGCTGTCGGCGGTGGTAGGGGTCTGTGTGGCCTGGGTGTCCACATGTATAGGGACGGGTGGTCCCAGCCAAAGATCAGGTGTTCCAAATCCACCCATCTCTTCTCGCCCGGCTGTACGTGCCAGTGCTGTATCTGTGCTAAGTGTGCTGCTGTGTGGTAGTGTAAGAAGTTCGGTAGGCCTAGGCCTCCGGATTTCTTGGGGACATATAGCGTGCTCCTGCGTACCCTTGGTTTGCGTCCGTTCCATACGAACCTATCTATAGCCGTTTGAAGGGCCTTGAAATCTGGTTTGTGTAGAGGGATTGGGAGGGTTTGGAAAAGGTAGAGGAACCTAGGTAGAAGGTTCATCTTGATGGAGGTCACGCGTCCCATCCATGATATGCCCAGGGGTTTCCATGTGACCAAGTCCTCGTATGCTTTGAGTATTATGGGGGTGTAGTTCTTGGAGTATAGGGACGCGACGTTAGCTGTTAGTTGGATCCCGAGATAGGAAATAGCCGAGTGGCAGACCCGGAGAGGGAAGGTGAGGCGGATCCTATCTAGCGTTGTGGTGTCCATTTGGACAGGAAGCAGTTCCGATTTATTCAAGTTGAGCTTATATCCCGAAATTTCCGAGTATTCCTCCACAATGGCGAGGAAGGGCCCTAGGGAGCGTTCAGGGTTGGTCAGGGTCAGGAGGATGTCATCGGCGTATGCCGAAATTTTGAATATTTCCCCCCTGACCGTGATCCCCTCCACCCCCGCATTGGCGCGTACCGTCTGGAGAAGGGGCTCCAGGGAGAGGGCAAACAGCAGGGGTGACAGAGGGCACCCCTGTCGCGTGCCGTTAGTGATAGGGAAGCATGGGGGTGGGATATTAGGCAACAGGAGTGCCCCCTGGGGGTCGTGGTATACCGCTGTCAGGAACGAGGTGAATTCTGGTGGTAGTCCTATGTGTGTCAGAGTTTGGTGTAAGAACTGCCATGTAAGGCGATCGAAGGCCTTTTCGGCATCGAGCGATATGACTGCTGTTGGGATACGTCTATGGTTGGCGAGCCAAATGAGGTCAATGGCCCTCCGGGTGTTGTCCGCTGCCTGTCTCTGGGGTATAAAGCCCACCTGATCGGGGTGTATGAGTGATCCCAGGTGTGGATTTAGTCTGTTTGCCATGACCTTGGTCATGAGTTTGAGATCAACATTAAGCAGTGAGATCGGCCTATAGTGGGCAGGTTCAAGCTGGTCCTTTCCGGGTTTGGGGAGGAGGCAAATGTGAGCCCTTGTCATGTCTGGCGGGAGGGTTTCCCCCCTCAATGTGGCGTTGAATACTCTGCATAAGTGGGGTAGTAGGATAGGGCTAAATTCTTTGTAGTATATGGCCGAGTAGCCATCAGGGCCCGGGCTCTTGTTTGGCTTGAGAGGTCCGAGTGCCTGTGCCATCTCCTCCACCGTGACCTCCTGCCCTATCGCGGCCCTGGCCTCCTGGGTCATGGAGGGCAGGGTCGCTTTCTGCAGGAATGTGTCTATGCGAGTGCGTAGGGGCTCTGAATCGGTTTGGGAGTGTCGGGTATGGTTATATAGGTTGGTGTAGTAGTCCTGGAAAATGCTACCTATGTGAGTTGGGTCATTGCTAACGTCGCCTCCTGTGGTGCGTATGGCCGAGATCCGTTTGGACTCTATTCGGTGTTTGAGTCGGCGGGCCAGCATAGTGTCCGCCTTGTTCCCTTTTTCGTAGAAAGTCCGTTTTAGCCACATCAGGGCCTTGGAGGTGTCTTGTTGTGTGAGGGTTTTGAGGAGGTCCCGGGTCGCTGTCAGTTTAGTTAGCGTGGTGGGGTTAGGGTTCTTTTTGTGTAGGGTTTCTAGGCGGCGGAGTTCCGTCATGGCGTCAGTGATTTGCTGTTGTGTGTGTTTTTTTTTATGGGTGGCCAGGCTAATGAGTGTGCCCATGATGACCGCTTTATGGGTGGCCCATATCGTGGCGGGCGCAGTGTCCGCCTGTGTGTTTAGGTCAAAGTACTCTTTCAGCTCGTTAGCTATTTTGTCGGTGATTGATTTGTCATGCAGGAGAAGAGGGTTCAGGCTCCATGACCATTGTCGATAAATCGACGGTAGAGCGAGGGTGATAGCTATTTCCGCATGATCGGACCATGATATAGAGCCGATTTCGGATTTAGTGATTTGTGGTACTAAGTTAGGGGTCACCAGGAAGTGGTCTATGCGTGAATACGTGCCATGCGGGTGGGAGTAGAACGTGTAATCTCTGGTTGACGGGTGTTGTGCCCTCCATATGTCTATCAGTTTTTGTGAGGCGAGAAATTGGTGGAATAGGGAATCATTCTGCGACGGGCGAGAACGTGCCGTGGCAGTAGAGGTCCTGTCGGCGGCTGGGGTGTGGACTGCGTTGCAATCCCCCCCGACCACGAGTCGCGCAGTCGAGTAAGTGTTGAGGTGTGTAGTCAGTTGTTGCCAGAATGAGGCGTCTGGTGTCGTAGGTGCGTAGATCGAGGAGAAGGCGTAGGTTGTAGTGCCCACTTTCCCCTGTATGGTTACGTAGCGTCCCTGCGGGTCCCTGTTGCATACCACGTCTGAGAGGGGGCAGTTGGCTCTCAGAATAATGGCTACTCCCTTCGTTTTGGAGTCTGGGGAAGGGGCCATATAGCTCTTCGGGTAATGTCTGTTGGTGAGGGGGAAAGCGCGTTGGGCCGTGAAGTGGGTTTCTTGTATAAGTAGGATGTCTATGTTTTGTTTGTGAGCCCATCTTAGTATGCCATGTCTCTTGGCGGGGGAGTTCAGCCCTTTTGCGTTAATGGATACGCACCGTAGGTTTACAGGCATGGTGTTTTTGGTCTATCGCTAGGGCTCTGGGGTGGGGAGTGTGAAAAGGTTGGGGGCCGCGCTCCCGGGCGGTCCGAGGCCTCGGGGATGGGGAGAGAGTGAGTGGGTGTTGGGGTTCTTATCTATGTGAAGGGCGGGGTTCGTGGGGGTTTTGGGGGTGAGGGTTGAATGTTAGTAGGGGTGATCCGCTGGGCTTATATTGTTGCCAGCGGTATGCGGGGTGAGCGTCTGTCCGCTCGGTGGGTGTTCGTACCCTAGTGGTGTCGTGTCGTCAGGGGTTGGCAATCTCTCTAGCAGAGTTGCCGGCAGGCAATGTGAGTATTGAATCGTATACGTTGGTAGGTGGTGGTCGGTCCGAGTAGTGATTGTGACAGTCATGTCTATCGTTCCTCACCTCGTATGAAGGTGTGGGCGTGTATGGTCAGTGCGTCCGTGCCGCCAGGGTCTGGTGATGTGTTTCTAGCGTCTGCTTAGCGTTCGCTAGCTCCCTTGTCTGTGTCGCGTCCGGTGCGTCAGTGGGTGCCTTTCGTGGTGTGGTCGTGATCGGGTCCAGAGGAGAGATGATGTTACCACAAGAGAAAATGAGACATTTAGAAAAAATATACATAACATGCAGAACAGTGACAAACATTGCTGCGACAGTATGAGTGTACCATAATATGAATTGTCTTTGTGCTCTGGAAGATAGAGTGCCTCCAGTGATCTGTTGGGGCAGGGGGAAAGGTGCCCGGGGGCGTCCAGTACAGGGTGCCCCGTGTTCGTGCGTTGAGTGGCTTAGTTACTTGGTCCCCCCCCCAGGGGTCAATCCCCCTACATTATTTTGGCTCGATGTTTGTCTGGAGTTAGGCTTGCCCGTCAGTCCAGGATCAGTGGTCTGTGTTGAATGCATGGGCTCGTGTGCAGTAGTATATCTGTGTCTGCATGTGTTTTTTTTTTTTTTTGTCCCATTTTTAGTGTATTTTTCCCTTTTTGTTTTTCCCCCTTTTTTTTTTTTTATTAATCCCATTTTGAG
>OW240914.1:66867945-66903540 GCA_933207985.1 Pelobates cultripes | reverse complement strand
CAATGATCGCATTTCTTTCCGTTTGCCACTAGCACATGGTTCTTGCCTGATGCTGCTGTGATTTCTGGCTCTCGTCCTTTAAGCCCAATACAGAACTGTGACGTCACGTGAGGCTGACAGATGCCACATTTAACCAGCAGAATGCAACTCTCTATTCTGTGCTCTGCCTATTTTTAGTTGTGTTGATGGTGGTTTTTTTGTTTTGTTTTGTTTTTTTGCCATCTTTAAAAATAAAATCTGTTCTGCAGAGATAGTGCTTCCATAAACGTCGCATTTTGCAGACATATATGGTATTGTTCTATACAATTGCATCCGAAATCATTACATAATCGTTTTCATTGCTTGTTCTTCTGAGAGATATTCTTGGTTTAATAGCCATAAATAATTACACTGTTATAGACAGAAGAAGTCGAAGGATTGCAATTTTGTTGCAAAATGACAAGCATCAGATACCTGCTACAAGCAATCTGTTTCTTTATCTGTCGATAAACATGAGTCACACTTTAATAGCTATCTGAATGCAAGTATAATGATGGTGTTCCTTACAACTTACTTGAACTGAAAATGTGACAATCACGTTTTCACGGATTCACGGGAAAATAAACTTTTTTTTTGTTTAACAGGTAGGCAGAACTGTAAAACTCCTAAATAAAATATATCGATATCTGTAAAAAACAAACAAACAACAACAAAAAAAACAAAAAAACAAACAGTACTTGTGTTTGAAAAAACAAACAGGTTCTCTATATGTGTAATGCCAATGGAAGTCCCTGGCCTGAACTAAAAGGGGTCAGTTTGCTCCAATTTGCTTTGAAATATAACTTTTTTTTTTTTTTTTTTATGTCACCTTTGTACACCCATTCACATAATAGCAATTTGTGGCGATTTTAACCGATTTGCAAAAATGTTAGGTGAAAATATCAAAGTTGGAAAAGATGCAGATTACTATGCATAATTGTTTTTTTTTTTTTTGTTTTGTTTTTTAAATGTTTTATTAAATTAATATCATGCAATTTGATCCAAATGGTGGACGTCAGCTTTTATGTCCGCACAACTAAGAAGTGACATAATTCCTTAGGGATTAAGATATGCCTTTTGCCTTCATGAGAGAAAATGTTTGGAAATATTCAGTAAAGAGCAAAGAAATGATTGCAGAGTGGCTGACGCCTAGGCTTTGTTTTACTTCTTCAATGTCAATGTTGTGCACACAGGTGCTTTCATGTACCTTCTCCATTCAGCATGTCTTGATTCACACAAATGTATTAACTACATCTCCATTCAGTCTCTCCACATCAAGCAGAGTGAGCGTGGAAGGTGAAGATCTCCCACTGTACAAGTGCCTACCTGGCTCTGAAAGTACTGTGCTGCTTCTGTGCAGAAGCTAGAGCAGGTGGCTACAGAGAGAGGTGTAACGTGAAAGATCTCACACTCAAACCCGTACTTGTACTTCCGTACAGATGCTACACCAGGAAAAAGGGGGTGGATGGAGCAATATTACATATGCAGGTGGGAATAGCAGCTTACAATGTCAAATATAGCATATACTATGTTTTATGCCCACATACTCTCAACAGAGGTGGGTGGATAGTTACGTGGAAAGAATGAATACATGTGTTACCTCAAGGTGAAGCTTGTATTACAGAAAAAAAGTATGGAGACTTCATTATAAACTACATTATATATTGTTATATTACAATTTTTAAAAAGTGTGAATTAATGGTAGGTTTTGGACTAAGGCTAAGGATAATATAACATTGCCCGAGATTTGTGAGAGTTATACTTCTAGTTAACCCCCCTTTAGTAATATCCTAGAGAGATGACTTCTACATTAACTGTCTTATTTTGAGCACAGTAGTATTAACAGTAAAGTGACTCAATTAAAAGCCTCATCTGCAAATAGCATCTGGTTCCTGAGAGTGCAACTCCCACTTATCTGAGGCAGCTCAGGACATGTATGTGCTTACACTAAACTGAGATAGATCAGCTAAGACTGCACAATATCGGTCACACCGAGCATTATGCCATTTCATGAGGGATTTGAAGGCAAGCACCAAGCAGTATGGATGAAAAACATGAGCTTCATATTAAAAAATTATTTCAATCTCAAGAATAATCATTGTATTCCCTCTGTGCAAGATACTGTGAAACCTATTTATTACTTGCTGAGATTAATACTGTCAGTGTGTGGTCTAATTATAATGGGTATTCACTGAATGCAATCTGAATATTTTACTTAAAACTAGTGATGGCAATGTGCAATATATTTCTTCCTCCATTACTCTATCAAACTGTGAAGAACAAAATAAACTTTATGCACTGACTAGTCTCTAGTGCAAGGGTAGGCAACCTACGGCACTAGTGCCATGCACGGCACTTGAGGTGTCTTTGCATGGCACTCAAGGCTGCTAGAGCCAAACAGGGTCTGGCCTATCAGGAGTCTCAGTGAAACTTCAGATATCTGCTAATACGAAGAGGTGGTGAAGGACAATCCTCAATTAATGCATTGCAGCATGTAGAGTTAGTGATCTCGGATAACTTCCTCCCAGCACTTGTGAATGGGAAACCACACTGTAGTAGAGCAGCCTACAGCTGCTATTGCAACTCCTGTCCTTGACCTGTACCTAGCCAGCCTGGTCCCCACTGGAAGCCAGGGAAGCCACCGACACTGCTAGATATACACAGAAATGCAGAATAACCCTCCCCTTATACAAATAATATGAACAGCCCACACACAAACACAATACACAATCTGCACAAACTCAACACCACTGACAATCCACATACATGCACACCACCCAATATGAAGCCTCGCACATGCAATACCACAAGCATCCCCACATATACACACACTACCAAACACACAATGTGACATATCCACCAACACACACACAATTCTTCAAGCAGCCCCCATACAGAGCCCACATTCATGGGTACAGAATACCACAATCTACTCATGAACATATACAATATAAAAGCTCTTATACACAAAAGTACAATGATTCAAAGCAACTGCAGTATAAATAACACAAGCAGAATATGGCAACATGCACACCTCAATTTAAAAAAATAGGACCGGCAAGCTACGGGACATCACAATCTTATTGTATTCTGTAAAGGTAAAAATAGAAAATAAAAATTATGCTAAAAAGCAATCCTGTCGCATTTATTTCAATCTGTTATTAATGTGATCTGATGCATTAATATTATTCCTATTATGCTACACAAGACTTCCGAATTCATAGTGCTACATAATCTAGAGCACATTTGATGATGAAAGTAAGTATTTTACACAGGGAGGTTGCTAGGGTCATGAAATACCTTGGGATTGAGCAAAAAAAATATATTACTCCCCCCACCACCTCACCATCTGTCTCATCCTCCCTCCCCAGCTTCTCCATTTGTTTAATTCACCCCCCAGCCCTTCAATGTGTCTCATCCTCTCTTCCCAGCCCCCCCTCTCTCGGTCAACCTCCCCCAGCACCTAAATGTGTCTCTTCCCCATCCCCATCCCTCCTGTACATTATTATTATTACCATTTATTACCATTTATATAGCGCCAACAGATTCTGTAGCGCTCTACAATATTATGAGAGGGGGGATTAAACTATAAATAGGACAATTAGAAGAAAACTTATAGGAACCATAGGTATTTTACACAGGGAGGTTGCTAGGGTCATAAAATACCTTGGGATTGAGCAAAAAAAATATTACCCCCCTGACCACCTCACCATGTGTCTCATCTTCCCTCCCCAGCTCCTCCATTTGTTTAACTCTTCCCCCCAGCCCCTTGATGTGTCTCATCCTCTCTTCCCAGCCCCTCCACATTTCTCAGTCTCCCTCCCACAGCCTCTAAATGTGTCTCTTCCCCATCCCCATCCCCTCCTGTACATTATTATTATTATTATTATTATTAATAAACTATAAATAGGACAATTACAAGAAAACTTATAGGAACCATAGGTTGAAGAGGACCCTGCTCAAACGAGCTTACAGTCAATATGTAGTGTAGCTGAGCAGACCACGATACTCGGTCTGACAGTAACTGGTTGTTGCTCTCAGCGAGCACTTCTGACAGACCACGGTCCACTCAACCACACTACATGCAGTGACTGGCAACAGAGGGAACACCATGACTTGTGCACTGGCACTGAAGTTATGCGCGCCCGATGGGATTTCCTGGTGGATTAGTCCTGTCCTCTACATTAGCTGACAGGGCAACTGCGACCCTGGTAGTTCCACCACTGTAAGGCATGTAGTGTGTGTAAGGAATGTATTGTGTTTGTGCTGGTAACGCAGTGTGTCTGTGTGTGTTTTTACTGATGATGCAGTATATGTGTACAAGGAATGTATTTTGTCCATGGTGATAATACAATATTTGTGTGTGTAGGGGATATAGTTTGAGATTGGTGGATGTAGTGTGTGTAGGGAAAGTATTGTGTATGTGTGCAAACAAGTCATGACTTGTTTGCCTTGGCAGCAATTTCCAGAAAAAAACGCAAAAAACGCCGTCCCCAAATGCTCAGGCTAATGCCTTGTTTGCCTCGTTTTATGGGGGCCCAAGAGCTGGCCACCTTTGGGCTCCCCCGGGGCAGGCGGCCAGTTGTTTCCCGGGCAGGTGGTGAGGGGGCACTTTCCCCATAGCTCTGTTTGCTCAACTCCCTTGCGCAACCCACAGTAATGCAGGGAGCCGGAATATGACGTCAGTCCGGCTCCCGGCATCACTCTGCGGTAGGCGAGGGAGCTGAGCAGAGAGATCACAGCTCCCTCGCTGAAAACATCTGGCCGCCGTCCTGCCCAGCAGCCAGGCCAGCAGACCTCTGGTGAAAAAAAGTAGGGAGGCTGGGTGGATTAAATTTAAAATAATAATAATTGTGAGTGTTGGGGGAAAATGTGTGTGTTTGTCAATGAACATGACTGTGTGTGTGTCAGTGAATATGAGGAAGGGAGTGAGTGTGTGTGTGTGTGTGTCTGTGAATGTGAGTGTGTGTCAGTGAATGTGAGTGAGTGTGTGTGTTTGTCAGTGAATGTGAGTTGGTGTCAGTGAATGTGAGGGAGTGTGTGTGTGTCAGTGAATGTGAGTGAGTTTGTGCCAGTGAATTTGAGTGAGTGTGAGTGAGTGTGTGTGTTTCAGTGAATGCGTGTGTCCAGTGAATGTGTGTCTGAGTGATTGTACATGTCTGTCAGTGAGTGTATGCATCTGTCAGTGAGTGTATGCATCTGTCAGTGTGTGTCTAAATTATTGTATGTGTCAAATCAGTGAGTGTATGTCAGTCAAAATGTGTGTGATATAACAGGAAGAGGTGTGGCTTTGTCAGGAAGGGGCGGGTACATTTAAATTAGGGGATGCCCAAGATCTGTCATGCCTAGGGCAGCACCATTTCAAAATATACCACTGTGTGTGTGTGCTAGTGGTCCTTTGTGTGTAAGGCATGCACGTGTGTGTCTGTGCTGGGAATGCAGTGTGTCTGTGGAGGGAATTAATTATGGAATATGGGCTGTAACATGTGTAGGCGGTTGAGATGGAGTTTAAATTTGTATTTTATACATATTATATATTAAAAATATATTTGTCAGGATCCAAATTCTAATTTCAGAACTTTATTCATTTGATTCAATTTTGTTCCAGCAGTAACTAAGATTTGCCACTCGTAGCCTCCCTAACCACTAGGACTGGACTTTCCTTCACTCTACCACAGCTGCCTGGGCTGATTTCTTCTCCTACAAAAGGCCACACCCAGCTCAACACTGGGCCTTTACATTGAAGTTGTTGTTCTACCTGAAAGACTTCTGATCCTGGCTCCTATAAACTAATCTGCTTAAAATTACAAACTTGCTTTATCCCAACCTGAACTATGCTATCAATCTGCTTCATACCAACCTGATCTACACTACTGATCTACTTTATGTTGCCAACCTGATTGATGCAAACCTGATCTACATTACCAACCAGCTTTTTTACCAACCTATCTTGTTACCAGCCTGGTGAATACCAACTTGATTAATTCTACCTGATTTTCTAATACCCACCTGCTTTACTTTGCCAGCCTGGTACAAACCTTCCTAATTGACAGCCTGATTCCTGACTGCTAATAAGGACTACATTTCCTGATTCTACAAATAACCAGAGACTCTCCAGCCATAAGTCAAGTTACACTTCAAGTAATCCTAGATTCCTTAATGACAAAGTGTAATTTACCTGCATTATCAGTGCTCCTTCCAAACAAGGGGGCTGATTCCCTAAATTTCTATTTTACTTGCAATTCTGAAACCTTTCAGTTCTGTTTTGCTTGTCTCTTTAAAAACCTATACTTTCAACTATTACTTTTTTTTTTTACCATCTAAATATATTGTGTAAATAACCTGTCAAGGGCATATTGCCTAAATCTCTTTTTCTGTTCTCCCTTTTTCAATTGCCTTCCTCTATACAAGATCCTCCTCCCTCTTTTGCTTGCTAGGTGTACTAAATTGTGTGTAACCATGTCTAAAGTTACCAATAAAGAACCAAAAGATAACCCTGGCAAATGTCTCATACCTGACCTGCTAAAGACCATGACAACATTAAAAAAAACTACTACTTTCGAGTTGCCTTAAGAGGAAGAGAGACATCATTCAGATTCCTGATGGTCCAGTGTGGAAAGCTTCTAGTCTCCCCCTCCCAGGTTGCATACCTCATGTAGTGCAAGCTCCAGATTCATATTATCAGTGTGTTGTCATGGTAACCCATTGGATCCATTACACAAGGTCTTCAACCACAGAGTGAGAGCTGTTCATAGCCCTGAGTCCCTGGCAAGCCCTAGGACTTGGGGCTAATAATTATACATGGCATTTTGGAGACCTGAGGCTTTATGGTGACCCACTCCAGCTCCAGCCTGGGTAAGCCCCTCCCTCTGGGTGCCCCTGATTGTATATATTTTTAACAGAAATTTTAAACTTGCTGTCCAATATGTTTACTAAAGCTATACACAGTAATGCCAGATAGGACAAAGAAAGTACTCCTGCTGGCACACTCCACACCGATGTACTAGCAGTAGCCAGGAAGCTGAAAGATTTACTCAAACCTCGTCTACACAAATGAGTTGGTAATTGGCCTAAACTGATGCTAGCTTCTGTGTATGAACCTTGGATTAAAGGGAAAATGGCACTCTGGTGATTGTTATATAATCAAAATGACAGCCAGGAGACAAGAATGAGTTAACACACCTATCCGGTACCAAATCATGAAGACTCTTCAAGCAACACCTACTGCACCACCAATAAACTCTTTGGGACATTTTTATTTAAGGGGGATCTTTGGGAGGGGGAGAGAGGCTGTACCAGGCATTAACTACAATATTGTATTAAAATTTAGTAATTGGTCCCTGAGGAAGTCCTCCGCTGAGGACAAAATGCGTAGGACCACTTTTTTGTTTGGTTTTTATTCTTTTAGCATTTTTAACTATTATATATCAATAAATCCTTTTTTAATAAAGTTCCTGAATCTTTCTAATTGGGACCACGAGCAGGAGGAGGCCACCCCCCCATAATACCAACAGGCGAGGCACTCTGAAGTCTCATGTATTGCATCCAACTTTGATAACAGCTGAGTACCTAAAACTGAATGTTTTGTATATACTCTGATAAATCAGCCTCACTTTATGGAGGAACAGACTTAGTAACATGGAAATGATTTGCAGCTACAGAGAGGCATGCTGGTTGAAAAACATTTACAGATTGAAGATAACATATCGTCACTGGGCACTATTCATATGAGCAGCGGAAGCATAACCCCAACACAGTAGATTTTTAGCATCTGTGGGTTGAGGCCGAAAGGAATGGTCAGAGCTTACGTGACTGAATGTTCATTGCCTCCTAGCAATGACCATCCTATCTACTGGTGTGAGAAAAAGAGTGTGTGGCATGCTCTGTGTATGCTTGTCAAGCTATTGTCATGTCTACGACCACTGTCCAAAGTGCTAAAGTGTTTTCTACTAGAGAGAATCCCCACAACACTCACAAACATTCCTGCAAATGATGGAGTAAATTGGCTTCCTCGAGTTCAATCTTGGGTTCCCTGTTCTATAGGTTTAATACTTGAGACATCATCATCTGCTAACTCATATCCAATTAGCCACTTACCTCTCACTTCAAAGCTGTTTCAAAATTTGTTAATAGCAGTGAAACAAATAATTTCAACATTTCAAATTAAATTACTGCTATGGGTCTCTCTTTTTTTCAAATTCCTTTCATTGTAGAGGTTTTGTCCTGCCTAGCTGAACATTGCAGTGTGACCACATCCACAGACGCAGTTGGAAGAAGCTGATAGGATGCTGTTTTGTTCCATACTGAAGGGTGGGTACTGATGCAACTGACTGGATTTGTGGGAAAGCCTTTTTCTTCTGAGGGGGGAAGGTGTGATTGGGTCGTCAACTGATCACTGACTTATTTCAACTTAAAATGACCCCAGCTACTCCTCTAATTATTCATGAAAAAGGATTGCAAGAGAGAAACAATCATTATAAAGTCAGTTTTCCTGAAACAAAATCACATGGATGAAATGCATCACAACCAAAACACCACACGGATGAATTCTTGTTCATCAGAACCATTTTTTTTTTTCAGACAAATTGATTCGGGCAAACTGAATTTTTCTGATGTGCACAAGTCTAGTGCCCACTGTAACCTTAGCTTTCACTACTTAGATAACAGCATGGAACTCAGTGTGTCATGTACTACTGTAACCAATAAACTTCAAGGTGCTGTAAACAGTCCAATGACAGATGTTATTCTACATAGCACTGTTGTAGTACGTGGTTATTTGAGTTGCTGTCAGCTTCCAGTTGGCTTGAATCAGCCTGTCCATGCTTGTCTAACGTCACTCATTACAAAGGCGTTTTCTGCCTGCAGAACTATAGTTCCCTGTCTGTGTTTTGTTTTTTTAACTATTCATTGTAAACCATTATTCTTTGTTATTCTTGGTTATCTATTATTGTATGTGAAAATGCAAATAGATGAGCAGGATTCAAACATTCCATGATCAGTGTCATTTACTTCATATTTATTCTGCATTTTGATGCTTGGCTTGAACAGTTAATTAACCTATTGAACATATCTGCAAAATTTTATGCATTGTTTTGCTGCCATGTAATTGATTATATATTTGCATTACCGAGCATGTGTATAGATGTAAATGATACAGTGACGAGGAGAGAAGGAGCATGTTTGTGTGTCTGTGTAGCCTTAACCTTCTTATACTTCTTGTTCCTTTTTTCCTGTGATAATGTTTGCTTAGCTTAGCTCCAGGTACCAAATTAACGCTCTAGTTCTCATGTTCAAGGTATTCATTTTTAAAAATATATATTTATTTTCTCTCTCTTTTCTAACAATAAACATATTCAAGTAACAAGAAAGCAAATTTGCTGATCATTGCTAACCTTATTTCACTATTACATGTACCATGTAAGTATTATTTACACCTCTGTATGTGATATATATTGAAGGTAGCTCCAATGCATCTTTACACTAAGGATACTTGTTGTAGATGGGGGCAGCATGATTGGTAAACACCCACCTTTTCCCATTTTCAGTGACTGTTTGCTCATCACTATTATTCTCTTGTAAGGGGTAATCATTATTATGTGTTATACAGACTCATCCATATAGAAAAAAAGATGTTTACTGTTGTGTTGAAGGAATGCAGTGATCAGTTAATTACATACAATAACAAGAATATGACATTAGATGTACAAGCCTTAAAAGGTTGTCAATATAAACTGCAGGAGTGCTTTTAAGAATTAATAATGCTGAGAATTTAAATAAAAGCATGTATTGAATTTTGTTGTGTTTTCCATTTCTGTTACTATTCTTTTTTCGTAAAGAATTTCTTCATGCAAATTCAATACCAATTGACCCCTCAAGCCAGTGGGCAATGCATGGAGTGAAATGCATTGATTTCTGTAAGTAAGATATTATTGACTTTTCAGATAGCTTGTTGAAAAAATACCAAGGCATTGCAGTGTTTCTATAGGAGCACCCCTGAATTGCATCCATAGATTTTTTTTCTCATATTGTGCTAGTTAGAGTAAAAGTTTATTACGGTTACTGATTCACGTTATTGATAATTTACCCAGTGTTTAAAAAAAATTGCAGCTTACAGTTCTGGACTTACCAGGCAGTTAAATTGTATTGAGGTGAAGATACTGAATTTTTAAGATATGGATAATTCTAGCAATGATGTAACGAATGGCACAACCTAGCACAAAGCAATGTTGGTCATAGGCAGATTGCCCAGATCTCGAGCTCTACGCAATCTCCAACACCCACAGTCACTTCTGCTTGTGAAAACAACAAGCCTCAGCCTGACTCAGATATATGGTTTTACAGGGTCTTTTAAAAATTTTTTTTTAGAAAAAAAAGGTAAATAAACTATATTTTCTTTTATTTATTTTTCAATCTCCTAGGGTAAAGATGTTGACCTTTTTTACACAAAAATCTAAAACTGAACATTAAATAAAGTAATGGAGTATAGCGAATAGATGGAGTACTCTAGAATCACTCAGCCCAGTTACTTAAATCAGCTTTATTGATGTCAGGATTCCATGATTCTCCTGCATCCTGACTAAAGAGAAATGACTGTCTCCAACAGTCTAATTATGTTCTCCCTATTTAGTCTTGCATTATCCCTTTTCTGCTGCAAGTTAATTGGATTTGTTCCAAGTTTGGAACCTATGTCCTGGTCCTAGATGCCTTGTTCCCTGTGTCCTAGTCCTGGGGGCTCTGTCCCCGTGTCCTGCTCTTGGAAGCCATGCTCAATGTGCCCTGCTCCTGGTGGCTCTGTCCCTTTGTCCTGTTCCTGAAAGCCTTGCTCACTGTGTCCTACTCCTGCAGGTCTTGTTTCCTGTGTCCTGCTCTTGGAGACCTATCTATCCAGAATAATATCTGTTCCCTTGTATTGAGTTTTCTTGTGTTGAAATTGTGCGATGCTCTTGAAGGAATTTCACCCTGTGTCCTGCTTGTGGAGACCCTGCTCCCTGTATCCAAAGGTCTGTTTCCTTGTATTGCATTTTCTTGTTTTGCAATTGTGTTAATTTGTGTTCTTGCAACTCAGAAACTTATTTTCCTTTTTTATTAAGTTTTGTGTTTTTTTTTGCATTCCTATTTATAGTAAAAAGCAAAGAAAAAAAATTACCTGCACTCTCTCCTTAATCCCTATGTATATTTAGACAAATGGAGGTCATTTAGTTACTCCAGTGGTCATTGGAGGGAATGCCCCCCTGCCAACGTCAAGACAGACCCCCCTAAGCTGTTACCACACTGACCCTTCACCTTGCTTCCTTGAGTTTCTGGCAAAGATATCTCCAATGAGACAGAGAGGGGTAATTCTTATTATATACACCCCTATACAGGGATGTGTCTACCGCGAGGCAAACAAGGCATTTGCCTTGGGCGGCAATTTTCAGGGGGCAGCAAAAAACGCTGCCCCCAAATGCCCAGGCAAATACCTTGTTTGCCTCGTTTTATGGGAGCCCAAGAGTTGGCGGCTGGCCACCTTTGGGCTCCCCTGGGGCAGCGGCGTTTTTTTCTCGGGTGGGCGGCGAGAGAGCACTTTCCCCTGAGCTCTCTGCTCAGCTCACTTGTGCGACCCGCAGTAATGCCGGGAGCCAGAATATGACATCATATTCTGGCTCCCGGAAGCACTCTGCGGCGCACGAGGGGAAAGTGCTCCCTCGCTGAAAACTGCACATCCATACGCCTTCCTGCCCAGCAGCCCCACTGGACCCCAGGTGAAAAATCCACCCAGCTATCCCAAACTTAAAAAAAAAAAAAAATAATAATAATAATTTTGTGTGTGTCAGTGAATGTGAGTGTCAGTGAATATGAGTGAGTGTGTGTGTCAGTGAATTTGAGTGAGTGTGTGTGTGTCAGTGAATGTGTGTGAGTGTGTGTCAGTGAATGTGAGTGAGTGTGTGTGTCTCTCAGTGAATGTGTGTGTCAATGAATTTCAGTGAGTGTGTGTGGGTCAGTGTGTGTCTGTCAGTCAGTGCGTGTGTCTGTCAGTGAGAGAGTGCGTCTGTAAGTGAGAGTGTGCGTCTGTCAGTGAGAGTGTGCGTCTGTCAATGAGTGTGTGTCCGAGTAAGTGTATGTCTGTCTATCAGTGTGTCAAATCACTGAGTGTGTGCATGTCATTGTTTGTCAGTGTATATGAGTGTGTGTGTCTGTCAATTAGTGTCTGCATCTATGAGTGAGTGTGTGCATCTGTCAGTGAGTGTGCATCTGTCAGTCAAAGTGCGGCCTTGACAGGAAGGGGTGGGAAAAATTTAAATGGGGGGGGGGTGCCCGAGCTCCGTCCTGCCTAGGGCAGCGCAAATCCTAAATACACCACTGCCCCTATATACTTTGAACCCTTAATAGTCCAGCCATGGTAATATCCAGCCTTAAAGATGTGTTGCAATTTTGGGCACCAGTTATAAATAATGATATTGCAAAACTAGAAAAAGTGCAGAGTTGAGCTGCAAAATAAATAGGGGAATAGAATACATTAGTTATGAAGAAAGACTAGAAAACCTGCATTTGTTTTGTTTAAAAAAAATGCCTTAGGAAGCATAAGATAGTATTATACAAATACATACAGAATCCGTACAAACTGCTATGTGCTAACCTGTTCATAGCAGGAATATACAAAAGACAAGAGGTCCCCTATTGAGACTGGAAGACTGGAAAAAATTGTATATACAGTAAGAACAATAAAGATGTGGAATACTCCTAAAGAGGTTGTTTGATCAGATTCCATAGATATTATTATTATTTATTTTTTTTTAAAGGCCTGGATGCTTTTTTTGCAAATACATAATATTCAAGGATATAATTAATGTGTATGTGAACAGATTGTTGATCCAAGAAGGAATCTGATTGCCATTATGAAGTCAAAAAGGATGTTTCCCTTTTGGTTGCATAATTGGAAATGGCTACAATTTGTTTTTTTTGCCCTTTTTGGATCAACAGCATAAATGAATGGGCTTCACTATCGAACTTTAGTCTTTTTACAACCTAAATTACTATGTGACTTTATAACTTACTTACGAGGCCCATAGGTTGCTATATCTTGTGCAGAGAGAACTTGCAGTTCAAATCTGGAGTGCCCTTGTAGGTAGTATTATGTAACTGGTATAGATTCTAGCTGTAATAGCTTAAGTCTAAAACTTGAGTGGAAACTAAACAAAGAGCAAACGTATGTGTTTGCCCATTCTCAGTGTTCTCATAAGCTCAACTGTAAGGAAAAAAAACAAGCATATTTTAATCCTCCCATGGTTATTAAAGGACATTTCTAAATGTATGGATCAGTCTTTTTTACACATTTGTATACAAAAAAGAGGGGAAACCGCTGTCTCAACCTAAAAGAAAATTAACAGCTCATAGTGAAAAACCATATGAAGCATGCATAAAGTCACGCTACTGGAAACACTCACAGAGTGGAGATAATCAAAACACCTTCAGAGTGCCTCCCCTAGAACTTAGGGGGGATAAATATGGACCCACTGCACTCAGGAACCCAGAAACCGGGAAATAGCAGGAATAATAGTGTGAAAATAAAATCGTATTTATTAATAAAACGCCACTGGTCCTACGCGTTTCATTCTATCTAGTAGAACTTCCTCAGGGACCTCTCCAGTTAAAAAGTAAATACACATACAAATATGCAGTACACAAAAAATTCCAGTTTTTTACACATTTGCATTTGCTATTATATTGTGTCCACACATTCATTAAATGCTTATTGCAGATTGAAAATGCATTGGATGGATTTACACGTGATCTTAGGTTTTGCCCAGTCTAAGGCATAGAGAGGTCTTCCCCTAGTAAAGAGTCATAATATTTTCAACTGAAAATGATACTATATAAGTGTTGTAATGATATTTCTTATAACTTATAACAGTTAGTTATTTAACGGTCAATGTGTAGCATTTTGACTTTGAGAATCATTTTCGTCAGTATCGCGATTTTGCAGAATTTGGTGCAATCGTCAGTTCTGCCATAAAAAAAACCTAAATCTAAGCTGCCGCATGGACTAATCCTGAAACAATCATCTAATGGCTCTCATTAAATAATGACTAGCGTGTGGGAGCTATAATTAAACTAAACAGGGGTGGACTCAGTGTCTCCCTGACTCCCACCCATAGTCAGTGGATGATGGCTGTAAGTAATATAATAAAAAATAAAACCCAATGTCTATCCCAGTCCACACCCAGGGGCTCTAATATTGATAAATGAGGGTTGTAGTGTCCTCCTCAGCTCTTAAGCCTTGGTCAGTGGTTGGGGGCTCTATATAAATATGGAAGGAAGGATGGACTTGCCATTGTGTACCCCACTTCCCTTTTGTGATCCAATTTTATACTTGTTGCACAGACAATTTGGATTTTTATTTGGCCTTTTTTGAGGCTGAAGTAAAAAAGAAGACATTAGTAAGTGTGCTTTTTTTTTTTTTTTTACAGGTATTAGTTTTCTTTTACCCACTCGATATTATTAAAGGACCACTATAGGCACCCAGACCACTTCAGCTTAATGAAGTGGTCTGGGTGCCTGGTCCAGCTAGGGTTAACCCTTTTTTTTTAAATAAACATAGCAGTTTCAGAGAAACTGCTATGTTTATAAATAGGTTAATCCAGCCTCCAGTGGCTGTCTCTTGACAGCCGCTAGAGGCGCTTGCGTGCTTCTCACTGTGAAAATCACAGTGAGAAGACACAAGCGTCCATAGAAAAGCATTATGAATGCTTTCCTATGAGACTGGCTGAATGCGCGTGCAGCTCCTGCCGCGCATGCGCATTCAGCCGAAGAGGAGGAGAGGAGACGGAGAGGAGGAGGAGAGCTCCCCGCCCGGCGCTGGAGAAAGGTGAGTGTTTAACCCCTTCCTCTCCCCAGAGCCTGGCGGGAGGGGGTCCCTGAGGGTGGGGGCACCCTCAGGGCACTATAGTGCCTGGAAAACTAGTATGTTTTCCTGGCACTATAGTGGTCCTTTAAGGTAAGGAGGGCTTCTTTATAATTGGGGTGAAGGTAGCTAAATACTGGGGGACCCTGAGCGACATTCTAGGTTTATTTAGAGCCCCAGTATAATTATAAAAAGATTGGTGCGCATAAAAATAAATATTATTAAACCCACTGATGATACTTGTGTAAAATACTCAGACACCACACACGTGACACTGGGTGATAATTATTACATACAGCGATAGTAAAGAAGTAGTGAGAAACTTATGTGCCAAATTAAAACAATGATCTGTGACAAAATAGTGCAGGGAAATTCACAACAAATATACTTGCACAAACAGCTTCACAGTCATCAAATCTACAAATAAATAGACAGAAGAAACAAATAGTGCAATATGTAAAGTAAAATCACAATTAATAAAAAAAGAATCCTCAGAATTGGAAACTCACAAGATTGGAGAGGTTAAAGTACCATTCTCCACAATAGGGCCCTGGGGGGATCAGACCCTGGTGAGTGTGGGAGCCGACGGATACACTTGCAGCCAGACATAAGGTAACAAAATGTATTAGGTATTCCTTAAAAACAATGTAGCACAAATTTGTTGGGTAGCCAGATAGCTCACCAGCATGCAGTCATTGAACAGTCCGTCCGAAGTAACTCAACTTTATATAAGGAATCCTCTGCCAGCTTGACTGCTTGCTTCGTTATACACCACTTCCTTGTTCCGATCGCGTGACTAGTTTTGCCCTTCCCGTTGGGGCTTTCTCAAACGCGGAATGTATCCTCCCACACTCTGTACACATTACATAGTATGGTTCATCCCCTAAACCAACTCCATTATGCACAGCTGTCCTAATTAGTCCAACCTAGTTCCACTTTACAGAGAAAAGCATTAAAACCAAAAAAGAAATAATCCCCCCCCCAAAAAAACCCTTTGCATGTATAGAAAAATATAACATATGTGAGAAAGACAGGATCTAAAAGCTTTTTTTAAAAAAAATAAAAAAAGCAAACCACAGATGTACAACTCAAAAGCATAAAAAGCTCCTGTAAAAAAGAAAAACAGAAGAAAATTACAAAAGATAAAATATTCTCAACAAAATAAAAAAAAATACAAAAGGGGGGGGGGGGATAATTTCTTAAAGTACATAGAGGGATGGAATAGAGCTCAATACCTAAAAATACCTCTAAAATCCAAAATAATATAACACTAATGTAAAAAAAATACATCTATATTATATAAAAAGTTAAAAAAAATTTCATAAAAAATGGAATCAAAATCAATATTCAAACCGGATGGGGCTAACGTCTCTGAGTGGAAAATCCACTTCATCTCCTCCTTTCCAATCTTACTTATAAAATTCCCTCCTCTCCAATCCCTAAATAGTTTCTTAATGCCTAAAAACTCCGGTTGGATCTTGATTATGTACTTTTTAAAAATGATCCGAAACGTTATGACTTTCCACCCCTCTATGGATGTTATAAATATGCCCCCTTATTCTTTTAAAGAGAGGACGCGTAGTTCTTCCTACATACTGTAAATTGCAGGGACACTTCAATAAATAGATCACATTATTACTGTGGCAGGTGAGTTGTTCCCTAATTTTAAACTCCTTCTTAGTTCTCTCTGATTTAAAATGTATTTCCAAATTTTTCCTGCTAGACATATTCTTGCAATCCAGGCATGTTTTGCATCTATAAAAACCCTTCGACATGCCTAACAGGTTCCCTGCTTGTAAATTTGTTTTCCCTTTGAGATAGCTATGGACCAATGCTGATTTTACACTTGGGGCCCCTCTAAATGAAATCCTTGATTTGGAGGGTAGACTATTTCCAAAATCCCTATCCACCGTAAGAATTGGCAAATACTTGTTTATAGTTCTCTTTATTTGTCGGTGTCGGTTGTTATAATTAAATACTAGCACATCTTTAGAAATTTCTTGATTATTCTCCCTTTTATTTTTTTTTACATCGACTAATCCACGCTGTGTAATATCACTCACTTCCCTTAGTGCTTTATCCAATATATCCTCAGAGTATTCTTTCTCTCTAAAATTAGCTAACAACTCCTGGGCTTGATGCTGAAATACAGTCTCCTCAGTACAGTTACGTTTCAATCTCATGAGTTGTCCCTTAGGTATATTGTTGAACCATGGGGAGTAATGGCTGCTACTATATGAAACATAGCCATTAACATCTACTTTCTTGAAATGGGTCTATGTCTTTAACTGGTTAACCTCCACATACATTTTCAAATCCAAGAATTCAATGAATAAAGTGCTCATACTCCTATTTGTATAGTGTTATATTATTTAGAGCCCCTACCCAACACCCATGGGTGGGGATTTGGGTAGACTCTAGGGTATCAATATTAGAGATCCACCCCAAACTATGGGGTTTTGAGGGGGCATTCTGTCCCTGTCAGTTGATTAGAGCCCCCACACGTGGATACAGGTTTGGGCATGAGGGGGCTTAATGTCCCCCCAACATTATTATGAATTAAAGCCCAACAATAGGAGTGGACAACACCCACATAATGTCCACGTGTATACTAGTCTTTTTTTATAGCGAACACTGACTTGCTGAGTCAGAATTAGAATGCCTCTTCTGACGAAAACTGCTGACGCATCCGCAACCAACAGAAGTACCACCGTTATTAGCAGTATTCAGGATTGGAATAATGGGACTAGTATGTCTGTTATGTCTGATTCATCACATGTAATTTTTTTCTCTTTCATTTTATGCTGCAATTGGTAACTCAAAGTCTAGAGTAGCATAATAATCTTTAGCTGCCGCAGAAGAGTCAGCTTTCCCCATGAATATGACCACCAGTGCTTCATTAACTTCTGCAACTCTGCAACTTCTTCTACCCCAACTTGTTCAAGTGTAACAGCTCCTGTTTTTTATGGTCAAAGAAAGGGATCAGTAAAACAAGTGGACTTGTCAATCGCAATGTTACTGCCTTGCGTCACCCAGGAAGCAGTTAAATGAGAGCACAGCAAAGTCATTTGGTTCCTTCAGAGAGGAATGAAGTTGTGTTCTCAATGTCTGATCTTGGTAGAGGTGGTGATGCATCTGGTGATGATATTGTTATTTTCCCCACCACTGCAGATATAAGTTACGTCTGTTCAGAGAGAACTTGACTATGTACCAGAGTAATTACAAGCAGAGAGTCTGGAGAGGACAGGTAGCAGTCTACAATTTTCTACCGATAGTGTGCACTCTCCTCCTGCATCTTCACCACCTTGTCAAAGTTCTTCTCTGTCTGCAGTTGAATCACCTCATTTCATGGAAGCAGTTAAAACATCATCTCCTGCCTGGGCAACAAATTACTCACCTGCTGTTTTTATTACCATCAACACCAATACCACTGCCACCCTTTCCATTAGTCAACCAAGTGCTTATATAGAGGCTGGTGTTGTGACATCTTCCACTACCACTGATGATAAAACATCCAGATCTTCAGTAGCCAAATGACATAGGGAATGTATTGCAGGGTATGTATTGCACTGAAGCAACGTTTGAGATCACTTTGAATGCCTCTGATAAGCACATATTGCAAACTGCAAATAGTGCTGCAAGGACGTGAGTAGGGGGAGAGTGATGGGTCATCTCAGTAGTGCTTGTATGAACCTACACCTGCAAAGACACCACAAGTTTGTATTAATAAGGGAAGAAGCAGACCAAGAAAGTACTAGGGCAGGCAGCAAGTCCACTGATTCTGATTCCGCACAGTCACCTAACACCAGTGTTACCTCTTACCTAACTACTACGACCTTCTGGCAGAGAAGGGGGGTATGTTAAAGTAAATATTACATCAACAAAACAAAGGGAATATATGGATTAAGAATGTGAAAATACACATAGAGTAGTACTATAATGACACCAATATAATCTATCCTTGGATTGCACACACAAAATTTGATTTTTTTAAATCAAATTCTCAGGTAGTAGACTCACATTATTGCAGCTTGGAATGCAGAGATACTCAAAGAAAAGGAAAGGACAAGTCAACATAGTGTATAATGTATAAAACCACAAAATATTTAATTTAAATTGCACTTCCAAAAATATATGTGCAGATAGCTTGTCATCATATATACAGTTGTATTCAAAATAATTCAACACCCATGGAAAATCAAATTTACTGTCAAAATTAACAGACTTTCAGCTGTTTGCAAAGAACAAATTAAACAAAAGCAATTTAAATAGCAATTATTTGATAAACAGGCAACTCCAAAATCTTTCAAAGTAGTTCAGCTATTTCGGTTTCACCAGGTAAATGAAGCAAATGAAAAAATATGTAAAATAAAGTCTTGTAAACTTTTTAAACGATTTCTTCAGGATGAGGAATGTCATACTGTACCTTTCAACTTCACACCCTTTTAATGCCGGTAATCAACCAATGGGAATGATTAGACATGTGCAATTCGTTTTGAGCAATTCGGACATTCGGATGCTTCCGAATTTCGGAAATGCCGAACCAAATCGAATTGCCGAATTTCCGAAGTGCCAAACCGAACCGAACTGTCGAAGTGCTTTGGATTTCTGAAAAGTTGCAAAACAAGAGAAGGAGGGAAAATTACATGAATTATGGCAGGGCTAAGGTTAGGGATAGGGTTAAGGTACAGTTAGGGGTAGGGTTAGGGTATAGTTAGGAGATTGCCGAAGTCCCAAATTGCCAAAGTCCCGAATTTCAGTAGTGCCGAATTTTGGAAATGCCGAACTGAACCAAAGTTTTTGACCATGTACATCCCTAGGAATGATCAATATGATGTCCTTAACAACGTGGGCAATAAAAATACATTGTTGCTCCAATTTATTCTTTGTGCTTTCCAAGCCTTATTTCTATTGCCCAAAGCGGGGCATCTGACGTCATGTGTTCCAAGGATCCGGAACCAAACAAACCATTAAGTGTTTCACTATTATGTTGATCCTCATAATGTCCATTTTGCAAAACCTACTGTTCGGAGTGAGGAAATATGTGCTACAAAAAATTGTTATACACCTATAGAAATTTCACATCTATAGCAAATAAGTGAAGGAAGATCACATGACCATTTGGCTAGCTGGGGATAAGGAACATAGACTACAAAGAATAATAAAGAACATGCACTACAACTAAATCAACTTATACAGCTTATGTATCAGTATAAAAATAAAACAAAATGTATAAATAAAATGCATTTAGTCTTCTATAGTGCATAATTTGTGATCTATTAATCCAATAACCTTCTCTCCTTCTTGAAATCAAACAATTATTACAGTGTAAAGGAACTGAAAGTTTATCGAATTTCCGTCTGACATTTTTTAAATGTCTATGTGTATTTTTGCATTTCTATATCTGTAGATTACCTTTGTTTTGTTAATATATGTAGAAAATTGGGAGGAATCATCAGGTCTCTACAGTATTTGGTGTATAGAAGGATAATTACTCTGCTCACTTCACTCCACTGGTGTTGTAATATAAGGTGTTGCATGTTTATATATCTTTTGAGTAAAAAAAAAAAATCACCTGCCTGATTGCCCAACTAATCGCTGTAGTGGAGCTTATTTAGCCATGAATCAAGAGCCCCTTAAGTACTTGATTCGGACCCTCGCTCCATTATATCCCATTCCATCATGACTCACTTTCAGTATGACTATTCCACAATTTCCAAGAAAAAAATACAGATGCAGCATAATTGTTTGAAATGTATGGGGTGATGGGATAGCAGTAGTCATAGAAATGCAGATTAATGTACATTTATGATTTCAAAGAAATTATTTGAGTCTGCACTATTATTGACTTTCCAAGTTCCTGCACCTATATGTAAGAAAAATATGCATAAGAACATATTTTCAAGAAAAGCAATTACTTTTCAGTTTAAATTATTACTTTTTTGCAGATCACAGACATGTGATTGTTAAATTGCATCAATCTCCATATCTCAATAGAGAGATTTAAACTCATGAGTAATTTAGCTTATAGGATTTGGATTTGCTACCACATACAGATAGGTTCAGTATGACTGGCAGTTAATTAAGTCTTAGCTTTAGGAGCCATAGAAGTGAAATGACTTATAAAGTAATATATGAATGAAACAGGAGAAACTAAAACATGTCTCTACTGTAAGGCAAGCTATTTCATATGGTGTATTATCATGCAAACAATGGCCTCGATAACCATCCATCGATAACAGTCAATTATTATAGCTTTTTTTTGACCAATTATGTGGTTTTAAATATTTGCTCATTTTAATGCCAGCCAAAATTCAAAGAGCCAAACTTAATAAATAGGTCTGGTCACTGAAATTAAACTGCCTATAAATGTGCATCAAAACCACATTTATTGTTTTTTAATGAATACCTCCTCTGTTAGTTACTTAAATATAAAAAATAAATCTCATATGAGAGTTAATATACTGCTGGTGGGGACATGTCTATTGAACAGTGAGCAGTCAGTGGCTGCCCACTGTTATTAAAAACAAGTGACAGG
This sequence comes from Pelobates cultripes, assembly GCA_933207985.1. NCBI lineage: Eukaryota > Metazoa > Chordata > Amphibia > Anura > Pelobatidae > Pelobates > Pelobates cultripes. The sequence goes on along the minus strand of OW240914.1, from coordinate 66,882,103 downwards.
GAAGATATTGCTGACAGTTATAATAAAATACAGGAGTGGTACAGGTCTCCTCCAGGCCCCTAACTACCGATATAGGTGAAGGCTTCAAATTAACTAACAAGAGTTAGATAGGTCACTGCCCACCCAACTGCCCCCCTACCTGTGGCCAGTGGCTGGGGACTCTATTAAATAAAATAAATGAAGGAACATTCTAAAATCTCCCACAGGCACCACTGATGAGCAGCAGGGGGAGGCTATTAATTAGCAAAATGAGTGGCATCCTTTTGTCTCCCAGCCCCCACTAATTGGCAGAGAGTGTGGGATATTAAAAAAAAATAGAAAGGGTTGGCATGTTTTTGTCCAACTCTCAACCTTCATCTATGGACTTAGGGTAGGGGCTATTAAAGACATTGAGGGATGTGGACATGCTTTTCTCTAAGCCCTTACCCTCACATAGGCTGTGGGTGAGGGTTATTAATGGTAATAGGGTGGGTAGACATACCATTGGTCACAAGCCCCTAGCCAACCCCCCACCCCCCACAAACATTGTATACTTGCGGGAGAATACCGCAGTGATGTCGATTCCCAGCACTGAAGTACCAGGAGCAGAAGAGGACTGCTCATGCAATGGACAAGATCAGGTTAGTTCCGGTAAGTAGAACTCACCTTTACCTGCCCCCACCTCCCGGCCTCTGGAACTCCAGCGGTAATGGTTCTGTCAAGGATCTTTGTTAATTTCTCCCCTTAGTTCTTTATCCTTAATTTGTAGTATTTATGCCAATTGCAGTTAGCATTTGAATATAATATATTCATATGAAATAATTATATAAATATAATAATATGAAACAGGTTATGTAGGGATATTCTTAAGACTACTTCAGGATACAGTAGTAAACAAAACTATTAAATGGAAATCAAGGGAAGAGGCCATAAAATCACGTGTTAAATACAAATAGGTATGAAACAGTTTCTATTATAAAAATAGATTGGGAAACCAATTGGAGCCTAAAATTGTTCATAGTGCAAATAATTGCTAATGGAGCAGAATTCAACCACAGGTTTTTTAAGCTTTTATCACAATGTTAATGAATGCCAATTGTACTCTTGAGTTACCACACTATGTTATTTCTAACAGAGACAACTGTGTTCATTAGATACTGCTCCATCTTCAAATAAGATGTTTGCAACTGATGATTCATATAATGCAGATTTATTTTATTTCAAGTGATATAGGAGTGCTTACAAAGTAATAGTTAGGGGGGAGAGAATTGTATTATGCAATAATAATGTCATTAATATGTTTTTGAGTTTGGTTTCTCATGAATTGCAATTAGTCCGGATTTAGGGTGATCGGCAGGACAATTAAAATCCTGTTCTCTTTGTATTTTGGAGTTCTGACCATGGTGCCGACAACAAAAAAAGATGATTGGTTAGAAAATTAATTATTGATAGTAGGGGGACAGCCACTAATTGTAACTAATTTTATTTACCGATAAAGTGATATGTGAGCAATACAGGGGAAAAAATGATACAAATATACATTTTTTTTACCCCTCCTCCTCTTTTCTCATCTATTCTTCTCAGTTGATCCATGTACCAACAAGCACAAAAAAGCAACTATTTTTATTTCACACCCTTTTGGTTCATCCCTATAATTTTTTTCCTGAAACAATTCTATAGACAAAATTTTTTCATAGACAAAATTGAATCAAAATGCCATGTGGATAACTCTCGAATCGCCAGAAACAATATATACAAAATACAAAATCCAGCGCACTCGCTTATTCACTATACAAAGATTTCAAATTTTAGAGATTGGAATAGTTTTATTTAAAAACACCTCACCTAGGTAAAAAATAATGGTGGTATAGTTGACGTTGTGGCAGGCTTAACGGATTATGAAAACCAAAATGCTTATAGGTGGCACACTAATAAAAGCACACATAGCCATTCATTTAAAATAAATATTAAAGATAAGTCTTCACAAAAAAAAAAAAAAAAATTCTGTTGTTGGGACTTCTGTAAATGCAAATTCTGACCACTTACAAGATATCTCCCTTTCTTTTTTTAGGAGTACTCCCCCCCAACATCAAGGAGGGTCTCCAGCAAAAATGGGCCACAAGAAGCAGAATATTTCGAGCTGAGGATGAGCTGTCCGAGCTCTGAACAGGTTTGACATTCTGTCCTGTATACAGTCTAAAACATGTAGATGTTAATATTGACTTATGCAGATTTTTTCATAATCTTAGACTTAAGGTGTTTTTCAACAGATCTGTGTTTCCTCAAATTGAGGCAATGTCTGTAAATACACCTTTAAAGAGACACTGTAGGCACACAGACCACTTCAGCTCATTAAATTGGTCTGGGTGCAAACTCCCATCACCCTTAACCTTAGAGTAGTAATTATTGCAGTTTTTATAAACTGTAATAATTACCTGCTAGTGTTAACTCCTACTACAGCCCCTAGAGGGAATTCTGGATGCTTGGACGCCTTTTGGTCATCTAAGCGATGTTGGACGATCTCATGCTATGGATGAGGACCTCCAGTGTCACAAGAATATCCATAGGAAAGCATTGAATAATGCTTTCCTATGTGGAAATCCTCATGCGAGCGTGGCCATTGCCGCGCATGCACATCAGGTCTCCTCCGATAGGGCAATGAATGGAGACTAAAACAATAATAGGGATGGTAGGCAGCACATTATACCATAAGTAAGTTAATTTTTCCAAGAATGGCCTATGTGAACGGAGGCAGTGCAACCCATCCTCCAACCCAACTGCTTCTAGTGTTTATGAGGTGTCAGTGGGGGCTGCTATTGTGGGAGAGGCCTTAACCTTGTTGTACTGTTAGCTAACTGCGACTTGGAGTATTATTGGGGGGAATAATAATAATTAGGGAATGTGCTAACTTGGGTTTGGTGGGGTGATATCTGCATTTGCATGCGATCTGAGGCTCTGAGAGCAGGTGAAGGAGGTTGTTCAATTGGGTGACAGTTTGTGTGGGGCTGTGTGTTCATCGCTGGGTTGCTCAACTGGGATGTCCCATTCATGAAGCTGCTTCAAGCCATCTGGGATCAGGAAAGCTTTTATCTTGCCATCTTGGTGTACTAACAATTTTGTGGGGTATCCCCAACGTTATCTCGGAACGGCTTCCTTCTTCTCAGGGTGGCTGTTGAAAGGTCTGCAGATATCTTGACCTTGGTGTATTCTGCTGGCGGGGTTGCTTTGGTGTGGCTTGAACGAAAGATCAGTTCCTTGATATGGCAGTAATGTGCACTGAGTAGTACTTCTCGTGGCACAGAGTCAGGGAGATGCCTTGGTTTGGGGACTCTGTCCGCTAGGAGCATATCTGCTGGGATTTTGGAAGCATATGCATTGAGGAGGCCTCGTACATATAGTGATAGATCTGTCTCAAGAACTCCTCGGAGGTGCAGGTTGTTTCTGCATGACCGGTCCTCCATGTCTGCCATGCTAGTTTCAATGCTTTCTATTTTCTATTCCAGTTTTTGGATGTGATCCGCCATGTCATTGTGGGTGGGCTGTAGCAAAATCACTAAACTTTTGTTCAGTGTGCGATGTGTGTGTTTCGAGATCCTGAAGTCTTTGGGCAGGGCATCCACTGTGTGATGCCAGGTGGTGATTAGCCTGTTTGACATGGCTTTCAGTTGTTGAACAAAGTACGTCTTGGTGATATGTCCTGTTTAGTTTGGGCTTTCTGATGTGGAATCAATCAATTAATTGATTATCTTGGGTATATGCCCCCGGCCAAATTAAAGAAGTAATGCGTGCACGCTCCTAAAGTAATTCACACCAGACACAGGTTTCGGTTAATTAAAAACTTGAGGAATGTTTATTCTGGGGGGGACATCATGCCCCTTATAAAGCAAAATTCCCAGATTTTACTATTAACATGACGTAAAGTCATGATTTTATTAAAGACACGGAGGCGAGTATTATGCATAACTCTTTCTTTATTTCCTCAGCAGCAAAGATAGAGGAATATAAATATTGTCAAAATGAAAGAAAAAACTGCATAGATACACAGGCAACCAATCACATAACAGAGGAAGTGACTATAAAAGGCCTGTGTCTCCCACAATCCCCCTCTTTCTTGCGGAAACCGAAGACCAGATAAGAAGAACGAAATCCAACTTGTCCATAACAGGAAAAAGGCAACGAACCGAAAACTTCAAGCTAAAAAGAGAGAGAGAAATATGGTAATACCCAGACTTCAAACTGTAAACTTACCAAAACAAACTGTTGGTTACTCAACGACAGATAATTATAGGGATCAAAGCAAACATTAGCAGTTCCATGATAAACCGGAATCTGAAAAACATAAATAAATAATTAGTCGATGTGATATAACAAGTGAGTCACATACCCATAGTGACATAGAAAAACATACCGACATGAAAAAACGTACCTGAAGAGCTCAAAAGCATCTCAACCCTATACCCTCACGGGAGGGTGGGAGGGAATAATACTCGCCTCCGTGTCTTTAATAAAATCATGACTTTACGTCATGTTAATAGTAAAATCTGGGAATTTTATTAAAGACACGGAGGCTCATATTATGCAAGTTTAAAGCTGTGCGATCACCTGAGATGCGATATGCTCAATAGGTTTGAAATAGAATTCACGGAAGGTCGATTCTCTAGACCAGTCCGCAGCACGCATGATGTCCTCTAGTCGACAGCCGACCGTGGATGCCTTCGAAGCCATAGCACCCCGAACCGAGTGAGGCGTAAAGACCGAAGTGTCAACGCCCGCCGAGGATAAAAGCCAGCGCACCCATCGTGCGAGAGTCGGAGTCGAAACAGGCCTATGAGGTGTCCTAAAAGACACGAACAGAGGATGCAAGTCCAAGGAACGAAAAGGTCGAGTAGCATCCAGATAAGTCTTCAGACATTCAACCGGACACAATGCTGGAGAGCCCGGGAACCTAGGATACGTGAACGACTTGGATGCCGACTTTGTCCTCCTGGATATGTTGAAAGTAACACCCTCCGGGGTGAATACAATGGCGTCCCAGTCAAGGGCCCTAACATCAGACACCCTCTTACATGAAACCAAACAGAGTAGCATCACTAGTTTGGAGGATAACTGCTTGAGACTCAGTTCGTGGTTAGGATACCAAGATGAGAGGAATCGTAACATGACGTTGACGTCCCAGAAGGCAGAGAAGCGAGGTCTAGGAGGGCGAGCGAGGCGGATGCCTTTGAGAAGGCGGCACACAAAAGGATGTCTGCCGACTGGTGAGCCATCCAAACCACTATGCCCGGCCGAAATCGCCGAGCGGTAGAGGTTGACGGTGCGGTATGCCTTGCCCGTCTCAAACAGTGTCGTGAGAAACTCTAGGATCAGATGGAGAGGGGCAGATACGGGATCCACAGACCGTTCCATGCACCAATCAGACCACGAATTCCATGAAGCACGGTAGGCTGATCTCGTACCGGGGGCCCAGGCGTTATCGAGGAGCAGGAGAGTTGATCGCGGAACATTTGGGACAGCCCAAGTTCCCCTGAAAGGAGCCACGCCACAAGAGGCAACTGCCGTTGACGCACAAGATCGTGAGAGTTCCCATCCGGATCCAGAAGGAGGTCCTGGAAGCACGGGATCAACCGGGGATAGTCTATTGACAACTCCAACAGACGAGGGAACCATGGTCTGGATCTCCACAGGGGGTGATCAAAACCAGGCGGCACTCGTGACGAGTCATCTTCGATATCGTGCGGGCGATCATGTTGAACGGGGGAAAGGCATAAAGGCAGCCCGGTGGCCATTCCTGGAGAAAGGCGTCCGTCGCGACCGCTGCCGGGTCCGGCCTCCAGCTGTAAAATTCCGGTAGTTGAGCGTTCAGACGGGACGCGAACAGATCCATCCTGAACCGCCCCCATAGACTGTCCAGGCCTTGGAACACCGAAACGTGCAAACGCCAGTCTCCCGAGTCTCTCAAATGTCTGGAATTCCAATCCGCGTCCGAATTGTCCAGCCCCGGAATGTGTTCCGCTGTCACGGACACATTGTTGAAAAGGCAAAATTGCCAAAAATCTTTCGCTAGCAGAGCCAACATCCTGGACTTGGTGCCTCCAAGGTGGTTGATATAACGTACGGCCGACACGTTGTCCATCTTGAGAAGAACGCAGCAGTTCGCCCGTCCTGGGGTAAGGCTGCGAATCGCGAATGCCCCTGCCAGGAGCTCCAGGCAATTGATGTGCAGGGATCTCTCCGTCTCGGACCATCTGCCTCCTGTGGAAACGTTGCCACAACGAGCCCCCCAGCCGTGTAAGCTGGCATCTGATTCTATTATCACGTCCGGGATGGAACCGAAGATGGCCCTCCCGTTCCAGGCTTCCATGTGGGCTAACCACCACACCAGTTCGTCTCTGGACTCCACGTCCAGCTGTACACGGGATTCGTAGGAATGACCTGCTCGGAGGTGAGAACCCTTGAGCCTTTGGAGGGCACGATAATGGAGTGGGCCCGGGAATATCGCCTGAATGGAGGCCGCAAGGAGACCGATAATGCGTGCCAATTGCCTGATGGATAGATCTTGTACACGCAGAGCCCTTCGAAGCTCCTTTCGGATGGCTCTGATCTTTGAATCCGGCAAGTATAGGAATTGGCGGATGGAATCCACCTGGAAACCTAGGAACTCCATCGACTGTGATGGGTCCAGGATCGATTTGTCCCAATTGATCAAGAACCCCAGGTTTTGCAGTAGATCGATCGTCCATCCCAAATGCGTGAGAAGCTGGTCTCTGGACTGGGACATGATTAAGATGTCGTCCAGGTAAATGATTAAACGCACCCCACGGGTACGGAGGAACTCCATCGGAGGCTTCATGATCTTGGTGAAGCACCATGGCGCCGAGGAAAGGCCGAAAGGCAGACAGGTAAAGCGCCAGCGTCTCCCATGCCAGGTGAAGTGCAGGTAATCCCTGCACTCCAACGCTATCGGGACAGTGAAATACGCGTCCTTCAGATCCAACTTGGCCAGCCAGTCTGACTGACGGAGGAGGTCCCTGAGGCAGTGTATACCCTCCATCTGAAAGTGTTGGTACCGGAGGAATGCGTTGAGGGGGCGGAGATTTATCACCGGGCGGACTCCGCCCCCTTTCTTGGGGACCAGGAAGAGATTGCTCGTAAAGCCTTGAGCGGCGAACGGCAACTCTTCTATAGCGCCTTTCGACAGCATCTCCTCGACTTCTGCCGAGATCATCTCGTCTTGGTCTAGCGGGAGAGACAATTCCCTGGGGACATGAAATTGGACAGGGAGAGAAACAAACTCCAGGCGATAGCCCTTCACACACTGTAGAACCCAAGCGTCTGAAGTAATACTTGCCCACTCTTGGTGGAACAGAGCCAGCCTGCCCGCTACCCGAGCCCGAGTAATATGGGAAGAAGGGGTACTTACCATAAGGGCGTCTTCCCGAAGCGGCACCGCGGGGGTATCTGGAGCCCCAAGGTCTCCCTCTGGCTGGGAAGAAAGGGGGCGTCCTCGGATCCTGGAATCCCCGGGACGGAAAGAAGGAACCTCTTTGGGCACGTGAGGAGCCACGGAAACCACGGCCGGGTGGACGGTTCCTGCTACGCCCGGCCCCTCCGAAAACCTTGGGCGCGAACATGCGCTTCATATTCGCCTGCGCCTTGTCAATGGCCGTAAAGGTCTTAACATACGACCCCAAGTCCTTAACAAAGGAAGCACCGAACAGCATCCCCTCCTCGGAAGGATCAGGCTCCGCCACAGTCATGGCAGCCAGTTTTGGGTCAAGCTTGAGGAGAATTGCCTTACGCCTCTCTGAGGACATGGCAGTGTTCGCATTCCCCAAAAGACAGATAGCTCTCTGGACCCATCCTATGGCAACATCAACATCCAGCATGGAAGTGCCTGCCCGAGCGCCGTCCAGGAGCTCGTATAATTTAGATAAAGGACCCAGGGTGTCCAAGAGCTTGTCCTGGCACCCCTTGAGCGAATAGTCTAAGCCCTTCTTGGGCTTCCAGCCCGATTTGTTCATGAATTGAGCAATCTGAGGGTCGATGTCAGGGGTTTTGCAGGCTGCACCGGGCAGAGAGGGTCTGGGGCATTCCGCCCGCAACTTATTGCGACCTTCTTTGGAAAGGGGGGTGTGCATGCGCCGTGCCACATATTGAGCAATATGGTCCGGGGGAACCCACTCTGCGGACCTAGGGTGACGAAGATCGTCGGGGTCAAATAAGGGGTTGCCCTGAGGGTCAACCAGTGCCTTGGTATCCCCAGTGGGGTTTATCAACTGACTACGGGCAGGGGCGGGTGCCCCAGAAGGGGTCACACCCGCAAGCGGTAAGTCCTCACCCGACTCACCCTCATCAAAGGAGTCATACTCCAGAACGTCTGATTCATCCTCCACACTCCGGTCGGAATCCGACCCATCATCCAGGGCTTTAGCCCGTTTCCACAACCTAGCCTTTTTAGCCCGGCCAGGGGCTCTTTTGCGCGTGGGAGGCGCGCTGTCTGTGACCGCCTCTAGCGTGTCAATCATGGCAGGTAGAACCTGCATCGAGGAGTGGGAGTCGACGTGTTTAGATTTCTCCTTAGCCTTACGGGCCCCCGGCACAGTCGGGGTAGGAGAGGGTAGTCCCATGCCCAGGAGGGCGGGAGTCGCCATGGAAGGCAGCAGGAGAGAATGCAGGGATTGGGAAAAAGAGGATGATACAGCCCCCATGGCTGAAGCAAAAGCCTTCTGCAGGGAAGAGGCCATAGTGGCATCCAGCAGGGCTTGGAATTCCTGGGAAGCAGTAGCCCCCACAGGATTATCTGTATTGAAATCAGTGGGGAGGCCCTCAGGCCCATCCTCCCTCTCCTGCATAGCTAAAGTAATTTACCAGGGGAAACCCAACACAAACAGTTTACAAGTTAAAACAGTGTCAAAAACAGGATTGAAAGGGTTGATTAACCCTGCAGAGTGAAAATAGGAAGAAAAACCTGAGCACTGGTGCACCCCAGGGACCCAGGAGTAAGGTAGAGCGCACGGCAGCAGAATGGAACGACCGGGGGTAAGGACCGCCCTCAAGATGGCCGCCGCACGTGCAGGGAGCGCTCGTGGCCTGCAACCCGGCGGGGGAAGGGGCGCGCGCCCCTCCCCGCGCGGGCAGCCCGCGAGCGAGCCGGGAAACACGCTGACAGCCGCGGCAGTACCAGAGAGAGCCGCGGCTGAAAGCCGACCTGGGAATAGAAGGCACCCGCCGGCCGGCAGAGCGGTCGCGGCGGGCGGAGTGAGGGAGGGGTGGGTGGGAGCACCAGCGCAGGGGACAGAGTAGGAGCTGCAAGAGGCAGCTCAGCAGATATAAAACACAGAGGAATGAATGTGAACAATCACAGTGCAATCTCAAACAACCATAAGAAAAGCACCATAATAGTACAGCATAACAACCATGTAAATATAAAACACAGCAAATAAATACAATGGACCAAGCAAAGTACTTAGCTGTCTGAGGAAGCAGCAAAGAAAGAGGGGGATTGTGGGAGACACAGGCCTTTTATAGTCACTTCCTCTGTTATGTGATTGGTTGCCTGTGTATCTATGCAGTTTTTTCTTTCATTTTGACAATATTTATATTCCTCTATCTTTGCTGCTGAGGAAATAAAGAAAGAGTTATGCATAATATGAGCCTCCGTGTCTTTAATAAAATTAGAGAAATAATTTGTTCTGCAGTAAGAGAGGCCAAATTGCACATAATTGCTCATGTGTTTATGGTCTTTTTCAAATCCTTGGTTAAAAAAATAAAAATAAATAAAAAAGCCCCTATGGTGTCACAGACACAATTAACCTCTTCCGATCACGAAGGCAAACAATGAAGGCCAAATGGTTCATGAAATAAAACTGCTACTCTGGCTGGCTTGGTGCCTTGCAGCAGTCTGAGAGAAGGGATGTAACATGTTGATTAATGAGACATGGCATTTATTAAAATGATTGGGGTCACAGGAGCAATCCTGGACTTCTACAACAGCCAAGTTTAACAAAGTTTATTGTAAAAAGGGCAGAACAAAGCACGTGATGTTACAGACTGTTTAGCTGCTGGGGAACAGTAATCTTGCTTTCCGCAGATACATTTTCCTTCTTTTTGAATCAAAACAAAAAAAATGTATGCACCTTGGAAACTAGAATAAACACATAAGCTTATATACTATACACTAGAGCTACACCAAATGGTTGAAATAATAGACAATGTAAACAATCAGATCTACCTGCTGCTAAACTAGTGTTCAGTTCTCTCCCTAAAACACTTGTGATTCTCGAGCGATTATCCAATGTGGCTCAAAAGAAGCTGGACTTTTATTTCATGTGCTAATACGGTCAGCATAAAGTGAATGGTGATGAGGGAGTGCCTGCAAAATATTTACTGTTCCTCAGAAATGTATTTAAAAACATTTTTTAAATTGTTTAGCTGATTTGCTGACTTGGACAAAATGGATATTGCTAATGCAAAAAGGCAAGCACTTGATATTTTTCTCAGATAGAAGGGGAATATGCGAGGGGCATCTTGGCACTATAAAGCTCCCCTTTAACTAACTGACTAATAATCTAAGATAAACAATAATAACATCGTAAAATCAGCAATCTACACAATAGCTTTACACAATGTCCAGGCTATAAGAGAAAGAAATGTTTAAGGTTTTAAATTGCAAATCTGCAATTTGCAGGGGGAGGGGGGAAACACAAATGCAAGAAACTTTGTAAAGCAAGTGGACATGCAAAGTATACCATTCATTAGAAGAATTTGCATCTTAATCATTATCAATATAATTACTTGCATACTTTACCAAACATCCTACTATACTACCTATTCTCCGCACTTCTACCATAGTCACAGTAAAATGTCAACCTGCCCACATCCTATAACCAAGCCATAACCTGAAATATTCCTGAAGATGAACTTCTGAACATTCGGTCTACCTACAGCAATTTTAGGTGGTTGACACGAGTTTGACATAGTTTGGTAACCACTTGGTGCCTAGCAGCAACATAACCACTATAATTAAAAAGGACTCAAAGCTCCTTAACTTTATACAAAAGTCACAACATAAATAGTGGAACCAACCTGAGCACTTTGTGATGAAGACTGTATTTTAATAGAACCCTTCTTTGTTCTCGCTTCTGATGGGGCAGAAATGTGATTTAGTAGCTTTACTGAAGAGGTAATGCATTTGAGGTCACCATTTTCTTGGTTTCCATTCTGGAATGTGGACAAGACCGACGCGCTATCCGTTTCATCCAGCTGCAAAGGCTTGCTATTGGGTTTCTCTCTGTGATACTGTAAAGAACCAAAGCTATTCTTCTGAACACCATCTTGAATAGAAGACTGGGCAGGAAGACTACTGGTGGTGTTCTGTCTTCTGAAGGGTAGTTTATAGCTGTGAGTATGTGACTTCTGTAGGAAAAACTGAGAGGGTCTCAATAAGTGTTCATTTGATTTCCCCAAATTCTTACTGAACTCATTTAAGTAATCTGAATTGCCTTGAAGACCAAAAGGTAAAGCACTATCAACACTTCTAGATCTTTTACGGTCATCTGGATGAATTCTATTTCTTCTGGCTGATCGGCCTCTTCTTTGTGCAGGGGTGTTGGAATCAAATTTCTCTATCAGTTCATCCACTGCAGGAATGCACCCAGTATCAATATCTCGGCCAGTGCCAGGCACAAACGGAATGTACCGTCTATTTTGATGGCGGTTAACATTATCCGCGTACAGTGCATCTTCTTGCTCCTCCAGCAAAAACCTTTGCAATGAATGAGATGAGGTTGCAGTTGAGGAACAGGAGGACCTGCGTGACCTTGACCCCTCAAGAACTGGGCCTGCAGAATCCTGTCTTCTGAATTGAAGAACGTCTGGCCTTGCCTTTCTGGTTTCGGAAAGAGCATTAAAAAGCTGCTGTGTGGGGACACTACTAGTAGAAATCGATTCATTAGTTATATTTTCACTTGGGCTACTTAAAACACTTACATTAGCTGGTGGGTTGTTTTGGTTTTCCTCCTTTGTAGAGAAGATTTTTGAGCAAAAGTATTGTAACAAATGAATCTGCTGAATCAAAAATTTTTGTGTTTGATTTTAAACTCCATTTTATAGAAATCAAAAGATTTTTTCTATTTTAATGTCATGGTTACTTTATGTAAAAACTCAATTCCTCCATATTTTCACAGTTTTCTGGTAAAAGTTTGAATTCGGGGTTTCTTTACCACAACAAACTTCTTTCCTTCTGTGAATTTGCTGCTGTACAGTCTAAAATTCAGTTTTGGAGTAGTTTAATGATCGCTAAGGCCATCAGGAAAAGGTGATCTTCAGTGTATTTTCTCTAGTATTATATTTATGTCTTAACCTTTTACATTCAGTGAGGTGATAGGTTCTAGGTCTTCAGGTAAGCCTCAAGTACCTCTTAACATTTACATATATCATTAAATCTGTCCATGTCTAATTATTGTTCTACGTTACTAGAATGAGAAACCAAGGCTAATCATCAGGAACCCAAGGCACGCTCCCCTCTCCTGTTTTATTCCCCAAGGGTCAATTGTCCTTGGCCCCTTTAATTTTTCTTTATACTGACTTCTTGGTAAATATTCCTCTTTTGATTCCACTACCACTTGTACGCTGATGTCATCAGATTACTTCCTCCCCGGACCTCTACCCTGCCGTCCTGCAACGTGTCACTGCTTGCCTTTCTTCCATCTCTGACTGGATGTCCTCACGCTTTCTGAAACTTAACCTCTCTAAAACTGAACTCCTTGTCTTTCCTCCTCCTAATACTGATCCTCCTCTCTCGCTCTCCCTTCAAGTCAGTGATATCCACATAAGTCCATCCCTGCAAGCGCGCTGTCTTGGCGTCATACTTGACTCTGGGCTCACCTTTGAGTCTCACATCCAGTTTGTTGCCAAGTCCTGTAGGTTTCAACTCAAAAACATAGCCCGCATTCGCCCCTTTCTTACGCAAGATGCTACCAAGGAGCTTGTCCATGCTCTAGTAATTTCCAGCATGGATTACTGTAACCCTCTCCTGATTGGTCTCCCCAAAAGCCGTATTGCCCCGCTACAGTCTGTCATGAATGCTGCAGCTAGACTGATCTTCCTCTCTAGTCAGTCCTCTCACACCTCACCCCTGTGCCAGTCCTTACACTGGCTCCCTGTATGCTATAGGAGTCAATTCAAAGTGCTAACCCACACATTTAAAGCACTGAACAATTCTAGCCCCACTTATATCTCTTCACTAATCCATAGATATGCCCCTCCTCGTACCCTCCGCTCTGCCCGTGACCACCTCCTGACCGCTGCTCGCATCCATACGGCCAACTCGCGCTTGCTGGACCTCTCGCGGGCGGCTCCTCTCCTATTGAATAGCTTGCCTACTGCCATCAGACTCTCCCCTAGTCTTCAATCATTTAAGAAGGGCCTTAAAACCCATCTCTTCAGGAAAGCTTATGGCCTCCCAGAGTAATCTCTACCTTACATACCTGTCTCCTGCTCTCTCCTATGGGACAGTGCTTTGCTTTCTCCTCCAGCTCTGCTTCACTCCTACTTGATATTCCATATCCTAATGTTTCGAAAAACCCTACCTCCTATAGTCTGTAAGCTCGTTTGAGCAGGGTCCTCTTCAGCCCTTGTTCCGCACTTCCGGTGCCGGCATCCCTACGCGGGGCGCGAGGGAGCTGAAGAGGAAGCACTGAGTGCTCCCTCGCGCGCCGGCCAGGCAGCCCGCCCAGTGACCTGCCGGCCAGGAGCCCAGCAGCACCACTGGACCCCAGGGAATCCCCCCAGCACTCCAAAGGTAAGGAGGCTGGGTGGATTAAATTTGAAAAAAAAAATGTGTGTTTGTGTGTTTGTGTGTGTGTGTTAGTGTGTGTGTGTGTTAGAGTGTGTGTGTGTTAGAGTGTGTGTGTGTTAGAGTGTGTGTGTGTGTTAGAGTGTGTGTGTGTGTTACTGTGAGTGTGTGTGTGTGTTACTGTGTGTGTGTTACTGTGTGTGTGTGTTACTGTGTGTGTGTTACGGAGTGTGTTTGATGTCTGTTAGTGAGTGTTTGTCAGTGAAAGTGTATGTTTTGTAAGTGAGTGTGTATGTATGTCTGTCGCTGAGTGTGTCTCTGTCAGTAAATGTGTGTGTCTGTTAGCTAGTGTGTATGCGTCTGTTCGTGAGAGTGTGTGTGTGT
>OW240914.1:66802268-66867845 GCA_933207985.1 Pelobates cultripes | reverse complement strand
CTGATGTGATCTGGGTGTCTGTAGTGGTCCTTTAAGTGTGTGTGCATACTGCGGTCGCAGCCCTGCAACCCCTGCGACCAGGTGCCCGCCACCATGTGTTGCGACCCCGACCTGCGCCGAGTAAGCGCGGGGGGGGGGGCGGGGGCTCACGGATCAATTTTTGCACCGGGGCCCCATGGGTCATGTGTACGCCATATATATATATATATATATATATATATATATATACACACACACACACACACACACACGCACACACACACACACACACATATATATATATATATATATATATATATATATATATATATATATATATATATATATATACACACACACACACACACACCCCATGGTAAGGATACTCCTGGCATCATAACAACAGGCTGTTGTGGTTATCATGCTTGGACTCACTCTTTAAACATGTTCAGTCCCCTAATTCCTGCAGATAATACATTGTATCACTCATTGGCACACTGCTGGGCGAGACAGTGTCATCTCGTGTCCTTCAACAGAGAACACACAATAGAGCCTTGGCAGAGAAATTAATTTCATAAATATCCCACGCCTACCTATGTCCTTGTGAATGCTTTCCTATGGACTGCTGAGTGCGCTCGCGGCTCTTGCCGCGCATGCGCATTCAGCCGAAGAGGAGGAGAAGAGGGAGGAGAGGAGGAGGAGAGTCCCCCGCCCGGCACTGGAGAAAGAGATAAGTTTAACCCCTTCCTCTCCATCCAGCCTGGCGGGAGGGGGACCCTGAGAGAGGGGGCACCCTCAGGGCACTATAGTGGTCCTTTAATGCCCATTGAAAGCCAGGTTTATTGTCAAAATTTACAGTCTTTCAGCCATTTGCAATGAAGAAAAAAACCAAAAAAATTAAATAAAAATTTTCAGTTGAATTTGGGGAAACCACTTGAAGCATCCGTTGTGTTTAGCTCTTTCAATTGCTTTTGTTTGATTTATTCATTGCAAACAGCTGAAAATCTGTGACTTGACAATGAACCAGATTTCAATGTGGGTTGAATAATTTTAAATACAACTGTAGATCAACAATTAAGGTAGATTGTTATAGTGGTACTGTCATGGCCAAATCCTGTTTTCTTTTTTTTATAACCCCCCTCCTAACTTACATCTAATTGTCCCCTTAGTTACCCCCAAATGACCCTAAGTCCCCCATCTTTTCTATTTTTGCATTTTTATTTCATGCCCGGACCTAGGTCCTGGGCGCCACCATCTTTGTGTGGGTAGATGAAGTCCCTGTGGGACACGACATCTGCCCACACGAGATAGCACTGTGAAATTCCCGCGCATGCCCAGTTAAACACTTGGGAATGCGAATGGGAATTTCATCTATTCATTCATTCGTCAGAAAGATGAATAAATGAATAGAAATTTCAAACGAATGAATGAAGACCTCTTAATTCGCTTGTTTGGTTTATTACAAGGATTGAGCTACCGGCAGCAGCTCCCTCCTTGTAATATGTAAAAATAGAAGCGTCGGGGAGCAGTGCTTCCTGCCACTAATATCCTCCATCACTCTATGGGGGTCAATATGACACCCATAATACCCCCATAGGGGCATGTTTACTAAACAGTGAGAAGCCAGTGGTCCTCCAGAAGGTGGGGGTCCTATTGTCCTCTTCACCCCCGCCCCAGCCCCCATCCATGGGCTACAGGTGGGGGCTAAATGTAAACTCCCCAGGTGACTAGGGGTCCCCAGACCCCTATTCACCCTCTCCAGCCCCCAAAAAAACAAAAAACCTACCCCCCTCACCCTAAAAATAGTAAGGGGGAACAAGAAAATGAAATACCTGTAAAAAAAAAAATAATAAAAAAAAAATAACTTGCCATTTCACTTGTCTTTTTTCTAAAATCTTTGTTTCAGTCCCAAAAAAGGCTAAATAAAAATCCATAATATACGTCACAACTGTTAAAAGTTAAAAAAAAAAATAAACCTGAGCGCAAAAAAAAATAAAAAATAAAAAACAGATGCAAAAAATAAATTAAAAAAATCCCATCTTCACCAAGCGAGGGCACCATGCAGACTGAGCTCCACAGGGCGGGGAAAGACTTATAAAGCCTTCCCACGCCCTGCAATTTAGGTCTTTCAGCCTTTTGGTAGACAGCGCCCTAATACCTTGGCACGAATAAAATCGGAGTTTCATTCATTAGAATGAAATTCCGATCCGAACAAAGTCCCAAATTGCGTCCTAACACAAAATGAAGAAACTGTTCTCATTCTGTTAGGGCGCATTTCAGTAGGGTCGCTGGCGTTCTGTCTAAATGACAGGACGTTTGGGAATACGGACAGGAAGCATCGTGGGAACAGGGAGGAAAGTTGTGAATTGTGGGAAAATTTCTATGACCACAGGAAACGGAGCACACTTTGCGCCTCTGCTGGTCATAGCTGGTCAGGCGTAGGAATCCTCCATAAGACAAATGGTCCCTACTTTGTTTTATGTTTTAAAGAAAACTAGAGCAGACAGGAAGAATTGAAGAACAGATCCTGACAGAGGGAGATTAGAGGAATTGATTAAAGAAAGGTAAGTTCGGCATGACAATGCTGCTTTAAGAAGCGAGATCACATCAGTGTGCTCAGCAAAAATGGCTGGTAAACCACATATGGCCACAGACTGTGTGTAGAATGTAGATTCAGATTACCAGAAAGAGAGGGAAAAACCACAAACACTACAATCTCAGAGAGTTTACAGAACCTCTAGAACAGAACTTCCAGGTAATTTGCAATAAAAGTCTACAAAAAAACAAAACAACTAATGTGTTCTTACTGACAGATGAGACGACGATCAGCCTGTACCACATTAACAGAGAGAAGAAAGGTGGCAAAATAGTTTGCATTAAATACTATCGATGTTACGGAACACGGTAATGGTGGTGTTTTTGTTTTGGAACCCGACTGCCAACAGAACATGCTCACTAGTTGTTGTGAATGTTGGTAACACCAACATGATGAATCCTGAGGTGTACAGAAACATCAAATCAAATGTTCAGAATTTTTATCGCCAAAAATTGCCACATCATTCACCCAAGCATAATGCAAACAAGCCTGTCAGAACATCACCAGTTACTAATGATATAACAAGACCTACCAGATTTTCAAATATTAAATCAAATGCCTCCAGGTACTAAATACCACTATGTATAATTTATTTCAATGGGTTTAAAATTGAGATCTCCTAAAAAAAAAAAAAAAAAAAAAAAAAAAAAAAAAAAAAAAAAAAAAAAAAAAAAAAAAAATTACACTAGACATTAAAAAAGCAATCCCTGCATAGCCAGCAGTGTATATATGTAAATGGCAACTAACTGAATGTAAGACTACAATGATTTAATTAAGAGGGAAAAAAAATACAAAAAAATAAATAAAAAAGACTGGCTTTGGGTCAGTGTCCAAAATGAATAAAGATTAGAATATTTACAGTCAGAATCTATAAATGTCAGCATTGTTTCACTTCAAAGAGTTTACAAGTAGCCAACAAGGATATACATTTCTCCCAATCAGGATACCTAATGTGATCAAAAGATAATTTTGGTTTCAAGTATGTATAAATATTTCATTAAATAATAATGGTGTTGTTCCAAATTGAAACTTTCTCTAGTGATAAACTACAACTCTCTGCACTCTAAGTAGCTATTTTCTGAATAAGACACTTCGTCAGACTAGTCGGTTGGTGAATTCAAAGTCAATCTCCTGTGCTTTTTTTTTTTTTTAGCTAATGATTAAATGTTTCAATCTTCTCTGTCCCAGAGTACATTGTCAGACTGCACTTCAGACCTCTCAACACCAAACCAAAAGAAAAAGTAAATTAAATGCATCAGACTGAGAAGAAAAATATATTTCCTTATTTTAACAAACTCTCATGAGCCAATACATATTAGTTGGTAAAATAAAAGTATACTTTGTTAATTTTAATAGAGATCTAAATCGCATTGATATTTATTAAGGAAAATACAGCCTTTACAATGCAAATAAAAGCATTTAGAACGGTGATAGGACCCAAAACATCTGAATAAATACATTTACGTAGCACACTGCACACATATTGCGCTCTATTCTTTGTTAGGTTTGCTTGATAGAATATATATATATATATATACACACACACACACACACACACACACACACATATACATACATACATACACACACACACATATATATATACACACACACACACACATACACACACACACACACACCAAAGCTGTGCCTTTTGTCAAGCAAAGGAAAAATACAAAAAACAAAAATGGTTTGTGTTATCTTGACTTGTTGGAATTTCAGTGAAGAGATTTTATGAGCATTTTTCATAAAGAGGTTATCAATATGAAAGGCTCATTGGGGGAAGAACTGCTTTTAGGCAAGGTCATGTATAAACATCAGTAAAAAGACAAACCCAAATTGACATTTAATCCTCTATTTTTGTTTTTTTTGACATTCATTATTATGGAGCAAAAAAAACCAAAAACAACATATATACATACAACCAAAAGTACATATAGGAAAATTACTTAACCAGTGAATTAGCAGCTTCCCAAAATGACCCTTCCCAATTGGTTAAACGTTAACAGGTGGGTAGAAAATACAGAGAAATTTTCTCTGTCTTCATTATTTTGGGCATGCATATTTGAACATAAGCTTGCAAAGACATTTCAGCAAAATTAGATACGTAATAAATCGTTACAGGTTTAGCATAAATCGTCATATGGTAAACCAGCACTTTTTAGAATAGTAAATCGGGTTAGACTAATGGGAGTCAGATATGGGTTAGAGTAGCATAAAGCGTCGCTAGGAAACAACGGACTATGCAAAGTGTCACACATAACGTCATATCAACAAATAACCACCTATATTGTGTTGAGTGGGTCATAAATGCATGTGAGTGTACTTCACGTGGGCAACCTACAAAGTTAATCATGCATGCAAGAGACAATGATAAAATATCAGAAAAATAGCTGACCCTTAAGCTATGATCAGATAGAATTTGTTACGGGGAGCAACGCAATAAAACAGAGTAAATGTGTGGTTGAGGAACATTCCTCTGGGAGGCTGCCCAACCCAAATATAAAACATATGAAAACCGGGACAAAAAGAAAAATGTAACTAGGCCCTCCAGCAAGAGTATAATTTCGCTTACAGACACATGTAGCTAAATTAAGGGGCTACCCACTTGATCTCAGGTTTGTCAGCCCATGCCCTGTCTAGATAGTGGCAGAGACACAGTCTGCAGCTTACTGCTATATTGCCGCAGAAACCTCAGATTCACGTCACGCCAGCTCCAGGCCTGTATCGGAGCCATCACCCGTGCTCCAATATCCTGGACCTGAAGTCCATGGGACTCTTTCTTGTGTGCTGCAACATCGGTGGTTGGTATCGCCTCTGTGGCAGGCCCGCCAAGGATGTGAGCGGGTCTTCTTCGTTAAGTTCTCCGCCCAGGAAGGATCCTCCACAGAGATGCAACATGGGTTCGTGTGGAACATTGGTCACCCACCAGCCGGTGGGGTTGATGTAAGCAAGCTGTAGATTGCAGAGCTATCTGTGCCAGGAAGCTTTCAATTAGCTGATATTTAGCCTGGGGAACTCCCTGTGGTGAGCAGCGCCATGCGGTCTGTCTAGGAAGGTAGGCATCCCTGCCCATATGAGCAACCTCCACAGCAGGGGCTTTCAATGCTTTCCTATGGAGAGGTCTAATGTGTGTGCGCGGCAATGCAGCGCACGCACATTAGTTCTCCCCCGCCGGCGGCCACATACGCACGATCGGTCTCTCCTGCCGGATGACGTAGTCAGGGGGAGGAGTGTGGGCGGACCCGAAATCACCGTCGAGGGTCTCAGGTAAGTCACTGAAGAGGTTTCCCCCCCTTAAGCAACATGGGATGGGTGGTGGGAAGGAGAGGGTACCTGCAGTGCCAGGAAAACTGTTTGTTTTCCTGGCACTGGAGTGTCCCTTTAATATCTGGGCATATCATCCTTCCCTATAAAAGGACACTGTAGTCACCAAAACAAATATAGCTCATTGAAGTGGTCTTGGTGCATTGTCCCTGCCCCCCTTAGTCCTGCAATGCAAGTCATAGTTTTAGGGAAACTGCAATGATTACAATGCAGGACTAAGACTGCCTCTAGTGGCTGTCAGACAGCAACTGGAGGCGCTTCCTTGATTCTAACAAACTATTGGTCTGTACAATCCCCACAGGAAAGCATTGAAGCAAGGGGGTGGGCCTAATGCACTCGCAGCGCTTGCCACACTTGCACATAAGGCTCCCCCCATTGGATGACGGAGGAGGTGGTGGATCGCAGACCCAACACTGAGGGACATCGACGGTAGAATCTGGTGAGTAAATAAAGTTTTTTGTTTTAATCCTTTAATTGCTGAATTTCTTCATCCTAGATTTGGTTTCATACTAGATCACATTTAATACACTGGATCATAATTATAAACTACATTGCTCGAAGTGCCATCTTGTTGAGAAAAGCTGTGTATTTGCAAACCTAGCACAGTTTGCAGCACGATTATGTGCATGATATTTCTGTGTTTATCCAATCAGTGGGCTTCCTAATAATCCCACTGATTCCCAATATATTTTTGTTGTTGTAGGTTTGGGGGTTGTATGAAGGTCAAAATGTTTTTTTGTTTTTTTTTTAGAAAGGTTAATAACAAAGAGATATAAAGAAGAATAGAAAGATATATCAAGAACATTAACTTAACATAGACACCAAAATATGCTGCATATATTCAAAATACATTTTTAAAGAATAATTTACAGCATTAAAATGGGACGTTCTAATTGTCTATATATAGAATGCAAGACAAAACAATTAACACTAGCAGCACTGCAGAAGACAATGATTGGTGTGTTGCCAAAACATCTGATGTACCAAACCCTTTCAACGCGAATGTAGGGCTATTCTCCTAGATTTTCCTCACATTGTGATTAACAAAATATTTGCCTCCTATTCCAAAGGAAACAGCCTATGCAGAGCCAAAATGACATAATTAATGTTAAGATAAATACACACATCATGCATACCGGTACATTTTCAAGCAAATTGTTATCTTAGTCACCACTTCTCAAAACAACTGCAACCTAAGAGCTTATGGGTACAAAACAGCAGTCGGTACCAGTGATTTTTTTATTTATTTTTACGGCTACAGGAGCGAAGAAAACAAATTCAGCCACGGAGCACTGACAGGTTTGGAAGAGCCATACTAGACTTCTGGTCCTATGATATACATATTTGACCTATCTATATAATTTAAAATATTTTATTTATGACTCAGAATCTTTCATGACTGTTGGATGGATTCATTTGTTTAAAAAAAAATAAAAAATAAAAAAAATCAGTTTTTGGACAGAGTAATCCTGGCATGACAACTCCCTCAAAATAGGTTCTCCCTATTTTTTTTCATGCAGACCTTACTCAAGCAACCCTGCTTGTCACTCCAGTAAGCAAAGGTATACCACTGGCTAATCCCTACTGACTTTCTGATTAACACGAGTTAAAGGCCTACTTCTACCACAACTAAGCTGTATTTCTACCTTCCACTACGGAAAGCCTTCAAAAGAAGATGTTCCACAACACCAATGTAGGTGCTCTCACTTAGTGCCAGTACAAACCCCATGATTTAACAGGCAACACTTTCACACAAACATTCGGGTCCTTATAGCCAGCACATTTGCCTTTTCTTCGTTCTTAATTCCATCTCCCATCAATCTTCTCAGAGACAAGCCTTCATTTACCCCAACTCCAGCCCTAGCGGATATGCCTTTTCAGTCAACCACAACATTCTATCTCTGAAAATGAAGGAATTGCATATTCCTGGAAAAAAATTTAGAGCTTTGTTTGGCCACCACTCGTTACACTGGCCATACTGTAAAATCCTGTTAGAAGCTCCTGCAATATGTAACTGGATATTTTAACAGTTGCCCCTTCTTAATGTTTTCACCTACATCACAATAATCCTAAAACGTGGACAGGAATTTGAGCTCCCATCTCGTAATAAACCCATATCCTTCCTTAAAGCACTTTGGCTTGCTGAAAGGTGTTATGTATGAAGAGTGTGTTTTTTTTATTTCATTTTTATTTCAGTTTCTTCATGGTTTAGTTGGCTCAGTGAAACTAAACTCAAGAGGCAGCAATTTCCCAGAGGACCTGCCATACAAAGACTTCTAATTGAGCTGATTGGACAGCCACAGAACGTCTGGGCGGAGTTAGAAGGGGAGGGCTTGTAGAGGCAGAGAACATGAAAATGCAAGCTGTTTTTACATATAACCCCAATGAAAAAAATTTACAATTAAATGAATGCAATTCATTTAATTTAGGGTGCATCTACAAACTAGTGATTTTTAAAATTTATTTTGTATTTGGGCAGTAGAGTGTCCCTTTAACATCAGTGCTATGTTCTATGATAAAATGTTGGCCATGAGCTGGCAAACACAAAACCCCCGCAGGTAGGATGGGCCCAAAGCCCAGGACAACTTGAAGGCTTATCAGTTTCTTACACAGCACAGATACTTCTCCGATCCATAGATGCAGTGAGAGCATTTAATCTATTCTTTACTCGCCATCACCTTAGTTTCAAGCGTAGACTCCTTCAGTGGACTGCTGCCATATACTATAACCCTATCTTTAGGATATTCGTCAACGGCTTCTCTGTGCAACACTTCACCATCACCAACAGAACCTGGTATAGACATGCCCTACTCCTCTGTGCACCTTTTCATTCTGCCGCATGTATCATTTCAAACATTGGGAAGACAAAGTGACATTAGTGGGGGTGACAACAAGGATTGAATAAGTCTAAACCAAAACAATTCTAAGGTGAACATGTAATGACATCTCCTTACCATAAAAATATTAAATTTACTTTATGAAATATCAACTACTTACCTCCTGTTGGGTTCTTGGATGCCAAAATTAACACCACCTCCCCCCCCCCAACCTACTTTTCTCCTGCCTGTGCATGATTAGTCTTTCTTATAAACTTTATCAAAGCGGGGTACACCTCCTCCATGGCACTGATAGGCTGACTTTACTGTTAGCACATTAGCCTTAGAATGGGTGGCACAAAGTGATATCATTAAAGCATAGTGCAAGACATGCATGTGACAGAACTATCACAGCAACTACAGGGCATGAGCTGTAACTACTGTGAAGAACAGCAATAATTTCCCCCTTCTCTAACCTATTACTCAATTATTGGCACACAGGTCTACGTTGATAATTGCTTGACAGGTGAAGGGAGAGATTATACCTTCTTTTTCATAAGACCTACACTTTTACTAGGAATGCTCTTTCATTTCGATGTGAGTATTTAAATATTAACGGTGTTCTTATTTAACCTTGGGAAGTCCACCCCCTGTTTGCAAATATTATTCATAGTTATAATACAAACACTGGAGACATTTTAATCGTTCGATAATATGTGAGTCATTTTTACAAAGGGGAAAAAAATGTGCCCTTGTTTACCATCCTCAGGAGCTCATTTTTTAATACAAACTGCGGTTTAGTTGAAAACGACAATTTGTGGTTGGAATGTGTATCCTGTATGAGACCTGCGGTGTTGAACTGCAACATCTTATTTGTATCATGGTTTTTGCGGCAATTAATTATATTAATAACATCCCTTTTTATTTCAGTACAGAGAGTGAGTGTTGCATTGTAATCTTTAGAATCGAAAATGTAATAGCCAAGAAGGACTGAGGTGTTTGCATTTCTTTCTTGACTCAAGCATAATTTTTCATAACTACATTTTCAGTGCATTAAAAAAAAAAAAAAAAGTCAGTCAAAGCCAGCATAACAACGTGCACATCTGATTAATCAAACAATTTTAGTGTTAAAAAATTAACTCTGGCAGGGCTGATGTCATACCCAAATCTGTGCTGCCCTGTACGGATCAGTAGAAAGGATAAGGTGGGTGGGTGGGGGCATTGGCAGCCTGCTTCCTATTACTGATTGGCAACACTAGAGAAACTCGTTCTGCCATTAATTCAGCATACCAAAACCATAAGAGAAAATTAATGAACACAAGTCGAATCATTCCATCTAGGAAAAACCCAAGTTCCTAAAAAACAGAATTTAAAGAAAACTTTAAATTAAGTCTGACTGATGTAAAAAAAACAAACAAAAAAAAAACAAAAAAAAAAAACTACTACTACAAAAAAAATAAATGAATAATTCTATGTTCTACATACAATTAATTGTCTAAGGTGAATGCACATAATGAGTTGGCCTCTTTCTAACAGCCAAAGTGTGTAAATTCACAGCCTGAGAATCGTGACTCTGACCCCGGATTATTGTCTCATGGACTTTCCATATATCTTCAAGTCTCTCAAGCAGACTTAAAACCAACATGCAAAGAGGCAAAGGATTTAATACAGGCCTAACACCAGAGATTACTGCCTGTCTGTATACACTTTTTGCATTTTTAACGGCATATGTTTTGTATGTTTTGGTATATTCCTCCCTCCAGCTAAAAACAAGTTCAGCAAGTTTGAAATATTTGGCACAGAGTCTTGACACATATTCACAGTCAGTGCTGGCAGGAAGACATTTGTAGTCATTTCCAAGTGCTGTTTTTTGGGGGTTGGTATTTTTTTTTTTGTTAAAAACTTTTCTGAAATATTTTTTTTCCCCTCAGAAATCCTTTGCATTAGTAGAATGCCTGTGATGTGTACATACTGCTACTGTCAACCACCTGCTCTGGAAAAATTTACTAAAGAAAAATACAACTGCAATTTTGAATTATGAAATAAAATAAAAAAATAGAATAATCTTTCCAACCAACAACAAGATACAAACAATACAATATTAAAACAAGTAGGAAAAGTGTGCAGACTAAGGAATAACAAAAAAATTTTTAAAGGGAATCTAACGATCTTTAACCTCATGATTGGTGAGTGGGCACAACATTGCACTCTAAGGGTAAATACAAATTATTTACCAAAAGTGTAAATTGGTTATACTAAGTACACCTCTGCATGCAAAGACAATGGCTTTACACCCAGAAACGACCCCCTTCCTACTGTACGTTACAGTGAACCCTATATTAAATGGTTCCTGTCTGTAGAATGATTTAAAGGAGCCAAAGTGCAAGAGTGATACATTGAAGGTATTCCATAAACCATATAGCCAAAACAAAGAGCAAAGCTTTGCATTCTCTAAGGCTTATTTATTATTATTATTATCATTTATATAGCACCAGCAATTTCCGTAGCGCTGTACAATGGTATGCATTTTATCTACAATTACACTAATAATGACCAAATAATTGTATGTACTATTAGTACCAAGCATATGTTCCCTATTACCTGAAATTAAGTTATTTTGAAATGATCACACCCTTTTCTTCTGAGGAATTAGGAATCTAATGATTCATGAGATGGGGGGGAAGAAGAGATTCAGGAGGTGCCCAAAGTTCAGGAATGCAAAGAATGTTATTGGGAGCCCTTGGATCATCCCCACCCCTGTAGAAAATGGGTATTGTCTTTAGATTCCTCTAACAACCATGCTGCAAAGAACAGGCTGATGAGTGCAGATTTAACCTGTTCATCACAGCCAGGTCACAATAAGAAACTTAAGGTTCTAATGACACTGTTTTAATGACATGTTACGAACACAAAACAGCACTACCCCCTCCATTGTATCCACCATTACAGCTTTACTGATCCACAATATATCTGTTACACATAGTATAAAAGGCAAGAATCACAGTGTAATCGTAAATCCTTCTTTAGAATAAGAAAAAAAAAAAAAAAAAGTGTTGACACTAATTTCATAAATGATCCTATAAACATTAGGCTTGTGCATGGTGGAAACGTTTGGGTCAGGACCTCCAACACACATTCAACTGATGGTTCGGTAAGGCCAAATATCATCCATGAAAAGCTATTCAGATGAAATAAAAAGGGCACAAAAATGAGCCAAAAAGCATTATGTACATATGTTGCAAATAAACGAATAGCGATTCAAACTAACATGCTTGGCCACTACACCAGCCAATTGCTCAGTTATACGTCTGTACGCTTTGGAGATCGTCTGTACGGCTGAATTCCCTATAGGCGTAAATTTAGATCAACTGCAATTCTGCTGAAACCAATCGCACAAATCGAATAAATACAATTTAACGGTTTATGGAACCTCTCAACTATGTGTAGCTGATCATGGTACGCTAAAGGTAACTAGCCAACATTAAAACTACATATCAAGAGAATGTTAGCTCAGCCAGCAGGAAAGGAAAACATTAGCTCGACAACAACACAGCACATATCTATGGAATGCCAACCCAGCTAAAGGGAAAGAAAACGTCAGACCTTCCAAAAACAGAAAGCTACTGTTGCGATTACAATTAGTTACTCTACTCTGATTGATGATTACATAATGGAAGATCTTTCTCCCATAAAAGATTCTTGATTACTAACACGAGTATAAAAACTAAACCACATGGCTAACAATCAGAATTTAAAGCCCATTAAAGTGTGATAGAAATTAATTAATTTACAGGTGCCATTAATCCATGTTTGATTAAACAGATTCATCAAATGAGAAAGCAGAACAAAGGAACATGTTCACATGGAATCTCGGTTATTGTGGGCCTCTGTAGGTAGACAGCAGGCAAGCTGGGATGGGCGGTAGGTGGGCCTCATGAAACCAGAAGTGTGCTATTCGAAGAGTTACAGTGGAATGTAGGGCATTAGAAGCGATTGTATGATTGAAGTATGAACACATTGTCAGTTATGTGGGTGCCCATTCCATGGCAACAGAAATAACTTTCACATTGGGTGACATTATTTTTACTCAAAGACTCAAAGTACTTAAAGGAACACTATAGCATTAGAAATACAAATATGTATTCCTAACAGTATAAGGTCCCTTTCCCTAGTGACGAGTTCCCCCTCCCCCCCCAACCATTCAGCAAAAAAAAAAAAAAGATTAAAAACCCTTTTTTTTTTTTACTTATTTCCAGCAGTGAGGCTCCCTTGGCATTGCTTAGCGCTCCTAACTCAGCGACATCACCGAGTAGGCATGGCCTTCTCCTCCGATGGTCCAATGCAGCGCTCCTCATAAAGGAGGATTGGGGACCTAATGCACGTGTGGCGAACGCGTGCAAACTTTGCCGAAGGAAAGCATTAAATAAGTGCTTTCCTATAGGACTTCCACGTCTCGTGACTCGCTCAGGGCAGTGGAAGCAACTCTAGTGACTGATACTGACAGCTACATGGGGTAGAGTTAAACCTGCAATGTAAACATTGCAGTTTCTCAAAAACAGCAATATTTTACATTGTAGGGTTAAGAGGACAGGGACACTGTCCCAACAATGAGTTGATGTGGTCTGGGTGACTATAGTGTCATAATATGTTTCTCGTTAGATAGTCAGACCTACCAATAAAACCCACAAGAATGAAGCCAAGACGCAGCTGGTGTTTACAGGCAATCTGTCAGTTGATATTTAATTCACCTTGCATGGAGCAAGGTAGCGACAACATTTTCAACCAAAAACATCAATATACACAAGGGCTTATTAACTGAAATCCAAATGGGAGGAGGAAAATAAATAAACCCTTTGCCTAAAACAGCTGCTTTGCAGAATTTCTCAGTTATGGTCACAACAAAAAAAAAAATCACTCGATTTTTTTTTTTTTTTTAATAGTCTACATCAGGGGTAGGCAGCCTTTGGCACTCCGGATGTTGTGGACTATATCCGCTATAATGCTCTCACAACCATAATGCTGGCAACGGATCATGGGAGGTGTAGTCCAAAACATCTGGAGTGCCGAACGTTGCCTATGCCTGGTCTACATGGTTATTTATTAAAAATAGAAATTACAAATTACAAATTTCAGGCATTAATGCCCAAATTAGATATAGATATATTCTCCAACTCACACAAGAGATTGAGGTTTGAAGTGTATAAAACACAACTGGATTATTTAAAAAAAATAAAAAAGGAGTATTAAAATATTTGGCTAAAAATAACGGAATTTGGTGAAACAAGCTCCAAGTCAATTAGGTATACTCCCTATTTTGGCCTCAAATTTGTAATTCACGACATTTCACACATTTGTGAATTATGCTGTCAGTTATTTTCAGGTTGAATTATTTTCTCCTAAATTTTGACATTTTCTGGTAGATTAGCAACATTTACTGGTTTAGTAAAATATCTTGTCCGAGTAACATCCCAGATTACACTCCGTTTAAAGTTACAGTCTGATTTTTACGATTACCCACACATTTCAATTAAATAACAGGGACCAGAAAAGCCACATGCAATGATTAGGTTGGAGGAATGCTTTTGAAATGATAACCGAAAATGAATATGGTTAATGGAATGTTTTACGAATCTGGAAGTATCACTCATTAAGGTCGTGTGACATACCAAACACCAATACTGCAGAAATGTTACAAATTATTTTGCCCACACTGAAACTACCCAGTGAGCACTAGCATATGTTACAATGAGATCGGACAAACCTGTTTGTTTGCCGATTCACAGGTCGCATTGCATAAGGCCGGTCTTACCCACAGGGGAACTACAAACAAACATTCTGTTCACTTTAATTATTAATATCAGACAACATTGGGATGATCAGATTTCCCTACAAGTCTCCTATGTTCTGTTCTAACAGTACAGGGGATTTTTTGTCCCTCTTAACAAGTGTTTATAAGGGAGGTGCTGAACACAAGTGTTTCCTTTTGAAAAAAACTCTACCATGTATACTCAAAAAAAAAAATGTAAAAAAATTTTTTTTTAGGAAGACTTTGTAATGAGTTACAATGTCCCATGTGTTTCCTCTTTGGCCAAAAAGGAAACATTTTTATGAGGTGTTGTGTTTAAAACAGAGGCAGAACAGAGTGTGCGTATTAAAGCATTTGGTTATTTATGGGCTAAGTTAACAATATTTTATTTCGAGTAGCTAGAATATTTAATATAGTGTCAAACAGCACATCCCACAGTGAGAAACAAGAAAAGAGTATAGTAGAAAAATCTGACACTGAACAAGTGTTAGCACAATAAAGCAGAAAATTTTTTGTGTACAAGAAAAATAAATGGGAATCTTCCAAAACCTTTTATTTTTTAGCATTTTTAATCTATATTCCTAAAAAATAAAAAAAAATAAAAAAAATGACCAATTAAACATCACTTTAAAATATTTAACTCCTAGACCTGAATGCAGAATAAAATAGTGTTAGCAGTTCACTGAAGTCTTTACAAAACACCTGTAACTCATCCCAAGGCTGGCTTTAATAAATACAAACATTATCTCTCTGTCAGCAGGCGATTGGTTGTAAAATCTATTATTTGCACTAGGAAATTGATCCTTTAAAAAAAAAAAAAGTGTGTTAATGAGTAAAAGCCACTTAAAACACAGCACTTATCAATTCTCTAACAATGTTACCAAGTGCAACTCATGTGGAAACACAGCCAAGGTCATTCAATGCTTTTTGAAGTCAGGCGCCTCATGATAAAACTTATGTGAAACAACAAAATACATCCAATTCTGAAAACCAACTTAAACTCGATTTAATGTGTAATAAGATGTAACACAGCCCTAATCTGTCATTATTGAATACACGACCTGGACGCACAGGCTCTCAGAGTATCATTAAACAGTCAGGGCTTTGCTCTAAAGTTTAATGGCTTAGTAAATACTGATCATATTGGGAGGGGGGCAGACTGCACAAACAAGTGATTGCCTATAGTAGGATCGTGTATTATTGTATAGAAGCAATAAGTAAAGGAGTTAAAGGAACAGCCTTTAATAGAAAAGGGTTCTGCTCCAGCAGTTAGCAAACAGAAGAATTATGACTGCCCAGCAGCTAAGCACATGGACAGCACAAAGAGTGGTGCAAGTATACAAGGGGACTCCATACCTTATGTGTGCCTGTGTCTCTCCTCAGCAATGAGCATATTACCATATTATCCCAAACACAGCGTTTCTCCTCTCCCACCCATTACAAAGTAACCACCCCTTCCTTCTATTGTTGCGAGGGATTGGGACTGGACGCACTGCTGCCATCTACTGACTAATCTGTATTACTGCACAGAGCTGGCAATTGGGCTGTGACACAGGAAGAATTATTCACCAAAGTTAGAATTCAAAGTGGATTCAAAGTGACCTTCAAATTTAAGGTTAAAATAGCTGAACTGGGAAAATTCTCCAAGTCAGCTATGCGTTTAGTTCAGCTACTCTGGCCTTAGTTTAGAAATTCACTTTGAATTCTCACTTTAGTAAATAACTCTAATAAAAAGAATCTGGACATTTTGTCATTTTAACCTAACAGATGCCCATGCTCTAGGTCAGTGGTGGCTAACCTTGACAACATAATTTGTTTCTGGACTACATTTCCCATGATGCTCAGCTAGCTTTTAGACTCTAAAAGCTAGCTGAACATCATGGGAAACGTAGTCCAGAAACAATTTATGGTGTTAAGGTTAGCCATAGCTGCTCTAGGTGCAAGTATGAGGTGCCTTTTAGGATCACAGTAGATCCCACCTCAAGGAAATGCATTATGTACAAATTCAGGAAAGGCCTAGCAACTTCAAAATGAATCTTGTGAAAAAGTGAGCTGTTCATTTCATCACCAGTGACAGACAAAAAAAATGTTTGAACCACTGCGGAAACATCACCGATAATGGAACAAGATTTGTTTTATACTTGATGGATCTTTTACTGGATTTTATTTTATTGATTTGGAGAGCATGGTGACCCTGGGAATGGCAACTACAATTGCTTGATAGATGGGTGGGTGAGTGGGTGAGGGTGAGTAGGTGGATGGATGGGGGAATTAATTGATTAACTTTTCTGCACTTTAAGGAAATACATTAGGAATGTTCCTATTAATTAACCCCTTAAGGACTGAGGCAGTTGTATACGTTGTGATCAAATCAAAACCTAAACAAAACGTTGAATTTGCGCTATATGTCTGCTCAGGCGTAATTCGCCTCTTTCATATTATACATCATTTTATTCTGGAGAAACAGGGATTTCATGTCACATCAAATATTTGTATATTAAACATAATTTAATGTGAATAAAATATATTTTAAAAAATGAGAAATACATTTTTTAGTTCTGCATGGCATTTTAACTATACTGTTAGCAGTTACTGCAATAAAGTAAAGTATTTGTTTTCATTTGTATTTGTATTCAGCGATGTCTCACGAGTAAAACAGTACCCCCAATGTACAGGTTTTATCGTGTTTTGGAAAGTTATAGGGTCAAATATAGCACATTAAATTTTTCAGTTTATACACATTTAAATTTGCCAGACTGGTTATGTTGCCTTTGAGAGCGTATGGTAGCCCAGGAATGAAAATTACCCCATGATGGCATACCATTTGCAAAAGTAGACAACCCAAAGTATTACAAAACGGGTATGTCCAGTCTTTTTTAGTAGCCACTTAGTCACAAACACTGGCCAAAGTTAGCATTCATATTTGCTGTGTGTGAAAAATGCAAAAAACTAAATTGAATGCTAATTTTGCCCAGTGTTTGTGATGTAGTTGTATCACAACTATTATATCATCAGTGAAATTACAGTTTGTGTGTGAAAAATGCAAAAAACTGAATTTTTACTGATGATATCTTCGTTGTGATGGGTTTTACTGTTTTTAAACACTAATATTTGTGTTCATCAAAGTCTCCTGAGTAAAACAGTACCCCCCATGTACAGGTTTTATGGTGTCCTAAAAAGTTACAGGGTTAAATATAGGGCCTGCAAGCCAAATTCTCTGGACTTTCTGCCTTGGTTGTCGGGCAGGTCCCTCAGATTGTAATTAATAAAATGACTTAATTACTTAATTAATTACTTAATTATGTAAAAATATTATAGAAATATATTTGTAGAATTTTAAAATATATGTATATGTATATTTTTTTGATCCTGAGGAAAGCCCTACAGTGGGGCTGAAACGTTGATCGTATTTTTAATGTATATCTAATAAACTTTTTGGATTTTAAATGAAGCCCAAGGAGTGCAGCCATCATTTTGGATATTCTATAAGTTTTAAAAATAATTTTTATTTATATATAGCTTTTTTTGATGTATCACTTATTGGAATAAATCCTTTTATATTCACCTAAAAAGTCCTGAGAGTGCATCTCTTTCTTTATTTTTATATATACATTTAGAATGATATATATATATATATATATATATCATTCTAAATGTATTTTGAATTTAATATATATGTATATTAATATCAAAATACAGTTAGAACAAATTAAAACTGGTATCTATTTTTTTCAATGTATTTTTATGATTATTTTAATTTTATTTTTTACATTTTTTTCAATGTATTTATTGATTATTTTTATTTTATATATATATATATATAATTAACATAATTTTAAGTGTATTTTAATATTAATATATATATATATATATATAATTATATATATTAATATTAAAATACACATTTATTAATGATGTATGTATCTGTATGTGTATATAAAAGTACTTAGATCATATGTATTAAGGCAGTTTTGCCTGTATTTGTGGGAGGGCCTTAAATTAATTCACTCCCCTATATAAGGGACACCCCTTACCTGACTCATATCGCTTGAGGTCAGCATCAGAATGATTTCCACTTCTGGGTCATCCAGACGCCATTTTACCTGATTACTCCATGAGGTTTTCTAAGCTGAGCTGTGTCAGGAATCCAGCCACAGGCTTTTCCGGCCTACCACCTTCTTTCTTCAATCTATCGCTGTGGATGGTGTCCAAGTGACTCACAAACCGTAAGTTGACCTACCCATTACGCCAGGCATCAGTCCCACGGCACCATGCAAGGGTCAGGTCCTCACTTTACTGCTGCATTTTGTCTAAGTCTGTTCTAAAACCATTGCATGTTCATGCATATCATTCGTTTAAACCCCCTACTGGTCTTTGGGTGTACTACAGACTTCTTAAACATTATCGCATTTCATGTACAAACCAACGAACCACTGCATCTTTGCCTACACACTGACCCCTACCGGTCATTCGGTGTACTACAGGCTTCTCAGACATTATTGCATTTCATGTACAAACCAACGAACCACCGCATTTTTCACCTACACACTGACCCCTATTGGTCATTCGGTGTACTACAGGCTTCTTAGGCGTTTTGCCTTTTCATGTACAAACCAATAAACCACTGCATTTACACCTACACACTGACACCTACTGGTCTTTTGGTGGACTACAGGCTTCTTAGACATTATTGCTTTTCATGTACAAAACAATAAACCTCTGCATTTTCACCTACATACTGACACCTACCAGTCATTCTGTGTACTACAGGCTTCTCAGACATTATTGAGTTTTATGGACAAACCAACAAACCACTGCATTTTTCACCTACATACTGACCCCTAGCAGTAATTCGGTGTACTACAGGCTTCTTAGACATTATTGCTTTTCGTGTACAAAACAATAAACCACTGCATTTTTACCTACACACTTACACCTACCGGTCATTCAGTGTACTACAGGCTTCTCAGACATTATTGCATTTCATGTACAAACCAACGAACCACGGCATTTTCGCCTACATGCTGACCCCTACCGGTCAATCGGTATACTACAGTCTTCTCAGACTTTATTTCACTTCATAAGCAAACAAACTAACTACAGCATTTTCACTTTTATACTGACTCCTATCTGTCATACGGTAGGATTAACCCCTTAGGGACACATGACATGTGTGTCATGTCAGGATTCCCTTTTATTCCAGAAGTTTGGTCCTTAAGGGGTTAAAGGGTATTTTTACCATACAATCAGCATTTATGACCCCTACTGGTTAACAGCAAGACTGTCTTCACATGTCATATACAATTTACCAGCCAATATAAATTACACATAAGATTGTTTTAACCCCTTAAGGACACAAGACATGTGTGACGTGTCATGATTCCCTTTTATTACAGAAGTTTGGTCCTTACGGGGTTAAACATAACCATAAACCATAAATGAAACTCCAGCACGGGCTCAAATTCAGGTTTAATTCACAATAATTTACATTTCACACCAAGACCAACAGTGGTTCTATAAACACTGCCACCTACAGGTCTGTCAAGTACATTGACAATTTTCATGGGGTTTTACAAACACCAAAACACTTACACCTATAGGTCAACAGACAAACAACATTTCACATACCAATCAGTATCCAACTACACTGCCACCTATAGGGCACTCGGCAGATCTCCAGTGCACTTGCATTTTGCAACACCATGTTCACTGACCCCTACCATTCAAAGCAGAGTTATTCAAACTCCTCCATACATCAACGGACAACACGGAGGCAGGGGAAGGCCCAGCTACATCAACTCAGGTGACACCCAGGCTATGCTAGCCTCACTCATAAACTCATGAGCCAAAAAATTTTATGACAGACTGGCAATCTCGAGTTGGTCACCACAGCCCTCACAAGGCTGGGCCTCACGTTACTGTACAACCAGCACCAACCGAAACTCGGTTACCTGGTACAATCAATTCTTATGACACACAAGATGTTAACCCTGCACGTATGATCCCAGCACATTGGGGAAGCAAGGCATATATATGTATGATGATGTATCTGTGATGGTCAGATTCAGGGATTCCAGGTAAATCAGGAACTGACCATCTCTTGGATGGGTTGGTATTTGGAATATGTAGAGATGTTTATTTGTGCAGGTACCCATACAGAAGGGGTTCTGTCCCAAACAAATGGACGAGCACTCTCAGGCTCCAGGTACCAGCACCTCTGAACTACCAGAGACGATTGATATGAGTAGTTGCATTGCATATAGACTGTTGCATATATGTTCAAATGGTTCAGGGCACATGACAAACCATGTGGCCCAATACAACTTACAAATAACGTACTCACCATCTGTACACACCAATGCATTTTCAACACTACTGACTCATCACCCTTCCAGACTTGTAGTAGATTTACTAAAGCTCTGGAGCTTCAAAGGGCTCCCATACAGGTATCATAAACACACCTTCAAGGAATATAGCATGCCCTCACTTACAGTCAGCACAACAAAACCATTGGCTGAAAACACACTCATAGCCAAGATTTGCAGAGTGGTCTTCCAATCTCCACCATTTACAGCATGGCACCAAACACACACATTGGTATTGTCACAAGGAATCTTCCCTTAAACAAAGACTAACCATAGACTTATTGGCACCACACACCTCCGCTACCTCAAGTCTCAACTCCCTTCTTACTATACACCATTGATCTACCTTTACAGCTATCACTCAAGCATGGGTTAAATCTTGGTTAAGTAAGACCAATATCATCAACGCAGTAAACAGCTACCATCTACCCTACACACTGGCACTTACATGGCATAAATTGGGCAATCCTTTCCCTGCTCAACTTTTGAGCTACAGATTAACCTACTATCGATATTCGCAGATACTCTGTGCTGGTTATGATAACATATCCAGAGGCATTAGTCATACACTATCTAGAAGACTTCTTGTTGCTCAAATAAAGCATATTTTTCACTAGAAGCCTCATGGCAGCTTAGTCTGGTTGACCACTTGGGCGTCCCAGTACCCCATAAGAAACAGAAGGCGCAGACACTATAATCACATTACTGGGCATATGACTTGAGTCGGCATCCATACACGCAAGTTACCACAAGACAAATAGGGAACATTCTCAACTAAATCAATCACTACCTCCTGCTTTGTACTTACAACTACAAGGAACTACAATCCCTACCAGGTTCCTTAATTTTGCCATGCCAATCATACCACAAGACCACGCTTTCACATCCAGAGTACTTTCCCCTTTTTTCCACACTTCCAACATGACGATCAGAGGAGGTGCCTAGACACCTCAGCAACAGCAGACCTGCACATGGGGGGGGGGGATTTCTTAACCACTTGGCATGGTAAAAGCATGTTCCTTCCAGGATTGTCTGACACTTCTCCAATCAGATGGTCAGACGCAGCGTATACCACGGGTTTGGCAGCGATCTACCGGGAACAATTGCTTTGGGGCTGTTGGCCATGGGATCCAGGTTTGGAAATTTTTCCACCACTTCAGCCCCTTTGGGAGATCTACCCCATTGTAGCAGCTGCTGTGGCATGGGGTAAATCATGGTCAGGGTCATCAATCCGTTGTTACTCAGACAACTAAGCACATATCATATCATCAACAAACGCCACTACTCATCCATAAGTTCATGATGTTTCTGGGGAACTCACTTGGTTGGCCACT
This sequence comes from Pelobates cultripes, assembly GCA_933207985.1. Classification (NCBI taxonomy): domain Eukaryota; kingdom Metazoa; phylum Chordata; class Amphibia; order Anura; family Pelobatidae; genus Pelobates; species Pelobates cultripes. Next base: position 66,845,622 of record OW240914.1, on the reverse strand, counting down.
TATCACATTTCACTTTCATGTACCAGACGGGGTATACATCCCTGCCGACAACTGTCTCATTTATATTCCAGGCATGTTCATCATACGCTTCCTACAGCCGCCCATACAGTCACGTCCACTCTTTCGTTCCAGAGACAAAATCATGGATTAGACATACTCATGCAGCATAGCATGCACTATCCCACCTAGCACTTTCGTCCCATACTTGTAGAACGCATAACACAGCTTTTCACCTGGCTTAAAGAATTTCATTGGAACACGACATAGCTCAACCTGTGTCACAAAATTTCTCCTAAGTTTTGCTTATTTTTGCCACCTTAAACTTAAACTATCTCATACACCATTAATTATATATTTTACAGGCATTCAACAACACATGATAACCTATAGCCAAAACTACCATAAACTTCATGCTATCATACCAGAAAAGAATATACTCAGAGGTTTTCAGGAATCCATTCCCCCACGTTCCTCTCAGAGATTACCAATAGCCATCCAACTGTTCATCCTTATCGGACCTATTAGATCTACAACCATTCAATTATACTACCAAGTCGGCCATTACCAGCCATGCACATTGCCTTTTATGCCTTTCTCAGGCCAGAGAATCCACTACCATCACCACCACTCAGACAGATCATTGTCTTCAACGATCCCACGTACGTAAACACATATATCATTACCTATTGGCTCTACCACATTCCGAAATGAGTCAACATGCACCAACAGTAGAGATAACATACTATCCTACCCACAACAAATGGTGCCCACTTTCGGTCCTAGATTCCTACCTTCAAAATCCTTTCAGGAATTAAATACTGTAATGCATTTAAGGAAATGTCTGGTTAATTTGTATATATTTGTTGACTGTATTAAATCTTTGATTATTCATTTTTGCCCTCTTTATTTACAGGCCTACCGTATCGTCGGTATCGGCACACCACAACCGACTTGCTCCCTTTACACTATCCTAAGCTTATGCTGGATCCTTACTCCATATACGGCTATTTTGCCCCTTACACAAATATATATAGAAAGAAAGAAAGAAAGAAAGAAAGAAATGCACTCTCAGGACTTTTTAGGTGAATATAAAAGGATTTATTACAATAAGTGATGCATCAAAAAAATGACCGACGTGTCGACCCGTTCAGGTTTTCCTCAAGATCCTTTTATATTCACCTAAAAAGTCCTGAGAGTGCATCTCTTGCTTTATTTTTCTATATATCTACAACGTGGGATTGCACCCAGGCATAAATTAACTTCATTTGGAGAAAGGGTGAGTGCCAAGATACCTTCATTTTCCGGGCACTCATTCCGCATAGGAGCCGCTTCGCCAGCCTCTAGCACAAACAACCCAGTCCACATCATCGAGAGACTGGGTCGTTGGAAATCCTCCATATATCATACATATATACCGCGACCAGAAAAAGAGCTTCGTCAAGCTTTCAGGAACTTGGTTTTGTAAAAAAGGCAATAAAGTGTGTATTTTTTCAAACTTCTCTTTTGCCCTCTTTTATTTACAGGCCCACTCGTACGTTGGTTTTGGCACACCACAACCAACTTTGCCCTTTCAGATACTATCCATTACGTATTAAATTCCGAGCACAAATATATATAAGTATTTTTGATTTAATTTAAAAACTGTTTAATAACTTTTTAATAACCTTTTTTACAGGCATGAGGGGGACTGCCTGATAGTTCAGACAGGCTCCCTGCAGGCACTGCATAAGCCGGCTATTGTGATCATGAGGACCCGGCTTTTGCATGGCCGGGGGGGACCAGATTGGGCAGAGGGGGTCTGCCTGAGCTCCCAGGCAGACCCCAGGATCACAACCGCCGGTGTGGGATCGTCGGGGATCCGGTAAGTTCCCTGGACGGCAGGGACGTCCTATGCCGCCCGCTGGCATTTAGGACCACCCAAAAAGGATGGCATAGAACGCCCGCTGTCCCTAATGGGTTTGTAACGGCACCCCCAGGCATAAAACGGGTTAACAGCCGTTTAGGAGATATTCCCTTCCAGATATACAGGCAGCTACTGTAGACACGAATCCACCGAACCGGAGAAGCATATGAATGTCGAAAACAGCTGAACCGGAACCATACGAATGCTGTAAACAGCCGAATAGGAAAAAACATACGAATAGGTTTACACTCCTAGCAGTCAAACTGGAACAGCATACAATAAATCCCCCCAAGAACGAGACAAGGCTCCGTTTTGAGGGTCAAGCAGGAACAGACAGAGTTGTGGGTTTATTATTATTATTATTATTATTATTATGATATTTATAGAGTGCCGTCAAATTCCGCAGCGCTTTACAATGGGTGGACTAACAGACATGTAGTTGTAACCAGACAAGTTGGACACACAGGAACAGAGGGGTTGAGGGCCCTGCTCAATGAGCTTACATGCTAGAGCGAGTGGGGTAAAATGACACAAAAAGGTAAGGATAGTATTAGACTAATGACAGTTGCAGAAGAGGAATCAGTCAGGAGCTATTAACAGTTTAATTGATACGCTTTTATGAAGAAGTGGGTTTTTAACGATTTTTTGAAGGAGTGGAGACTGGGTGAGCATCTAACGGAGGAGGGAAGCAAGTTCCACAGGAATGGTGCAGCCCTCGAGAAATATTGAAGGCGAGCATCAGAGGTGGGAGTACGGACAGAAGATAGACGTAAGTCTTCAGCAGATCGTAATGGCCTAGGCGGGACATACTTGTGTATAAGGGAGGATAGATATTTGGGAGCAGCATTATGTAGAGATTTGAAAGCAAGAACCAGAATTTTAAATTGAGCTCTATATTTTATAGGAAGCCAATGTAGGGACTGACAGAAGGGTGAGGCATGGGAGGTGCGAGCGGACAGGAAGATGAGCCTCGCCGCCGCATTCATTATGGACTGTAACGGCGCTAGTTGGGAGCACGTAAGACCACTGAGAAGCGGATTACAGTAGTCAAGGCGAGAAAGGGCAGTGGAATTGACCAACACCTTAGTCGCATCTGGCGTTAAGTAGGGGCGGATGCGCGCAATGTTTTTGCGATCAAAATGACAGGATTTGGCGATAGATTGAACATGAGGCTTGAAGGAGGCCTCCAGAGAGCCTGTTCTACACCAGACCAGTGGAGCCAGACTGCAGTTAGAGCCCATCATCATCCTCATCTGGTTGTAAGCAATCTAGTATATTATTTGTGGCACTAATTTCTAATTTACCTCACATTAAAGAAACACTATAGTCCCCAGAACCACTGCAGCTTAATGTAGTGGTTCTGATGTTTATAGCCTGTCCCTGCAGGCCTTTTAATGTAAACACGGCGGCACTGCAGCACTGGCGTTAGATAACATGGCAAATCATATGGGTGGGGCATTGTGATGTCACATGGGGGGGTGGCAAACGTTACTTTTGCCTAGGGCAGCAAAAATCCTTGCACTGGCCCTGGCTGGAGGGGGCTGTGTGAGCTGTGGCCACACAGTGCCCCATGGTAGATATGGTGCCGTGCGGCCAGTACAGCTCACACAAGCAAACAGCTGATAAACTGTCCGCACGGAGGAAAAGGGGGGCGGAGCTAATCAAAATCGGAGGTGGGGCCAAACTGGCGCTGGGGGCGGGGCTTGGGGGCAAAGGGTTGCCAAGCACAGGACCCGCCCCGGGTGCCAAATGCTCTAGGTACGCTCCTGTTCCACATTATTCATAACTTTAAAAGTATGCATCACATTCACATAATGTTTTTCAGAATCAGCATACTCCAAATACAAATATATGTCAAAATCATACAAATTGGTCCAGTGGTGCAAAAGATAGATCGTAGTCCTTTGTGACCAAATGAAGCATGGCTTTTCTGCCCAAAACCAGTTGCACAGAGTCTTCTATACTGGAGATAATTGGGAAGTAATCCAATTATCTCCAAGGACAGAGGCAAAACTCCATTGAACACATGGCAGCAAAAGACAATAAAATACATAAAAATATATAACTGTGCAGCCATTGCATAAAACAGGTACATTCAACATATCCCCAGATAGCTCAGATCTGAGCACACATTATTACTGAATGGCGCTCAGATCACACACATACAGTTCAATTGCCTTGGAGCCAAAGTCTTTCATTATACGAATGGGCTCCATGGCATAGCTATCTTGGGTATCACCGCTCAAAGAGGGCAAGCACCGAATGACACTGCTTTCGTGTCTTTGCAGAGGAAAATCAAGCGTTTCAACATGGGGCCATAGTCCAGAGACAACAGGCGGGCAACCAGGCTTCTCCAATGCAATGTGGCGAGATTGGTCTCATCACAGGTTTAATTAGGGATTATTCTAGCTTGTAGTGAACGAATAATCTGAATTTTATTAAAGACAGGAGGCGAATATTTGCTTATCTTTCTTTACTGTAACTCCCAGCAGCAAAGAAATGGTTAACAATGTTGTATGGAAAAATCAACCAATCACAACATATCTCAACTACAATATAGTGTCATCAAACTCCTCCCACTTCCTATTTCTTGATGTTGCCAGTCAGTAGCAAGTCAACCATGTAAACTTTAACCGGAACAGTTCCCGAAGCTGAAACTCGAGATGAAGTCAACCATGTAAACGGAAAGTTGATCGAATAAACTTGAGATCTTCACACTAAAAGAAAAAAGAGACTTCGTGAAAGTAAGGTTTCTCGGACAAGAGAAAAAATATATATATAGTTGAACCCCCCATTTCCAATTATAGTTCATACAAATTGACAGAATAATCGAAATCATAAAGATCTATCAGCACTCTATGAGATAGGTGTAGGACCACAAGATGAACAAATCGTATATAGCAGATTTGTATGTAAATAATGGTATCATACATTAATTAGTGATTATGAGACTTACCTCGAGGGTGGGTTCCGGAGTGAACGAAGGGAGGGAAAATATTCGCCTCCTGTCTTTAATAAAATTCAGATTATTCGTTCACTACAAGCTAGAATAATCCCTAATTTTATGGCAAGACAGGAGGCTTCATGTTTGCTGTTTTAACGCTCTCGAATAATAGAACAAGCCGCATGTGTTTGTGTTGGTTTAAAATAAAAAGTCCGAAAGGTAGATTCCCTTGACCAATCTGCGCAGGACAAAATATCTGCTAATGAACTGCCGGCCCGAAAGGCAGAGGAAGCGGCCGCTCCCCTAACCGAATGGGCCCCAAATGAACTATCGATTCCCGCTTGGATAAGTAACCATCTTATCCAGCGAGCGATAGTGGGGGAAGAGACCGGTTTGTGAGGTCTGACATAAGAGATGAAAAGAGGACCGGTAGGAGAACGTAGGGCGGCAGTTGCCTCTGTGTAACAACGAGTACACAGAGCCACACAGAGAGCCGGCCTGTCGGGAAAGTATGGGTAAAAGACAGACGAGGAATTCGTCTTAGTGCGCCTAGTAATCGTAAATCGGACCCCTTCTGGTTGGAAGGAGACAGCGTGTGAATCAAAAGCGTGAACGTCAGAAACTCTTCGGAATGACACCAGGCACAGTAGCAGGGCCAATTTTGCAGAGAGCTGTCGAAGGGATAAGGCCTCTTTAGGAGGCCAGGACTCTAACAATGCGAAGACCCGAGATATGTCCCAGAAGCCAGAGTATTTGGCAGAAGGTGGCCTCGTCAAACGAATGCCTCGTAAAAGTCTGCACACAGAAGGATGTTTCCCAACTAAGGAATTATCAATAGGGTCATGTCCCGCCGAAATGGCGGAACGAAAAACAATTGATCGGTATGATTTACCCTGATCGAAAAGGGATGATAGAAAATTTAGAATGGATGAGAGAGATGTTGAAACGGGATCGAAATCCCTCTCCAGACACCAGCTGACCCAAACTCGCCATGCGGCGAGATAGGTGCGCCTGGTTCCTGGTGCCCATGAATCCCATAGGAGTGTTTGAGCAGTGCTTGAAAGTCCTGCGACATGCCAAGCACCCCTGAAACTGTCCAGGCCACTAACTGAAGGTGGCCCTGTAGAGCTAGTGGATGGTAGTCGCCCGTTGAGTTCTTGAGAACCCGATGTGAGCGAGGTAGAATGATGGGGTAGTCTGTGGAAAGCTCCAGAAGAGTGGGGAACCACGTCTGGGCCCGCCATAGAGGGGTAACTATCACAATCTTGACCCCCTGTGATTTGACCTGGTGGAGAGTACGTTGAATCATGGAGAAGGGAGGGAAGGCATAGGCTCCGTCCCGTGGCCAATGTTGGAGAAAAGCGTAGCGCCCCAACCGAGTAGGCTGGCATCGGATTCCAGAATAAAATCTGGTTGAGATCCGAAAATCGCTTTCCCATTCCAGGCTTCCATATTGCGAAGCCACCAGTGAAGTTCGATGAGAACTTCGTCCGTTAGGGAAATGAATTGATCGTAGGAGGTCGAGCGATGTAAATAGGAGGTTTTCAGCCGTTGCATTGCTCTGTAATGCAAGGGCCCTGGAAAAATAGCCTGAATTGATGCAGACAGAAGACCCAGCACGTGTGCTAGGTCGCGGAGTCGAGGTCGTTGTGACTTGAGTAATTTTTGAATCTCTCGCTTTATGTTTTTGATTTTGGAGTAGGGTAATTGTAGAGTTGCTTGAACTGAATCTATCTGAAAACCCAAAAATTGGACTATTTGAGAAGGTACCAGGTCTGATTTCTGGTAATTTATGACAAAACCTAGGTTTTGAAGGAGGGCAGAGGTCATGTGTGTGTGTGTGCGAAGTAATTGCTGATCTTGTGCCATGATCAGGATATCGTCCAAATATATAATTGAACGTATGCCCTGAGAACGAAGGAGCGCCATGACTGGTTTCATCAACTTGGTGAAACACCATGGAGCAGAACAAAGTCCGAAAGGGAGGCAGGTGAACTGCCAAATGTCGCCTTGCCAACGGAATTGGAGGAAGGCACGGTGACTTGGTGCTACAGGGACCGTCAGATAAGCATCTTTGAGGTCGAATCTGGAGAACCAGTCTCCCATGCAGAGCAAGTCCCTGAGAAGATGGATACCTTCCATCTTGAAATGACGGTATGTGATAAAGCGATTCAACGCCTTGAGGTTGATAATGGGACGATGGTCCCCCGTTTTCTTCCGAACCAGAAATATATTGCTGAGGAAGGTGCAAGGGAAAGGCGAAGGTTCGATCGCCCCTTTGTGTAACAATTTTGTCAGTTCTGTGTTCAAGGTTAGAGTATCTGCTTTTGACATCCCTAAGGGTGTCGGGTGAGAATATTGAACTGGATGTGTGATAAAATCTATTTTGAAACCTGTGACTGTATGAAGGATCCAAAGATCCTGAGAAAGAAGTTTCCACTGTGGGAAAAAGAATGTTAATCGACCTGCGATTGATACAGTTTTTAAATAAGCAATGTCCATTACCTGAAGCAGTGCGTCCGCGCAGGGATGCAGAGCCACGTCCTCGAATTGAGCCTCTGGTGTTGAACAGCTGCCTGTGGTAGGGTCGTGAGTATCCCGTGGACCAATACTCTGTGGGTCGGGGCCTGTAGCCTGAAAAGGCTGCTCTACTGGTAGCTCGGCCCCTTGAGCGACCAGCTCTCCCAGAAAAACGATTTTGAAAAGTGGGACGGAACACCCTACGTAGGGAGGACTGGGCTTTATTGAGTGTGGTAAAAACTGAGACATGCTTGGAGAGGTCTCGCATGAAACTGTTACCAAATAAAAGACCATCGGCCTCTGGGCCTAGTTCTTTAGTGCTCAAATCCACCAGTTTGGCATCGATTTTGTACAGTGCCGCTTTGCGTCTCTCAATTGAAATAGCCGTATTGGCGTTGCCCAAAAGGCAAAGGGCTCTCTGTGCCCATTCTCTTATAATGTGCGGATCAAGTTCACCGCTGGTGAGTGCCTCATCTGCTAGTATGAATATCTGTATGATAGGACCTGAAATGTCCAATAATTTGTCTTGGGTTGCTTTCAAACCCTGTTCAATACCCTTACGAGGGTCTTTACCAGATTTTGTTAAATAGGTGACCAGCATGGGGTCAAATTCAGGGGTAGAGGCAACTTTGCCTGGAATAGTTGGTCTCGGGCATTCAGCCCTTAGTTTGTTTCTGATTTCTTTTTCGAGAGGCTTGCGAAGCCACAGTTTACAGAAATTAGCAATATGATCTGGGGGAGCCCATTCTGCTGAGCGCGGGTGGCGTATCACCCTTGGGTCAAAAAGGGGAAGGCCTGAAGCATCCAGGAGGGTGTCTGAGTCAGGTACCTTACTCTTGTGATCTTGACTTAGGAAGGTTTCTTTCACAAACTCCGATGTTGAGGAATCCTGGGGCACATTCACCATGGGATCCTCATCAGAGTAATTAGGGTCATAGTCACTTAGAATATGGCCAGATAAACGTGAAGTAGAACCCTCTAGAGGGTCTGTAGCATCCTGCGAAACGTAAGGTTTAGATTGTTTAATGACCTTAGCAGGAGCTTTGCCCTTGCCCGCAGTAGCGCTATTCCCTTTCCAGGGTCTCTTGCGCGGGGCGTTATCTTGGTCGGAAATATGGGAGTCCTCAGAATCAGAGGGCTGTTGTGTAGAGGGGTGTACCTCTGGATTACGTTCATGGTAGGCTGCCAGAGCCTTAGGAATGGACTCTGCGATGGTTGAGAAAAGCCATTCCTTAAGTTCAGCAGAAATTGCAGGGTCTTGGCGATCTGACATAATGACAATTTCAAGATAAATGTAAACCCTATTAGAGTATCAATTAAGGATGAGGCAACTCAATTAGAAAAAAAATAAAAAAAATATGAGGTGGGGGTCACCCACGAGACGTCAGAATCAATGGGGGGTCACCCACAAATGCTTGGCACAATAAATTAGCAAATGACAAATAATGGGGGTCACCCAATAATACAGATTGAGAGTACTAGAAATCTTGTGAATTTAGTGAGATGGGGTCACCACTATAAAATTACACTAGTAATATATATAATGTATATATAATGCACAGTAAGTAATGGGGGTCACCCACAGAAAATAAATCAGGTGGTGTTAGCCACATAAATATTTACACAGCAGTGTTTTCAGTAGGTGGTGTCAGCCACACAAATATTGTACATAATATGTACTTTAGATAAGTAAGTGGGGTTCACCCACATGAGGGAAATAAAATGGTCAAACAGCAAAATTTGGTCAAAACAAAAACCACACTGTAATTATACAATTTAAAGAAAGGGGTTCACCCAGATAGTAATAAAATGGTCCTGTGTTGGGCAAAGCCTGTTGGAGAAAAACAGATAGGAGATAGATAAGTAAAAGATCGTTTTTAATGAGCTTGTGAAAAAAAAAGGTGAAGATATAAGGTGGCAGCAAAACCTACCTTCCACAAACTATTAATAAGGTCTGTACCCACTAGGATGATTGTAAAATTTGTGCGCCGCAGTGGAGGAGCCGTTAGCCGTTACTACTAAGGTTTAAGATGGCCGCCGCGAGATCGCCGCCGTAGAAAGGGCGGGAAAAAGATTCGCGTCAAAGAGGAGACGCCTTTGGTAGGAGGGAGGAAGGTAACGGCGGGAAAAAGCAGCCGCGGACTCTGGGAAATGGAGTCCGCGGCTGAAGAGAGACAGAGAATGGGCCGCGGCTCTCCCTGAGAGAATAGAGCCGCGGCCAGCTGATTGAAAGCGGCAGGGTTTGAAAAAACCCTCCGTGCACTGGAACAAAAAAAGTAATCGGTTAGGACACCTAAATTTAAAGGAAAAGCAATGACAATAACAGAACAGTGAAATAAGGAAAAAATACAAAATATGTGTGAGGAAAAGAGGACAATATTTAAAGGGAAAGGTGATTAAATTAAAAAAAAAAATTTTTAAGCTGAATTCTGAGTATGCTGTAACAAGGTATAAATAAAAAATATTGAATTAACTTAAACCAGTAAGGCAATGTAATTGGAGCAGACTCACCTGGGAGGCAAGCAGCAAAGAAAGAGGAAGTGGGAGGAGTCTGATGACACTATATTGTAGTTGAGATATGTTGTGATTGGTTGATTTTTCCATACAACATTGTTAACCATTTCTTTGCTGCTGGGAGTTACAGTAAAGAAAGATAAGCAAATATGAAGCCTCCTGTCTTGCCATAAAATTGAAGGATAAAAGATCAGTCTGAGAACCATAACAAAGTTTATGGCACAGAGCATACGCTGCGCTGTGGGCTGCTTAGAACTTCAGCTGTTTGTGAAAATCGTTGCAGCTAAAAGCTAGTCCCAAGACCAAAAACATTAACGTAGGTTTGTGTCTGTGTCACATGTGCAAATATGAGAGCTTGCCTGAAAGATTGGCTCTTACAATTATTGCACACTCACCAAACTGTAAACCAAGCTGTATATAAACGGATAGCACCCACAGTTTATAAAGTTTACATATGATGAGTGGAGCTGGTCCTAGTGGATAAACTACGTATCCCACATACTCCTAATGGCAGGGCCGGCGCTACCATAAGGCGGCACAGGCGGACTGACCCGATGTCAGGATCGTGACAGGGATCCAACACGCAGAATACAAACAGGGGATAGGTACGTATACCGGACCTTAGAATGGCCGGACTAACGTAAGGAGAAAGCAAAAGAATAGTCAGAGACAAGCCGAGGTCGAGGGAACGAGAGATCAGGTAAGCGAGAGACAAGCCGAGTCAAAAGGACAAGAGAGGAAAGCAGGGTCAAAATACAAGCCGAGTCAGGAACCAAAAGACAATAGAGGTAATTGCACTGAGTGACCAGACTAGCTAGAACCACGACAGGGCAATGAATCATTCCACAGAACCCTTTTTTATACCTTGGCTCTTTAACTGTTGGCTCCGCCCCCAACGGGTCCTGATTGGTTGTTCGGCACTTGGTTGCCGTGATTGACGGGTCGGAACGTGATTGCCGTCATGACGTCGGCTACTGAGCGCCGCGTCATAAAAGGAGGCGGAGCTATCGCGGCCGGCGTGTAAACGACCGGGAGGAGTGCAAGGATCGGGTGAGTCAGCCCCCCTGGGAGGATGGACGTCTAGGTGTCTAACCTCCTCCGAGGTAGACACCAAAGGTACCCTGACAGTACCCCCCCTCTCAGAAACGCCCACCGGGCGGAAGGAACCGGGGCGAGACGGAAAACGAGCATGAAATGCCCGGAGGAGACGAGGGGCATGCACATTTTCATGGACCACCCAAGACCTTTCTTCAGGCCCATACCCCTTCCAGTCAACAAGATATTGCAACTTCCCCCGAGAAATACGAGAATCGAGAATGGATTTGATTTCATATTCCTCCTGACCCTCAACCTGGACAGCGAGAGGGGAGGACTCAGGGGAGGAAAATCTGTTGCAAACCAAAGGCTTCAATAAAGAAACATGAAAAGAGTTAGGGATGCGCAGGGCAGGCGGAAGGGCAAGACGATATGCAACCGGGTTAATCCGACACAGAACCTTGTAAGGGCCTATGTAACGAGGGGCAAATTTCATGGAAGGAACCTTCAAGCGGATGTTTCTGGTACTCAACCACACCCTATCACCCGGGGCAAAAACCGGAGCCACCCGTCTCCGTTTGTCAGCGTGTCGTTTGAACACCATGGAATTCTGAAGAAGAATTCGTCGAGTCTGATCCCACAACTTTCTCAGATTGGCGACATGAACATCAACCGACGGAACCCCTTGGGAAGGGGAAACCGACGGAAGAATGGAAGGATGAAAGCCATAATTCAAGAAAAAGGGGCTAGAACGAGTAGAATCACAAACGAGATTGTTGTGTGCAAACTCTGCCCAAGGAATCAGACCAACCCAATCGTCCTGGTGTTCAGAAACAAAACAACGCAAATATTGTTCAATCTTTTGGTTGGTGCGTTCGGCAGCTCCGTTGGACTGGGGATGATAGGCAGAGGAGAAGTTCAACTTGATGCCTAAGTGAGAACAGAAAGACTTCCAAAAGCGGGAAACAAATTGGGAACCTCTATCAGAAACAATTTCAGAGGGAATACCATGTAGACGAAAAATCTCCCTCGCGAATATCTCAGCTAATTCGGGAGACGAGGGCAGTTTAGGCAAGGGCACGAAATGAGCCATTTTAGTAAACCTGTCAATCACCGTGAGAATAACAGTATGTTTTTTAGAAACAGGCAAATCGACAATGAAATCCATAGCCAAACACGACCATGGTCTCTCGGGAATTTCTAAGGGATGCAAAAGTCCACAAGGGAGCGCGTGAGGTTGCTTAGTCTTCATACAGACAGCACATGCCCTGACGAAATCCCTTATATCCTTACGAAGGGAAGGCCACCAGAAATCTTTAGAAATCAGGGAACACGTTTTGCGTGTGCCGGGGTGCCCAGCAATTTTACTGTCATGAAAGCAATGCAGCAGTTCCACTTGGAGCTCAGGAGGAACGAAGTATCGATCCCCAGGAACAGGTTTGGGAGCTAGATGTTGTACTTTCTTGATCTCAGCAAGCAACGGCGAGTGTATCCTGACACAAGTGTTGGCAATAATATTACACTTAGGAACGATAGAAGACAAAGGTGCTTCAGACACCGTAGAGGGTTCATGTTGACGGGACAATGCATCTGCCTTAGAGTTCTTAGAACCAGGTCTATAAGTGAGCACGTAATTGAAATGTGTCAGAAACAAGGACCAACGAGCTTGCCTGGCGGACAAGCGCTTGGCCTCCCCTATGTAGGACAAATTCTTGTGATCAGTCAAAATAGTAACCGGGTATAATGTCCCCTCCAACAAATGTCTCCATTCCTTTAAAGCCATAATGACCGCTAACAGTTCCCTATCACCAATGTCATATCTACTTTCAGGCCCGGATAATTTCTTGGAAAAAAAAACCACAAGGATGTAACGGTTTATCCAAACCTAGCCTTTGGGACAAGATAGCGCCTATACCTGTCTCCGAGGCGTCAACCTCGAGTAAAAAAGGCAAAGATGTGTCAGGATGAACTAATATCGGTGCTGAGGCAAAATGTTCCTTGAGAGTTTTGAAAGCAGAGAGAGCCTCTGTGGACCAAGTCTTGGTATCAGCCCCCTGTCTAGTCATATTAGTAATAGGAGCAATAATAGAAGAGTAACCTTTAATGAAGCGCCTATAATAATTGGAAAATCCGATAAATCTCTGAATGGCCTTGAGTCCCCTGGGCAATGGCCAATCTAAAATCGATTGGAGTTTAATGGGGTCCATCCTAAATCCGTCTCCAGAAATAACGTAGCCAAGAAAGTTTATCTGAGATTGGTCGAAGCTACACTTTTCCAATTTGCAGTACAATCCATGTTGTAACAGTTTGCGCAGTACCCTTCTGACTTGTCTGTGGTGAGTCTCAATCTCTCTAGAGTGTATTAGTATATCATCCAAATATACTATAACGCATTCATGCTGAAATTCCCTAAGAACCTCATTAATAAGGTCCTGGAATACTGCAGGTGCATTGCAAAGCCCGAAGGGCATTACCGTGTATTCATAGTGGCCATAACGGGTATTGAAAGCTGTTTTCCATTCGTCTCCCTGCTGAATTCTCACCAAGTTATAAGCTCCCCTCAAATCTAACTTGGTAAAAATCTTGGAGCCTTTCAGTCGATCAAAGAGCTCAGTAATTAAAGGAATAGGATAAGCATTTCTAACAGTTATCTTATTCAAGCCCCGATAATCAATGCAAGGCCGTAGAGTGCCGTCTTTTTTATCTACAAAAAAGAAACCGGCCCCGGCCGGAGAAGATGATCTCCTAATAAAACCTTTGTCTAGGTTTTCACGTATGTACTCCTCTAGGACTAAGTTTTCCTTAGTGGATAAAGGATATACCGTACCCCTCGGAGGCATAGTACCAGGTAGGAGTCTAATTTTACAGTCGAAAGACCTATGTGGAGGTAAAGTATCAGCCCTCTTTTTGTCAAAGACTGCCTTTAAATCCTGGTACTGTGATGGTATCAGTAAATCTGTAGGTTGGGAAGAGTTAACCGGGGCGTCAACCCTGCAAATTGGTGAGACTTTCTGCACACATCCTTTCTGGCAACCCTGACTCCAGGAGACTATCTCACCCAGTTCCCAGTCAATGATAGGGTTATGCTTCTTAAGCCAGGGATACCCCAAGACTATAGGAACTGAAGGAGATGAGATCAGCATGAGGGATATTCTTTCCTCGTGAAGGATACCAGTGGTTAACTTAATTGGTATGGTTTCACGAAAAATCACAGGTTCAGATAATGGTCTACCATCTATGGCCTCAACGGCCAAGGGTGTATCCCTTAGCTGAGATGGGATAGAATGGTTAGTGACAAAGGCTTGGTCAATAAAGCTTTCAGCTGCTCCGGAATCTATCAAAGCCATAGCATTAAGTACTCCCTTTTCCCAAGCTAAAGAAACAGGTATCAGAAGCCTATGATCTTTGTAATCATAAATAGAGGACAAGATAGAAACACCCAAGGCCTGTCCTCTTGAGAAACTTAGGTGCGAGCGTTTCCCGGCCGGTTAGGGCAATTTAGGCGTAGGTGACCTCTAATTCCGCAATACATACAAAGACCCTCCCTTCTCCTGTACTGTCTTTCCTCCTCTGAGAGTCGAGTATGACCTATTTGCATAGGTTCTGGGAGAGCTAAAGTAGTAGAATCAGAAGTCTGAAATGAGGGAGCTAGTCTTATGGAGGATCTGCGGGTTCTATCCCGAATATTCTGCCTCTGTCTCATACGTTCATCTATTCGGGAAATAAATGAAATCAGATCCTCCAAATTTTCAGGAAGATCTCTTGTGGCCACCTCATCTAAAATCTCATCAGATAACCCGTTCATAAATACGTCCATATAAGCCTGTTCATTCCACTTGACCTCTGCCGCCAAGGATCTGAACTCCAAGGCATAATCCACTAGGGTTCGGTTATACTGTCTAAGACGTAACAGTAGTCTAGCTGCATTGGCCTTTCTTCCTGGAGGGTCAAAAGCTCTCCTAAATGCAGCGACAAAAGCATTATAATTATAAACTAACGGGTTATCATTCTCCCACAGGGGGTTAGCCCATCTAAGTGCCTTGTCAATGAGCAAGGTAATTATAAATCCAACCTTTGCCCTGTCAGTAGGGTAGGCGTGGGGTTGTAATTCAAAATGAATACCTATCTGGTTTAAAAAACCTCGACAAGTGTCAGGAGCGCCGCCATAGCGTGACGGGGACGTAACACGGGAAGAAGTAGCCACTGTGGCTACCTCTAGGCCTGTACTTATAGGAGAGATAGATGGGGTACGCATCTCCTCTGAGTGACTACTAGGACGAGATAGCAATGCTTGCAGAGCTAGAGCCATCTGGTCCATTCTATGATCCATGGCCTCAAATCTAGAGTCAGGAGAACCGACCTGAGAGTTTGTACCTGCAGGATCCATTGGCCCTGTCGTAATGTCAGGATCGTGACAGGGATCCAACACGCAGAATACAAACAGGGGATAGGTACGTATACCGGACCTTAGAATGGCCGGACTAACGTAAGGAGAAAGCAAAAGAATAGTCAGAGACAAGCCGAGGTCGAGGGAACGAGAGATCAGGTAAGCGAGAGACAAGCCGAGTCAAAAGGACAAGAGAGGAAAGCAGGGTCAAAATACAAGCCGAGACAGGAACCAAAAGACAATAGAGGTAATTGCACTGAGTGACCAGACTAGCTAGAACCACGACAGGGCAATGAATCATTCCACAGAACCCTTTTTTATACCTTGGCTCTTTAACTGTTGGCTCCGCCCCCAACGGGTCCTGATTGGTTGTTCGGCACTTGGTTGCCGTGATTGACGGGTCGGAACGTGATTGCCGTCATGACGTCGGCTACTGAGCGCCGCGTCATAAAAGGAGGCGGAGCTATCGCGGCCGGCGTGTAAACGACCGGGAGGAGTGCAAGGATCGGGTGAGTCAGCCCCCCTGGGAGGATGGACGTCTAGGTGTCTAACCTCCTCCGAGGTAGACACCAAAGGTACCCTGACACCCGAGGGGCACAAAGATGTACGAGTGACCGGTGGGTGCACGGAGAACTCGCTGCAGCAATGCCCATGGTATTAATTTAACAAGCTTACTGGCTGTGTGATGAGGGAAAATCTCTTCATGTGACGTCATATTCCGGCGGCTAAGTCCTGTGGAGAGCGGAGGGAAGCTACTACAGTACTCTTTTTTTTAGCAAATATAAGAAACAGTAAGGGTGTGTGTATGAGCTGATGTGTGTAAAAGCAGTGTGTGAAAGAGTCAGTGCATGTGTGTGTGTGTGTGTTAGAACCAGTGTGTGTATAAGCAGTGTGTGTAAGAGGGTGTGTGTGTTTGTGTGTGTGTGTTAGAGTTTGTATGTGTATAAGCAGTGTGTGTGTAAGAGTCAGTGTGTCTGTGTGTGTTAGAGTAATTGTGTGTATAAGCAGTGTGCCTCTGTGTGTGTACGAGCCAATGCGTGTGTGTTAGAACCAGTAGAACCAGTTTGTGTATAAGCCAGTGTGTGTGTGTGTTTGTGTATAAGCAGTGAGTGTGTGTTAGAGGCTGTTTGTGTATAAGCAGTCTGTGTGTAAGAGTCAGTGTGTGTGTGTGTTTGTGTGTGTGTAAGAGCCAGTGTGTGTGTGTTAGAGGCTGTGTGTGTGATGTATGGACTGTTGGGCTGTGTATGAGTGTGTGAGTGAATGTATTGTGATGTATGGGCATTGGGCAGTTGGGCTGTTGTTGGTTGTGAATGATGCACTTCCTTTCTTTTGGTTCTTTACTTCCTGTTTCTGTTGGCAGTTGGTGGAATGTTCGAGGGATTTGAAACCCTGTGTAACAAGGCTGCAATATGAAGATCCTGTTCTATATGTATTAATAAAGTGAGTACTTCGTTATACAGGAATTATTGATTGATTTGTACAAAACATCAAAGTGGCGACGAGGCTGTAGAACCCTAACTGACATGGCAGCCATTGGCACTATAAAGGACTTTGATCCTGACTCGAATTTATGGGCCTCTTGGGTTGAAAGGCTTGAACAATATTTCACAGCTAATGACATTCCTGACAATAAACAGGTCGCTGTTTTCCTAACAGTTATAGGAGCCAGAACGTATGTCTTTTACACCCAGAGAACCCTGCCTGCAGGCCATTGGCAAGCCTGATTACTCTGTTAACTGGCCATTTCCAACCAAAACCACTACAGATAGCAGAGAGATTTAAATTCTATAAAAGAAGACAAGAGCCTGGTGAATCAGTTTCAGCATCTGCCATTGCGTTACGGAAACTCGCCAGCACCTGCTGTTTTGAGGACTACCTGCCCACTGCTCTGCGAGACCAGTTTGTAATGGGCATTGCAAGTGATAATGTTTGTTCAGAGATGGCTTACAGAAGAAGATTTAACATTTAAAAAGGCAATGAACATGGCAGGCATTATAGAACAAGCCTCTAAGGATGCTAATCTATTACACAGCAGACTGGACAACACAGGAGGCAGAGCTAGAAGTTTTAAAATTAGACACTAGAGCACCAAGTGAACCACAGGGAAAGAGACATTCAAAACAGGAACATTCACATTACAAATGTTATCGCTGCGGAGCTGCTACACATGTTGCAACTGCATGCAGATTCAAGGATGCCAAGTGTCATGCTTGTGGTAAAATGGGCCACCTACAAAGAGTGTGTAGATCCACAGCAGAGAGAGGCAGTAATCGTTTGAGAGAGAGAGCAAAGAATGCCTATAGAGTACAAACGCAGGCGTCTTCTGAGGTTTCGGATGAACAATTTCCTGTCCGAAATTTTAAAATATATAAAATAGGGGGGCAGCGCCTGACTTCCGGCACGAATGGCGGCTTTCTAAGGGAGCTCCGTCTACGGAGGCACAGAAACAGCGAAAAATCAGCACCCGCAACCGGCTCCCTCACACCCACCCGACCGCCTCGTACCTTACCCACGGTGCTCCACTAAATAGCGATGGGGGGCGGGCAGAAATCAAAACAGGGCGCAGAAGTAGCTCCGATATTCCGGAGCCGCAAAGATGGCGGCGCCACGCGGGAGGAAGAAGAAGGCCGCGAATTTGATTCTGACTCTGCAGCCAGCGACAGGAGCAGAACAATGACAGCTACCCCCCTCACCAAAGAGGTCCTCCGCCAGCTGCTAAGACTAACATCCCCCCTCCACGATTCCCCATCTCAAACGGCACGAGACAGGGGTGCCCCTTATCCCCCCTACTATTCGCCATATCACTAGAACCTTTTTGCTGCAGGCGGTGCGTGCCAGCCATGACATAGAGGGGTTAACGATCAGGGGAGAAACCTTTAAAATCTCGGCCTACGCGGACGACATCCTGCTAACATTGACAAACCCAGAACAATCTATAAACTCGCTCCTAACTCTTATCCAAGAATACTCAGACCTGTCAGGGTACAAGATCAACCTGAATAAATCAGAGCTCCTCCCGATACAAATAGACACTCCAGACCTAGCCACACTCAAACAAATATGCCCGATGAGGATCTGCCACACAACGATGACGTACCTAGGGATCCAACTCCCAACGGACATCACCACCCTTTATAAAACAAACTACACTCCCTTATTACAAAAAGCCCACTCTGACCTCATTAATTGGAAATCCCTAGGGGTCTCATGGCTGGGGCGCATTGCCACAATTAAAATGAATCTCCTACCCAGATTCTTATATCTATTTCAAACCCTCCCCATACCGATCCATAAACAAGACTTTAAGGCACTACAAACAGCCATAGATAACTTCATCTGGAATGGACACAAACCCAGAGTACGCCGAAAAACACTCTACATACCCAAAAAACATGGGGGACTAGGGCTCCCGCACTTTACCCACTACCACACGGCGGCACATCTATCACAGATACAACACTGGCATGTACCACCAGGGGAAAAAAGATGGGTAGATCTGGAACACATTATTTTTGGCTGGGACCACCCGTCCTTGTACATGTGGGTACCCAAGCCACATCGACCCCTACCCCCCCCAACCGCACCCTCGATTACCCATGCACTCGACACATGGGACAAAATGAGAGATAAATTCGAACTCTCGTCGTTCCTATCCCCCATGACCCCCATCTGGAGGAACAAACTCTTCCCACCGGGACTCAACCCCAAACATTTCGCCCAATTCGAAAACAGGGACATTTCCCGACTAGGGCACTTATACCAAAACAACGACATCATACAATTCACAGATATCCAAGACTCATCCTCACTCACGACATTCGACTACTTTCGCTACATACAACTGCGCAGTTTCGCAGCGACCCCAATCATAAAACAGGCCGGCACGGCCCAGCTTAACCGCTTCGAAAAAGACTGCGCAATGCACCCCAACAGACAAGGACAAATCTCCGACATATACCTAACCATAGCTACCCACCACACACAACTATCTCTCCCATACATTGCGGCATGGGAAGCAGACCTTGGGTCCCCAGACGACGCGACAGATTGGGCAGAAATATGGGAGGCAACAGCTACCATATCCATCTGTGTGACTCACACAGAACAAGCCTACAAGATGTTATTCAGATGGTATCTCACCCCCCAACACCTGGCCATTATGCACCACATCCCATCCAACTCCTGCTGGAAGCAGTGCGGGGAGACGGGGACGTTCCTCCACTGTTGGTGGACGTGCCCAAAGCTCCAGCCACTGTGGCACGACATCACACGACTGATCTCTAAACTCCTACACAAACCGTGCCCTCGAGATCCTTGGATGCTACTACTATCTAAACCAATAGACCAATACACCAGAGCAGAAAACAAGCTTGCCGCCCGCATAGCCCTAGCAACAAGACGAGCTATAGCGGACCACTAAAGACAACGACACATACAACTCCACATAGGAATACTACTAAACCTATCACCCTTCACGCACACACCAAACCAAGCCCCCAACTGGGATCGCCGCGTGGGGTGGCACGCGGGCCGCGACACACTCATACCCCCTGTTTCCAAACCACCCCGCCCCACAACCCACACCCTAACCCATGCCCTGACCTAGACAGACATAAACCTACGCATGGACAAACAGGACTGGCAACAATGCGAGGAATGACTAAACTCACCGGAGGGGAACTCAAAAATAGCAAAAGTCTTAAACAACTGTCTAATAAGTACACAAAACCGGTACAAATGTACACTTCCTCAAACGTCAAATAGTACCCTGCGTTGGTACCAAAATTTGCCTTCACATATTGTTATGTCTTGATTTACACCTATCCTCCCCTTCCTTTTCTGTATCCCCCCCCCCCCAATTCCAAACGAAAAACCGATTAAATAAAGAATTTTAAAAAAATATATATATATATAAAATAGGTTCTAATCTGGCTGCATTCAAAGTTCAGGTTGTTGTAAATGGAAAGGAACTGACTATGGATTTGGACACAGGTGCAGCTGTATCAGTGATTTATTTGACAGACTGGAAACGCCTTAAAATACATAGGCCAATAATTCAGACAACAGCGAGACTTCAGACATATTCTAAAGAGCTGTTAATACCAGTGGGTTGTGTGACAGTCACAGTTACATTCAACAAGTGTAAGAAGAAACTACCTCTCTATATCTTAGAGAATGGAGGACCTCCACTTTTTGGTAGGGAGTGGATAAGGGCTCTCGGGATGCCTCAAGTGCATAAGTATCCATGTCATGTGTTGAATGAAAATCAGACCAGACTTGACTGGATTAGGGAATTACAGGAAAAGTATGCACCAGTGTTTGATGGCCAATTAGGGAATGTAAAGGGACAACAAGTTTCCTTAGAATTAAAGGAAGGAGCAACACCGACATTTTTTTAAAGCAAGAAATGTGCCTTTTGCTCTAAGGGCTGGAGTGGTGGCAGAATTGAGGAGATTAGAGGAGCTGAATATCATCTCCCAAGTTCACAATAGTGAGTGGGCTTTGCCCATTGTTCCTGTGAGAAAACGAAATGGGGAGATACGGATTTGTGGGGATTTCCGCATGGCTCTTAACACACAGCTTAAAATAGATAAGTATCCCCTTCCTAGGGTAGATGATATTTTTGCATCATTGGCAGGTGGCCAGCAATTCACCAAAATTGACTTGAAAAATGCATATCTACAGTTATCTGTACATCCAGATTCTCGACCACTACTTACGATTAATACCCATCGGGGGCTATTCAGGTATGGTTTTTGGCATTTCACCTGCACCAGCTGTCTGGCAGTGAACAATGGACAAGCTGTTAGCTGGAATTCCGGGGACACAGTGCCTGTTAGATGACATGCTGGTGACGGGTAAATCAGAGGAGGAACATAAACAGAATGTAGAGGCAGTTTTGCAAAGACTTATGGAATATGGATTGAAAGTGAATTTGGATAAATGCCAATTCATGCAGGATCGTTTTGAATTTTGTGCTCATGTAATTGAGAAACATGGCCTGCATACAACAGATGAGAAGGTCAAGGCATTACAGGATACTCCAACTCCACAAAATGTGACACAACTAAAGTCCTATCTTGGTCTGTTAAATTATTACAACCGTTTTTTGCCAAATTTAGCTCATGTCCTGTACCCTTTACATCGTCTTCTAGAGTGTAAACGACAATGGCGCTGGACAGTAGAATGTGCTTCAGCTTTCCATAAGTCAAAAGAACTAGTTCATAGTTCACGTCTTTTAGTACACTACGACTTGGAAAATCCTGTTTCCATTGCTTGTGATGCATCACCTTACGGACTGGGGGCAGTCCTGTCTCATTCCATGGCTGATGGGACAGACAGGCCAGTGGCTTTTGCCTCTAGATTGCTCACAGCTGCAGAAAAAAACTATTCTCAAATAGATAAAAAGGCTCTGGCAGTAGTATGGGCAGTAAAGAAATTCCATCTTTATATATATGGTCGACCCTTCACACTGCTTACGGACCATAAACCTTTATTGACAATTTTTAACCCACAGAAAGGTATTTCAATAACGACAGCAGCAAGACTTCAGAGGTATGCCTTAACTCTGGGGGCTTATCAGTATCAGGTCCAATATCGTCCAAACGCTCTGCATTCTAATGCAGATGCATTCTCTAGACTTCCATTGAAAATTGATTCACAATTAACTACCACAGAAAGATCTACAATATACAGTTGCAAGAAAAAGTATCTGAACCCTCTGGAATGATATGGATTTCTGCACATAAAATGTGATTTGTTCATCATCTAAGTCACAACAATATACAATCACAGTCTGCTTAAACTAATAACACACAAAGAATGAAATGTTGCCATTTTTTTATTGAACACACCATGTAAACATTCACAGTGCAGGTGTAAAAAGTATGTGAACCCCTAGACTAATGACATCTCCAAGAGCTAATTGGAGTGAGATGTCAGCCAACTGGAGTCCAATCAATGAGATGAGATTGGAGGTGTTGGTTACAGCTGCCCTACCCTATAAAAAACACACACCAGTTCTGGGTTTGCTTTTCACAAGAAGCATTGCCTGATGTGAATGATGCCTCGCACAAAAGAGCTCTCAGAAGACCTACTGTAACGGCACCCCCAGGCATAAAAGGGTTAAACCGCCATTTAGTAGATCTTCCCTTCCAGAGACATGGGCACAGCTACTGCAGAACACCAATCCGCCGAACAGGAAACCATATGAATGCCGTAAACAGCCGAATAGGAAAAAACAAACGAATAGGTTTACACTCCTAGCAGTCGAACTGGAACAGCATACAATAAATCCCCCCAAGAACGAGACAAGGCTTTGTTTTGAGGGACAAGCAGGAACAGACAGAGCTGTGGGTTTATTGTTCTTATATACACATTAGTACCACCCACAGGGTTTTGAAACACAACCAATAAACACATACAATACACTCAGACACTCCCACACAAAATCCTCCCCTCTGCCTGTGATACAATTACCTTACACAATTGGGAATGTAATTATCACAAGCAGAGAAATACAATTTTTCCACATTATTCATAACCGGACAACACACAGGAGGCAGAGGTAGATGTTTTAAAATTAGATGCTACAGCACCAAGTGAACCACAGGGAAAGAGACATTCAAGACAGGAACATTCACATTACAAATGTTATCGCTGCAGAGCTACTACACATGTTGCAACTGCATGCAGATTCAAGGATGCCAAGTGTCATGCTTGTGGTAAAATGGGCCACCTACAAAGAGTGTGTAAATCCACAGCAGAGAGAGGCAGTAATCGTTTGAGAGAGAGAGCAAAGAATGCCTATAGAGTATTTTTAACACTAAACAAGAATGGATTTCATGGGAGGATACCACAGAGGAAGCCACTGCTGTCCAAACAAAACATTGCTGCACATTTACAGTTTGCACAAGAGCACCTGGATGTTCCACAGCAGTACTGGCAAAATATTCTGTGGACAGATGAAACCAAAGTTGAGTTGTTTGGAAGAAACACACAACACTATGTGTGGTGAAAAAAAGGCACAGCACACCAACATCAAAACCTCATCCCAACTGTGAAGTATTATGGTGGGGGCATCATGGTTTGGGGCTGCTTTGCTGCGTCAGGGCCTGGATGATTGCTATCATCGAAGGAAAAATGAGTTCCCAAGTTTATCAAGACATTTTGCAGGAGAACTTAAGGCCATCTGTCCAGCTGAAGCTCAACAGAAGATGGGTGTTGCAACAGGACAATGACCCAAAGCATAGAAGTAAATCAAAAACAGAATGGCTTAAACAGAAGAAAATACGCCTTCTGAAGTGGCCCAGGCAGAGTCCTGACCTCAACCCGATTGAGATGCTGTGGCATGACCTCAAGAAAGCGATTCACACCAGACATCCCAAGAATATCGCGGAACTGAAACAGTTCGGTAAAGAGGAATGGTCAAGAATTACTCCTGACCGTTGTGCACGTCTGATCTGCAACTACAGGAAACGTTTGGTTGAAGTTATTGCTGACAAAGGAGGTTCGACCAGTTATTAAATCCAAGGGTTCACATACTTTTTACACCTGCACTGTGAATGTTTACATGGTGTGTTCAATAAAAACATGGCAACATTTCATTCTGTGTGTGTTATTAGTTTAATCAGACTGTGATTGTAACGGATCGCCTGGCACCCCGACTGGGTACCTCCATTGAAGGATGCTCCTAGCACTTCCTGAGGACTCCAAGCACTGCAGCAGACACCACAACCACCGAACCAGAGAAGCATATGAATCCTCTCAAGCATATGAATGCTGTAGACAGTTGAATAGGAACCATACGAATAGGTTTACTCTCCTAGCAGTCAAACTGGAACAGCATACAATAAATCCTTCCCCCAATAATGAGACGACACTTCACTTTGAGGGTTAAAACAGGAACTCAGGTGCTGGCACACCCAGCCTGGTTTTTATTACAGTCTTTGCAAATCCAGGACCGCCCACAGGGAGGTATAAAACAACCAATCACATCACAGTTACATCCCACATATTCCCTCCCCTTATCCTGAGAGGAAACTCAATTACACATACAGTTAAAACATACTTTTTACCCAACTTTCATAACTCTAAAACTATACATCACATTCACATAAAATTACATATTCACAATCAATCCATTCAGGGGAACAACATATTTAAAAATGGCATGAATCAGACCAGGGGTTCAAAAGTTAGTAAAAGTATCTTTTGGGCCCTGGCTGGCACATGGTTATCTGGCTCAAACAGGTTTTACAGAGCCCTCTATCCTGGAGACAATGGGGAAAGTAATCCAATTATCCAGGGATAGAGGCAGACTCCATTGAGCACATGGTTGCAAAAAGACATAAAACACTTTAAAATACATAAAGTCACCTTTTACACATAACACACAGACATTTCACACATCCCCAGATAGCTGGGATCTGAGCGCACAAAACTACCGAATAGCGCTCAGATCCTATTCACACAGTTCAATTGCCATGGAGCCGAAGTCTTTAACTACACAAATGGGCTCCATGGCATAGCTATCTGGGTTAACACATTCACATAAAGTCTGGTCCATAGTCCAAAGGCAAGAAGCGGGCAAGCAGCCCCCTCCAAGGACACGTGGCG
This sequence comes from Pelobates cultripes, assembly GCA_933207985.1. Lineage (NCBI taxonomy): Eukaryota > Metazoa > Chordata > Amphibia > Anura > Pelobatidae > Pelobates > Pelobates cultripes. The sequence goes on along the minus strand of OW240914.1, from coordinate 66,820,701 downwards.
AGGCCGGTTTCGCCACAGTGATTGTCTATTGTTGTGACTTAGATGATGATCAGATCACATTTTATGACCAATTTGTGCAGAAATCCATATCATTCCAAAGGGTTCACATACTTTTTCTTGCAACTGCATTTCAGTGAGGTGATAACAGCCAGAGAAATTGCACAGGAGACAGCCAAGGAATCTTTGCTGAGGGAAATACTTGTTTTTGTACGCAGATCTCAAGTCATTCCAAACAAGAGCTCAGGAGTTATCAATTCGAGATGGCTGCTTAGTCTGGGGAGAAAGAGTGGTTATTCCTTTTGTGTTACAACAGATTCTTGAAATTTTACATGCAGGTCATCCTGGCATAGTCCGCATGAAGCAGAAGGCAAGAGGTCATGTATGGTGGACAACCATTGATGAGGATAGAAACATAGAATGTGACGGCAGATAAGAACCATTCGGCCCATCGAGTCTGCCCAATTTTCTAAATACTTTCATTAGTCACTGGCCTTATCTTATAGTTAGGATAGCCTTATGCCTATCCCACGCATGCTTAAACTCCTTTACTGTGTTAACCTCTACCACTTCAGCTGGAAGGCTATTCCATGCATCCACTACCCTCACAGTAAAGTAATACTTCCTGATATTATTTTTAAACCTTTGTCCCTCTAATTTAAGAGTATGTCCTCTTGTTGTGGTAGTTTTTCTTCTTTTAAATATAGTCTCCTCCTTTACTGTGTTGATAACCCTTTATGTATTTAAATGTTTCTATCATATCCCCCCTGTCTCGTCTTTCCTCCAAGCTATACATGTTAAGATCCTTTAACCTTTCCTGGTAAGTTTTATCCTGCAATCCATGAACCAGTTTAGTAGCCCTTCTCTGAACTCTCTCTAAGGTATCAATATCCTTCTGAAGATACGGTCTACAGTACTGCGTACAATACTCCAAGTGAGTTCTCACCAGTGTTCTGTACAATGGCATGAGCACTTTCCTCTTTCTACTGCAAATACCTCTCCCTATACAACCAAGCATTCTGCTAGAATTTCCTGCTGCTCTATTACATTGTCATCAGAAATAATCACCCCTAAATCCCTTTCCTCAGATGTTGAGGTTAGGACTCTATCAAATATTCTGTACTCTGTCCATGGGTTTTGATGTCCAAGATGCATTATCTTGCACTTATTCACATTAAATGTCAGTTGCCACAACTCTGACCATTTTTCTAGTTTACCTAAATCTACTGCACCACCCTGATCTATAATTTTAGTTACCCAATCAAAAAAATCAATAAGGTTAGTTAGACATGATCTCCCTGAAGTAAACCCATGTTGTCTCTGATCTTGAAATAATTGTGTTTTTAGATGTTCAACAATCCTATCCTTTAACATGGTTTCCACTGAAGTAAGGCTTACTGGCCTATAGTTGCCGACTCTTCCCTATTACCTTTCTTGTGAATGGGCACAACATTTGCTAACTTCCAATCTTCTGGGACTACTCCTGTTAACAATGATTGGTTAAATAAATCTGTTAATGGTTTTGCTAGTACACCCATACGCTCTTTTAATAGCTTTGGGTGTATTCCATCTGGTCCCATTGACTTATTTGTCTTTACTTTTGACAGTTAAAATAGAACCTCTTCCTCTGTAAACTCACGTGTAATAAATGACTCATTTATCCTTTTTCTTAACGGAGGTCCCTTTCCTTCATTTTCATCTGTAAATACCGAACAAAAATATTAATTGAGACAGTCAGCTAGACCTTTATCCTCTTCTACATACCTTCCTTCTTTTGTTTTTAATCTAACTAATCCTTGTTTTACTTTTCTTTTCTCATTTATGTATCTAAAAAAGTTTTGTCCCCCTTTTTTACTGACTGTGCTGTTTTCTCTTCTGTGTGTGATTTGGAAGCTCTTATAACTTGCTTAGCCTCTTTCTGCCTAATCTTATAGATCATTCTGTCTTCCTCACTCTGGGTTTTTTTATAATTAGTAAATGCTTACTTTTAGTTTTTTACTATTTTGGCCACATCTGCGGAGTACCACAGTGGTTTCCTGAATTTTTTGTTTTTATTGACAAGCCTAATGCAATTTTCTGTTGCCTTCAGTAGTGCAACTTTTAAATAATCCCATTTCTCTTGGACTCCATTTAAATTGTTCCAGTCTGATAATGACTCCTTTACACATATTCTAATTTTAGAAAAGTCTGTTTTTCTAAAGTTTAAAACTTTTGTTTTTGTGTGGTGTGACCAGTCACTGTTCTTATATTAAACCACACTGACTGATGATCACTGGATCCTAAACTTTCACCTACAGTAATATCTGATACTAAATCTCCATTTGTTAACACTTAATCTAGTATGGCCTCTTTATGAGTTGGCTCCTCAACGACTTGTTTTAGAGACAATCCCAGTAGGGAGTTTAGAATATGTGTGCTCCTGGCACAAGCAGCTATTTTTGTTTTCCAATTCACATCAGGAAGATTAAAGTCACCCAAACTTCCCCCTTCATTGTCATTTTAGCTATTTCCTCAACTAGTAGATTATCTAACTCTTCAATTTGTCCTGGGGGCCTATAAATCACACCTACACAAGTTACTGTGTGATTACCAAATTCTAACGTAACCCAAACGGACTCTATGTTCGCCTCACTAACTTTTATTAGGTTAGATTTTATGCTATCCTTCACATACAGGGCCACCCCTCCCCCTTTCTTGCCTTCCCTGTCTTTTCTATATAAAGAGTACCCTGGTATTGATATGTCCCAGTCATTTTTCTCATTATACCATGTCTCAGTAACAGCGACTAAATGTACACTATCAGTTGCCATTATTGCCACAAGGATATTGCCCGTTATGTTTCAGGTTGCACTGGTTGTGCACAAGCACAGCGTGACTTGCCACATTTTGTCGTACAACCTTGGACCTGGCCTCTATTACCATGGCAGAGAATTCACATAGACTTTGCTGGACCAGTGGAAAATAAAATGTATCTGATTGTGGTAGATGCACATTCCAAATGGCCAGAAGTTCTATTCATATCGCAGACCACTGCAGAAGCTACTGTTAAAGCATTACAGAAACTATTTGCAACATTTGGCTTGCCCAGAGTGCTTGTTTCAAATAATGGACCGCAGTTTGTTTCTGGACAATTTCAGGCTTTTCTCAAGGAAAACGGTATTCGGCATCATCGTACAGCACCGTATTATCCTGCTACTAATGGTCAAGCAGAACGTTTTGTTCAAACTTTAAAGGGTTTTCTGAGAAGTCTGAAAGCAGAAGGAAAGAGACCTGAACATCATTTGTCTGAGTTCCTTCTACAGTATCGAAATACACCTCATCCAACCAATGGACAACCTCCAGCATGCCTTATGTTAGGCCGTGAACTCAGGACAAATTTGGATCTGCTAAAACCAGAGATTCAACAAAGGGTCATCCAGCAACAATCGAAGATGCAAGTCGGAAATGTAGTCCGTTGTTACCAGACAGGGGATTCTGTTTGGATGCGTGTATATCATCAGGAGAATCGTTGGAAAGAAGCAGTGATAAAGGAAGTTCTGGGGCCGGGGCACTATAAAGTTTTAACCTCTGATGGAGGTTACACACGGAGACATACAAATCAACTTCGACCACGTATAACAGAAAACCTATCAAAGTGGGTAGGGCCACTCATGCAACCAGACACTGATATCTGGCATGGAGTTTGGCATGATGACATTTCTGAAGTCTGCAATACACCTGGTACAGAGGCTCATGATGTAATAGGGGTTGATTTGGAGGAAATACCCCATGAAACTCAGGAACAAGAACTGCCAAGCCACAGTTCAAGTAACCATAAAGGCTGTGGTCATGAAAATACTGTCCATTCAACAAGAGAGAGAAGGGCCACAAACCACTGGCAACCAGAAGATCCATTAAGGGACTATAGTTGGAGAAACTCCACAGTGAGAAGGCGGAAATGGTATCCTAGTAGGAGTAGAATAAACTGTCCTGAAAAAAAGATTGTAGATCTTGAAAAAGATGGACAGAATGATGCAGATTAAGGACACATTTTCAATTGTTCTTTTATTATTGTTGACTTTTTACTATTTTGTTTTCATTCTTTTGTTGAGAAAGGAAGATGTGATGTATTGTGATGTATGGGCATTGGGCTGTTGGGCTGTTGTTGGCTGTGAATGATGCATTTCCTTTCTTTTGGTTCTTTACTTCCTGTTCCTGTTGGCAGTTGGTGGAATGTTCGAGGGATTTGAAACCCTGTGTAACAAGGCTGCAATATGAAGATGCTGTTATATATGTATTAATAAAGTGAGTACTTCGTTATACAGGAATTATTGACTGATTTGTACAAAACATCACAGTGTGTGTGTTAGAGGCTGTGTGTGTATAAGAAGTGTGTGTATAAGAGTCAGTGTGTGTGTGTGTGTATTTGTGTTAGAGCCAGTGTGTGTATAAGCAGTGTGTGTGTGTTTGTGTATAAGCAGTGAGTGTGTAAGAGCCAGTGTGTGTTTATTTATAAGCAGTGTGTGTGTGTGTGTTAGAACCAGTGTGTGTATAAGCAGTGTGTGTGTAAGAGTATCTGTGTATGTTTGTGTAAGAGCCAGTGTGTGTGTTAGAGGCTGTGTGTGTATAAGCAATGTGTGTGTAAGAGTCTGTGTGTGTGTGTGTGTGTGTATGAGTGTATGTATTGTGATGTATGGGCAGTTGGGCTGTTGTTGGCTGTGCACTTCCTTTCTTTTGGTTCTTTACTTCCTGTTCCTGTTGGTAGTTGGTGGAATGTTCGAGGGATTTGAAACCCTGTGTAACAAGGCTGCAATATGAAGATGCTGTTATATATGTATTAATAAAGTGAGTACTTCGTTATACAGGAATTATTGATTGATTTGTACAAAACATCACAGTGTGTGTGTTAGAGGCTGTGTGTGTATAAGTAGTGTATGTATAAGAGTCAATGTGTGTGTGTGTGTTCGTGTTAGAGCCAGTGTGTGTATAAGCAGTGTGTGTGTGTGTGTGTTTTAGAGCCAGTGTGTGTATAAGCAGTGTGTGTGTGTGTGTTTTAGAGCCAGTGTGTGTATAAGCAGTGTGTGTGTGTGTACATAAGAGCCAGTGTGTGTGTAAGAGCCAGTGTGTGTGTGTTTGTGTATAAGCAGTGAGTGTGTAAGAGCCAGTGTGTGTTTATTTATAAGCAGTGTGTGTGTGTGTGTGTGTGTGTGTAAGAGCCAGTGAGCGAGTGTGTGACACAAGGGGCTAAAGAGACAAAATTAGGATAAAGACACAAATACATGAATAAAATGCCAAACAGGGGATACAATATACAAAAAGAGAAGGAAAAATGTGACAAGATGCACAAACGGGGCAAAATAATGTGTTTGAGGTGTAAAAGGGGGAATAATAAACAAACAGGTAAAGAGAAATTTTGGGGCAGCAAAATGTGTCTTTGCCTGTGTAGACAGAAGTCCTTGCCTCTGTCCATTAGGCCCTGCCTAATGGACAGAGAATTTTGGGCTGACATCAGTCTCCATAAACCAGAGAGACACTTGATCCATGGAGACTCTTACTGGTCAGCCCAAGAAAAACTTGATGACCCCTACACTAACAGAGAGGTGGGGATTTGTCATGATGTATCCCTTCCTCAATACCCATGAAGAGCGTGCAGCTGATGCTCTCCAGGACATCCATGAAAGCATAGTTCAGGTTTGATGAAGTCCCATCACCCTATATAACTAATAGAGCAAGCATGTCAAACTCGTGGGCCGCGGGCTTGACATGCTTACTAAAGCAGAGTAGACACCTGCTCTCCCCACATTGCAGGTGCCTACTCTGCTCACTTACCCGGCCGGGGGAGAGTTGACGTTCAAATTAGTTTTTTGCATTTTTTCACACACAAACAAATATTAACACTAACTTTGGCCACTGTTTGTGACCAAGTGGCTACTAAAAAAGACTGGACATACCCCATTTGCAATACCTTGGGTTGTCCACTATTGCAAATTGTATGCCATCATGGGGGTAATTCTCATTCCTGGGCTACCATACGGTCTCAAAGGCAACGTAACCAATCTGGCGAATTTCAGTGTGAAAAAAATGAAAAATGTAACATGCTATATTTGACCCTGTAACTTCCCAAAACACCATAAAACCTGTACATAGGGGGTACTGTTTAAACGTGAGACATGGCTTAATACAAATATGTGTATTTTATTGCAGTAAAAGCAAACAGGATTATAACATTCACAGTTAAAATGTCACGTAGAACTAAAAACATTTTTACAAATCTTATTTTCTCCCATTTTTAAATATTTCATTCAAATTAAATTATGTTTCATACCTAAATATTTGATGTTAAATGAAGCCCTGTTTCCCCTGAATAAAATGATATATAAGTGTGGATGCATATAATATGAAAAAGGTGAATTACGGTTGAACAGACATATAGTGCAAATTCAAGTTTTTGTTTACGTTTTGCTTTGATCAGAACATGTACATTTGGCTCAGTCATTAAGGGGTTAAGCATGTGTGTGTCTGTCTGTATGTATTATATATCTGTGTACAGGGAGATATACCTAGGTTTTGTGCAACACATGCACATCTCCCTCACAGCCAACACTGCAGTCGCGCCTCTGCTCATTGAGCTGTTGAGAGACCAGTCAGTGTGCTGCATGAACCTGACATTACTGGGAGACCTCTCCTGTTACACGCCTCCCCATAACCCCTGCTTGTTAGGGCCCTGCTAACTTCCCCCTTATAGGCCTGTCCTACCCTTTCCTGATTTCCAATAGTGATAGGTGCATACATATTCTGTATGTATCATACTAAAATTTGACATACCTAATTTTGAGGTAGTAAAAGCATTGATATAAAATGTACAAATTGATACAAAAAAAGGACACAGAAACCAATAGGTTATTTTATGAGGGCACAAGGCATTCCGTTTTCTATAGTGCTTTGGATAGGGAAAGGTTTGGAGACATTGGGCTAGATGGAATACTGTTTGGTCATTATCCTGGCATTATGCAATACCGCCACCTGGTGGAAAATTACAGTTCAACTACAGCTTTTCATTTTCTCAATAACATTGTTAACTCAGGTTGTTGATTCAAGTTCTATAAGTATCTAATGGTAAAATAAAAGTGTGTTTTGTTTCCGCAGATAAAGGAACAGATTACACTCTAAAGGCAGTATATGAAAGTGTAAACAAAAAACAAAATGTTTTCAGATACAGTTTGTATGCTTAAGTTTATTACAGCCTAAATAACGAAACAAAATGTCCAAAGTTAAGCAACTGCATCTCAATCTTAAAAAATATGTTTATTATATATTAAAGGAAGACTACAGCGTTACAAATATAAACATGTATTCCTAACGCTATAGTGTTCTACTCCCGATTTAGATTAGGGACCCTCCAAATAAAAAAATTAAAAAAAAATAAAATGATTTTAGTATCCCCTTTTATAGCACAGAGATTCCCTCTGCGCAGCAACCCCTCTGCCTTCAGTAAAGTCATCCCGCAGGCTGTCTCATCTTGGTCTTCTCGTTCCATTAGATGCTATTCATAGAGAAGCATTGGGGGTGAGAAGTGCATGTGTACCGAGTTCCGCACTCGTCCAATCAAATAAATCTAATACTTTTGTATGATCTGTATGATTTTAAGACATTTGAAGTTGAATGCTAGTCAAACTCTGTTATTGCAGTGGAAGCATCCTCTAGTGCAGGCTTCCCCAAACTCCGGTCCTCCAGATGTTGCTGAACTACAACTCCCGTGATTCTATGAATTAAATAGATAGGCTGAGAATCATGGGAGTTGTAGTTTAGCAACATCTGGAGGGCCGGAGTTTGAGGAAGCCTGCTCTAGTGGCTATCGGGAAAAAAGCCACTAGAGGTGTGTTTAGCCATGCCAAGAAAACATTCCGTTTATAGAAAACTGCAATATTTTACTTTGCTGGGCTAAAAGGACAGGGCCATTGTACCCAGACCAGTTAACTGAGATGACGTGGCCTGGGTGTCTATAGTGGTCGTTTAAATAAACATGAGTTTTAAAACCCGTGCCTGACTTTTTTGTAGCAGGTGAATTATTTTATAAAGTAAGCAGTTATCAAACAAATACAATGTATACATACAAGTCGATTTTCTAATTGATGCTGAGTAAAGATTTCAATATAACAGTCTGTGATATTTACTATTACAACTTGCAGACTGATTTCTTAGAGTAATTCAGCTTAGCAAGCTGACAATTACAGTAACACAAGCACTGCCCCTAACCTCAGCCTTGTTTTCCAAAAGATAGTTATACATGTAAAATAACAGATTAAATTAGTATCTTGTAATATCTTTTTTATTGGACTAAATCTCCAAGTCAACTATGAATTCTGTTTCATTAATTTGCATTAAAACTTTAATTTCACTTTGAATCCATGTTGAATTCCTGACAATTCTACTAAGAGTGACAAAACTGGAGGTACATATATTTATTTATTTTTTGTCCACACTTCCCATTTTAAGTTTTTTTTTATCGGTTTATTAAATAATTTTGCTGAAATTTTCTTGCCAGTCTTTTTTTTCTTCCTATGTTTCATTTTCGTGGCAGATACATTTGCCGTGGTCTTTGCTTCTTATGTGGGTGTTGAATTCCATGTTTGGGGGGGGCGTAATGTGACGTACACTCTCCCTTTCTTATTTAACAGTTTCAGCGAACTGTTGCTGTATAGCTGCTTCAGAGAATACATTCTGTCATCTCTCCTTTGTTGTATGTGCATTTTAGTCATTTCTATTACTGTAATGATGATAACAAAAGTAAGTCAATTCTGCTCTTTGTTGAGGTTTGTTGTTATAAATCAACTATCTCATCATCCGCTATGTCATTGCTGATTACTGGTTTATTTTCCTAGATTAGGTTATTCTCATAGTGAAGTAAATGTCTCATTCTTTTATTCCAACACACATAGGTCATGATTATTCACTAGTGTGACAAATCATAGTGAATTTTAAATTGAAGGTAAAAGAATCTAAACTGGAAGCATAGCTGTTAGGGAGGGAAAAAAAGAAAATTCTAGTTTGACAATATTGGCTTTATATTTTAAAAAATTACTTTGAATTTTCAATTTACTGAATAAACTAGATGGGTTTTCACTGAGACATACACTCATTGTAAACAGCTGCCGTAGAAATCACATGTCCAAGGCTGCCTCAGATGGGGTATGAATGGGACATTTGTTAGGCACTTGGCAATAATCTAGTCCTGGCACGATGGGAGTGTACCTGGACTGTCAGAGGGCCCCCGAAGCTGCCCTGTATTAAAGGTCTTGTATCACTATGGCATTATGACACAGTTGTTTCACACCTGGGGTATCCTCCATGGGATATTACTGGGGAGACTTACTTGTGATTCATTCAGCAAACCATCATCTCCAGTGGGAACAAGCCATGACGTATACAATGTATGTCTAATGTCACTAAGGCACTTGGGGGTGGCAGCATACTCTTTAAATTGCATGTCGTAAAGGAATTAATAATATTTGTTGCATTTCATTCTACAAATACAGCTAAGTCCAATTTCTCATATTTTATGCCACCTATGTAACTTACTCATATTTGTCCCATTTCATCACATGTATGCCAGCTCATCGTATATTTGTTATCTCACCACATATTGTAATTTTCTTTTCTTTTTTTGTCATATAATTAAATATAAGGAATCTGAGAAGAGAAATTGGGTCAGGGCACATAGTTTTCAAAATAGATCTATCGGCATATGCAGATTGTGACAGACTGCCTGGCACCCCGACCGGGTACCTCCGTCAATCAATGCTCCTAGTGCTCACCGAGGGCTCCAAGCACTCCACCAGACACCATAGACTCCACAAACCACCGCAGCTTGTTTGGGGTCTCGCCGTCCTCCACCCACCCTGGACCCAAGACCAGTATCCAGCTCCCAGTGGGCAGACTTCTCCTACTCCAAAGAGCATAGCAGGAACAGCTCTTAGAAGAGCTAGTGATTCTACTCAGGGGATTATAGTGATTATAGCAATCCCCAGAGTGTAGTTCTCCAATCCCCCAAACATGAGCCAAGACTTCATGAAGGGGGAAAGCATCTCGTTTAATGGGAGCCACAGCTGGCCTTTTATGCAAGTCCCCATGCAAGAGAACACCGACGTGGACCTTGTGGGGGACAGGATGACAATTGTTTCAAACCAATCAGAACAGTAATTAAATGTATGACACTCCCACAACAAACATACAATCCCTCCCCTCTGCCTGTGAGATAATTGGATCAGATACTGTATTAACCCAATTATCTCCAGGCAGAAAAAACACATATTTTACAAAACCCCAAAAGTACCCCAAAACACCCCATAAATCCTACATCCCTGATCTGGGTGACCAATATATCAAAAAATCACCCAGATCAGATCAGGGGTTCAGAAATTTTATGGGAGTCATAATTTTGCCCAGGCACAGGCAGGGTGTCCAGCACAAAACAGTTCCATAGAATCACAGCTAAGTGCCGCGGCTGGGAACCGCAAGGTTTTCATGCCAAAAATAGTTCCAGGGCATTCGCGGCTAAGTCCCCCTGAAGTCTATTCGCGGTTTTGGTCCAAGATGGCCGCCACCATGTGTTCGAATGGCGACCACTTCGACTGTTTGGAGTTTGAAGTGCCACTTCGAAAGTTCGAACTGTGGCCATAAAAATCCAAAAAGGCACAAACAGTGATTTAAACCAAGTTTTATCACAGAGGCCCGTAGTCACAGGGTAGAAGGCTGGCAAACAGGACCCTCCAAAAACCAGTGGCGGGGTTACTTTCGCCACACAGATAATGCTTGCATGCTTATTGCAACGCATGTACAGAGTCATGTGTAAATGTATAATTCCATTCTATAATGAGCAACTATAGGAAGCTCACACATTTTAGGCCTGAATTGCTTTCAGTTTCTAGGGGGGCCAAATAATATCACCATAATGGCAGACTAAGGTTACTTACTAACACAGTCCGGTTGAGGTAGCCCAGCTGTAAATGTCACTTCCAAGAGATATACACTATGATGATAACAGTACAGATATGGGAAAAAAATTACAAGATTCATCTAGTGTGTTACTATAACATCTGTAATATATTGCCTTACTGATTTATTTTTTTCACTCATTGTAACCACTGAAGGAAAGGAACAATATTATTATTATTATTATTACTATTATTATTATTAGCATCTATATATCACCAACTTATTCTGCGGCGCTTTACAATATTATAAAAGGGGGAAATTTAAGAATAAATGAGACAATTACAAAATGTTAAAAGAACAATAGGTTGATGAGGACCCTGTTTAAATGAGCTTACAGTCTAGAGACCAAGTGTGCAACTCAAAACATTAGTAATCAAATATCAAAATTCAGCATCATACCAATGTTGACTATCAATTAATTGTTTGAAAATGTTGATACTGAAAACAAATATTCATTTTCCTCTGCCTGTAATGCAAGCTAGTATCTGGCAGAGATCCAGCCATTTGTGACTATAGCCCTTGTGTAGAAGATAATAAACTAGTGGGCTGTGCAAGTGATTTAAGACATCCCCTGCTATAAAGATAACTAAGATCTGATTGGAGATAGGGCCATGAATGATGGGATTCTGGGATGTTTGGAAGCCTATCCATCAATGAATGAAAATGTATCTGTACAACAGATGTTTCAAAGGAAAACAAGATAACTGGGAACCTTCAGATAAGGGTACAGGAACAACTGAGTCAGAATGCTAGAATGTAAATAATGTAGGGTATCTGTGTCCTGTATATGGAGTCTTGAAAACTATGTGTTCACAAATATTATACATGTCAAATGGTTTGTCTAATGTCTCAATGCTAGTTAAATTATACTGTTCATTAAAGCTGGAAATATAGGATTCATATATAGTGTAAATGTTATAGAACATACGCTACTAAAAACAAACTTGCAATAATCTACTTTTTTAGCAATATGTATGGCTGGAGCTAAATTATCTTATTTATTTTTAAGATAGAGAGAAGGGGGGTGCACAATAAAGATCTGTGTATCATACAGAATACTGCCGATGAGACAATATATGTCAGCAGAACCACTCAATTGCTTTATGTTCCCCCAATTCACACTTCACTGTTGTATATCTTTACATTATAAGTCGTTTTTTGTTTGTTTGTTTGGTTGTTTGTTTGCTTTGTTTTGTGTTTTATTCTTCACCTTCACGGTTGCTCTATACTGCCAGTAACCTTCTTGTACCTATAATGCTAACGCTTACAGAACTTCTCTTGGACAGATCCATTCTTATGGAACAGTCTGCTTTCCCCAATCAGACCACCCCCCTACTCAATCCTTCACATACTCACTGACAGACACACATACTCACTGACAGACACATACTCACTGACAGACACAAACACATCCTCACTGACCGACACACACACACAGTCAGACACACACACAGAGACACACACAAACACGCTGACACTCACACACTCACATTTTCTTTATGCTCCTTACCTTATGGAGCCAAATGGGGCATCTCCCTGGGGTCCTTCCTGCTCCTCACTGCTACTGCGTGCAGTTTTAGTGATGCCGGGTGCCAGAATATGACGTCATATTCCGGCGCCCGGCTTCACTTCAGTCGGCGCGTGTGAGGGAGCAGTGAGGAGCAGTAACACTGAGCTCCCTCGCTGGCTCTCCTCCGAGGCCGGGTAAGTATTAGCAGAGTAGGCACCTGCAATATGGGGAAACCAGGTTATGTCACCTCTGCCTAGACTGTGATCAGTTACTGCCTAGGCCTTGCTCTCTTCTTAACTTGTCCCAGGATACAGGGACCAAGCAGCCAGCCAACAGGTACGGCAACTCTGTTACTGGGATCTCTGAACAAATCAATCAAGGCACACAGTTCCAAAAAGAAATAACACACTTAGCTTTATATTCAGACTCAGAACTAGCCCATATGCACATAACATTAAACTTGCTGTGACAAATTCAATATGATAAAAATAAACAAATCACCTGGAAGATGCATTTATCAGCAACGGTGGTGCCGTAAAGACCAACATTTATACAACATACACATTAAGGAACAGCACACATGTAAAAATAGTTTTACATTTTATAAGGCTGCTTAAAATCAGCTATCTCAGCAAACAATATCGGGATTCAGTTCCACCATGTGGCCATATCATGTTAAGGCCACCACAACATCACTGTACCCCAATATTGGTGGGTCCTATACTAATTCCAACATGGAAGACAACTTAAATCATGCTAGTGCTAAATGAACTAAAGTGTATTTAAATAATCTTCTGTCATTTCTAACAGTGAAGGCAGAGCTGGGATATACATTTCTCTGTCCTGCCTGTGTTTAGTGGGAGTTACAATCCTGGGAAGAAGCTCTTTCAGCTGCTGTCATTGAAATGGAAACAGGTGGCACTTGCGAGCATATCTTCTACTAATCTCAGGTAGGCGAGGATATTTACATCCTGTTTCTGCACTAAATTATGGTCCTCAAATTGCTCAAAGGTGATATGTACATTTCGCATAATCCCACAGACGTCACAACTCTCCATTCAATACAGAATTGAAAACATAATCTGCCATTTAAAATAATAATGGGCAGATCACGTAAAATAATAAAACAAAAAAACATACCACAGCTCACTGCGCACAATGTTACCATTTTCCAATTTCTCATAAATGTATTTGTTGTATTGGAATTTCATTGAAACTTTTACTTTGTATCCACAGTACCTTGGGTATCATTTAGCTCATAAAATATTACAATAACAGTACCTCCCAATCCCATGTGAATTAAATCACTAAAACAAAATGGTTTGTGATTTGATTTGAGCATCATTTCCTCTAATTGTCAGACAATGATCTAATGCAATTCTGTTTACAGCTGATACTCTTGACTGTGTGTCAGCATTGAGTACATGTATCTTAGGGGAAACGATGCAGCTGAGTCTACGTACATAAATTTTTTAGAACAGTATAAATTCTGGATTCTGTGGATTGAAAGCACTGCCCCACGTGAAATTGATGTACTAATCACAGTTGCGTTATAAAAGGTATTGCTTTTATTACCTTCCTTTGTAGCTCTTTGAGATGGTGATATAACTGTTTCGGACTTGAGGGCACCAGAGTTCCTGAAATTAAAATAGCTGAATATTATTTAGGTTTTGTAAGGAACTAGAAAGATCATGTGAATATGTTCCATCTTTGACTTTTGTTATAGATACTGAGATAAACTTTGTCTAAAAAAAAAAAATGATCACAAATCATTTTCTATTTGAAGGGACACACTAAGCACCAGAACTACAACAGCTTAATGCAGTGGTTCTGGTGCAAAGACACTGTCCCTGCAATCTCGGCAATATAAATGCTGCCTGTTCCGAGAAAAGGCTGTGTTTACATTGCGTTCTAGGGACACCTCATGTGGCTGTCACTCAGCCACTAGAAGTCCTTCCTGGTGCAGTCTTAGAATATTACAGAACAGAGGTTTGGCATCTTCACACTCTGCATAGAGATGCTGAACTGCATGTCTTTCACTACTACATAGTCACTACATAGTTACATAGCTGAAAAGAGACATGTTTCCATCACATTCAGCCTTCCTCACAGTTGCGTGTGCTGTTAATTCAAAAGAAGGCAAAAATCGCAGTCCGAAGCGTTTCCAATTTTGCAAGAAACTATGAAAAATTTCTTCTTGACCCCAGAATGGCAGTCATATATCTCCTTGGATCAAGCAGCTATTAATTCACTAATTAAAAATGACAATCCTGTACATCTTTAGGCCTCACCTCACACTCCCAGAAACAACAATACTGAATCTCTCCATTTTCCATCTCTCTGCAACGTACAGCAACCCCCAGGTACTGACTGAATCTTGGAAGGTACTCCACCTCTTTTATTCTTACATTGTTACCATATTAACATTTGTTACTATAGCATTGTTACGACTTAAGCCTGTAGTTTGCCACTGTAATTTTCTCTGCATGCAGTTTTTTATTATTGTCGTTTAAAGGGACTCTCCAGTGCCAGGAACTCTCCAGTGCCAGGACTCTCCAGTGCCAGGAAAACATACCTGTTTTCCTGGCACTGGAGGTTCCTGCAGTGCCCCTCTCCCTCCCACCCCCCATCCCATGTTGCCGCAGGGGTTAAAACCCCTTTTGTGACTTACCTGAATCCAGCGCCGATGTCCCTGGGTCAGGCTCCGCCCACGCTCCTCCCCTGTCGACGTCAGCCGGCTGGGGAGACCTAATGCGCATGCATTAGACTCTGACACATCTTCAGGCAGAGAATTCCACATCCTTATTGTTCTTACTGTAAAAAAATCCTTCCCTTTACCTTATCTCCTTTCTTCCAGTTTAAATGCGTGATCTTGTGTCCTATGTATAGTCCTGTTTAAGAATAAATTTCGAGACAATAGTTTGTATTGACCCGGAATATATTCGTATAATGTTTTCTTATCCCCTCTGAGGCACCGTTTTTTCCAAACTAAAGAAATTTAAATTTGTTTACTTTACTTCATAATTAAAATGCTCCATTCCTTTTATCAATTTTGTAGCCCACCTTTGCACTTTTTCTAGTGCCATAGTATTCTTCTTTAGAACAGGTGCCACACATTGGACATTATATTCAAGGTGAGGTCTTACCAATGATTTATAAAGAGGCAAAATTATATTTTCATCCTGAGAATTAATGCTCCTATTTAAACAAGATAATACCTCACTGGCTTAACCACTGCTGATTGACATTGCACATTGTTGCCAAGTTTATTGTCTATAACAATTCCTAAATCCTTCTTGTGTATTGTTATCCCTAATTCACTACCATTTAGGGTGTAAATTGCTTTATGCCAAAGTGCTTAACTTTGCATTTTTCTACATTAAATTTAATATACAGTTTGGTTGCCCATTCCCATAATCTATCTAAATCCCTCTGCAGCAAAGTAACATCCTGCTCACATTGTATTACAGAGTTTTGTGTCATCTGCAAACACTAAAACATGGCTTTCAATGCCTATTTCAAGATCATTTATAAATATGTTAAATAGTAGTGGTCCCAGAACCCTGAGGGACACCACTAACCACTTTTGTCCAGCTTGAAAATTTACCATGAATGACAACTCTCTGTATTCTATCCTCAACCCAATGTTATAACCAAGATCAATAATATTCATCTAGACCAATTTCATTTAGTTTGAAGACCAACCTATTGTGACGAACCGTATCAAATGCCTTTGCGAAATCCAAGTAGATCACATCCACCGCAACACCCTGATCTATACTTCCACTTCTTCACAGAATGCAATTAGGTTAGTTTGACATGACCTATGTTTCATAAAATCATGCTGATTATTGCTAATAACAATGTTCTTCCCAATGAATTCATTCGTAGTATCCATTAATAACCCTTCAAATACTTTCCCAGTCATAGAAGTTAATCTTACAGGTCTATAATTTCCAGGCAAAGAAGTTGAACCCTTTTAAAATATAGGAACCACATCTACATACTCCAATCTTCCAGTAGAATTCCTGAAAGAAAAGAATCTTTAAAGATTAAATACAGAGGTCCACTCGGTTCCACACTTAACTCTTTTAGTACTCGTGGGTATATACCATCAGGTCACAGAGCTGTATTTACATTAACTTACTTTAGCTGCTGCAGCAACTAATCTTGAGTCATACCATCACAATTTTTTTGCAGCGATCATTTGCATATCTCTTGCCATAGGATCCTCCCTAATATATACTGAGCAAAAAATAGTTATTTAAAATGTTTGCGTTTTGCTGGTCTTCATTAACTTTTGCTGGTCTTCGTTAACCATCTCTGTTTTCAGTGTACCTATACTTTTAGAAGAAGATATTTTTTAGAATTGATGTACTTAAAAAATATTGGGGGTTGAGGATTTAAAAGGTTTAGCACTGCGAGCAGATGCAGGGACGTATTAGCCGCGATGCAAGCAAGGCATTTGCCTTGGGCGGCACTTTCCAGGGTGTGGCAAAAAAAGCCGCCCCCAAATGTCTTTTTAGCCTTGCGGGCGGGCGGCGCTGGTGAGGGATCACTGATTAGTGAGATCTCTGCTCAGCTCCCTCGCGCGCCGCAGAGTGTTGCCGGGAGCCAGAATATTACATCATATTCTGGCTCCCGGCATCACTCTGCGGTGCGCGAGGGAGCTGAACAGGAGGATCAGTGCTCCCTCGCCGCCTGCAGTCACCAGCAGCCCAGCAGCCCCACTGCACCCCAGGGAAAGGAGAATCCACCCCAGCATTCCCAAAGGTAAGGAGGCTGAGGGGATTGAATTAAAAAAAATGTGAGTGTGTTAGTGTGTGTCTGTTAGTGAGTGAATGTGTTTGTTAGTGTGTGTGTCTGTTAGTGAGTGTGTGTGTTTGTCTGTTAGTGAGTGAGTGTGTGTCTGTTAGTGTGTGTGTGTCTGTTAGTGTGAGTGTGTGTGTGTGTCTGCTAGTGTGTGTGTCTGTTAGGGTGTGTGTATGTGTGTGTGTGTATGTGTATATGTGTGTGTGTGTGTGTCTGTTAGTGTGTGTGTGTGTTAGTGTCTGTTAGTTTGTGTGTGTCTGTTAGTGAGAGTGTATGCGTGTCTGTTAGCTAATGTATATGTGCCTGTCAGTGAATGTGTGTGTGTGTGTGTGTATTTAGAAGGCAGGGAAGGGGGGGGTGGCAGGAGAAGGGGGAGTTGTGGGGGGGGGGGGCGCCGGATTTTTGTCATGTATTCCTGACACCATAGTTCTAATAGCGCTACCTTGGTGTCTGCCACCCCTCTCCCTCCCCCCCCCCACCATCTCCACATTTAAAAAGGTGTTAATCTCACCTTATTTCCAGATAAAGGTTTGCAGAAGGAAGGTGGAAGTGACCAGGTGGTCTGTCACAGTGGTAAGTTTATGACATGACCAATGAATAGAAGCATCTACCTAACCCTCTCAAACCCTATCCACAGGCAGAACCTTGCCTTGTTGTGGTTTCCATTTTGTTTATTTGAGAGCCAGGGCCGTCTTTAATAACGAATGGACCCTGGGCAAGTGTTTGTTTGGGCCCCCTGTGCCCTGCTGCTCTCGCCCCTCACTCCCTGGTATGCAATCACGGCATCCATCCCAACACATTGGCGGTACTAAAGTAGAATGAATTTTATTGGGACCCCCAATTGCAAGGTTGGACTAAAGGTAGAACCCCATCTGTCGTGTAACTCCAACAATGCTTTGACAGCTGGGACTCTACCAATTTCCCATGCTTGCAGGGTTGTATTTAGCACTGAGCCATGTTAGTATGTTTGAATGTAAGCATATGTTTGTATGGAGTATGTTTGTGTGAATGTGTTTGTATGTGGTACTGGAGTTTGAATGCAAGTGTGCATTTATGTGTAGTGTTTGTTTTTGAATGTAGGAGTGTGCTTGTATGTAGTGTTGACGCTTCAATGCAGGAGTGTGTTTTATATGTAGTGTT
>OW240914.1:66664366-66802168 GCA_933207985.1 Pelobates cultripes | reverse complement strand
AGAATCACAAGTGTTTTAGGGAGAGAACTGAACACTAGTTTAGCAGCAGGTAGATCTGATTGTTTACATTGTCTATTATTTCAACCATTTGGTGTAGCTCTAGTGTATAGTATATAAGCTTATGTGTTTATTCTAGTTTCCAAGGTGCATACATTTTTTTTGTTTTGATTCAAAAAGAAGGAAAATGTATCTGCGGAAAGCAAGATTACTGTTCCCCAGCAGCTAAACAGTCTGTAACATCACGTGCTTTGTTCTGCCCTTTTTACAATAAACTTTGTTAAACTTGGCTGTTGTAGAAGTCCAGGATTGCTCCTGTGACCCCAATCATTTTAATAAATGCCATGTCTCATTAATCAACATGTTACATCCCTTCTCTCAGACTGCTGCAAGGCACCAAGCCAGCCAGAGTAGCAGTTTTATTTCATGAACCATTTGGCCTTCATTGTTTGCCTTCGTGATCGGAAGAGGTTAATTGTGTCTGTGACACCATAGGGGCTTTTTTATTTATTTTTATTTTTTTAACCAAGGATTTGAAAAAGACCATAAACACATGAGCAATTATGTGCAATTTGGCCTCTCTTACTGCAGAACAAATTATTTCTCTAATTTTATTAAAGACACGGAGGCTCATATTATGCATAACTCTTTCTTTATTTCCTCAGCAGCAAAGATAGAGGAATATAAATATTGTCAAAATGAAAGAAAAAACTGCATAGATACACAGGCAACCAATCACATAACAGAGGAAGTGACTATAAAGGCCTGTGTCTCCCACAATCCCCCTCTTTCTTTGCTGCTTCCTCAGACAGCTAAGTACTTTGCTTGGTCCATTGTATTTATTTGCTGTGTTTTATATTTACATGGTGTTATGCTGTACTGTTATGGTGCTTTTCTTATGGTTGTTTGAGATTGCACTGTGATTGTTCACATTCATTCCTCTGTGTTTTATATCTGCTGAGCTGCCTCTTGCAGCTCCTACTCTGTCCCCTGCGCTGGTGCTCCCACCCACCCCTCCCTCACTCCGCCCGCCGCGACCGCTCTGCCGGCCGGCGGGTGCCTTCTATTCCCAGGTCGGCTTTCAGCCGCGGCTCTCTCTGGTACTGCCGCGGCTGTCAGCGTGTTTCCCGGCTCGCTCGCGGGCTGCCCGCGCGGGGAGGGGCGCGCGCCCCTTCCCCCGCCGGGTTGCAGGCCACGAGCGCTCCCTGCACGTGCGGCGGCCATCTTGAGGGCGGTCCTTACCCCCGGTCGTTCCATTCTGCTGCCGTGCGCTCTACCTTACTCCTGGGTCCCTGGGGTGCACCAGTGCTCAGGTTTTTCTTCCTATTTTCACTCTGCAGGGTTAATCAACCCTTTCAATCCTGTTTTTGACACTGTTTTAACTTGTAAACTGTTTGTGTTGGGTTTCCCCTGGTAAATTACTTTAGCTATGCAGGAGAGGGAGGATGGGCCTGAGGGCCTCCCCACTGATTTCAATACAGATAATCCTGTAGGGGCTACTGCTTCCCAGGAATTCCAAGCCCTGCTGGATGCCACTATGGCCTCTTCCCTGCAGAAGGCTTTTGCTTCAGCCATGGGGGCTGTATCATCCTCTTTTTCCCAATCCCTGCATTCTCTCCTGCTGCCTTCCATGGCGACTCCCGCCCTCCTGGGCATGGGACTACCCTCTCTTACCCCGACTGTGCCGGGGGCCCGTAAGGCTAAGGAGAAATCTAAACACGTCGACTCCCACTCCTCGATGCAGGTTCTACCTGCCATGATTGACACGCTAGAGGCGGTCACAGACAGCGCGCCTCCCACGCGCAAAAGAGCCCCTGGCCGGGCTAAAAAGGCTAGGTTGTGGAAACGGGCTAAAGCCCTGGATGATGGGTCGGATTCCGACCGGAGTGTGGAGGATGAATCAGACGTTCTGGAGTATGACTCCTTTGATGAGGGTGAGTCGGGTGAGGACTTACCGCTTGCGGGTGTGACCCCTTCTGGGGCACCCGCCCCTGCCCGTAGTCAGTTGATAAACCCCACTGGGGATACCAAGGCACTGGTTGACCCTCAGGGCAACCCCTTATTTGACCCCGACGATCTTCGTCACCCTAGGTCCGCAGAGTGGGTTCCCCCGGACCATATTGCTCAATATGTGGCACGGCGCATGCACACCCCCTTTCCAAAGAAGGTCGCAATAAGTTGCGGGCGGAATGCCCCAGACCCTCTCTGCCCGGTGCAGCCTGCAAAACCCCTGACATCGACCCTCAGATTGCTCAATTCATGAACAAATCGGGCTGGAAGCCCAAGAAGGGCTTAGACTATTCGCTCAAGGGGTGCCAGGACAAGCTCTTGGACACCCTGGGTCCTTTATCCAAATTATACGAGCTCCTGGACGGCGCTCGGGCAGGCACTTCCATGCTGGATGTTGATGTTGCCATAGGATGGGTCCAGAGAGCTATCTGTCTTTTGGGGAATGCGAACACTGCCATGTCCTCAGAGAGGCGTAAGGCAATTCTCCTCAAGCTTGACCCAAAACTGGCTGCCATGACTGTGGCGGAGCCTGATCCTTCCGAGGAGGGGATGCTGTTCGGTGCTTCCTTTGTTAAGGACTTGGGGTCGTATGTTAAGACCTTTACGGCCATTGACAAGGCGCAGGCGAATATGAAGCGCATGTTCGCGCCCAAGGTTTTCGGAGGGGCCGGGCGTAGCAGGAACCGTCCACCCGGCCGTGGTTTCCGTGGCTCCTCACGTGCCCAAAGAGGTTCCTTCTTTCCGTCCCGGGGATTCCAGGATCCGAGGACGCCCCCTTTCTTCCCAGCCAGAGGGAGACCTTGGGGCTCCAGATACCCCCGCGGTGCCGCTTCGGGAAGACGCCCTTATGGTAAGTACCCCTTCTTCCCATATTACTCGGGCGCGGGTAGCGGGCAGGCTGGCTCTGTTCCACCAAGAGTGGGCAAGTATTACTTCAGACGCTTGGGTTCTACAGTGTGTGAAGGGCTATCGCCTGGAGTTTGTTTCTCTCCCTGTCCAATTTCATGTCCCCAGGGAATTGTCTCTCCCGCTAGACCAAGACGAGATGATCTCGGCAGAAGTCGAGGAGATGCTGTCGAAAGGCGCTATAGAAGAGTTGCCGTTCGCCGCTCAAGGCTTTACGAGCAATCTCTTCCTGGTCCCCAAGAAAGGGGGCGGAGTCCGCCCGGTGATAAATCTCCGCCCCCTCAACGCATTCCTCCGGTACCAACACTTTCAGATGGAGGGTATACACTGCCTCAGGGACCTCCTCCGTCAGTCAGACTGGCTGGCCAAGTTGGATCTGAAGGACGCGTATTTCACGGTCCCGATAGCGTTGGAGTGCAGGGATTACCTGCACTTCACCTGGCATGGGAGACGCTGGCGCTTTACCTGTCTGCCTTTCGGCCTTTCCTCGGCGCCATGGTGCTTCACCAAGATCATGAAGCCTCCGATGGAGTTCCTCCGTACCCGTGGGGTGCGTTTAATCATTTACCTGGACGACATCTTAATCATGTCCCAGTCCAGAGACCAGCTTCTCACGCATTTGGGATGGACGATCGATCTACTGCAAAACCTGGGGTTCTTGATCAATTGGGACAAATCGATCCTGGACCCATCACAGTCGATGGAGTTCCTAGGTTTCCAGGTGGATTCCATCCGCCAATTCCTATACTTGCCGGATTCAAAGATCAGAGCCATCCGAAAGGAGCTTCGAAGGGCTCTGCGTGTACAAGATCTATCCATCAGGCAATTGGCACGCATTATCGGTCTCCTTGCGGCCTCCATTCAGGCGATATTCCCGGGCCCACTCCATTATCGTGCCCTCCAAAGGCTCAAGGGTTCTCACCTCCGAGCAGGTCATTCCTACGAATCCCGTGTACAGCTGGACGTGGAGTCCAGAGACGAACTGGTGTGGTGGTTAGCCCACATGGAAGCCTGGAACGGGAGGGCCATCTTCGGTTCCATCCCGGACGTGATAATAGAATCAGATGCCAGCTTACACGGCTGGGGGGCTCGTTGTGGCAACGTTTCCACAGGAGGCAGATGGTCCGAGACGGAGAGATCCCTGCACATCAATTGCCTGGAGCTCCTGGCAGGGGCATTCGCGATTCGCAGCCTTACCCCAGGACGGGCGAACTGCTGCGTTCTTCTCAAGATGGACAACGTGTCGGCCGTACGTTATATCAACCACCTTGGAGGCACCAAGTCCAGGATGTTGGCTCTGCTAGCGAAAGATTTTTGGAAATTTTGCCTTTTCAACAATGTGTCCGTGACAGCGGAACACATTCCGGGGCTGGACAATTCGGACGCGGATTGGAATTCCAGACATTTGAGAGACTCGGGAGACTGGCGTTTGCACGTTTCGGTGTTCCAAGGCCTGGACAGTCTATGGGGGCGGTTCAGGATGGATCTGTTCGCGTCCCGTCTGAACGCTCAACTACCGGAATTTTACAGCTGGAGGCCGGACCCGGCAGCGGTCGCGACGGACGCCTTTCTCCAGGAATGGCCACCGGGCTGCCTTTATGCCTTTCCCCCGTTCAACATGATCGCCCGCACGATATCGAAGATGACTCGTCACGAGTGCCGCCTGGTTTTGATCACCCCCCTGTGGAGATCCAGACCATGGTTCCCTCGTCTGTTGGAGTTGTCAATAGACTATCCCCGGTTGATCCCGTGCTTCCAGGACCTCCTTCTGGATCCGGATGGGAACTCTCACGATCTTGTGCGTCAACGGCAGTTGCCTCTTGTGGCGTGGCTCCTTTCAGGGGAACTTGGGCTGTCCCAAATGTTCCGCGATCAACTCTCCTGCTCCTCGATAACGCCTGGGCCCCCGGTACGAGATCAGCCTACCGTGCTTCATGGAATTCGTGGTCTGATTGGTGCATGGAACGGTCTGTGGATCCCGTATCTGCCCCTCTCCATCTGATCCTAGAGTTTCTCACGACACTGTTTGAGACGGGCAAGGCATACCGCACCGTCAACCTCTACCGCTCGGCGATTTCGGCCGGGCATAGTGGTTTGGATGGCTCACCAGTCGGCAGACATCCTTTTGTGTGCCGCCTTCTCAAAGGCATCCGCCTCGCTCGCCCTCCTAGACCTCGCTTCTCTGCCTTCTGGGACGTCAACGTCATGTTACGATTCCTCTCATCTTGGTATCCTAACCACGAACTGAGTCTCAAGCAGTTATCCTCCAAACTAGTGATGCTACTCTGTTTGGTTTCATGTAAGAGGGTGTCTGATGTTAGGGCCCTTGACTGGGACGCCATTGTATTCACCCCGGAGGGTGTTACTTTCAACATATCCAGGAGGACAAAGTCGGCATCCAAGTCGTTCACGTATCCTAGGTTCCCGGGCTCTCCAGCATTGTGTCCGGTTGAATGTCTGAAGACTTATCTGGATGCTACTCGACCTTTTCGTTCCTTGGACTTGCATCCTCTGTTCGTGTCTTTTAGGACACCTCATAGGCCTGTTTCGACTCCGACTCTCGCACGATGGGTGCGCTGGCTTTTATCCTCGGCGGGCGTTGACACTTCGGTCTTTACGCCTCACTCGGTTCGGGGTGCTATGGCTTCGAAGGCATCCACGGTCGGCTGTCGACTAGAGGACATCATGCGTGCTGCGGACTGGTCTAGAGAATCGACCTTCCGTGAATTCTATTTCAAACCTATTGAGCATATCGCATCTCAGGTGATCGCACAGCTTTAAACTTGCATAATATGAGCCTCCGTGTCTTTAATAAAATTCCCAGATTTTACTATTAACATGACGTAAAGTCATGATTTTATTAAAGACACGGAGGCGAGTATTATTCCCTCCCACCCTCCCGTGAGGGTATAGGGTTGAGATGCTTTTGAGCTCTTCAGGTACGTTTTTTCATGTCGGTATGTTTTTCTATGTCACTATGGGTATGTGACTCACTTGTTATATCACATCGACTAATTATTTATTTATGTTTTTCAGATTCCGGTTTATCATGGAACTGCTAATGTTTGCTTTGATCCCTATATTATCTGTCGTTGAGTAACCAACAGTTTGTTTTGGTAAGTTTACAGTTTGAAGTCTGGGTATTACCATATTTCTCTCTCTCTTTTAGCTTGAAGTTTTCGGTTCGTTGCCTTTTTCCTGTTATGGACAAGTTGGATTTCGTTCTTCTTATCTGGTCTTCGGTTTCCGCAAGAAAGAGGGGGATTGTGGGAGACACAGGCCTTTTATAGTCACTTCCTCTGTTATGTGATTGGTTGCCTGTGTATCTATGCAGTTTTTCTTTCATTTTGACAATATTTATATTCCTCTATCTTTGCTGCTGAGGAAATAAAGAAAGAGTTATGCATAATACTCGCCTCCGTGTCTTTAATAAAATCATGACTTTACGTCATGTTAATAGTAAAATCTGGGAATTTACTTCACACAGAATTGTTACATTGTATCCAATCAATGCAAACAGATGAGAAGCCATGTTCAGTGTTTATGGTTCTCACTGGGATCTGTTATTACAATGCACTCTTTGTCTACTAAGACAAGGTTCAGAAGTTTAAAACAGAAAGCACAGAGCTACACGAGTAATAATTCCCCTCCTGCTATGTTATATCTACTGTCTTTCACCATCAGTAAAAAGTCTACGTAAACATGTCTGCTAACTAGAGTTGAGCAAACCCGGACTATAAAGTTTGGGTTCGTACCGAACATTAAGTTTTTTAGACCCCGAACACGGACATATCAGTGTATGTTCGAGTTGGTGTTCGTTGATTTAATGGCGCGTTTTGAAAGGCTGCAGGGCCAGTGTGACTGGCCAGTGTGACTGGCCAGTGCAGCATGTGACTTAGCCTCTATATATAAGCTGGAGTAGCATAGTGCCGCACGCACATGAGCTCTTATTAGTGTAGGGAAAGGATGCTGCAGCTGTTAGGGACATATTAGGAAAGAATTCTGGTGTTGAATCTGCAAACTACAGCGATTATTCAAACTACAGTGATTATTTTTGTGGGTGCTATAATACATTTTTGTACCTTGCCCTGAGCCCAGTGCCATATAGAGTTCAGTGCACTTGCAACTGCAAGTGTGCCAGGCACATTACTTTAATCCTGTTTTGGTAGCTCAGTGGGCAATATCTAGGCATTTTTAAATACTGCAATTTGTTTGGTGCTAAATAGCACATTTGCATACTGCATTTCTTGAAGTCCAATAAAACCCTTAAATACTACTGTTACATTGTTGGTTTAAAAAAAATCACACTTTTTGGTGCTAAATAGTACATTTGAGGCCTACGGTGAACTTTATATCTGAGAGTCAAATAGGACCGTCAAATACTGTGCTTACATTGCAGTTTTAAACATTCTAATTCTTTAGGTGCTAAAAAGTAAATTTGGTGCCTGCACTTCATATGTGAGAGTCAAATAGAACTGTCAAATACTGTGCTTACAGTGGAGTTTTAAAAATTCTAATTTTTTGGCTGCTAAATAGTACATTTGGGGTGTGCACTTCATATCTGGTATATGTGCGCAACACTGGCTAGTTACCGCTTATCAAGAAAGTCTAAAGACTTTTTTAAAAAAGTGAAAAATAAGTGTTATTGTGATCGCTTCATGCACAGAAGCATTAATATACATTTCTATATTGTGTAAAGACACAACTACAAAAGTTAAAAGCCAAACACCAAAGCAATGTGGAATGAAGGTCATGCAAGTGACGTGTGTAGTTTGGAGGAAGAGGCGCTGGTCGCACAGAGGCACCAGCACAGCATAAGAGGGAGCAGGATGCAAAAGCGGAGCGGCCGTCCCCTAGCGCTTGTCGGCATGTATTCTCTCTAGAATTCCCACAGTTATCCAAGTAACAGATGGAGCGATAAAAGGAACCATAACAGATTTAATGAGCCATTTGCAGTTTTTTTACAGTCAGGGTGGCAGTCTGGTGACTGGGACCCAGACACTGTCTGAGCGGTGGTCGGACGACCAGGACCCAGTATGCCTGATGTTGAAGTTAGCCGTGGTCACCATGGTAGGTGTGGAAAATAGCATCGAAAGTTGATAGGGCAGACATCCAAATGCGTTGTCGCAGTCACAGGGAAGTGCATTCGGCATGAGGCTATCACAGACAAGCACAGCCGCCTATCCATGGCCAACGTGGACAAGCTCACGTTTATTGAAATGTACAAGGCATGTATCCCACCAGACTTGTCTGTACCTTGTGCAGAATAGACATTTATACCGGCCTCACCCAGCCGTTGTTATACTCAAGTGCACTTATTCTTTTTTTTCTTTTTTTATATGTCCCAATATTTTGGGGGCTACCCTAATTTAAAAAAAAAAGAGAGAGAGATAAAAAACAGTGTTGGCTACCTCCACCGCTGCCGCTTCCACCTACACCGCCACGGTGTATACCCAGACATATCAGAGCTGCTGCAGAAAGTGCGGGCCATCTGTGCACGCTTGTGGTGTTCTCACCCTGCTGCTGCTCGTCTGTCTGCGCTGCAGCGTAACTTCAGCCTTCCTGCTCACCGCCTCATATGCGACATGCCCACAAGGTGGAACTCCACCTTGCACATGCTGGAGAGACTGTGCGAGCAGCAGCAGGCAACAGCGGAGTTTCAGCTGCAGCACGCACGGGTCAGTCGCTCTGCGGAACAGCACCACTTCGCCACCAATGAGTGGGCCTCCATGTGAAACCTGTGTGCCATATTGCGCTGTTTCGAGGACTCCACCACCATGGCCAGTGCCGATGATGCCAATCTCAGCCTTACTATCCCGCTTCTATGTCTCCTTGAAAAAACGCTTTGGGTGATGATGGAAGAGGATGTGGCACAGGAGGAAGAGGGGTCATTTCCATGGTTATCAGGCCAGTCATTCACAAGTGGCTCGGAGGGTGGATTCCTGCACCAGCATAGGCCAGGTACACAATTGTCCAGCATCTCCACACTGTCCCATGGAACCGTTCAGCTGTCCATCTCCCAAACACTGGAGAGAAAGAGGAAGTACCCCCCCCTACCCACGTGCGATCCCTGACTCTGAATGCCAGCATTTCAAAATTCCTGGCCTTTGAAATGCTGTCATTCCGTCTGGTGGAGACTGACAGTTTTAAAAACCTGATGGCGTTATTGGACTGCAAGAAATGCACCGCAGGCCCCAAATGTTTTTTTTTTTTTTATATGTCCCAATATTTTGGGGGCTACCCCAATTAAAAAAAAAACCAAAAAAAAAAAAAACCCCAAACAAATAAACAGTGTTGGCTACATCCTCCTCCACCACCACCACTTCCACCTACACTGCCACGGTCACCGCCTTCTCAACCTATGGGTCACTTAGTATAAACTATGTACACAATAGCAGAGGCTTGTGAAGGACTCTTCTCCATGCATAAGGAGTTGAGCTCAGTTTGACCAATGAAAGACAATACCCTGCACTCCAACCCTCTCTCAAATGGATAATTCTGGTAATCCTCCCGACAGCCATGCTTTAGATTTTGATTTATGTTCTTCCAAAGCTAAAATCAAAGTGCTATTTTATGGTTCAGCTATACAGGGAGTGCAGAATTATTAGGCAAGTTGTATTTTTGAGGATTAATTTTATTATTGAACAACAACCATGTTCTCAATGAACCCAAAAAACTCATTAATATCAAAGCTGAATATTTTTGGAAGTAGTTTTTAGTTTGTTTTTAGTTATAGCTATGTTAGGGGGATATCTGTGTGTGCAGGTGACTATTACTGTGCATAATTATTAGGCAACTTAACAAAAAACAAATATATACCCATTTCAATTATTTATTATTACCAGTGAAACCAATATAACATCTCAACATTCACAAATATACATTTCTGACATTCAAAAACAAAACAAAAACAAATCAGTGACCAATATAGCCACCTTTCTTTGCAAGGACACTCAAAAGCCTGCCATCCATGGATTCTGTCAGTGTTTTGATCTGTTCACCATCAACATTGCGTGCAGCAGCAACCACAGCCTCCCAGACACTGTTCAGAGAGGTGTACTGTTTTCCCTCCTTGTAAATCTCACATTTGATGATGGACCACAGGTTCTCAATGGGGTTCAGATCAGGTGAACAAGGAGGCCATGTCATTAGATTTTCTTCTTTTATACCCTTTCTTGCCAGCCACGCTGTGGAGTACTTGGACGCGTGTGATGGAGCATTGTCCTGCATGAAAATCATGTTTTTCTTGAAGGATGCAGACTTCTTCCTGTACCACTGCTTGAAGAAGGTGTCTTCCAGGAACTGGCAGTAGGACTGGGAGTTGAGCTTGACTCCATCCTCAACCCGAAAAGGCCCCACAAGCTCATCTTTGATGATACCAGCCCAAACCAGTACTCCACCTCCACCTTGCTGGCGTCTGAGTCGGACTGGAGCTCTCTGCCCTTTACCAATCCAGCCACGGGCCCATCCATCTGGCCCATCAAGACTCACTCTCATTTCATCAGTCCATAAAACCTTAGAAAAATCAGTCTTGAGATATTTCTTGGCCCAGTCTTGACGTTTCAGCTTGTGTGTCTTGTTCAGTGGTGGTCGTCTTTCAGCCTTTCTTACCTTGGCCATGTCTCTGAGTATTGCACACCTTGTGCTTTTGGGCACTCCAGTGATGTTGCAGCTCTGAAATATGGCCAAACTGGTGGCAAGTGGCATCGTGGCAGCTGCACGCTTGACTTTTCTCAGTTCATGGGCAGTTATTTTGCGCCTTGGTTTTTCCACACGCTTCTTGCGACCCTGTTGACTATTTTGAATGAAACGCTTGATTGTTCGATGATCACGCTTCAGAAGCTTTGCAATTTTAAGAGTGCTGCATCCCTCTGCAAGATATCTCACTATTTTTGACTTTTATGAGCCTGTCAAGTCCTTCTTTTGACCCATTTTGCCAAAGGAAAGGAAGTTGCCTAATAATTATGCACACCTGATATAGGGTGTTGATGTCATTAGACCACACCCCTTCTCATTACAGAGATGCACATCACCTAATATGCTTAATTGGTAGTAGGCTTTCGAGCCTATACAGCTTGGAGTAAGACAACATGCATAAAGAGGATGATGTGGTCAAAATACTCATTTGCCTAATAATTCTGCACTCCCTGTATTTTTTATTTTTATGTGTTTTATTTTAAGTGATTTCCTTATCCACATTTGTTTTCAGGGCACTTGTACTAGTCTTACCCCAATTTTACTTCCTTTTGCAGCCCTCTAGCCCTTTCCAGGACTTTTTTAGAGCCATTTTTGTGCCCAAAGGTTTGGGTCTCCATTGACTTCAATGGGGTTTGGGTTCGGGGTCAAGTTCGAACCCGAACATCCAGGTGTCCGCTCAACTCTACTGCTAACCCTTGGCCATCATGGGAAATGTAGTCCAAAAGAGCTTGGTTGCACATCACTGTTTTCTAATCAGTTCATGGAAGTAAGTAGAGATAATGGGGAGAGTTAGGTGGCATGTTTTATTTCTTTTTCAGGTATGTGACGAAGGTGGGATTGGTTAGAGGGGAGTAGGTCACATGACTGATCATCTTCTGGTTCACTGTTGGGCATGAGTTGGGTCACCGTATTGGTTCAGTGGGCCTTGTCTACACATGGTTGTTCTCTTGTTCTTTCATGTGGCCCAATTCATCACCAAATATACAGGTCACCCTGCAGTTCAGTGTACCCTCCATGTAGTGGAGGCGTTAAAATATATATATATATCACACAAAAAGGGCTATCTGAGAAATGAATCATTGACAAGGCCCAGACAGTTTAGCAAAATGCCACCATCTGTATAAAAATGTGCATACACACACTAAAACCTGTATAAGGCTGGAGATGACACGTACCTGGTTGAAAAATGAATCATACTTCATACAGTTTGTATGACGTCCACAAGTTTTAATCGGTTAATTTCAATAAGTCTGTCTAATTTGTCTGCCTTTGTAAGTAATCTACCTTCTCACACTGCTCTCTGCTTCCAGATGATATCCAGTGTTTTAATGGCTCTGAGGCCCAGTTTACCCCAAAGCATATCACACTATCTGGAACCAAAACCTTCTCAAAAACAGGTCCATTCTAGATAAATAGGAGCTATGTTACAAATGAGGCTATCATCAAGAGCTTAGACGGATGAGCAGAGATCACAAGATAAGCGTTTTTGTATGAAGGTTTAATGTGTATTACATTATCACAGTGTTTTTATTTAAAACGTGAAAGAATCACAAAATGAATATAATTAATGCAGTTCCATAAAATAAACACACAAAATTCTAGAAAATAAACATACATAATCATGAAACACAATTTGTATTCTGTTTATTGTAGCATGTTTCTCTTCTCGTTTCTTAGAAGAATTGAAAGGTAACACCAATTTTATAGATCTGTAGTTTCTTTATCTGATCACGCAAGAGTCTGTGTGAGTGGATTTTTACAGTTTATTATGACTCCAACCTCAGTTTAACTGGAAATAGATCTTTTTATCTATCTATCTATTTATTTATTTTTTTCCAGAACTATTTGTACCCTACTGCTATTAGTATTTTTAATGGAGTTTATGTAGGCCGGACCTATTCTGCATTTATACAGTAGGGATGTATAGCAAGTAACTGACAATATATTGTTGATAGATACAAGAGGTGAAAAGGGCCTTGCTCAAAGAAGTGTGCAGCACTTGGGAAACCAGGGCGTGGGGGGGTTTCTCCCCTCTCCCCTGCCGGCTAATGCAGGGCTGGCACTGTCCAAGCGCCAGCCCTGCAATGTGCCTTCACAGATGGGAGATCAGAGATCTCCCTCCCCGGTCTGCAGGCACCGTGCTGGCAGCCGTCAGGGGAGGGAGGGAGAG
This sequence comes from Pelobates cultripes, assembly GCA_933207985.1. NCBI lineage: Eukaryota > Metazoa > Chordata > Amphibia > Anura > Pelobatidae > Pelobates > Pelobates cultripes. The sequence goes on along the minus strand of OW240914.1, from coordinate 66,789,387 downwards.
AGAGAGGACCCGGGAGCTCAGCCTGTAGCTACTCCTGGTCCTTCTCTTACCACGGCAACGCTCTGGATCTCGCAAGAGTGAGCTCTAGCCCTGGCAGGCTAGAGTTCACTGACCACTGGGACCACCAGGGATTCCCCACCGGACCACAAGGTAAATTTATTTATTTGTGTTAAAAAAAAATTATAAGCCTCCCTACCCTCCTCATCACAAATTCACACACTGCCCCACTTAAACACATTGCCCCAAACATACACACACACATTGCCCCCCCCCACACACACACACACACACTGCCCCCCCACACACCATACACATTACCCTGCACATATTGCCCCACACACCCTACACATTCACACACTACACACCACTGCTCTTTTGCTCTACTATAGCCCCATATCCCAGCAGAAACCAGGTAAGTTGTCAAACTCTTCTTAAACGGTTTGACTACTTACTCTGGGAGGGGGTCTCGGCACTCCTGGCACCATAACCACTACACAGAGCTGTAGTGGTTATTGTGCATGGATTATTTCTTTAATCTACAAGTGCTCCTCCCAAGATCAGACTCTGGATCCGCCACTGGCGTCCAGTGCTGTGAAATTATATTTCTAATTTTTAATGGGATGCTTTAAATCAGAGATCAGGTTGCCATGTGTGCCATCCATGACCTGTGGGGTGTCTTGGCACATGAGGCTGCCAGGCTTAGTCTATCAGACATCCCCCTTTGTAAAATGCAAAGTAACCTGTGGTCTACAACCATAGGGGGTGCAGACCTCTTACACCTTCCCCTCAAGATTCAGTACTTAATGGAGTGTTGCTCATTACCGTAACATTATGAAGTGCAAAAGGAAATGCAAGCCGAATGACAAGGGAGGGGGAAATAAAACAAAACATAATAAACTGTGCCACAATAAAAAAATAAAATAAAAAAAAATTTAAAGTCCCACATACATTATTGTAAACATTGAACACAGAAGCAGCAATTTTCCGCATCAGACATCCCATACACATACAACATGTAACATAACCACCACACCTACACATACAATTTGACCCAGTACTAACAAAGTGAAGCCTATCCCTGCTATATACAAATGTAATTTTAGTATTTTATTGAAAACTAGCTTGTAAACTATTTAATTTCATCTTAATTAAAATACACATTTTCTAAACCCTGCTAAAAGACTTATAAATGTCAACATAAATAAAATTTAGGACTTGAATAGAAAAAAACTATGTGAATGGTGCAAAATAAATACAATTTATATTTCAAATGAACCAAACTGAAGCAAATTAAAAAACCAAAACTAAGCTACTTGATACAATGTGATTTAGGAAAGCGATTTATTTGTCTTCTAAATTTGGATAAATCTGATGAAGCGCAAGATTTAGAGTTTCCATTTATTGTCTGACGTACCATAGTCCTGCGAAGGTATTGCGATATTATTCTGTAGACATGTCAAATATAATAGATCACTGTGACTGTTTTTTCTTATCTAAAGGCAATTATTTCTTCCATTTTTAAGCACCACCCGCCCATGTGATCCTTCCTTAAATACATGTGTACACAGGAGGTGGAGATCCACATTAGACAAGTTCCACCCAGTTCACTTTTAGAATGGATTCATTCAGTGGGAGATGTTTTTGGCTCTGTGATTATTAAATGTATTAGGTATCTTTTCTTTGGGATAATTGATTTATGTGAATGAAGCCCTAGACATAATAGAATGATTCAGTTTCTGTGGATAAGTTAAAATCTTGAAGGGACTCCTAATAAACATAAACTATAAGATGCCAGTAATTTAACACTATGTATTCCTGTAATGTAAAATGCATTGCTCAGACAATCTGCCATTGTTCACTATTTAAAACAAACAACTCAATGTATTATAGTTTGTGTGTATTATTTTTATTATTCGTAATGTATGTATATTGGTGTATTTCCTGACTAAGACATGCTCTGTGAGAGCCACCATCTTGAAACATCTTTGGTAAGAAACACCACTTATCAGATCAAAAACATCCTGGTAATAAAAGAGCTAGTGTGCATCCGCAAATTCTGAAATCCTGAGGAAGCACAGCTTATTTGGAAAAAAAAAAATGCCCTCTGGGACAGTTATTGAACTCCTAATTGTGCATTATCTGAACAAGTACTTCTGACGAAAAAGGACACAAGATGGCTTCCCCCATGTATCAAGTGCAAGCTAAGAGATGGGCCAAACAAGTTATATACCTGAATATTTTCACTTTTAAAGAATGCACACACAGTAGTTTGTTTTCATTAGTTAGAAAACCCCAATGTACAGCGCTACGGAATGTGATGGCGCTATATAAATAATAAAGTAATAATAATAATAATAATAATAAAACAAAAACAGTTGTCCTTAAAATTTTAAACCAAATAAAGATGCATTATATAATATAGTGAATCTATCTAAGTAGACCTAGGACAGTGTGTAAAGAACGGTCCGTATGCACTGCATATATCTGAACTTGGAGTGGTGTCTTGCCCATCCCTTAATAATTACTTGAATCTAAATTAATTAAAGCTATTTAAATATATAATGTTTCTGAGGGATGAAGTTTGGCAAACGACACTCTTGTCAAGTTGATTTCTTTAATGTATCTCAATATAATTGTAGATTATGCCAACTTTAGTGTACAGTAATAGTGCACGTAATGAATACTGAGTTCTCACAGCAATGGGTTTATATACTAATTTCTGGTCCCCTGAAATATCTGGGGTACAAAGTGTAGCTATCTCGGAATTATCACAGAGGGCAAAAGAGGAGAGGAGGTGGCATGGGAGAGAAAAGGGAGTGAGCTATTAACATTTTGTTCAAAACCGCTTTCCATTTTTTCCCCCATTAATAAAACTATATTTTTTTACATAAAGGGACAGTTCCAGGGTATCCACCTGTATGCCAAAAATTCTAAGGTTTATTGCTGCATCATTCCTGTGAATTTGGATGACCGTTTCTGTGTACAAGTACTGCCTCTTGTGAAATAATCTAGAACCAACATTTATAAAAACATGTTCATATTTTTAGGTGACGCCTGATTTATTGAAAGGCCAGCAACAACTTGCTCAACAAACCAATGAGGAAACTGCAAAACAGATACTTTATAATTATTTGAAAGAAGGGTAAGTAGTAACATGTGAATACAGTTTTTAAAGTGCTTGTAGTATTCTGGATAGATTGCAGTGGAGAGAGCCAAGCCATTTTAACCGAAATAGAGTTTTAGGCATCAACTTGGGAGATGAGGGAATGAACATGGTTGCCTTTTGGATAAGAAAATCCAAGTGAAGGCAACATGTTCTACTGAGTAATGAAATGTAAAGTATAAAGTAATTTCAGCATCTTGAGTTTGTGGATTAAAAAGTAGCACGTTGTGCATGTGTGTGAAGAAAATAGGAGAAATACTGGTTTTAGTTATTTAGTGTGTTCCTAAAACCCAAATGATGTACGTGGATATGTGTAGACCTGCTCTGCAAACTACATTAGGACATGTTTGTTTAAAGGGACATCTAAGCACCAAAACAACTTTAGCTTAAATGGAACCTGTCATGCCCTAAACAATTTGTGCTTGTTAGATTGAGCATAAGATGTTATCAATACATTGTGCTAGCAGTTTTGCAAGCCAATGTATAGATTTGGAGAAAAACCCTTTTTACAAATAGGTTTTTCCCCAGCTGTCAATCAATGCCTCAGCGTGTCTCACACAGGAAGTCCCTTTACTCTCCATTCATAGCAACCACATCAAATGTGCTTTAGTTGCTATGGAAACTCCCTAGCCGGTGCTTCTAGCGCTGAATAGGGAGTATAGGAACAGAATGACGTGGCATCACTCTGTGCAAATGCAAGCAAGCTGACGTCACTGATGAAATTTGCCTTGTTTGAGGATGTGTCCCAAGCAGGGCATATCAAAGACTACTTTGGGAGTAGTGCAGGTGGAGTGTTACACGAAGAGTGCAACGGGGGAAAAGTGACTGAAAATTTATAGTTTACATTAAATATGCCACGTATCTTTGTAATATATGGGAGAAATTTCACATAAGTTCATTTTTTCATAACCAGCTCACTTTAAGTGGTTTAAATGAACTTGTGCCCCTGCATGACATGAAACATATGTCATAAAACCATAACCTTTTACCCCCCAAAAACACAAGGACACCAAATTTAAAGTGGATAAAATATCACGGCTTTAATAGTGTGTGTGTGTATGTATATGTATATATATGTGTATATATGTTTGTGTGTGTGTGTGTGTGTGTGTGTGTGTGTATATATATATATATACACACACACACACACACACACACACTGCCAAACATACCCAATTTTAACATAGACACATAATTCACCCCAACTTTTAACAGTATTATACCCACTGACAATGACCCATAACATGAGCTAACAATAATCCATATAACAAGATATGAATAACATAACACAAGACACAGCCACAACAGGCATCATACTCCAAGTGATTTAACATTGTAAGGGTATACCGAGATATCCCTACACACCCAGGTTGAAAACCACCTACGGGCTCCAACCTACCAGTAAACAAACAATGTAAATATTGTAACCAATCATCACAGCTACCAAACCTACCTACACCACAATGTCTAATCCAGCCCCTGCCACAGCTCAGAGCTTGACTCCTCATGCTATCTGAGCGCCCCACCCCAGCATAAACAATGCCCGCAGCAAGCCTTCCTGATAACCCATATTAAGAAAATTGTTTCCTACATAACGAGAGGTGCACCCCATCATGCTGAAAATAACTGGGAAGCCTCACAAACAAACCACATGTCTCACAACTATTGCTTTTAACGAAAATGGACATCTTATTAACTTTCCTCCTGCTCCTAGCCACAGCCACAGTATCCCTAGCATGACTCCAATGGAACCAGCGCACCATCTCTGACCAATTTAAAACTACACCTGGCACCATAGCCCTCAACTTATCTTTGTCCTGCTTCATACAGTGCACTAGTTCCCTTTGGGGCACCCGACCCAAATTGTTACCCCCTGCATGTAGCAACAGAATCTCTGGTGACTGCCCTGAACCTAAACACCTAAAAATCTCTGAACAGACTTCCCTCCATCCAAAACCCTGATAGCCAAACCAAAATAATTGGACCAAGCGCCGTGGAAAGCCCAGCCTTCCTCCTTGATGTCTAACTGCGGCTCTCTTGTGTGCACAATGAAGCCTGCCATCCTGCCCTTGCAGATGGCAAGGGTGTTATCTGTAGCTTGCTAGCTGGTCTCCTTTTGGGCCTACCTCCTTTGGAGCTGCGCTATTCCTGGGCCTGAAAACCTGATGCTTGCATGGTCATTCTAACTCCCCCTGAGCTGCTCCCCAGTCCTGAGTGGCTATCTACCCCAACCCCCCCTTCTCCCATATGTGATGGCAGTGGACCCCTGGGACCCGACTTACCTGGTACAGGTCCCCTAGCAGTCAGCAATGAATCCGCCCTAGCTGCATCCGTAAGCCTCTGGAGCCTGTTGTTGAAGGAGCCTGTGCTGATCTGCCGTCCATCGTGAGGCGTGGCGCCATCTGTGCCATTGTCCTGCCGTAAGGTGCGGCCCCCTCCATGCCATTGTCCTGCATCTGTCATAAGGCGAGGTAGCGTTGTGATCACAGGATTACTCAGACACGGCACGGCCACACTCAGGCTCCTACCCTGCACACCGGGGCTCCCGCTACTCTCCTCACTGCCGACATCACCGCTTCTGACTGCCTGCCCCACCGACGGGCTGCTCCTCCGCCGCCTCCTGGGTACTGTACTGGGGATCAATTGCTGGGGTGGCCTTGTCCGTGTCGTGGGCCGGCACAGTACAAGGCCCGGGATTCCATGGAACCAAGGCAGTCTTGAAGCCTGGAAATTCCCCTCTCATAACTGCAGACTGGATTCTGTCCATCAGAGCCTCCATGCCAGGATCCATCTGAAAAATAAAGCAGAAAAACACCACACAAACCTCCAGCACACAACAGGTAAGTATGGCTAATTAATTTTATTTGGCCAAAACTTTATCCACCCAACTTAAAATTAAAGTGCCTGTCATAAAAGACAACTTGTTGTCCATCTAAAAAATATACAATTAAATCCGTACATTGACATCAAATGTATAGATGAAGAGATTTTCTCTAATTGTAATGTTTTATTTTTACCTTCCTAAATTTTATTGCTTTTTGCAAAGACTGTGTGCATCAGCTCCATTCTGTCCAAGGCACCATGCTGTGCGATCTTCATCTGATGTTATATTTAGGTCAATACACTTGCTTGTGATTTTGCTAGCACAGTACATAGATAATATCTACCTGCATGTAAACTGGCTGTGCACACAGTGAATAGAATTAGTGTCTCACCAGGTGTCGAAACAGGAAGTCATATTCTCAGTTCTTTAGTGCCTTCACTTATTGTTGTTACCATTGGCTTCACAATGTCCTGATTTCACCTGCAGTCTGGTGATTTTAATTAAACAGAGCATGATTAGACTGAATATAAAAGTATGTATATTGTTTTCATGCAGAAAATCTGCTTCTCTTATCAAAAACGCTTTGATGTGTGGATTTACAGTCCTATGATAAAAATGAATAACTCACGCAGAAGTGGGTTCATTTAAGCAGTTTGCTTTTCTAACTCATCACACATGTGGTTGCATGAGGCCAGGGCAGGTGCAAGAATTTCTGGCTATTCAGGCCACCACACCCAAAAAATGCATCTTCACCTGTATTGCGCTTAACCCCACTTTTGATTTACATTTTTTTTTTTTTTAACCCGGTTTTGTGTTTCTTGTCCCTTTTTGTTTAAAAGACTAACAACCTTTAATGTATCTTATCCTTAATTATTCTCCCTTGTGTGTTGCTTACAATCTGCCCTTCGGTGTCCCTCTCCTACTAGACCAGCCCCCCTTTTGTGTGTGGATGTCCAACCCCTGGACCTTTTTGAATGTCTCTTGCACCCCCCTCCATTATTTTTACGAAGCAAATTCCAACATATTGCACAATATATTGTATTCTAAAAAATACCTGTGCAATCTCACAATCAAATTTATGTACTAGTCTGTACACAAGCAATATTGCACTGTTTATTGTGTATATATACTTTCTGTTTGCATTTCATGTAATGAGAATATACCTCAATTGAAAATTGGTATAACTCCATCTAAACTGTTAGGTAAAATACTTTTTATTTTGAGGTTTATTTAATAATACCCTCTGTTGCCTGTTTTGATTGTTGTGTTGGTCAATAATAACTAACTTTAAAGCTCCTTTTTGAACACTTTATACACATGGTTTAAAAAAAAATAAAAAAATAAAAAATTGTTGAGAAGTTGTTTTACACTCATTTAAATTCTTTTAACTGCTTCTCTACTTAAGGCTAAAAACCCTATTACTGCTTAGTGCTATATTCAAATATACCCTGTTATTATTCAATATATTTGTTATAAAATTCAATAGTGAACTTTTATTTATTTTTTTGTGTTTTAGGAGTCCTGATAATGATGATGCAACAAAACGAAAAGTCAACCTGGTATTTGAAAAAATTCAAACCTTAAAATCAAGAGCATCCAGCACATCGCAAGTAAATATTTACACTGTTTTTCCTTTATGGTGGAAATGCTTTGCGGATGTAGAGATCACTACGGATCTGATCTGAATGCACGCCAGGTGTGCCTGCCTAATAACTATTATGATTTGAACATGCAGAAAACAGTCTATTAATGAGGCCTAAACCTATCAAATGCATTAAAGTTGTATCGGTGCCCGCAGTGTCCCTTTAGGTCTTCCCAATTCTTGTATTAGATCATCTTGGATGTCGAGCTACAGCTCATTCCTCATCTTAATCATGTGCCAGGTTGGCATGCTGGAGCTCTTTCAGGTTGAAGTCAGTAAACACTTGTAGTGTGATATTGGCACACGCTAACTAGTCTTTACAAAGACAAGAGCTCAGGGTTTCCAGTGCTTGATTTAGAAGCACCAAGTCTGTGCACCGCAGGGTTGTGTTAAGACTGCATAGTTGGAGGGATGTAGGAATGAATTCCTGCTACAGGAACAGTCTTCCAGAGAAGCAAAGCTGAAAAGCATTTAACACCTGCGCTATCAATATACAGGGTATCATAACTTTCCAACATTTCAATCCGTGTCTATTAAGTGGGTCAGTCCCAAAAAATGGGGAGGGGGCCTAAAAAAAAAAAGGCTTGTCAGTTTGGTGTGAATGCATACCTGGCTGATTAGCAGACCTCCTGGCTGAACACCCTCTCCGCTCTGCACATGCGCAGAGCATGTTTGAAGTGGTCTGGGCATAAACTCAATACCATGAGTTTAATTTTGTGCCATGAGCGTGTTACACAGAATGGGACGGCAGTTCTTTAGTGTCTCCAGATACGAAAAACCAGGAAGCCAATCCAGGCTGAAGGACAAGGAACCAAAATTGGGACAGTCCTACCAAAAACAAATTAAAAGATTACATATTAACAACAATGTGAAAAGCTGAAAGAGGTTAGGTATAAATGTAGTTGTTCAAGCTCTTATATCAAGTTTGCACTAGCTTTGCGGATTAAAGGACCACTCTAGGCACCCAGACCACTTCAGCTTAATGAAGTGGTCTGGGTGCCAGGTCCTTCTAGGGTTAACCCATTTTTTAATAAACATAGCAGTTTCAGATTAACTGCTATGTTTATTAATGGGTTAAGCCTTCCCCCAAAGCCTCTAGTGGCTGTCTCATTGACAGCCACTAGAGGCGCTTGCGTGCTTCTCACTGTGATTTTCACAGTGAGAGCACGCCAGCGTCCATAGGAAAGCATTGTAAATGCTTTCCTATGCGACCAGCTGAATGCGCGCGCAGCTCTTGCCGCGCATGCGCATTCAGCCGACGGGGCGGATCGGAGGAGGAGAGAAGGAGGAGAGCTCTCCGCCCAGCGCTGGGAAAAAGGTAAGTTTAAACCCCTTTCCCCTTTCCAGAGCCGGGCGGGAGGGGGACCCTGAGGGTGGGGGCACCCTCGGGCACTATAGTGCCAGGAAAACGAGTATGTTTTCCTGGCACTATAGTGGTCCTTTAAGTCATGTCTACCTCTGATTGTGTGCATGTTTAAATGAAAGCTCTTTGAGTTCCGGTATAGAAGGAATACATTTTACATACGCTGCTTTGGAGCACAGTGTTTCAGTGCATGTGTTCCATTTTAGTCTCTTTAATAAAGGCATGTTTTTGTCGTATGGAATGCTAAATTACTTTAGTGTTAGTCCTGGAATTCTTCAAAAGGTCAGCTTTAGGCAGCAGGTTAAGCACATTGTGTTCTGGCTTAAGAACATGAATGTTACCAGCTGAGCATGGAATTATATTAACGTGAATCACAAATATTTAACTCCTTAAAGAGCATGAGAACATGTGTTTAGCTAATGATCCAAATCTCATGACTGCCTGTTAAAGCAGATTAATACTAATATATTGACACTTACACACACACACACACACACACACACACACGAACAATGCACTTCTTCGATAAGTGGCTTTCTGTAGCTATTTTAGGTAGATTCAGTAATTTAATAATAGATATACCTTTTGGAGCTTTAATTACGTAATATTGAATAATCTTATGTATATTTTATTATAATGTTGGAATAAATCCATATATATATAACGTATGTCTAACCCATCTCTCACTTTACTCTTACCTGTAATAAGTATTGAGGATTGATGGAATGACACTGAATTATTGAACACTGGTAATTTCTGTAATCTATGTCGATTTGTGACTAAGTGATCCATATATCGACAAATATGTCATGATGAGGCACAAGAGGAGTTGAAATGGGAGGCATATGGACAAAATAAAAAAATAATTTTATATACCTAAGCTGCAGAATAAACCTATTTTTTTTAGTAAATATGCTTTTTATTTGTGTTGTCAAAGTTAAGTAACAGTGGGACATGTTGAGTTTGATAACAGTTGAACAACGTTCGCTAGCGTTGGTTGCAGAGCATGCGGATATTCGCTCGGGGCTCGCAGGCCCACAATGTTGACGGACATTCAGGTCCCTTATAATATTTAGTTTTGTGCATATGGTTTTTAACTTCGTCAATTATTACTGTTTACATGGACTTAATCGTGGGTGTCGGAGCGGGAGACTCTCAAGTCTCCATTTAATACCTCTGGTGCTGTTTATGTGTCAAGCTTTTCCATAAGTGTGTGGGCATTCCGTTTCCCTTAATTTGGTGAGGTTTTTTGGGTCGCAGGCCTCGTGCAAGTTATAGCTTTTTCCTATTGGTTATGGACCTTAGCCTACATGAGGCCCGTGGTGTATTAGGATGTTATGTCGATGTCTGTGGGTGTCTGGGTTATTGTTCCGTGTGGCCTATGCCACCCACTTAGTGTGATGCTATGTTTTGTCTGGCACGCCAGTGCTCGTTATTACGGATGTGTTCTGTCTGTCCCTCTATTTTCCACCCCCATGCCATAGTATCGTTCCATGTTCAGTCTATGATGTGCATATGTTTCACCCTTTAGTTCGGGTGCTTGTGTGCGTTCTCTCATGATGATTAGCCCCTCTACCATGGAAGGGGTAGAATGTCCCCTGGTGTTTTCTCCCTGTTTCGCTTTTTGTAATCTCCGTCTCCCTGGCCCAGTCTTCTGTCAAGCCATGTGCCTGTTTGCTGGTGTCCGTCGGCTTATGTTGACAATAGTGTTTGTGGGTCTGATGTCGTGTTTCGTTGTGTGCTCGTAGTCCTATCTTGTGGTGATGTGTCTGCTCTGTCTGTATATCGTGTTGTTTATTTTTCGAATCTTGTTACTGCATTTCCAATTCCCTCGGTCTATTGTGTGGTTTGGTATGAGCTTTCTCGCATGTCGGTGTGTGTTCATTATTTTGCTATGTTTCTGTTGGTTGCCCAGTGTGAGTTTCTTGAGATTGTTGCTTCTTTGTGTGCTCCGTGGTTTGTGTATTTGTTGTGTGTCCCCCTATTTGGGGTTCGTGTCTCTCCGCTCTACTCCCATTCCGTATCTGCTTCTTGTGTGGTAGCTCCCGGTACTTTTCCTTTATGTTATGTATGTGTGGATAGTTTCTCCCCTTGAGGGGGGGGAGGTGAGTGTGGGGTGTCTATTTCCCCATGGCCCTTTCCCATGTCCGTTCCTGTCTCTCTCAGCTGGGTCTCTTTTTCTGTCATGTCTTAAGTGATATACAATATCCAGGGCGTCCACAGTTCTATGTGTTTATCTTCCCTGCCTAGTGATCCTGCTATTTTGGCTTCTGCTGTTCTTATGTCCTCTACCTTATTATTCCATTGTTCTATTGTGGGTATATGTTCTTTCCTCCAGTGCAGTGGGATTAGGGATTTAGCCGCATTTAGCAGGTGTCTCTTACTTTTTGTAAGAGGGTATGAGTCGTTCTGTATGGTGTATGAGGGCAGCCCCCATCGTCAGCTCTGTGGGGTCACCTAGGATGTGTCCAATTTCCTGTTCAATGCTCCCCCAGTATGGTTTTATTTTATCACAGTCCCACCAGATGTGTTTCAAGGTTCCAGGGCCGTTTCCGCATCTCCAGCAGATGTTCGGAATTGTTAGGGTGTAACGGTTAATCAGGGAGGGTGTGGGATACCAGTGCTTGAGTAGCTTGTAGTTTAATTCCTGGTAGTGGGAGCTGGTGGAGCTTTTATGTTGTAGTATTAGGATCTTCTCCCACTGGGCATCCGAGAAGGATTGCCTTTTGTACAAGGCGTTATCAGTTCGGTGTCCCGTCAGTATGCTTTGATGTATCGTGGAGACCCTCCCTTCTGTCCCTGGTGTCTGCGTGCATAGGTTCTCGAACCATGTTAGGTCCCTATGTATTTTAGCTCTGTGTGGTAGATTGTGGTAGTAGTGTGTCAGTTGGGTGTAATGGAATTGGTGCATCAGCGTGTGTGGTCTTCCCTCCGTTAATTCTCTCAGTGGTTTCACTCCCGTGTTGCCTAGAGCTGCGTATATGGGTATGTATCCGTCTTGGTTATCCATCTGCCAAGCTGTTGGTGGGAGGCTGTTGCCTAGGTTAGGGTTGTATGTGATGGGTATCAGCGGGCTGGGTTTGGTGAGATCTGCTGTCCTTTCCTCAACGTATTACAGTGGCTCGGACATTCGGGCGGGAGGACATTCGGGCGGGCGGACATTCGGACATACACAAATACAGCTAATTTTTCTTAATTTTTTTTTTTGCAGGTGGAAGACTGTGGCTGATTTGAGTCGGCATGGCTCCCGTGGCCTGGCTTTCTTCCCTCCCTCGCGGCGCGGAGGGGAGGGAGCTGGGAGGAAGTGACTGCCACTTCCTCCCAGCAGTACTTTGCAGCTGAGATTTTTTTAAAGGGGCACGGCCGCAGCGCTGAACGGGCCCCTGAAGATATAGGGCCCATCGAGTGGCCCTAAGTGCGTGGGCCACCCAATAGGCCCCAACAGCGTGCGGCCCCCGGTGCAACTGCACTGGCGGCAGTTCCGCCGCTACACGTGGGGCCCCGGCGGCCAGGCCCACCAGGCCCGTGACAACCGTTATGGTTGTCACCCCCTGATGGCGGACCTGATAGGGGTATGTGGTTGTGGGCGTAGATGTCCTTTGCCGTGCATGTGAACCACAGCCAGAGATATTTTATTCAGTCTGGGCACCAGTGGAAAGGGAATTGCCTTTTTAGCTGTGCGCATTCCTCCTCAGGAACCGTGACGTTTAAGATCTCGCATTTAGTGATATTCAATTTGAGTGCAAACAAGCGTCCGTAGTTTTCGAATTCCAACATTAGCTGTGTGGTGGAGGTTAGTGGGTTCTCAAGGAAGAACAGCATGTCGTCCGCGTATGCTGCAACTTTGTGTTCGTGCGTTCTATATCACAGACCCGTTATCCTCTCATCTTTTTGTGATCCATTAGCGGTTCCAGGGTGAGGGCAAACACCAGGGGTGACTGCGGGCAACCCTGCCTTGTGCCGTTTTTGATGTTGAAGCTGTCGGTGAGGGCCCCATTCACTCTGACGAATTTCTTAAGATATTCCACTGGGAAACCGTCTGGTCCTAGTGCTTTGCCTGTTTTCGCTTCTTTTAGTGCTAGTCGGATTTCCCCTTCCGTGTTCTTCTGCCGGCGTGAGAGCTTTTCGGTTGGAAGTTCCCCAGGTATTCTGTCGTGTCTCTGTCTTGTGGCAGACCTCCTTCATCATTTGTATTGTGCAGTTTTGTGTAGAACCTTTTGAATTTGTCTGCGATTTCCTCGGGACATTGTGTAGTCTTGTTGCGTGTGGTTCTCAGTGTGTGTACCTGTGCCTCTCAGCATCTGTGCTAGTAGCTTACCTCCCTTGTTGGCGTGCACATAGAAGAACGCGCGAGATCGCTGTATTGTTCTCGCATGTCTGCATTCTAAAAGCTCTGTTAGCTGCCTCCTGGTCGCTATCAAGGTTCTGTAGGTCTGTTCGAGTTGGTCTAGCTTGTGTGTTATTTCTAAATCGGAGATCTGCCTTGTGAGCTCCTTGATTTGCTGACCGATCTTTTGTTGGGTAGCCATGCGGATAAGGTGGCCTCTGAGCACACTTTTATGAGCTTCCCATATCATCATGGTAGACATGTCTTTAGTGCTGTTCTCTTCAAATTATTGAGTTATGTGTTCTGCAATCTTCGCCTTCGTCACCGTGTCCGTCAATAGGGAATCATTTAGTCGCCACGCTGTTCTAGTTGGTCTGAACAGGGGTTCTGCACTGTGGTCTGACTGTGGTGTGGTGAGGATGTCTGTTCTCTGTACATACGGGAGTCCCTCTTGTTGCACAAATATATAATCAATTCTGGAGAGCAAAAAATGGGTCGCAAGAGTATTCTGAGAATGGACAGCAGCTAAAATAGCCTGCCCTTCAGTAGGTCCCTGCTCAGAACTCAAGCTGGTTTTAGCTCATCTCAACAATCTCAAGAAACTCACACTCTGCCATTACAGAGAGAACATATCTGAAGCATATCAGACTGGTCCCACCCATACGGGCAGTCCAGATCCGAAATGCCAGCAAGTTCTCTCTGCACAAGAGATACAGCAACCCCAGAATTCTGGAGTACCTGTTGTGAACGGTGGAATAGTATGTGTAGTCTCTTTCCTCTGGGTGGAATGCCCTCCACGTATCCACCAGCCTCATGTGTATATAAATGTATTTACCATTTATTATTTAATTAACTCTAGCTTACTGCATCTCTTCAGCTGTGGTGGCAATAGACTGAGTGGTTCAGCTGGAAGCCTAAGCAGCAATTTAAAAAAATACATGCAAAGCATGTCTTCTAATGGATTACAGGATGTACGTGGAAACAGATATTCCCAGGAATAAATTCAGTCCTGCAGTATCCATTTGCAGATGCATCCTGTATTAAAATGGACATAACAAATATATATAAAATGTGCTTCCAGAAAACATAGAGAAATAGAAAAGTGTATTAAACTGTTAAATGTAGATAAAAACAAATGAACAGGGATCCCAAAAACTGGACAATACACGGAGACTGTTTTCCCTCCCCCGTAAAAAACAGGCGAAGTTTACATTTTTTTCAATGTAATTTTATTTTAATTAGTTTTTTGTATGTTTTGCTCAGCAGCAGGAATGAAAGGAGTAATTTTAGTTAGATTTCACCTATGTAGTTAGTTATTAACTCTATATGTGCCAGAGTTCAATTAATATTTTATTTGTAATTTCCTTTCCTTATGTTAGTTTTAGCTATAGAATAAAAGAAATGTGTGGGCCATTATATCTCATAATATACCCATTAGAACAGATCCATATAACGTATGCGGTATATCTAGATCCATAATCCATGTACTCAAATATTTCAAAATTCTACTTGGTATCCAATATTCTTTGGATCTTTGGACAGGTACTTTGAGAGGAATTAACATGTATTACTCTACAAGTACCAAAGCTTATCCTTTTCATTATGTACGTGAAGTTATGTTAACCCTTCTTGTACATGAAAAATACAGCAAGTATGATTCTGCCTGTGTCACCCTACAACCTCACTATCAGTTTTCGGTGTGACCTTTAAAGGACCACATACTCGTTTTCCTGGCACTATAGTGCCCCGAGGGTGCCCCCACCCTCAGGGTTCCACTCCTGCCGGGCTCTAGGGGGAGGAAGGGGTTAAACTTACCTCTTTCTCCAGCGCCGTGCGGGGAGCTCTCCTCCTCCTCTCCTCTCTCTTCTTACGTCACCGGCTGAATGCGCATGCCCGGCAAGAGCCGCGCACGCATTCAGCCAGTCCATAGGAAAGCATTATCAATGCTTTCCTATGGACGCTAACTTCTTCTCACTGTGAAAATCACAGTGAGAAGCGCGGCTGTCAATGAGACAGCCACTAGAGGCTGGATTAACCCATAGGTAAACCTAAAACTGCCATGTTTACAGAAAAAAGGGTTAATCCTAGCTGGACCTGGCACCCAGACCACTTCATTAAGCTGAAGTGGTTTGGGTGCCTATAGTGGCCCTTTAACTCCTGTATAAATAGGTGGTACGGAAAAATAGCCATCGACCACAAACTCTCCTCCTTAGAATGGTTGACATTTATTTTATGCTTTTATTCTGTTCCTAGGAAAGTAAATGACTGCATACTCTAAAATGTCCCAGATTTGGTGGGGCTGTCACTATTTCAGGGTCCTGTGTCACCATCTTACGTTTGTCCTATAGTATACGGCATCTCGAAACAAGGAATGTCCACCATCAGCATCACAAAAGGTCATCACTAGACACAGTTGTGAAGTGCAGAGTATCTGTCACGTATTCATCCGCTTATAAAAATGTGGTTAATGACATTTACTGTCCACACAGGAAAGGTTGTGCCGAGCAGCAACCTAATCCACAGAAGGGTTAATGCTGAGCAGCAATTATGCAAATGAAACCTGGTAACTGGCCGGTTACAGCCTATCAGATCTAAAGGAGGGGTATTTAGGCCCAGTTCTCAGCCTGCTCAGTGCCCTGTCGTGGTTTCCCTTGTGGTTGTCCGAGAGCGCATTCCTGTTTATAGTTTTCTACCTGGTTTTTGACTTTGACTTTGGCTTTTATTGACTTCTCTATATTCTGGTATCCCGACTCCTGGCTTTCCTCATCGCTGTGTCCCTTTCTGTGTTCCCTGACCTCGGCTAGTATTTTTGACTATTCTATGTACGTTAAATCCGGCCATTCTAAGGACCGGTAATACGTTACTTATTTGTCAGCCGTGCTATACAGTTCTACGTGCTGGATCAAACAGTAATCCTGACAGTATCCTCATGACACTGAATCCATGGAAGACCACTCTGCACATAGTTATCTGTGAGTGGGACTAGCCGGAGATGCTATCTGTCAGACTGGTGTATTGTACGCCAGGCCGGCATGCTGCTTTTGCCATCCCCTAGTACCTTCTCTACACTGTTGTATCAGTAATTGATTTTTCCCTTAATGTACAGTAGCATTCCATTAAACATTTACATTTAACTAAACAGGAGTTCACACACAAGTAGAAAATGGTTAGTTTAAAACCCTATACTTTTCACTATGCTTTGGGTAGTCCTTAATTTGAGCTAATTATTATTAGCATTTTTTTAACCCCACCATATTCTGCAGCTCTTTACAAATCTAGCCAGGGGATATTTAGAGGTAAAGAAAGCCCTGTTCAAATCAGCTTACAGTCTGAGGATTGTGACTATATGACGGTTGTACTGAGCGTAATGTCTGTCACGTAATAGTTTTTTTATTAACAATGTGAGAAATGTTGAACTACATACATGTGTACAGTAACTGGTTATCTTCAGCATGCTGCTATTCAATATAGTCTCCTTTAATGGCAATGTATTTGTTCCAACGTTGAACCCGCTTGTCAAAGCTACTTTGGAAATCGTAATTAGAGCACTCCCTCACCCAGCATCTAAAATGTTCTATCACTTCACCTCCATCATGATTGTGCTGTCCACAAAGACTTTCCTTCCAAACAAGTAGAGGTCAGAGGGTGTGAAATTGGGACACCTCTGACCATCCCATTTTTGCAATCCACTGTTATTTGATAAAGAACCCACTTGGCAAACCTGTTCCACTATCCCAGTTTTTTGGATAATCTACTAAACAGCACTGAGACTACAGCCAAGCTCCTCAACAATCTCAGACAGTGACACATCGGTGTGCATCAATTCGTTTGTCCACTCTTTTTTTGGTTCGAGTTGATGGCCTTCCACTATACAGTTTGTCTTCAACACTATTTTTGCCTTCTTTAAACTTTTCCACCTGACTTTGCACACTGCCTGTGTCAATTGTCCTCTAGCCATACAATTTTCTTAGCCTTTGATTGATGTCTGCAGCAGTACATCCTTCCTTGGGCAAGAGCTCTATGACAGCACTTTGTTTCTGCTCAACCTTAACCTAGAATTACAGACATAATGTCAGTCATGCAGAAGGAGTTAACTCTCGCTGGTGGTGTAAACATCAAATTTGAGTCTCTGAGCAAATAGCAGACAGGCATTACTTTTAAAACAACCCTCGTATATTGTTGCACAAGGACACTTACTGGAAACGTTGTCTGACCAGGATTAGAACCTAGTTTTCCCAGTTACATAGTCCTCACTGACCTCCAGCGTCAGATTTTCCCCTTGGGAAAACATTGAATAAAGCTTTTTTTTTTTTTAATCACGGGCATTTTGACTTTAATAATAACAGTCTTGATTAAATTGGGCTCAGTACAATATACAACCTCAATTAGAATAATGCCTTTTATGGGGAGGTCTAAAGTATGCGTTGCTGATGTCGGCAGGGGAGGAGCATGGGCAGAGTCTGATCCAGCGCCGAGGGACATCAGCGCTGGATTCAGGTAAGTAGCTGATGGGGTTTTAACCCCTTCAGCGGGAGGGAGGGGGTACTCCAGGATTCTCTAGTGCCAGGGAAACGGATTTGTTTAAAGCTTCCATAGTAAGCTTCAAAACTTGGCTGACATTTGTACATACCAGATCTTATTTTTCTTTCTAATATGTACAGAGTTGAACTAAAATAAACCTGTATCCTAACATATGAGGCTAAGACATTGAGTGATGACAAATTACATGCCTTACCATTTTTGTCAAAAAAATTTAAATGTTGTTGAACTTGTGACCAAACACACTGTTTTAGTAATAATGCCCAAAGGCAGCTGTCACACGACACCTTTTCCATTTTAAATATTTGATTGAAACTGCAGTTTTGCTGTAGGGAAATTACTGAAATATGAAATGTTTTGTTTCGATTTTATTTTTGTGATCTGGGTCCTGCCATCCTGGATTCCTGGGTTATTCTTGAAAACTTCACTAGCAAACTGAACCACTGAGATTTAATTACGTGACAACTGGAAACTGTGGAGATGAAAGTTGTTATTTAAGCAAGAGCAGAGCTGCCTGATATGCCCATCTTGAAGCCACACACTTCCCTACATTCTGGGTTCCACCAATAAGTTAAAAAACAAACAAACCTAACAGAAATCTACTCTAGTGAAATCTGATCTGTTCTGGAAGTCTCAGAAGTAGAGTAACAAGGAGAGTTAAAGACAAGTGAATTGTTCAGTGTTTGTAACTAAAGACGCAAAAGGTACAAGGTTGAATTATGCAGAAATAAAGTAGACCTTAATTAAAATACCAAGTACCTTCAAAACTGTTATACTGATAAATATATTTGAAACATTTGTAGTTGGATATTTCATTTTTGACATTGTTTAAAAATATAACTGCTACTGTTGTCTTGCCTTAAAGGCAATTTGCCATAATTTTTTCCAATCAATGTAGTACACAAAGTTAAGCTGTTCTTCCATATTGGCAGGCTTCTGATCCTTCATTAGACATTAAAACTTTGTCTGAACAGAAACTTGAACTGGAAAAGAAACTCGTTGTTCTTCAGAAGAAGCTTGATGAGCAGATGAAGGTACTACATACACTGTATAGTCCAATGATATTAAGAAAATTAGGCTCTAAATGCTGAGCAGAAGTCAGTTTAAAAAAAAAAAAAAGTATTCATCAATTTAATTTTTAGGAATTCAAAGTGAGTTTCAATTTTTAAGCACAAAATAGCCCAAATGAAAACATACTTGCGAAAAATGAAAAATTCCCTTTGGAATCCCTTCAATTCACAACTTAAGATAATAACCCTTAAAACATTCATACAATCTTTACTCGTGGATGGCAAATGTACAGTTTAAATAGTTAACTTTTTTGCTTGATCTAAATTTAGCACCTGGGGTAGGTTTATGAGAACAAACCTGAAATGAAATTTTGGACCATCTTAGACCCCCTACAGAATATCTCTGTTAATTAAGTCAACGTTTGAATGCTTGTGAATTGAAACCGTTTCAACATGATGCCATTTGACCAGAATATAAAACAGGTGTTTGTGATGGTAAATTTGTCTGCAATATACAATAAAAAAAAAAAACCTTTGTCATTTATTATAGAATCAGGATAACCACTATGAAGAGAAATCTAAGACCAAAGCAAACATGAAGGATGTTCAAGAACAACTTGAAAAGAGTATGGAAGAAAATATTGTCCTCCGGGAGAAACTTGGCCAGAGCGAGAAGGAATTAAGAAAGCATCTTGAAGAGTAAGTTCTATTTTATTATTGCTTTTATTATTTTCAGTAGCTCTTTAAAGGGTGGGAATATAAAACTCATAGTAGTTGACTGACGAGTTTGAAACTTTTTTTTCACTAGGATATAAAGATATTTATTAATTTTTAAAGGGAGAGCACATGATAATATTTCCTTATTATTTATCTCTAAAAATATATTTTGTATAATCTAAAATGTTAAGATAACCTACAGATTGTTGTCTAACTGGAAGTTACACCTGCATTTTTTCCAGGTGACCGATTTGTTTTAAATTATGACAATTCATGGTTTTCTTACTTGGGCCTTGATTCAGAATTGTATTGGTTACATTTTTCTAATTATGTAATATTTTTGGGTGACGTGTTAAAATGTAATATTTGTAAAAACATATTTTGATATTTTTGAAATGTAGATTTCTTTTATGTGAATAAAAATATTTTAAAAGATTAACCAAATATATCAAATGTCTTTCCTCTAATAGAGCACATATGTTTTTTCAAAGTATTTGTATGGCTATATAAATTTTTATTCTCTGTATTGAGATGCTATATTTCAATACCGTACTGTAACTTGTTGGTTTTTACCTCCTGTTTTGTTTATACTTGGTCACATAGTAGATTTTTGTTCAGCATGGAGGTGATCAGTGATAATTATTTTTGGCTGTTAAATACATAAGATAAAAACCAGACCTTTGAGTCACCTTTACAGATAAACTATATATATATATATATATATATATATATATATATATATATATATATATATATATATATATATATATATACTACTGACCTCTACCAGCATCTACACTATAAAGTTTAAGGTGACCTTTTAAAGCGAACATTTGTTTTATTGATATTGCGCAAGTGTAAAAGCATCTGCGTCTTAGTGTTTTTGATCATAAATTCCTTCTCTGAAGTTTTTTCATTCTTTCCAATGAATCTCTTCCTGTAGGCCATTCCAAAATACATTTTAATAAGGACTTATGGTATAATACCTTCCCAGGGTTACAAAGTACCAGGCTGTACTTTATTTTTCTTTTCAAACCCCTTTAGTTTTGTATAGAGCAAGACAATTATTTTGACCATAGAGGCAATAAATATCCAAAGTGGGCTCCTCTGCGCAAGAGGAGCCGCCATCTTGGTTGCTACTCTAGATAGGCAACCACGCATGAAATCTATGATTTTGCAAGATCCAGACTCCATAGGTTTATTCCTTTTATCCCTTTTCAGCATCTGTAGCTAAAGCTTATGCGATGGCCCCAATGCTGAAATACATATAATAAATTGGAGAAAACCGCTCTTGCATACTGAGCTCAGGTAGAACTTGGCTACTCAACTCCACCATACTTAATTTTCTTCTAAATATGTTTCATGATAACTGCTTTTAGCTAAACATTCCCATCAGCTTCTAAAATATAATCCTAATAATTTTGTATTTTTTTTGCAGCTTAAGGGACACTATAGTCACCAAAACAACTTGAACTTAATGAAGCAGTTTTGGTGTATACATCATGCCCTGCAGTCTCACTGCTCAATTATCTGCCATTTAGGAGTTACCACACTTTGTTTATGCAGCCCTAGTCACACCATTCTGCATGTGACTAACACAGCCTTTCCAAACCCTTCCTGTAAAGAGTCATCCAATGTTTACACTTATTGCAAAATCTGTTTAGTTTAGAATTCGTATGTTTTCCTGGCACTATAGTGGTCCTTTAAATGGCAGAGAATTGAGCAGTGAGACTTCAGAGAAATAATCTTTACACAAAAGCTGCTTAATTAAAGTTTTTTTGGTGACTATAGTGTCCCTTTAAGGAAAAAATTTAATTTGACTAGGTATCAACAAGAGCAAATAAACATATGTTACATGTCTGTCGTTCTGAAGTTTCCTCCTCCCCCTTATTAATATCTGGAAATGCTGCTGAGCGCGTGAGTAGCTAACCATGTCAAGAATTTGTGGCATTTTTGAAATGTACCCCCATCACTGCATGTAAACTCAATGGGTTTGCATTGGGCTGTTAGATCTTGGAATCCATTAAAAATAAAACAGGCCTGCATTTTGGCCTGGTTTCTTAAGCTGTTATTGAGTCACAGTTTCAGGGGATCGACCTGACCTCTTTAAAGCAGATGATGTGGACATTGTTTCCCAAATATATGTATCTGTAAGTTTATGGTGTTGAACAGGGTAGGACGTCTCATTGGGTTAAACCTCTTTAACCCCTTAAGGACCAAACTTCTGGAATAAAAGGGAATAATGACATGTCACACATGTCATGTGTCCTTAAGGGGTTAAACTTCAGCAGCCACCACTAAGTGCTCTAATTTTGCCATAGTTTTTAGCTGGTCACTTTAATAAATGTCTTTATGTGTAAGGCACTTTAGTATAATTCATTGCTCTTAGTGATGGATTGCTATAGATGAGTGGTAACTACTTAACATAGAAACATAGAACATAGAATGTGACGGCAGATAAGAACCATTCGGCCCATCTAGTCTGCCCAATTTTCTAAATACTTTCATTAGTCCCTGGCCTTATCTTATAGTTAGGATAGCCTTATGCCTATCCCACGCATGCTTAAGCTACTAACCAACATGTAGCAGTCTAGTTGTTATGGAACTATAATTTCTGTAATTCTCTGAAGAAAACCCAGATTGAATAGCTGTACGTCCTCTTACACTTCCATTAGTATAAAGATTGTGAATATAAGGAAGGCTGCATGTGAATGAGCTTCTTCTTAGTGCAAGTTTGGTCACATTTATTGCTATCACATCATGGTTACAGGAGTTAAATTCAGGTCGATGGAAGCTCTCTGGGCTACAGTATTCGCGCATGCATGACCCACCATTCATATGAAGAAGCACTGCAATTCTTAATATTATTATAATTTCTAAAGTGCTAACAAGTTCCATTGTGCTGTACAATGGGTGGACTGACACGTGTTTGTAACCAGACGAGTTTGACACACATGGATTGAGAGCCCTGCTCAATGAGCTTACATGCTAGAGGGAGTGGGGTATAGTGATACAAATGGTAAGGTAAAGGTAGAAAAGTAGTTTGCATGGATAGTATTCACTGAGGGCTTAGTGTTTTGTTTTGATACCCGTTGCAGCAGAGGATCGGGGTGCGGGGAGGGAAAGCTGTTCCCAGTTTAATTGATATACTTTCCTAAAGAAATGAGTTTTCAAAGATTTTTTTGAAGGATGGGAGATTGGGTGAAAGTCTAACAGAGAGGGGAAAGGCATTCCATAGGAATGGTGCAGCCCTTGTCACATCTTGAAGGCGAGCAGCAGAGGTAGGATTCTGAACAAAGGATAGACGTAGGTCTCCGGCAGAGCGTAGGGGCCTAGATGGGACATATTTGTGTATTAATGAGGAAAGCAGCATTGTGTAGAGATTTGTATCAGGATCTTAAATTGAGTCCTATATCTTACGGGAAGCCAATGCAGGGTCTGACAAAGGGGGGAGGCGTGTGAGGTGCGGGCGGACAGGAAGCTCAACCTGCAGGAAGCCACTGCATTCATTATAGACAGTAATCACATGTATTATGTCAGGACAACAGTGATTGATGAGGAAAAATACAAGAGATCAGTGATTGACTGCAATATATCAGCTTCTTCCTGGTTGCTGTTAAGACTGGATATTTTCCAGGGTACAGCAAGCTAATCAAATACAAATATGTTTTTTTTTTTTTCATTTTCTTTCCGTTAAATAAGAACTATTTTGTAACGCACTACCTCATAATGCATTAAAATAGGTTGTAATTTCTACCCCTGTGTTTTTTTTATTTTTGTTATGCTTTCTGATATCCTGTAGAGCAGGGGTGCCATAAAGCTAGATCCCCCAGATGTTGTGGAACTACAACTCCCATAATGCTTTGCATGCACCTTTTGGGCACCCCTGCTGTAGAGAGTCAAGTAGGTTACGTTTGCATTTAAACATGCCTTTTCATTATGGTTTTACTGGAATGCCAGGTATGTCTGATAATCATATTTATTAAGACTCCATAATAACACTCATATAAATCCCATTTCCTTTCTCTCCTAATATTTTCTTCATGTGTGAACGTACAATGGATAGCCTGATGTTTTTACTAATGTTATATCTACCAGTTGGTGTCTGGAACCGAATGCCCTATGTTTGTTTATGGTAGAACTGCTCATTATTTCCTGACAGATTGTTTGAACTGAAAATGGAGCAAGAGCAGTATCAAACGGAGATAAGGGACCTGCAGGAACAGCTGTCAGAAATGCATGATGAACTGGACAATGCCAAGAGCTCTGTGGTCGATGATGATGAGAGAGAAGCTTTAATAGACGTAAGTGGGGAAACCTGAATTACCTTCTCAGTCAGTCCACCCCTCCAAAAAAAAAAGCCATTTCCAACAGGGCGCTTAATCCTTCTAAATGATAAGGAGCCTATTGCAAGTGAAAATGGTCTTCAAAAGATCCATATAAGATGATGGAATTGGTACAAAATAACACTGCGGCTATAAAGGGGAATCTCTAATGGGTTCATTAAATAAACACCTGATTGTAAAAAATCTAAATTAGACCAGCTGTGACTGTTGCCAACATGCTCTTTTTGACTAAAGTTTGTCATTTAAATTTTTACATCACTACAATTCAGTGTTAACTGAATACCCCTCTAGGTAGTAAAATGTTTACGGAAATATTGTGTTCATGAATTTAAATTTTTTTTTTTTAAACTTTTATAAATTAGTCATTTTGCTTTTCGTTTATGTTCTATGAATTCTTCTTAATGTTTAAAAAAAAAAAAAAAACATGGAATATAGAATTGTTCGTTAGCAGAAGCAAGAAGCAGACCATTATGTTAAAGATTTACAATGATTAGCGCATATACATATAAGGTTTTACAAATACCACGTTATCAATCCCACTTTTTTCATATCCAGGTTTGGCATTACTTATGGATGGAATTAAAGGTTTCTCAAACTCTTGGCCATTCACAAACCTTGAAAACCTGGTATTGAAGCATTCTATGTCTTTACATTGGTAGAGCATATAGCTGCGACTCGCATTAAAGTTTTACTGATTATGTGTTTGCGATCTGATGTTTTATTCTTGCATCCTTTTTGCATGTGCCTGAGTTCTGCAAAAGGCCAGTGCTTGAATAAAGCTGCTGTCCGTTCTCGGTATACTCATGCACATTGTATTTTTGAATAAAGCCTAAAGGTTATGGTAAGCGAGCATTCTGCTGCGTGTTTATTTGCATTTTCGCTCATTTGCACGTCTTTACATTTAACTAGTTTTACACATGCCTTACCTGCTTGAGTTGCTTTATTCCGGTGGGTCGTTGTATGTTTAGATATTGCATTCCCCAATCAATTGTATTTATCCTAGCCTACTGGAATGTCTTGTGCTGCCTAATGTTTTTGGTATGTATTATATTCTACATATATACCTGTTTTCTATTATATGATTATGGTGTCAAGAAGCCTTTTTTCCTATTTTGTGACATAATTGGCCATTGCTTCAAATTGTTTCAATTTATTTTCCTTCTTTTGGAGCAACTGCTCGAAAAGATGTGTTTTGAAAAGTTAAACTTGATGGGCCTGTGCCTTTTTTTGTTTTTGTTTTGGTTTTTCAACCCAGATAAACATGAAAGTGTTGCGTCTACAAAACTGATGCAGTTTTCATAAAATTAGCTCCTGAACATAACACGTAAAATAGTGCGAAAAAAAATATCAAGTAGCACACCAGTTAACATAGAGTAGTTTAAATATTTAATATTTCACATTATCAAGTATTATACCGACATTTTTTGCTTTTAATGTAGTTATTAGTTGAGTGATATTTGCTATGGGGGTGTTGCAGCACACTCGACCTCATTACCGTGCATGTGGAACCATCTTGAGATGGTGAGTACATTGTGACATGGTGCATTGTCTTGCTGGCAGTAGTTATTGGGATAGTATGCAGAATAATATTATGTAGACCATAAAATGATGCATGTAATCAAACACAACTCTTGGATAGGCTGTGGCATTCAAACAATGCGTAGTTGGCATTAAGAGGCCCAATATGTGCCACAAATATTTTACAGTCTATTCCACTTCCTCCACCATCTTGAACCTTTGGCACCAAGTAGGACTGATTCATTGCTTTGTGTTTTTACATAACATTTCAACCATTCCATTTGCAGCAGAAAATCAAGATCTGGCAGTTCAGAAAAAAATATTTACGGTTTTCTACTGTCCCATTTTGGGGCACCTATGCCGAATATAGCTTCAGTTTCCTGTTCTTATGTTACAGGAGTGGACCATATTGTATATAGCACATGATTCTTAAGTTACCATCCTCTATATTACCTATACCATTAGCTATGTTATGCGAGTATACAAAGTGGGAGTGGGGTGAAGTCAGGACCACAGGTGCCAAAGGAATATGGAGGGAGAAATATGAGGATGATATGGAGAAAGAGAATGAACCGAGGAATGATGGGCTATCGAGAGTATAGTAACATCACTTTGGATTGTACTTTGGTAAACTGTTCTATGTTTGCTCAGTTTGTGCATTCTTGGGTGTCTTTTAGGAGCTGATTCAAATGAAACAAGGTGTCCATGAGTTACTGATTGCTAAAGAAGAGCAAGAAGACCTATTAAGAAAGCGCGAACGTGAGCTCACTGCCTTAAAGGGAGCTTTAAAGGACGAGGTATCCACCCATGATCAAGAGATTGATAAACTCAAAGACCAGTATGATAAAGAACTTAAGAAGCTACGTGATAGTCTGGAAGAAGCTATTGAGGTGAGTAACAACATAAATTTTTACCCATTCTACACATTCTAATTATTTCAAATAACCTGTGATGACAGACTGGCTAGAACTTAAGTTGTGTTCTGGCTTTACCTTTTTATTTATTTATTTTCTCATAATCCTGAATGGAGTTAGTACAACAGGATGGGATGTTAGGAAGGATGGATATGAGCATGATGATCTCCTTATAGCAGGTATATTATTAATGCACTATCGTTACCTGGAAATTCCCATGGTATAGTTAATACAGCTCTTTCTAATGTGAAAGCATTATACAAAAATATCCAGGGGATTGTGAACAATCATAATTTAAAAGGACTGTTCAAGCACCATAACCAAAACAGCTTGCTGGCAGTGGTGCTAGAGGTGGCTTGGCATGGTCTCATGGTAAGTAGCCAAACTTTTATCATGATTTGACAACTTACTAGGGTCCCTTGGGCACCCATGCTGATTCCTCTGCATCTACTCTTGTTCATCGGGAGAGCCAGATTGCTCTATCGGACAAAAGATGGCTGTGCTCACTAGTTGAGTGTGTCAGCAAATGAGCATGGCCCTATGTTGGCCATCCTTAATTCTATAGCGACATGCAGCCTCTCTTGCCAGAGAAGACTGGGTTCGGAAGCCTAGGTGACCCAAATAAGTTTTAATATTGTATTAAACCGGTTTGACTATTTATCATAAGGTGGAACCAGGGCACTCCAAGGACCATTAAAACTACCACGTGCTACTTGAAATTATAATATTTACCATTTTGAAAAGTTGGTATTTTTTGTTTTTTTGTGTTTTTTCTTTACTTTTACTAGGTGTAGTCTGTGTTCTGTAACAATTCATATGTTGAGGGTTGTATTGGTACAGCTATAAGCACAATCTTAAAAATGAATGAAAATGAATATAATCTGGGAAATCTGTGAAATAACCTGTTCTGTTTTTTGTGGGGGGAGGTTTCACTAGCACTGTGAAATTCAGTAGTGCAGCATTGTAGTTCTATAAAGAGGATTTATTTGTGTACAAAGATATTCATTGGGTTATAATATTAAGTTTCTTTTCAAACTATTATATAATTCAGTCGTGCAATATATTAGAAAATCCAGTGGATTGCATTTCAGATGGCTTTTGCTGTGAAAATAAGTTCGCAAAGCGTTATTAAAGGAGCATTCCAAGCATAATAACCTTTCTGCATGTTTGAGAATGGTTTGACGTCTTACCTGGGGACTGCCAGTTACCACTTCCCGACTTTGCTACTGCTCAGGGCCAGTCTGAAACTCATAGCTATACTGGGTTTAAATAATTGGCTAACAGAGATCAGATGATGCTCTTTGTCACTCCACTAGCCCTGCACTTCTGGCGTGTGTCTCAAGAGTGTCCGGATCTCACTGAGCTGTAGTTGAGTGGTGGAGGCAGGGCCGGATTAACATAGGGGCTGATGGAGCTGCAGCTCCAGGCCCATGGAATAGG
Organism: Pelobates cultripes; assembly: GCA_933207985.1. Lineage (NCBI taxonomy): Eukaryota > Metazoa > Chordata > Amphibia > Anura > Pelobatidae > Pelobates > Pelobates cultripes. Next base: position 66,761,584 of record OW240914.1, on the reverse strand, counting down.
CCCATTTTTTTTTTTTGTATTTTTTTTTAAAACAAATTACTCTTAGGTTTGCCACCTGACTGGTATTTGAGGCTGCCTGGCCGTTCTGGTACTGCAGTAATACCGTTAATACAAATGCAGATATTTTTCTCAGTATAAACTGAGATAACTCTGTAATACTAGCACCAGTCAGTAGGGATCACTGTGTGTGGAGAGAGGCAGGGATAGGAAGTTACAGCATATACCTCCCTGCCTCTCTCTACTCACTAATCCGCGGGGGAGCAGCTACACGGCACAGAGAGTTCAAACCGCAGCTCCCAGCCTGCAGAGACAGACTACAGCTCAGGGAAGTGAGGGATGAAGGGAAAGGCAGCAGGGAAACATGGGGACACTGAGACACTAGGGGACACTGAGACACTAGGGGACACTGAGACACTAGGGGACACTGAGACACTAGGGGACACTGTGACACCAGGGGACACTGTGAGACACATTGGGACACGGAGACACTCTCTCCCAGTGTCCCTATGTGTCCCAATTGCTACCAGTGTCCTCTAGTTTCCCAGTGTCTGTGTCCCCATGTCTGTGTCCCTAGTGTTTGTCACCATGTCTCCCAGTGTCCCTAGTGTCTGTGTCCCCATGTCTCCCAGTGTCCCCAAGTGTCTGTGTCCTCATGCCTCCCAGCCAGTGTCCCTAGTGTCTGTCTCCCCATGTCTCTTAGTATCCCTAGTGTCTTAGTGTCCCCAAATGTCTTTGTCCCCATGTCTCCTAGTGTCTGTGTCCCATGTCTCTGTGCCCCTAGTGTCTGTGTTCTTATTTCTCCCAGTGTCCTCAAATGTCTGTGTCCACATGTCTCCATGTCTCCCAGTGTCCCCATGTCTGTATCCACAAGTGCCCCCATGTCTCCCAGTGTGCCCAAGTGTCTCAGTTCGCCCATGTCCCCCAGTGTCCCCAAGTGTCTCGTAATACAGGACACACTGGGACATGGGGATATTGAGACACTGGGAAACCAGAGGACTGGGCGACATGGGTACACTGACACTGTGATACATAGGCTGGCCTTCCAATTCTTTGGAAAGACATGCTCCCTTTTTGGGCATATTCGCCCCTTTTGGCAGTTCTGGTCACGTGATTCCCATCAGTGGCCCATCCTTTTACCCCGCCCATTGACTTCCTGCTTCACTGGACACTGCTGTTAGGGTGTATGGATTTACTTTAAAGATCCTTTGAGCTTCCCTCCAACACCATCTCCATCAGATACATGACGCTTGAGAGGTATGACTGTTTGTGTTTTTGGTCGATAAGATTCTGTAATAAGGCCCATCATAATAGTCAACACCAGGCCCACTGGGCTCTTAATCTGGCCCTAGTGGGGGGGGTGAGGAGAGCAGGGTTCACTGTAGTGCTTTTGGTGCTTGGAATGTTCCCATAAATAGCTGCTTAGTGGTTGGTCCTTAAGCCAAGCATTTTACATTTTCTCTAATAGCATAATGGTTTGCTTTCTCATTGATGCTCAGGTAGAAATCGTCATTAATCCAGCAATTCTGGGTATAGAGGAAGAAAAAAAAAAACACACAAAAAAAACAATTGTACAACCTAGAGTGTAAAAACATTCCCTAACTAGGCTAAGGCACCATGTAAGAAGGAGGGGAAAAATAAGCCTGTATTTAAAGGACCACTATAGTGCCAGGAAAACATACTCGTTTTCCTGGCACTATAGTACCCTGAGGGTAAAGGGGAAAGGAGTTAAAACTTAGCTTTTTCCAGCGCTGGGTGGGGAGCTCTCGTCTTCCGATCCTCCTCCTCTCCGCCCATTCGGCTGAATGCGCACACGCGGCAAGATCTGTGTGCGCATTCAGCCGGTCGCATAGGAAAGCATTTACAATGCTTTCCTATGGACGCTTGCGTGCTCTCACTGTGATTCTCACAGTGAGAATCACGCAAGCGCCTCTAGCGGCTGTCAATGAGACAGCCGCTAGAGGCTTTGGAGGAAGGCTTAACTCATTTATAAACATAGCAGTTTCTCTGAAACTGCTATGTTTATAAAAAAAATGGGTTACCCCTAGCTGGACCTGGCACCCAGACCTCTTCATTAAGCTGAAGTGGTCTGGGTGCCTAGAGTGGTCCTTTAATAAAACATCAAAACTGATGCACACATTTCTGCATTCAAGCTGAGGACTTGAGTAAAACGTTAAAAATTTCTATTCCTCAAAATCCGAAAAATAAAGTGTTTTTTTCCTTTGATTTTTCTATTCTGTTCCATAATTTCATATCTGTAAGGGTGTGGTTTGCGCACGGCTTATCTCTTATCTTGTGTACCTAAAACTTGCTATGCTGATGTTTCTGCAAAAACATTGGGCAAGAACCACCAGAGGATCTGCTCTTTGTTGGCAAGCCCTGCCCCAGGCAAATAGCAAGGTTAAAGTTAACCTTTTCCCCGCCACAGTAGAGTGATGTATCCTTTGGTTCCTTGTTGGCAATGTCCATAACAAGTGATAAAAGACAAAGTATATGAAATCAGTGAAACTCACAATGTTTGGTGAACACGAACAGTCAATCATTAATCTGCTTTGTGTATTTTAGCTGTTCAAAGAAATTCCCAGTTTAGGTTAGAACTCATCGAAACAAGGCTATTGGCATTTCCATTAGAGACCTTTGCTTTTTGTCAGGTCACAGTAGGTGGGTCTGTGTGTTTTTCGGTTTCTTTTTTTCTAAATATAACTCTGAAATATTTAAGGTTCGCTCTTATATTTACATATTATTGTACTAAATACAGCACAAGTTCTCAATATTTAACCTTGTACCATGGATAAACAGAGGGTTATTCTAAGGATCCTAACAATCAACGTTCATTAAACTGTATCAACATATAATTTATTTTTAAATTTCAGCAAATGTATGTATAAACCCTTTTGAGGAAAATTTTAAACTTTTCCTTTAATATTAATGTATATATATCCCCCTAAAATATATCCTATAGAATGTAAGCTCGTTTGAGCAGGGTCCTCTTCAACCTATCATTCCTGTAAGTTTTCTTGTAATTGTCCTGTAATTGTTACATCCCCCCTCTTATAATATTGTAAAGCACTACGGAATCTTTTGGCGCTATATAAATGGCGATAATAATCATCTGTAATTCACTGCCGCTTTTCCAAACTCAATAAAATAATGGATTTATCCTCTAAACACTGGATGCAGAGAATTTAATTTAATTTGGATTTCCAAATCTGCTATTCTGGGATTTGGGGATTTTTGTGGACCCAGGACATACTTGAAAATGAGAGAAATCTCAATGTATCCTTCCTGGTAAAATTTATTTATTTATTTTTTATTTTTTATAAATAAATACATTTTTGTTCTTCAATTAGGCTTGTAGGTCACTACAATGCTCTATTTAGTGAGGTTCCGGTTATTGCATTTGAGGTGTTTGGAGGTATGCACTGAGGGTAGCCAGTTAATTTAGGAAGTGTCAAACCTGTATTCTGTTTATGCACCTGTTACTTTTGCCTGAAGATATAAATGGTTTTACATAGTGAAAATGTAAACATACACTGTGTTTATCGAAGTGGAAATATGCATAGCATTCCTGCTTTTGACGTAGTCGGTTACACAATTACAGGAATTGAAGGCAACTATCCTTTCCATATGTCAATCTGTGTAGCAGATTATCACAATGTTTTGATATTGCTTTTAAAAGGCTTACACTGGGATATAATAAAAACCAAAGAAATAAGTTTACTGCACACTTGTCCATATCCCTATGCATATTTAAGTAAATGGAGGTTATTTAGTAACTCTAAAGGTCATTAGATGTAAACCCACCTGCCACATAAAGGCACACTTCTTAGGTGGGTCCTACACTAACAATTCACAGAGCCATATTACAATGCTGCCACCCATCCCATGTGTTCCATATTAAGGGTCAATAAGTATGTAGGGGTTTAGAAAAATGGAACATGGCTAAAGCTTTTAAGCTTTTATTTGCAGGAATTAAATAAATAAGAGGTTAACTACATATCACAAACATCCTTCTGACAATATGTTTATGGAATAGAACTCGAACTTTAACACACTATGTAAATGTTTGAGTTCTATCCCATAAACCTATTCTCAGCAGGGTGTTAAATTTTATAAATAAGGTTGTTTTGTTTTTTTGTGGCCTTTCTCTTTGTGACAGCAGTGCAGGATCTGTCACAGAAAGCTATGAGAGAACCTGCACAGGTTAGTCATGATCCCCCCCATGACATCACTCGTTTGGAGCTGGGGACTATAGCTTCTCCTTTGTTTATTTATTTTTCTCTTTTTTTAATGCAAATTGTACCTGGTAAGAGGTGGGGCTAAGCATTCTTCATTGCACCTTTCCTTATACAGTGAACATAAATAGTTGCTGTTGTTGTAATCTCCCTTTTACTCTGTTTTGGTTGTTGTGACCTCCATCTAAATTGTGGGATCTGACATTTTTACAGGATGTTTATGGTCATTGAAGTCTAATAATCTAATCCTTTAAATTGGATTCTCAAGGTTTGCTTGTTTGACCTTCTAATTCCCAGTAATGAGAGCACACACACAATTCTAAGAAACAGAACCACTTGTGCGATCCACTGCAGATTGTCTGTGGATTGTCTGGAATGCTTCTGTTTGATGTTTCACTCACGGCCGTTTCTGTTTGGTTCTTTACTTTTAAGTGAGCTTGAAGGATTACTGGTGAGTCTATTGAGTAACAGTTACAGTAATTACCAATTCTATTAAGCAGAAGATTGGCCCTTCCAGCTACACATTACATCACATGGTATACCAGTTTGCAGCCAAAACCACAATGTTTATATTAAAACTAATTAATACATTTATCTACTTGATGATACTTAAATTTGCATGCACCTGTTATTGATACAAGTACTCTAAATGTACCTCTCTTAGCTTGCTGCTAGTCTGAGAATAACAATATAATAAACACATATAAAGAAAGTGCTCAACAGAACAAAAGTAAGGTGTTGGTAAGCTACTAAATGAGTCATCGTATTACCAAATTAGGAAAAACCATACCAAAAAATAAAATAAACCATTCCACCCTATTTACTGTAAGTTGGTATAGGTATTTTACTTTAACTTGGTATAAGTATTTGGTGCTAAACTCTTTCATATTTATTTATAAAATATTTTTACCCGGAAGGATACATTGAGATTTCTCTTGTTTTCAAGCATGTCCTGGGTCCACAAATCATTGCATTGTTAATAAATATATATATATATATATATATATATATATATATATATATATATATATATATATATATATATATATATATATATATATATATATACACACACACAATTGACATCTGTTCATCCTGAAGAAAGCCCCGAACGAGAGCTGAAACGTTGGTGTGATGTGGTGATGGCAACTATTTGAATAAAGCAACCTTTGTTCCACTCTTGCAAGACCGTGAGTGCAAGCCTTTTTTCAATTGTTTGTTTGATGGCTCAGGCTTAAAAGCACCCGGCTTTATACTTTTTTGGTTCGGCCTGAGTGCAAGGACAAAGTATATATACTTTTAGTAGCTTACCAACACATATACACACATATATATATACACACACATACATTTTACACACAACAGGTAATATATTTAAAGATCTAAATATACTTGTCTCATGCACTTAACTTGGGTCCATTTCGGACTATATGTGATCAAATTTAAATCTATTGTTGTAATAAATGATGTGCTATGTGTTTCTCTTCTGAGAATAACGTTCTGCCTGTATGGATGGGGGAATGTTAGAAAATGTTTAATAGGGAAACACCGTAAGTAGGCAGCGAACACAATGTAGCTTAATGCCTTTCTATCTGCATGACGTCCGGATGGTTGCATAAAATAACTGGTTGTCTCTGAATGATGGCATTGATACTTGGAATTACATTTTAGAATTTATCCAAAATCACATAAGAGGGAACATGGTGTTTGTCGGCTCTCCAAGCCTCATGCTCACTCAATGTCAAAAAGCAAGTGAGAGGCTTTGATGTAATGAATATACCGGCCCCTGCTTCCACATGTTTGGAATGGTTTCAAACCTTGATCACTGTACTTTACAACGATGGGAAAGCTCTAAACAGTACTGTACTGTTTTATCGGACCACATTAAGACAAGGTTGTCAAACGTCAGCGTCATACATGTTATTGTACTTCAACTCCCATAATCCTCTGTCCATGTATTGTATTCAAAGACTTGTATGAGTTGTAGCCAATCAACATTCTGTGATCTGTGTATTTAGCACTGCCTTAGAGTTAAATATGTATTATTTTTGTACTTCCTGTCAGTTTGGGGAGCTTTGTTTGTTTGATTAGTTGAATGCTGGTTAGATTTGAAAATTGTAAGCTAATTAAAAAAAAAACAAAAAAAACAATTGTAACACCAACACATTGGCTGATTTGTAAGGTAATACATAAGCTCCATCTTAGAGAGTAGTTGCAGACATGAGGAGTTTATCTTACATCTAGCCACACGTATTGTATTGTTTGTGCAAGGATAATGTAATGGAATGCTTTGTAGGGAGTATGCTGTGTCTACTTTACTATATATATATATATATATATATATATATAGATATAGATATAGATATAGATATAGAGAGAGAGAGAGAGAGTCCGGACTCTGTCACTCAACCCCAACGTGGAAAATCAAAAATAAATTACCCGGGTGCCTCCAGACCAATAAGTTCAATAATAAAAAAACAGGAGCACTCACTTGGATTTGCCAATAGTGTATTAAAAAATGTTCATCAATCTACATCAACGTTTTGACCCTTCAGGGTCTTTATCAAGATAATGACAGTGCACAAAATATACAAATGTATGCCAAATATTAATTCTGAAACTTACCCCATCTGTGAAAAGTGACTCCCATTCCTCATCAAGTGAAACCGCCGACAAACGTGCATGGTGACGCGGGCAATCACGTGCATGCGCGGAAAGGTGGCGACGTGACGTAACCGCGTGTAAACAAACCGTAACCATAGTAACCCGACGTATCCCAGTACCTATTGTGTTTCGCGGAGGAAAAAATAAAATACAATGACACATGCCAAAAGAGTAGTAATACCACTGTATTACTACTGTACCACTGTATTACTACTCTTTTGGTATGTGTCATTGTATTTTATTTTTTCCTCCGCGAAACACGATAAGTACTGGGATACGTCGGGTTACTATGGTTACGGTTTGTTTACACGCGGTTACGTCACGTTTCCGCGCATGCACGTGATTGCCCACGTCACCATGCACGTTTGTCGGCGGTTTCACTTGATGAAAATGGGAGTCACTTTTCACAGATGGGGTAAGTTTCAGAATTAATATTTGGTATATATTTGTATATTTTGTGCACTGTCATTATCTTGATAAAGACCCTGAAGGGTCGAAACGTTGATGTAGATTGATGAACATTTTTTAATACACTATTGGCAAATCCAAGTGAGTGCTCCTGTTTGTATTAAGATATATATATATATATTTATTATGTACTTTGGTGTTAATTTTAGTTGGTGGATTGCAAAATTACCCCATCTTTTAATGGACAAAAAATAAATGCAGTCATTTTATAAGAGAAGTATATAAGTGTATTATTTTAAAGTTATTTTTGCATATTTAATAAATTATAATGCATTAGAAAATAAATGGGTCAACTCAGATGCAAATGTTACTTTAAGGATGAACCTCCCCCTTCCTCCTCCCCCCCCCTTTATTCCCAAAATGTTACCCAAGTCAAAGTAAAACTATTCTTCTCCACCTCCTCCTACCCAGTGAAATGGGTAAAGCCAGTTTCTGTTGAGTGCTTTCTAATTAGAGAAAAACTGACTCCATTTTTAATTCATGTTGTGAGCATCTCTTTGTGCAGACTATTGAGATTGTTGTGGCTATGATAAAGAGAACATATTTTGTGTAACATGCCATTGCTGTGTTTGAATGGAGATGGAATTTTTAGACTCATTAGCATATTTTACATACGTTCATCTTTCTGCTTGTTGAAGAAATACAATGATTGTTTTAAATTTGCTAACTGACTAATGACTTCTGCTATGTTTCATTCCTAAATGGGGATGTAATTAGGAGGCAAATAGGCATGCTATAAATAAAAGCCGTATACTCTATGAATTCTATGGAGTTTTCATGTACAATATACTTTTACACTTTTCTAAACTTTGAAAGATCTTTAATGAGGCTCTAATACAATTAAGGCAAAAAAATGTTTTAGCTTTATATAAAAAGTGGCAATATAGTTCAAAATTCTAAGCAATAGAAGAATGAGGGGTAACCTTGGAGCGTTTCTATACAGGCTGTGGGAATCAAAGGACTAAATTTAGTTTATAAAAAATAAAAAAAACATTTTTCAAACATTTATTTTTTTCACTTGATTTTAATATCTTAATGGGTGCATATGATTTAGTGTACCCGGGCATGCACATTAGACTTCTAATTCTTTCCGATGGTAAAGCATTAGATTGGCTGAGATCATCAAGTTGGCCATCTCCGCCAAAGAAGCATGCCTTCGCATGAACCTGCGAACCGCGGGATGGAAGGGCAGGGGAGTGCGGCCACCTACTGGCGTAAGAAAACTATAGTGGTCAGATTATGTTTGTATTCCAAATGCTATAGTGTTACCCATTAGCCATGGTCTGTTGCTTTAAAATAGCAATCTGACCCAGTTAAAAAGTCAGAATAACTGACCTTTGTACAACGCTATGAAATCTGATGGCGCTATATAAATGATATAATAATGTGTGATTTAGAAAAAAAATTTGCCCTGGAAAGGTCTACATTCCATACAAAATATGGAATTAAATTTTTTTTTAAACGAGTTGAGTTAAATGACATTGAGTTATAAAATCAGGTCTACTGACTGTCTGGCAATTACGAGTAAATATTGCTGTCTTTGTGAAATTGTAATTTTTTTTTTTTTTTTACATACGTTAAAGAAAAAGGGACATAATCTATGCACCAAAACCGCTGTTAAGATTTAGGAGTTTTGTCAATTTGTATTGTAATCGGTCTTGTAATGTATTATAGTAAATGTTCATAATAACCATAGCAACAGCACTTGTTGCTAGTGATGTTTTAGTATTTTAATTTTTTTTTAATATATTTGTAATGCAGTCTGCTTGTTGCTGGTTAAGTGTGGTGTTATTTCATATTATTTGTTTGTTCCTTTTGTTTGTAAAAGTCTATTGTCCTTCATTAGGCACTCCCGTCTTGTTTCGGGGGTGAAGGGGTTAAAAGAAAAGTATCTTTCTACTGGCATTTCTTAATGTCATGGTATCACATCTTGATCCATTGACAGCTATTGATTTTGTGGAATGGCTGTGTTAAGACATAGATACATTTACTCTTCTAGCAGGAAAGAGCAGAGAATGTAATGTATACATAGTGAATTTATCTCTGCTCTGGGTAGCACAAAACAAATGGACTGGCTTTAGGATTAGTGCAGTTACTGGTTTACATTACTGGAATATTTCTAAAGATCCAAGTATGTTTGACATGTTTGACCACACATGTTTGCTTATCTTCTTTGCAATAAACTCCCTAAATACCTTTGTTCTGACACACACAGATCATTGTATTCACTGCTGTGATTTATAAGACTAAAGCAATATATATATACAACACACTAAACTTTGAGACTACTGTAATTCCGCCTGCGCCAAAAGTATGTTAAAATGAAAGTCTTAACAGGTGTAGAAATGGTTTCCAAAATGTTTTATATACTTATTTTTTTTAAATTCATAATTTTATAGAATAAAACCAGACTTCATAATTTAAATTATGTTGCTAGCTATGCCTAATATTTACTTGCCAACTCAAGTGCAGATACAGAACTTATGGATTTATGTTATTGCCTTGCCCATGGCTTGTAAATGTATTTGGATGCAGGATTGAGCTAAGAGGGATACATGTGCACTCAGGCCTCTCGCCTTGGGAAGGGGAATTTACTCTCTGCAACACCTGAGGATTCTCTATACAGTTCCCCTTTAAGCTAGCTTATTAAAGGGACTATATAGCCATCAAAGCAGTTTTGCTGTATAGATCAGGCCTTTAAAGTACCGTGATCAATTCACTGCTTCTTAGAAGTGAAATCACTTTTGTTTCTGTTTATGGAGCCCTAGCCGTACCCTCCTATGGCTGTGACTAACGCAGCTTGCATGAAAACTTTAGATTGTAAGCTCACGGGCCATCTAGCTAAGCACGTTGTATAAAAGAGCTCCAATGGCTAGATATCAGCTTATGGGCAGGGCTCTCTCTACCTCTTGTATTTGTCTGTGTACATTGTACGTTCTCCACAAATTGTACAGCGCTGCGGAATCTGTTGGCGCTTTATAAATAGCAGTAATAAGTAAATAATAAAACAAAATGCTTTTGTTTTCAGTCAGATGCAACTTACTTTAAAAGTGGTTATCTCCTGTATATTGAACTGCAGAGACTAGCAAGCTATAAACAGAGCAGGAGATCAGAAATAGTAAATTAATCAGAGTTTGCAATAAAGGAAGTGTAAACATTAGATGATTCTTTACAGGAAGTGTTTAGGAAGGTTGTGTAAATCACATGCAGGAAGGTGTGACTAGGGCTGCATAAACAAAGTGATTTAACTCCTAAATGTCAGAGAATTGAGCAGTGAGACTGCAGGGCATGATTTAAACCCCAAACCTGCTTCATTAAGCTATAGTTGTTTTGGTGACTATAGTGTCCCTTTATAAAGGAAAAAAAAAATCCGACATTTATAAAGGGACACTATAGGCACCTAGAGCACTATTATCTAATTGAATTAGTCTGGGTGCACTGTCCCTGTCCCATTAACCCTGCACCTGCAAATATTGCCATTTTAGAGAGCCACTTCCTGAAGTTTAATTTCATGAAATGATGCTGCGTCTTGAAAAATCCCATAGCTTGTCCCTGCATTGTTGTTTAGTAACTTCTCTAGGGGGCAGTCCCTCAGACGGCACTAGAGGTGCTTCCTAGTCCAGTGCTGCACAGTGTACAGCACCTTCATTTAGTGTCTCCATGCTCTAAACATTTACGATAGAAATGTAGTCATTCAATGCATGTCTATGAGAAGATGCTGCTTGGATCAGCATTTTGCCGCACATGTGCAAATGCCTCATAATGCTATCCTATTTGGAAAGCATTAGATTGGCTGAGATTGTCACGACGGATGATCTCAGCAATGAAGGTAGAGCAGCATGGAAGAAAAGATGAGTGAAATTACATTTTTATTAGGATCGGATGGAGGGCAGTTACCTAAAGAGTCACTTCAAAACTAGAGAGTTTGTATTCCTGACACTGGTTTTCTTTTATGTTTTAACTATAGATTGCTTGTCCTATTGTTCGTTATGTAACAGTTTTGAAGTGACAGATTTCCTGACAAGTGAATGTAACTAAATGGCTGGTGAGAGAGAGGGTTACAGTCACGCACAATGTTAATGTACTAGGCAACACATTGCTACATTGTAAACTGTTAGAAAGTGAGGCTGATTGGCACGGTATAACAAATAGTATCAAAAAGGCACAGGCACATCGCAGAGAGAGTAGAACACTCAAGAAATGATTAAAGATTCCACCCCAGAGAATTGCTAAATCTTTACCTACATGTGCCTTTAGAGGCAACTGAACTAAAGGTGAAATCAGCTGAGTTGTGTATTGTGTTAAACTAGAGAGGAAACAAAAACATGAAAAAAGTAGTGACCGGTAACGAAAGCAAAGCCTTGCTGGTCAGACAATATATAGTAACAAAGTATAACTTGGTCAGATGACAATATGAGTAAAGTGACTGGACGGACTGAGAGTCCCAAGATCGTTTCACTGATCAGGCTCTTCTTCAAGTGTTTGTGTGTCGTTTTTTTTTTCTGATCAATAATGAGGGAAATGACTTTAAGAAATGTTTTCTCTTTATCATATATGTCAGAGTAATAATAGCTTTGTAGGCCATTCAGTCTTTGGATATTGTTCCCAGATATGTTTAAAGGAAATGTCAAGAAGGTAAATCACCAATATTGTAAATGAAAGAAATGTATCTATAGCTAAAAATAACCATCATAACAAAGGTGTGTGTGTATAGAAGCACTATATAAAATCCCTAAACTAATAATATATAGAAGGTAAGAAAAGTGACTTACTTACCAAGTCACATTCCGTATCTCTCATATATAGTTGGCATTGAAGTTTTATATTTTCATTTTGAGAAAGGCCCAGGTGGGGTCGGGACATTGATCTCATATGTAACACTTCACAGATTGAGATAGGAACAGTTTGATTGCAAAGACCTACAAGTGCTTCTATTTTATCTTGTACAATTAGAGTGTGGAAGCACCAAGACAAATACTTGTAAGGGTAGAGTGTTTTTTTTTTTTTTCATTTATTTGTGTTTTTTTATAACCACAATAGATGGTTGAACTTGATAGTCATAAATCTTTAGCTTAGATTACTGAGCTATAGAAATAATGTTTGCTTTGTAAAAAAAAAAAAAAAACTATCCTTAAAGCTACACTCCACTGCCCAAATAATAAAATAAATAATGTTTAGTAGATATACCCCCAATGCAAACATGCATGCATTCATCTAAAAAAACATATATACATTTAATTACATTTACTGCTTGAAAAAGTTGCAGATATTGTGTCTGAAGCTTTCACAAGCCCTTCACTGCTAACCCAGCCCTTACTTTCTGTGACTTTCCAATTACAAACATCTTAACGCAGCTCAATGAGAAATATTTGCAAAGCAGGAACTCTGAGCGATTGTCTGATTCTGGAGTTTAGCTCCACTGAGCTAACCAAAACCAGGAAGGAACAAGATGGATTGTCTGACAGTCAGAGGGGAGTAACAAGTTTAATTTATAAAAGTACCAATTTCAGACTTTGGCGGTCTGGAGTGTCCCTTTAAATACCTTAATTTAGTAATTCCTCACCTATACAGAGCACATCCAGTGTGAATAGCACTGACAAAGAATTTGGATGCCTTTCTTGTAGGGCAAGTTCACTGATAATATATAATATGCATGTAACAAGTGAGCTGATTGTACCTGGGTCTCGTCTTAAGTCAGAAAGTATTTTAGCAATTTTACTGGGTGGATCGGTTGGACTGGGAAACAGACTGAATGGAAAGAATGTAAGTGCAAACAATGTTGACAATTTAAGCCTATATAATGATATTCTCTGTATTCAAATTCTCTTTAAAATTAACTACACCTTATCTCTCAATCACAGTATTAATAGAGGGCTGAATCAGTGCTGTAAAAAAAACCTATTCCTGAAACCAAACTCCACTCGCATCTCTCCCCAGTTATTTGGCTCCCTGTTCTGTGCTAGTAGCTGTCAATTTGCTGTTGGAACAAGATGCGAGGGCACCACCTCTCTAGTGGTGGAATGATTCAGTATGTCTGCAGTGATCCTACTCTAGTCTTCATGCACTCCACAAGTCCTGGGTCCAGAAATATTACCGGTTAGGGAATACTGTTGAATTATGCATTTAACTCCCAATTGTGCTGAATCTGGCAGATACTAGACCCTTGTTTTTTCTGTCTGTTTCCTTGTTTTGTGGTCCCAGGTATTTTCATGCGGTGTACCATTTCTGGTTCCACCTGAGAACATTCTGCAGGAAATGCAGACACTGCAAGTGTCATGATATACCTTCTTCAGTCATGACCAGACATTTCTGCTCATACAAGACTGTATCTGCCGTGCTTTGCATGGGCTTCCCTGGTTGATAGGCTGGCTAGGTATTCTAGATATGCAAATACAAAAGAAAATAGGATCCTGTCAAAAACAGATGTACAAGAAAGAAAGAAACAAAAAAAGATACATAGTGCAATAATGCATATAACCATTTCTGAGCTTTAAATAGTTGCACTCACAGGAAGATGGAATAAAATAATCATTCTGTGGGTGCCTCCCCAATTTGAACGGGGGACCAAAAGCATGTTTGTCTCCATGGAATCATCCAATACAGGAATTATATAGTGTAGTTTAAAGGACCACTATAGTGCAAGGAACACATACTCATACCGCTGGGCTCTGGGGAGAGGAAGGGGTTAAAATCTTACTTTTCTCGAGCGCCGGGCGGGGAGCTTTCCTCCTCCTCTCATTCTTCCTAGCGACGTCATCGGCTGAATGCACAGGAGCTGCGCGCGCATTCAGCCAGTTCATAGGAAAGCATTTACAATGCTTTCCTATGTACGCTGGCGTCTTCTCACTGGGATTTTCACAGTGAGAAGCACGCAAGCGCCTCTAGCGGCTGTCAATGAGACGGCCTTTAGAGGCTGGATTAACCCTCCGTGTAAACATAGCAGTTTCTCTGAAACTGCTATGTTTATAAAAAAAAAGGGTCAATCCTAGCTGGACCAGGCACCCAGACCACTTCATTAAGCTGAAGTGGTCTGGGTGCCTAGAGTGGTCCTTTAAGATATTTTACTTTATTATATTTCTTTTTCTTCATTTTATGTTTTTTCAACTTTACTTGTGGTAAAAGGTGATATTCACTAAACACATGGCTAGGCATCATGCCTCTGCTGTACTTTGCATCAACATTAAGTCCCTCTCTGTCCCACTCCCCATTTAGAATTCATACATCAAAGCAAGAGACCAACAGGATGGAGAAAAATTTAGTTAACTTTCCTTTCTGTTGGTCTCCACTCAGATCTAGAACGTGTGACTAGTTGAATGGGAACCTGTTCAACACCCAATGTTTAATACCATAATATACAGTATGCATAACTGCCTGCCAGGTTACCTCTACAAGCGATAGAGCAACCCCAACTCATTTCTCAGAGCTGTGTTATGCATGCATTATTCAGTCTTTAGTTGTTAGATGGATGATAACATATCATCTTCAGGACTTTATTTACAGTTAAACATAGTTGCCATATTCACATGAGCATTTTGCATGCTTTTTTTTGTTTTGTTTTGTTTTGTTTTTTTAATATAGTACCAACATATTCCACAGCACATTACAATTATAGAAAGGGTATATTTGGAGCTGAAGAAGGCCCCACTCAAAAAAAGCTTATAATCTGTGAGAATACGAAGTAGGTAGACATATCATTGGATATCTTGCCTAAGGATACTTACTGGTGAGGTGGTCAGACTGGGGTTCAAACTCGGGATTTCATAAGGTCACAATTGTATATCTATTGACATTGTTCATAAAGTAAAATCCTAATTGTTCTCTAGTGATGACTTGCCTGACCCAATCAAAAATTAAACCACGGGGAAGAATAATTTCTACAGTTTTGTAGAAAGCAAAAGTACAGATTTAAATGCTATGATTTATGCAGATAGAAGAACTATACTCATTTTTATGTTCCATTTCAGTTCTGGCAGTTGATGGTCTAAAGATGATGTACCGTGAGGTGCTGTTTTTGTTAAAACACCTGCTAGAATAGGACTGGGAACCAATTTATTTGCAAGATATAAATTTCATCTGATCTATTGATTTTAGTTAAACACAGATCTGCACACCAGTCAAGCCATAAGACTTGCTTTTCCCACAGAAATCTCAAATTTGCAGTAAGGTTTGGCATATGTTAATTCAACAAAGAATCACATTTTGTCTAACTTTTCCATTTTGAACATGGATTCCTTGGAGTTTTTTGCTGTATACAACAGCTTTGAAACACAACAGAGGAAGAGATACAAAGCCAGTGATCTCCTCATGGACAGCTGTTTTATTGTTAAAGGACCACTATAGGCACCCAGACCACTTCAGCTCAATGAAGTGGTCTGGGTGCCAGGTCCATCTAGGATTAACCCTGCTTGCTGTAAACATATCAGTTTCAGAGAAACTGTTATGTTTACATATGGGTTAATCCAGCCTCTTGTGGCTTTCTCATTGACAGCCACAAGAGGCGCTTTCGCGCTTCTCACTGTGATTTTCACAGTGAGAAGACGTCAGTGTCCATAGGAAAGCATTGACAATGCTTTCCTGTGGACTGGCTGAATGCGCGCGCGGCTCATGATGTCAGAAGGAGGAGGAGAGTCCCCAGCGCTGAGGGAGCCCAGCGCTGGAGAAAGGTGAGTGTTTAACCCCCTTCCTCCCCCTTCAGCCCAGCGGGAGTGGGACCCTAGTTTGTTTTCCTGGCACTATAGTGGTCCTTTAATACAACTCACCAGCATTAGGTTGGTTACTGACTTGCTAGTAAGGCTTGGCGTTGCTTGCAGAGCACAAACCAAGAAAGTTATGGTGGAGCGAAAAAAGTGATTGAAAACCACTTCAACCTGGTGTCAGTGGATAGTCAATACATTGTTAAACACAGATCTGCACACCAGTCAAGTCATAAGACTTGCTTTTCCCACAGAAATCTCAAATTTGCAGTGATGTTATCACTGCAAGGGATTCTGGGTTACCACATGCTAATTATGCAAAAACCTCACCAGAGCCTTTAGTCAGTCTGCACAGAACTCTGATCTAGGTTCCCATTGCCAACATTGACCCTGTTGTGCAGCCTTCTGTTCTGCTAATACCAAAACAGAGCCCCGTTAACAAAGACATTGAACAGGGTTATGTGTAAGGAGAAGTTCAGGTTATTGCAGGTGTTTGTGAGTTGTGAAAAATACAATTTAAAAGAAGAAATCCATTTGGTTCTATCCTGGAACTAAGCATCAGAACTCAACTGTGATATCAATTGATAAATCTTTATTATAAATTTACATGAAAACAAGGCATCACATAAAGGATACCGCAAGATAAAAGTGATGTTTAATGTTTTATTCAGTTGTTATTTCTACACTAAAGATGGTTGCCCTTTAATAGATTTCATCATGCACACTCACCAGCTACAAATCCAGACAAACGCTGTCTCCTTGTCTCTTGTAGCTCTTAATAAACCTGTCTGTTCATCTTCCTGCTGATTATGTAAAAGGCACATTTCACCCATTGAATAAATGTCAGCTATGGCACCCACATTCATTGTTTCCTTATTGAGTTCCCTTTTCTTCTATTCTTTGACTGACATGCTTGCTGTAAGGCGCCAATCAGGTGTCAAGTTTCAAAGTACTTCTTTATTCTGGATTGTGCTTAATCTGTGCACAGACTGACAGTTTGTTTTTTAATTATAAATATTGTTACATTTCCTGAATATACCTTTTGATATCTCTGAAAAAGTTCTATTCGCGTGGATAGTATCTTTAAGTATTACACATTCTATTTACAAGGAGCTATAGTGTTCTCTAATGTTGCACAACAAACAAGGGGTCCTGACTTTTTGTGAGACCTTGACTCTTTTTTTGAAAATGCAATGATCCTTTTGTCTTATGATACATGAAAAAGGATAATTTACAGAACAATGAGTTGTAGTATTTTCGCAAAGAAGTTCCAAAATGTAAATGTCACATTATTTTAGTGAACAATTATCTATACGTTTAGCCTGGTATTTTATATTTACACCGATAAAATACAATTTGTAATGTGACTGTAAACCCCTGAACATTGAATTGAACTGTATTATATCTAAGTAATACTACAAATCCATTAGAAGAATTAACAAAGTAATGTTTTTGCATTTTTTAAATACTAAGCTAAACCCTGGGTAAAAAGTTGTACTCCTATATATGTTTACTGACTGTGTTTACTTGTCTGTTAACGCATTATAGTTATTCTATATATTGTATAGTGTATATATAGTCCCTCCTATACCTTTCGATTAACTGCACTAGTGACACAGAAGATCTGACCAGAGTATTGGGTGACTGAGAAGACCAAGAGAACTGTCCTGTAGACATTCTCTGCTCCCGGTCACTGTGCTACTCTCCCAGTAAGCATTTTTCGACCTTGGAATGGAGAATATAGGGCAGGGGTCAGCAACCTATGGCACTTGAGTTGCCTTTGCATGGCACTCAAGGGAGCCATTGCCAAACAGTTGTGATTTCAGGTGATGAAGGACAATTGCAGCACTAAGTGGAAGTGATCTCAGATCACTTCCTCCCAGCTCTTGTGAAAGGGAATTTACACTGGAGTAGAGCAGCCATACGCAACCACCAGCTAAAGCGCAAACCACACAAGCAATGCTGAAAAAGCAAAGAACAGGCCTACAGCTACACAGCTGTTAAGGTGCAGAAGTTTTATGAGGAGGTTAGAAGCCCAAAACTTCCTTGTCTCAGGTAGGGGCTAATCCCCTAATAAAACTTCTGCTCCATAATTGTTTTGTAGCCAATTCTTTTTTTTATTTTTTGTTTCTGCCAATGTTTTTGGCAGGAAAGTTAGAATGTCATTGATGATGATTGCCCTGGAAAAATGTCCACGAACCTTGCCAATCACTGCAGAGAAAGAGAGGCAGCAGAGGGTAGTTTTTACAACCGTGTAACACCCACAAATCCTCTGAGAATAGCAACACTGGTGCAAGGGGCAGCAGGTAAGTAATGCCATAGCCACTTACAATAAATCATATATTTACTGCCAGGGGGTCTGTTCTAACTAATGTTGAACCTGGAGAGGTAAATAATCCTTGTTGTCTGGTTCTGGTTCTTAGTAAAGTTTTATCATTTCTAGGTCAAGGTGACTTTATTTTTTTGTTCTGATGTATATGCATTTTATTTTTTATATGCATTCCGTTTCTCCAATAGAGTACAAAGGATATTACTGTACAGAAAAGTGAAGCCAATCGAATAAAAACTGAATGTGAAAAAAGAGTGAAAGGATTATTGGAGGAGAACGAAGAGCTAAGAAGGAAAATACAGCAGCTTGAGGCCAAAATAGCTGAATATCATGCAGAGATTAAGGAATTAAATGAAGACACAGACAGAATGAGAGAGAAAATGAAGAAATCAGAGGTAAAAAATGAACCTGGACGATGTAATAGGTTCAATAAGGGGTTGAAGGTTTTAAGGGTACAAATCTGTCCGCATACATAAAAGTGGATTTTGAATTGTAAATATAAATGTAAGCTATATAAAATGTAGTAAAAATGCAGAATATGCATTTAGTCTTAGATTTAGCAGGACAGCTTATTTTTTTTTTTTTTGCGATTTTTATTTCTTGTGCATGGCGATGTGGATGTGTGTGATGTCTGTAGTATGTGTATAGTTTTTGTCAAAGTATTTTTAAGTTTTAGATTGTGTGATCCAGCTGGTCAAATGGTCTCTACATGGAGTGAAATGTTTTTGTGGTTTGATAGAATGTAGTGAGTAAGATAAAATGTGGTGTCTGTTTTGTTGCTGGAACCAGTGCCATTCTGTGTTCTATTCCTGTGCTAGTTACGTGTGGATATATTTTTTTTGGGGGTGGGGAGGTTGCCTCAGTTTTTTTTTTTTTTTTTCAAATGCCACGAAATTGTGGAAAAATATCTTGACCTTACAACTGCTGCTTTCAGACGATTTCAAACGTAGAGTTACTATTAAAAGGGCCCTTGTGGTGGTTTTCTCATTTCTGTAAAAAAAAAAAAAAAGCATAACAAATAAGGGCCATTCTAAACTCAAGCCAAGGTCACAATCACGGAGCCACTCTTATTTAAAAATAAAATACATACTACAAACAGGAAAGAGGAGAAGAGGGAATAATGTAACAAGATAAAGATTGCTTGGACACTTTTTGTGAGTAGCACAACACATCTCGTCTCTGTCTTGTCACAATTCTGCAAATGGTACTTGCAGGACAGCATTTATTTAGTTATTTAGAAATTTTACAACTGCATTTTTTTAAATAAGTCCTATAATGTATGGATGTGTTTATGATGGTTTTCTCTATGAGAACAAATCCTGTGGAATCTGAAAGCTTGGCTATAAATGATTACTTTGTTTGTGATTTTGATGAAAAGCTGGAGCTGTGTAGATAGCTGTACCTGTCTGTAGGCTTTCTGTAAAATGATGAATTGAGTTTATTGTTTACCATTCAGGAAAGTAACAAGTCATTTTAGGAATTCATTTTCAGTTTGATTTGGGGAATTAATTGAATGAGTTATAGAAGTTTTGTAGATTCTCTTCTATTTCTCTTCATACAGTTGCAAGAAAAAGTATGTGAACCCTTTGGAATGATATGGATTTCTGCACAAATTGGTCATAAAATGTGATCTGATCATCATCTAAGTCACAACAATAGACAATCACAGTCTGCTTAAACTAATAACACACAAAGAATGAAATGTTGCCATGTTTTTATTGAACACACCATGTAAACATTCACAGTGCAGGTGGAAAATGTATGTGAACCCTTAGATTCAATAACTGGTTGAACCTCCTTTGGCAGCAATAACTTCAACCAAACATTTCCTGTAGTTGCAGATCAGACGTGCACAACGATCAGGAGTAATTCTTGACCATTCCTCTTTACAGAACTGTTTCAGTTCAGCAATATTCTTGAGATATCTGGTGTGAATCGCTTTCTTGAGGTCATGTCACAGCATCTCAATTGGGTTGAGGTCAGGACTCTGACTGGGCTACTTCAGAAGGCGTATTTTCTTCTGTTTAAGCCATTCTGTTGTTGTTTTCCGTAAATGCTTTGGGTCATTGTCCTGTTGCAACACCCATCTTCTGTTGAGCTTCAGCTGGACAGATGGCCTTAAGTTCTCCTGCAAAATGTCTTGATAAACTTGGGAATTCATTTTTCCTTCGATGATAGCAATCCGTCCAGGCCCTGACGCAGCAAAGCAGCCCCAAACCACGATGCCCCCACCACCATACTTCACAGTTGGGAAAAGGTTTTGATGTTGATGTGCTGTGCCTTTTTTTCGCCACACATAGTGTTGTGTGTTTCTTCCAAACAACTCAACTTTGGTTTCATCTGTCCACAGAATATTTTGCCAGTACTGCTGTGGAACATCCAGGTGCTCTTGTGCAAACTGTAAATGTGCAGCAATGTTTTGTTTGGACAGCAGTGGCTTCCTCTGTGGTATCCTCCCATGAAATCCATTCTTGTTTAGTGTTTTACGTATTGTAGATTCGCTAACAGGGATGTTAGCATTTGCCAGTGACTTTTGTAAGTCTTTAGCTGACACTCTAGGATTCTTCTTCACCTCATTGAGCAGTCTGCGCTGTGCTCTTGCAGTCATCTTTACAGGACGGCCACTCCTAGGGAGAGTAGCAGCAGTGCTGAACTTTCTCCATTTATAGACAATTTGTCTTACCGTGGACTGATGAACAGCAAGGCTTTTGGAGATACTTTTATAACCCTTTTCAGCGTTATGCAAGTCAACAATTCTTAATCGTAGGTCTTCTGAGAGCTCTTTTGTGCGAGGCATCATTCACATCAGGCAATGCTTCTTGTGAAAAGGAAACCCAGAACTGGTGTGTGTTTTTTATAGGGCAAGGCAGCTGTAACCAACACCTCCAATCTCATCTCATTGATTGGACTCCAGTTGGCTGACATCTCACTCCAATTAGCTCTTGGAGGTGTCATTAGTCTAGGGGTTCACGTACTTTTTCCACCTGCGCTGTGAATGTTTACATGGTGTGTTCAATAAAAACGTGGCAACATTTCATTCTTTGTGTGTTATTAGTTTAAGCAGACTGTGATTGTCTATTGTTGTGACTTCGATGATGATCAGATCACATTTTATGACCAATTTGTGCAGAAATCCATATCATTCCAAAGGGTTCACATACTTTTTCTTGCAACTGTATAATGATATTCTCATTTATATAGCAAACAATACTTATTAACTTATTAACTTATTAACGCTTATGCAATTAGAATGAGGGGGGATAATATGGTGTTTTGCTCTTGTGTTGCTCTGGTCTGTCCGTGCTGTGATGCCATCACATAGATACCCACATTGGAACAGCCACACATTCAGAAACCTATACACCTACACATTGCCCACTTGTGTATTGGGGCTTTCAGATGACTCGCCATACAGCAATGGCTCTTCCAAAATGTATACATACACTGATCAGCCGCAACATTAACCCCTTAAGACCGGAGGGCGTACTATTACGCCCTATTTTAGGCGGCTCTAAACACCGCCGGGCGTAATAGTACGCCCTCCGGTCTTTCCTTACTTACCCGGTCGCCAGCGGTCCCAGGGAGCCCCCCCGCGGCAGATCCTCCTCCTCCGGTGCCCCCCGGCCATGTGAGAGTGAGGTCTTTGCGAGGACCTCACAATCACGTGGCCGGGATAGCTGCCTCCTGCATTGCCAGCAGGGGGGCTGCCTGTAATGACAGGTGGTCCCCCTGTTGGCTGGAAATAAAATTAAATAAATTAAATAAATATATACTTAGATCATATATATTATATAATATATAATATATATTCTAAGTACATATACATACACACACGTACACTGTATAGGTGTATTTTACTATTAATATATATATAATTAGATATATTAATATCAAATTACACGTAGACTGATACTGATTAAATATATATATGTTATATATACATATTTAAATATAATATAAAAAAATTAAATATGTAAATACGTTAAAAAATAAAATAATTAAATATATAGATGTGTGTTATTTCGTTCTAACTGTATTGTGATATTAATATATTTATATCAAAATACACGTAGAACGAAATAATATATATATCTATATACATAAATATATACGTATATATCACTATATATACCTATATATAGATAAAAATATATTTTTTAATTATATATATATATATATATATATTCACATATGTGTGTGTATATATATATATATATATACATATATATATATATATATATTAATTCTAAATATATATTTATGTAATATTTTTACATAATTGGGTATCTTAATTAATTACAATTAGCGGGACCTGCCTACAACCCATGCCGAAGGTAAAGGGAATTTAATTTGCTAGCACTATATTTAACACCATAACTTTCCAAGACACCATAAAACCTGTACATGGGGGGTACTTTTCTACTCGGTAGACTTCGCTGAACACAAATATTAGTGTTTCAAAACAGTAAAATGTATTACAACGATGAGATCGCCAGTAAAAGTGAAGTTTTTTGCATTTTTCACGCACAAACAGCACTTACACCGACGATATTATTGCTGCGATACTTTTTACTGTTTTGAAACAAAAATATTTGTGTTCAGCGAAGTCTCCGGAGTACAACTGTACCCCTCATGTACAGGTTTTATGGTGTTTTCAAAAGTTACAGCATCAAATATAAGCCTTGTGTTTCATTTTTTTTCACATTAAAATTTGCCAGATTGGGTACGTTGCCTTTGAGACCATATGGTAGCCCAAGAATGAAAATTACCCCTATGATGGCATACCATTTGCAATAGTAGACAACCCAAGGTATTACAAACGGGGTATGTCCAGTCTTTTTTAGTAGTCACTTAGTCACAAACACTGGCCAAAATTGGCGTTTTTTTTTCACACACAAACAAATACTAACGCTAACTTTGGCCAGTGTTTGTGACCAAATGGCTACTAAAAAAGATTGGACATACCCCATTTGCAATACCTTGGGTTGTCTACTATTGCAAATGGTATGCCATTATGGGTGTAAATTTCATTCCTGGGCTACTATAAAGTCCCAAAGGCAACATAACCAATCTGGCGAATTTCAATTTCAAATGTAACGTGCTATATTTGACCCTGTAACTTCCCAAAACGCCATAAAACCTGTACATAGGGGGTACTGTTTTACACGTGAGACTTTGCTGAATACAAATGTGTGTATTTTATTGCAGTAAAAGCAAACAGTATTATGACATTGACAGTTAAAATGTCATGTAGAACTAAAAAAATAAAATCATCTTTTCTCCCATTTTTTTCATATTAAATTATGTTTCATAGCTAAATATTTGATATTAAATGAAAGCCCTGTTTCCCCTGAATAAAATGATGTATAATAAGGGTGGGTGCATTTACTATGAAAGAGGTGAATTACGGTTGGACAGACATGTAGCGCAAATGCCAGGTTTTGTTTACATTTTGTTTCGTTCACAACGTGTACATTTGGCTCCGTCCTTAACCCCTTAAGGACACATGACGTGTGACATGTCATGATTCCCTTTTATTCCAGAAGTTTGGTCCTTAAGGGGTTAAAAGCACTGACAGGTGAAGTGATCGATTATTGATTATATTGTTACAATGACACCTGTCATGGGGTGGGATATATTGAGGAAGCAAGTGAACAGTTGGTTCTTGAATTTTTCATGTACTGAAAGCTGGAAAAGATTTACTTATCTGAGTGACTCTGGCAAGGGCCATAGAATAATGGCTAGAAGACAGAGCATCTCCAAAACAGCAAGTCTTGTGGGGTGTTTTTGGTATGCAGTGGTTAGTATCTACCAAAAGTGGTGAACCGGCGTTTGGGTCATGATGACCCCTGTCCATCGCTGAAAGCTCCTTCATTAGGGATGTGAGCATCAGAACTGGACTATGGAGCAATGGAAGAAGGTTGCCTGTTCTGATGAATCACTTTTTATTTTTGATAAGGTGGATAACTGGGTGCATCTGCATCCTTTACCTGGGGAAGAAGTCAGGCTGGCAGAAGCAGTATTGTGCCCTGGCAAGGTTCCACTGGGAAACCTTATCATTCATTGTGATGTTACGTTGACTACAACCACCTACCCAGATATTGTTGCAGACCACATACACCACTTCAAAGCAGTGGTGTTCCCTTATGGCATTGTCCTCTTTCAACAGGATAATGCACCCGATCACAATGCAAAAATGTTTCTGAAATGTTTTGAGGAACATGGCAGAGTTCAAGGTGTTGCCTTGGCCTCCAAAATCCCCACCTTGTAGCATGCAGGACTTAAAGGACCTGCTGGTAATGTCTTGGGTCCAGGTACCACAGGCACATTCAGAGGTCTCTTGGAATCCATGCATGCCATAAAGCTATTTTGGCAGTAAACCAGTTCAGAGTAAATTATATTAGGCAGGTGGTTTTCATATTGTCTGGTCAGTGTTCTGTGTATATATGTAAGAGATTCTATGGTATAGAGTCTGTACCATAGAGTATCTGGTGCAGAGCGAGCATGCATACATACACAGCCATATTTTCCTATGTAGATATTTCAGCAGCAACACCCAAACCAATTCCCTAAACACACATAATGTTACACATAAAAAAAAAAAAAAAAATGAGCAGTGTGCAGGAGTACATTTTTAGATCAAAGCAGTTGAGCTGGAAATATTTTTCCTGAACGGTCCATGTTTTTTTTGTTTTTCTTTACAATTGGCAGTTTAGTAAATAACCCCAACTTAATTTTTTTTTTTTAATGGTTACAGAGAGAAAAACAGCAGCTGGCTGAAGCTTTGGATAAAGCCAATGAACGGGTGAAGGAGACATTGCAAGTTTCGAGAAAGCTAGAAAATCAACTGGAAGACATGAAGGTAAACACAGATTTAATATTAAATTTGTGAAGCTCCGTTGTTTCCATGGCAATTGTATACACATGACTGACATCCCCAGTCAGTGACCCCTGAAACGCATGGGAAAAGCGAAGTCACCTTTGTGCTTCCTCTTTAATGTTCCCTGAACCACAAACTAGTAAAACTAGTGAGCTGTGCAACAATATACAGCTTGTAACACTCTGAAAACCATATATATTCATTTGTGTGTGTGTGTGTGTGTGTGTGTTTTGTTTTTTTTAAACTATTTTTTTAGGTTACTGCTTACAGTATTCCTTGTGTTTGGTTAGGAATAAATACTATTGACATGAGTAAAATCTCAAAGAATAAAATCGCAAATATTTCCACCTCGATTTCTCATGGCGAAGTCTTGGCAATTTATTTACAAAGACTGATTGCTGCTGTACAGTAATTAAAGGCCAAAGTCCCCTCCCCCCAGAAAGAGCTGTCTATTGCATTGTTTGTTTTTTTCACTTTTGTACATTCTCATTTTGATGGGACTGGAGTCATTGCACCCTAAAAAACATTAATGAGTAATTGGGGCTGTTCTCCTGCTTCAAAAAACTATTGACAATTGGGTAGCTTTTTGGCGTGTACCATTTTGTCATTCTAAACACTGATGTCAAACTAATTTGTTACGCAATAATCTAAGCAAATTTAGTAATGTGTGCTTCTTTGGCTAGTCGCCTTTTTGGGGGAGGGAGGTGGATGGAGTCTGGATGTTGATGGCATGCTTCTGTGTTGCAGAGAAGCCTCAATAGAATTACTCATGAGCACCACCAATTATCTGAGAGATTAAAAGATGAGTCCAGCCAAAAAGAACAATTAAGAAATTTGAAGAATGAGATGGAAAATGAACGTTGGCAACTTGACAAGACCATTGAAAAATTACAAAAGGAGGTAAATCTAAAGCTGTGTGATTGTCAAACTAGTTGAGTTATACAAAACATTTTAGTAATGTTATGCATTGGGATCATGCTCAGGCAATGTATGAAAATAATGATCATAAAAAAAAACCTGATAACGCCAAACAAGCTAAAATTCACTCTGTGTAACTGAACACTGCAAATTGCAACACTCACTTGTCTTATAATGCTTTTATTCCACTTGCAGTGCTAATGGATGTTTAACATATTATTTGTATGTATTTATGAACTAAGAAGCTACTATAAGGGGAACCTACTTCGATGAACCAATGTGTAGATTTTGCTCTTCTTTTATACACTGAAATGGTAATCTATGTGAGTCCAATACGTTTGTTACTTTTGTAGTTCTTTTTCTCCACCTTTTAGTTAAAATAGCCTTTTTTTTCGACTCTGCCTTTAATTACTAATTAATGTTTTGGGTCTTTGCCAAAATGGTGCTTTGTGAAGCATTCTTTGGTATCTATGAAACATGGATAATCAAACAATTAAAATGAATAGTTACTGTATTTGGGTCCTACAAAACACATTTTAGAGGGTCAGTATGGGTGAAGTGCATACCTGGAGGACAATGAAATTTCATTGAAATTCCAACACAGTCAAAAAAAATATACCAAGCGTATTTTATTGTACGCTTGAGAAAAGGCAGAACTACCTTTTTGTCAGACTTGCCATTTTTCCCATCCATCACCAGTCTTGGCTGTAGAGGGCCAAAAAGTACTTACTCGAGAGTACTAATATCGCTGACGTCTGCTTTTGGCAACTGACGTGCCTTTTCCAGGATTTGAAGAGGACCAGGCAGAAGATAATGTTGCCCACAAGGGACAAATTAAAAATGATTAAGTATTACAGCACAGTGTTTTTACTTGTTTAAATAACTTTAAACACACACTGGCTAGCAGACAACTGTTCAAGAAATAAGACATTTTATCAGCACACACTGTGCAATAATGGAAGATATAAAATGTAATCTCTCTTTCAGTAAATGTGTAGGGAGACTGACGGTCACATGCAGTTAGGTGTGACTAGGTGTGAATTAACAAAGTGATTTAACTGTTAAATGACAGAGAATTGAGTGGCGGGGCATGATCTATACACTAAATGTCACCCTATCTCCAATTTCCTCAAAACTCAAGGCAGAGGAAATAGAAGCAGCATTCTACCTGTGGACATCAATGAACTGCATCAGCAGTAGGACCACCTCTGATTTTACAGGGAGAACAAATGCCCCAGTTATCCATCGGCTCCCAAAAGGAATGGAGCGGAGAGAGCTTAGATTTATTTAAACATTTCAACACTATGCAAATGTGAATATTAGGTGGAAGTTTATTGGAAGAAATGCCCCAATAAACACCAGAAAGGGAGAAAAGGACTATTGCATATTGTAATTCTAACGCAGAACATTGTGAGTGGAGTAAGACATGTACAAGTCTGGGCTGTTGTGTTTCATAGATATCTTACTGCTAACTACAATGTGCAGTTAGTCTAATTAATGCTCTATTCCAGAGAAAAAGGTTAAACACATCACAAACTATAAATTGAAATAGTTATGCAGATCTATAAAATGTATTCTAGATATTGCAGCTTATCTGTGGCTGTCAATCACATAAATATAATAGATGAATATAGCACCTGCAATAATAATGTTAAATGAAAAAAGCTTAATTAAATGAAACATACATTTAAAACTAGAAATATCACAAATTTATTAATTCTTTCACACTTTGGGCTTGGTTTAATCAGAGTTTGGGATCTTAATCAGGTGTTTTTATCAGCTCCTGATATGTTATTTAATCGATCCAAATTTATCAATTCGGATCGATTAAATAGAAGCTGTTAAAGGCTTATCGGAAGCTGATCATTGTCCGTTTGAATATGGAAAACGAGGTAAAAAAATAAATAAAAATTCTTTATTTTAGTTGTGCATAGCGATACAATTAAGCCTGCTGAGCCACAACAGCAATGTCAAGCACCATATAGAGCATAATAGTGTGACAAATCGATTCAACTGCACATTTTTTTGTTAGTATATAGTCAGGTTAAACTGGCATGTCAAGAAGTAGGTACACTCTAAGATTATAGGGAGGTAGGTATATTCAGAGATGGAGATAGTTCACTAATTGTAAATGCTTTAGACACAAGCTAGTATCTCTTGAGAATTATTGGTGTGTAACATGAAGTACTAACTGGCCTATTAGAGATTAAAACTGGCATGGTATGCACACTTAATGAAAATCACTAAAATATAATCTAGATCACATGCAGTAAGACTTAACATAGGATGGTGACATTTAAGAGTAAAGTTCCACTGGGTGAACAACACAAAGGCTGAAGGTCTGTAAGCCACAAAATTCTGGGTTTGAGGGCGTCAGGCTGAATTCAGCTCCTGTAGGTCCCCACACCTAGAGGGAGGTCGAGTAGCCTCCGTTGCAGGCTGGCTTGACAGACCTTCTTGAATTTAGCCTCACAGGTCTCCCTCCATGACAGGCCCTTTAGACCAGCTTGGGCTTGTTGAGGCTGAGGTTGTAGCACGTCCGCCATCTTAGGTGACCATGCGGTCCCCGACACGCTAGGCTGTCATGTTGATTCTGCGGAGGTGTAGATGCACCCAGTGGGGACTGGGATATCCCCCGCCGGTCTGGGGGGGAGGGAGGCAGGGCTGCACAGACTTTTGTGACAGGCTTAAGCCCAGAGTTGGGAGCTGGCCGCCTCCCCCATCCTCCAGATCATCATCTTCATTATGCCAAAAAATTATTATTAACAATGGTAGGGACATTTTTTTTTGTCCCTTCCAGCCCCCACTCATGGGCAGTGGGTGGAGGCTTTGATATAATGATAGGTTGTTGTGTTTTTCTTTGGCATTTTGTGGGTCTTAAGATGAGAATAAAAATAAATCAAAAGGTATTGTCTTTAATACCCCCAACCCAAAGCCTATGGGATTAGGAGGTGAACAAAGGCATATCCACTCCTCTATTTTTAAATAGCACCAACCTACCTGCAATGTCCAGCCCCATTTATATCATAGGTGGTGGCTGGGAGCGACACTAGAATGTCTCCCAATTTATTCATTAATGGCACTGACTTGCAACCCATAGGTAAGGACAGGGAGGACGATAGATTGACCTAAATTGTTTTCTTACTTAATAGACCCCTGTCACTGGCTATGAGTGATTACTCTCCAGCCCCATTTCATTTTCCTTCCCCACCCAATGCCCATGGGTGGGATTCGGGGTGACCTGTATTTTGTAACCGAGAGTGCTAGTTTTTAATGACCGTGAGCCTATTTAATTCTACAT
This sequence comes from Pelobates cultripes, assembly GCA_933207985.1. Classification (NCBI taxonomy): domain Eukaryota; kingdom Metazoa; phylum Chordata; class Amphibia; order Anura; family Pelobatidae; genus Pelobates; species Pelobates cultripes. Next base: position 66,732,099 of record OW240914.1, on the reverse strand, counting down.
AATTAGACATATAGTAGACATGCCCCAACCCACGGCACTGTTGTTTGTGTCGTAAGAGGGTGTTTATTTTTTTTTTTTTACCGGTTTTATAATATACAGGACTGATATGTGCTTTTGATGCACATTTATCAGCAGTTTTACTTTGGTCAGCTGGCCCATTTATCTACTTCATCTGCTTGAATTTCAGCTGAATAAAAAATCTGCCGAAAAAGTCAATAATTATCAACTGTTATTGGCCGAGAGAATTTATTGGAGGATACTACTTCATTTTACTTAATTAATGGAAGTACATTAATTGTGTCACCACATGCATACATGTTTTGTGGTTTTAAATGCTTTCAGTACTTACCTCGCCCAGATATCTTATTTGTTCTAAATTTAACAAGATAATATGTTCTCTGGCAAACAATAAAGGCGTTTTTCCTGCAAGGTAACAATAGCGTCCCATATGATTGTAGAATAAATTACGTTCACTGACCTCCATTTTGGCATCATATCAAAAGCTTTTCAGAATCAAAGTATGTTCTGAAATATCTTGGTCTGTTTCTTCACGTCAAGCGATCTTGCTGCTATGATCTATCACTCGTTTGGGCCACGTTGCCTCTTACTGATAACATTGTACTCAGAAGTGTGTTCCTGAGCTTTGTCTTTCCTTTGCAAATCATTCCATAGATATTATAATAGGTTGGAGAAACTCTTTGTTTGAGAGAAACATGGCGTGTACTTTCTAAAATACACCCTCCTTTTTTGTGTAATGTCTGACGTTTGTATGAAAGGAGACCTGGTCGTGACAGACAATCACGGTTTACTGTATCCGTAAGATCCCCTGTTTGAGGGAACTCATGTTAGAGGGAACCCTGCAAGTTTCACACAAATTACTTTTGTAATTTTTTTTTTTTTTTTTTTTTTACTGTTTCAGGTCTGTGTCTAAGATGTTAATTTTTTTTTCTCTCTTTCTATTCTAAACTGTAACTACAGTATTCCCCTTCCGCAAAATCCCCATTTCTGAAACCACGTTAGTGTGTCACTTTGGACTACAGACCTATACTGAAATGTACTCAGATTGTTACACATTAATCAGTATGTCTGAGCTATGTGCGTCCAAAGACTGCTTTGCTTTGACGTTTTGCTTGTTACCCATGAGCCATGCTGAATGTTATTTGGATCACGAAACTGCAAACCGATTCCCAAAAGGACATGTCTTTTTCAAGGTCAATCGTGTCTATAATTCATTAAACCTTTTACTTGAGCCTGAGGCAGCAGCCAATTATAAGAAAAAACAGAACCAGGAAAACTGTGAGTGAGACCAGGAGCTGATATAAAGTGTATAAATCTGTATAAGCCAACTGAAAGAAATATAGATAGTCCATCTAAAACCAATGTAAAACCTTGAAATCATATCCATTAGTCCACAATGACAGGTGAATGAAATGCCAACTAGGTTTCAAATGAGAACATACAAAATTAAGCCCTGTGCTCAAACTGCCATTACTCCTGGGCAGCAGCAATGACTATAGTACACATCAGCCCCAATACATAAAAAAAAGTTACTTGCGCACTGTCCAAATCCCTATACACATTTAAATAACTGGAGGTTTTTTTAGTATCAATCCAATGGCCAGTTAAGTGGTGGCTCACCTGTCACATCAAGACAAAACCTATTAGGTGAGTTTAAACTTAAATTTATAATTGTCATTTTATTGTAGGGTTCAGATAAGGGCACCAGTCTTGAAAATTCATTGAAAATAGACCATTTTGCTGCCTGTGTTTTATGCTACAAAGTAGGATGATACTGTAGCAGAACTAAAACACAACTTGCCGTATGTTATAGTACCTCTAGTGAGAGAGGGATTCGATTCCAAAAATAATTCACTTTAAACATTATGCTAGATAGTGAATATAAACACTAAAGATAAATATCTGGGGATAGAAAAATACAGCAAAACATAGTGCAATAACAATTTGTTTTATTGATTATAGCATTAAAAACACTACCAAGTATGTTTTTGTAATTGGTCTGAAACAGTGACATGAATGTGAGCACATTGTGAGCCTTTTAAACTAGAAATAAACACTGATGAAAGTATATTTTGATATTCACACAATAGCTACTGTATTTTGTACAGTACATTGTGGGGGGAAGGGGGGATCGGTACTTGACCTCAATAAATGTAAAATTTATTAGGGCACAATAAAACTAATTTCTAATAATTAAAAATAAAATAAACTAACTTTGGTATTTAAAGTCTAATTTTACAAACATCGGATACGTTTTTTTTCTCTCTCTTCATTTAATTAAAAAGTTTTGAAACCTATATGTGGTTTTCTGAATATTTATATTGCATGCATGCTTTCTGTCAAGCTTTCTCTCATACGCCCCTGAGGTTTGCATAAATAGATATATCAGCATCTTAAAAGGAGACTCTGTAATGTAAAGTGTCTCACTGGATTTATGACCCATTCTTACATTCTAAAACGAAATGATATTTGCAGGTTACAAATGAGCTGACTTTATCAGATCAGAACCTTTTGTGCAATATGTGACGGCTCAAATCAGAAACCTAATCTAGCGCCACCAGCTGGTTACATCTGTAGTGTCTAAAAGAGCTTTTTTTTTTTTTCATATCAGATTTCCGAAAATGTTGCATTTTCCAGGACAACTACAGTGGATCTTCAGAAGCAGTTTGACGAGTACAAAGACAAGCATCGTAAGGACACATCTGAAATGCAAAGACATTTAAATGATAAAACTCTGGAAGTGGAAAAGTCTTTTCAGATGATTAAAAAGCTACAAGATGAGGTAATTTTTATTGGTTACTTATTTTTATTACAACCATGGATTAATAAAATATTTGTACTAAAAATATAAAACAATTTAATAAAATCTACCAGGTGAATATCTACTCACAATTACTAGGAAGGGTTAAGAAAGTATAGATCAAAAACAATAATTTACAATCTGAACAAACAATTTGAAATTATTCTTAAAAAGTTGTCACTGCGTAGAATTTATTCACGTTAAGTATTGATAATGCATCCACTCCATTTGCTGATTGTGTTAACCTAAGATGCACGCATACTGTATGTTCATGCTGAAATTCTGGTTTACTGAACTTTGTTAACCGTTACTTTTTAGTTGTTACTTTTTAGTTGTTCAATAGATTACTTTGTGTGTGTGTGTGTGTGTCTGTTTTATAGAATCGGAGGATAATGTTAGTTACGTTTATTCTCCTGTTATTATTATGAGTAATTTATTTTTTATTATTGTGTTATTGAAAATTCATTAATAAAAGCATTTGAAGAGAAATTCCTGTTTACATGTCCAAATTATGTGTAGTAGCAGCAAAGCCCAAGATGCACCTGAAAGAAACCAAATAAAAGTGCTCATAATCTAAAACCACAAATTTGTTAGACGAATAAAAAAAAAATTTAAAATTTAAAACCGTATACATATTGGTGTTTTACTTATTTCTACAACCCAGGGAAAGGCTTACGTTTTTCAATACTAACATTAATTTAATAAACCAGGTTACCAGTCCTCACTTGAACGTGGTCGAGCCATACAATACGGATTTTGAGCTGCACATCAGTAATCCACCAACATCATGACTTCACCTGTATGCCAGTGAATCTGTGTTGTTGGACGCATTAATAAAACATCACAATAAATTTGCAATTCCCTGTGTAGTATACATCAATATTCCCTTAGTTGTAGCCCGATGGTTCACCATGTGAAAGGTTTCTATAGTTGGTTCACGATCATGTTTTTGCCTTTAGGTATCCAATGGTAGCATGTATCTCCTGTGCCCCTAATGCTAACGAAAAACTTGTATGGCTCACTGTGGTAGGAAATACACCTCAATGTAGTGATTTTATTGATTAGATTACAGTATCTATTGATGGATGCCTGCTGTAAAGAATTGTCCGTATAATCCACATTTCACATTAGACTAGTGGATGGAGTGGCAAAAAGTTAACACCCAAATTGTTATTTTACCTACATTGTATGTGGAGCATAGAACACTTTATTTTACAGAACAATATGGAGATACATATAAGGGATACGAACTCCTGACTTTCTTGAGTTTATTGGACTGTGTAATTCCCATAATTCTTGGGAATATATTTCAACCAAAATGTCCAAATTTTGTTAAAGTAATGGTAGAATGTTACATCCCATCTAGTACTATCAGAGGAGGTTTATTCAGTAAATATACACATGGTCATTGTCCATCCATAGATAATTTACATTTCTTGTTATATATAAAAGAAAAAGAAAATATGCCAAGGTGCCTTAAGTATATCATCTGACATAGGCCAGATAGGATCTCTGCTTGTGTGTCCTGTTATGGAAAATAAGCTAACTGCAGGCTGTTTGCTATTTTAAATCATTTGCATTCAGTTTTAATGAACTGATCACTGTCTGGTACTAGACGGAAAAACACACTAGGGAAATAGGAAAAAAGGATCACTTAATGCTGAAACACTCAGCTTTGTTTGAGTATTTACTGTTGATTTCTATATCTGTAGTATATTACTAGTAGTAATTAGTGTTCCTATAAATTTTTGGTATACTCCGCCAAACAGCATGTACTAAGAATTGGAATATATTCTAGAAATACTCCATATTCCTTGAAACAACAAGCCACTAATCAGGGATTTAAATTCTTGGTGCTTTCTTGGTTCTGTCTGAACAGAAGTGTAAACATTCTGATTAATAGAAACTTACGGTTTGTTTTTTTAACAAAAGCCAAACATAACATTTTAATTATGAGAAATGATTGTTCAGTAAAGTTATATTAATGACGAAATGGCTTCCATTTTCTGTTTTCGCCACAGGTTCGGCACTTGGAAGAGAATTTACAAGACCAACAGAGGGCTCACGATGAGGCATTAACGAAGAACCATCTTCTTCAGCAAACCATTAAAGACCTTCAGTATGAACTGGACGCTAAAACACACATCAAAGATGATCGTATTAGGCAGATTAAATCCATGGAGGTATTATCAAGTAGCATTTTACACCATATTAATTTTATGTGTATGGTGTCTGTAGCTCGTGTTTAAAATAGTGCGTGTGTGTGTGTGTGCATGCATTGTATGTCTGTCTTTGCAGTGTGATTAGGAATGGTGCAAAGGATATAATGGAGGAAAGGAAGCTGTATGATTTAAGGTAGTGATGTGTGATAAGAAGAGGGGCAGGAAGGTTGTCCTTGTGTGTGATAGTGAAAGGTAAATGTAATACTTATGTTATGTAAATATTTAGATTTATCTTACGTGAAACACTGATCTTCTTAGCTCTGTAGATATATATACATACAAATATATACATATATATTTAATTGTTTTCCCTTTATTTTTGAAAAGCTTATATTGAATAAACCATAACTATTGGTGAATTTAAAGCGGATTTAAAAAAAAAACAGACAAGCTGAAAAACAAATTATTTTTCCCCGTTAAAACATTTTCTAGATTTTACTATTCCATGGCAGTCACCCCAGTTTACTGTTTACTAAGTAAACTCCAGCATTAAATGAATTTGACTGTAAACTGGAACAGTAATTTTACTATTGGCTTCTTGGCCTATTGGCCTCTTTGGATTTATGGTGAACGTAAATATTTCAGTTGCTCTGCCTCTGAAATTCCATGATAAATATACATACATAATATACATTTCAGTTATATATTATTCATCGGAATGTTGGACAACACACACACAAGTTTGCCTTTTAATTCGTTTCCATGTGAGGCTATCACTACAGCTTAAAGTTTACCTTCCACGTCAGGTCATTCAGGTTTTTGAACAATTAATCTGTTCACATGGGCTGTGTTTAATGGCTAATGAGACCAGTGTATCAATCATCGTAGTAGCAACAAATGCTGGTTCATGATCATCCCATTCATTCATCTTTGCATCAGTATGGTTTTAGATACAGACATGGCTTTGTTTACTTTTTTTAGGACAAGATGTTACAGCTTGAAATGGAACTTGATGAAGAAAAGAACAATTCAGACCTACTTTTGGAGCGAATAACCAGGTGCAGGGAGCAGGTATGATGATCTTTTAATTGCAGATAGAGAAATGCCATGAACTATTTGGTCATTTTTAAAGCAAAGAGTTACTTGCACATTATCCCAAGTCCCTGTGCTCATTTAAATAATTGGAGGTTTTCTGCATCACTCCAATGGCCACTTGAGTGTAAGCCCACCTGCCATAACAAGGCAAAACCTCTTAGGTGAGTCCTACACTAACAATTCGCATTGTTTCTCTTGGCTTCAGGTAAAAAAAAATCTGACACAGGTTTTTTTTTAACGAAACCCCTACATTAACTCTTGATACAGAACACATGGTATAGGCGGCTGCACTGTAACATAGCTGTGTGATACAAAAGCCAATACAAATGTACAAAAATAAGTCCTGCGTTCAAATTTCCACTACTCTTGGGTGGCAGCGTTTACCATAGTAATTACCATAGTACACATCAGCCACAATGCATACGATAAAAAACAAAGAAAATCGTTACGTGAGCACTATACGAAATCACTATGCATATTGAAATAACTGGAGGTTTATGGTCACTTTTGGTGCAATAAATATTTCTCCCCATTAGTGGGAAAGGAAGGCCTGGGTGGTTAGATTATCAGTGTTTCCACTAGGGTGGTCATTCCAGCACTTCTAGTAAAGATGTAACAGAGTCCAAAGATGAGACAACAAATAAATCCCACATTGAAAAAAAATATGCGTTCATTTTGCAGCGATGAATTAACTCCTGTCCATTCTGCTGAGGTATAGTTTTAAGAATTGGTTATTTTCTATCTGTTTAATCATGGAGTGCCCACCATAGTTTGAACACTCCTGTATCTGTTCTGTTGTTTCACTCCTTTTATCATTGACATTTTGTAATGCAGTTTGAGCTACACATATTTAGGATGTGTAGAACTGCTGGCAATGTTCTGATAATGGGAAGTGATAAAGGTAGGAGGTTTGGAGGAGGAACCAGATGGCGGGAGTACATTTAAATAGAGAAAGATTTAATAACAAAGGCAGAAATGAGGGGGAGGAAGAAATGTTGTGTATTCAATAAAAAGAGGAATGCTTGGAACGTTGCATTTCTGTTTAATTTTCCCACCCAGAAAGTGATTACATGGATGCCTATATTCATATTTCCAAGTTATGTGCGATGCCTGTCTCTGCTAATGGCGTATTTGCATTGTGTTATTCATTTATGTGCATTTTATAATCAAGTATTCCCTAAAGAAGTCCTGTCAACAGGAATAAACACATTGAACTTGGTAGTCTTTTGTACTACTTTTGGTATTTTTTTTTAATTTAATTTTTTATTAGCAATAAAAGTTGTTGTTTTTTATTAAACTACCAGATTCTGCTAAAGTCTGTAAAAAGGAGCCATAACCCATGAAGGATTGGGACTATTTGCCCTCAACAGATTGGGAGAGGCACCATTGAGCGGATTATATACCTTCAATATTAGAGAAGTTCTAGAAGATATTTTGTCTTTTTAAAGACCATTTGGGAAGGTCTTAAAACATACCTCACAGCATTTTATAGTGGCTTAAAGACACATTACTTTAAATATTATTGCTGTGGAGCTCTGTTATACACTTAGACACACCAAAAATATGGAGCTCCTAGAAAAGAGAAATGTAGATAGAAAAGTGGGACAGAGAGAGATTTAAGCCCAAAATATGGACTCTCCCTCCTAAATAGGGACATCTGGGAGGTGTGTTAAAAGGGAAGCTGCCACTTCAGCACTTTTCTACTAATATACCATTAAGTGAAGTATTTGTTGCCATGTATTTGGTATATCACTTTTTAATTCTTTTAACCCCTTAAGGACCAAACTTCTGGAATAAAAGGGAATCATGACATGTCACACATGTCATGTGTCCTTAAGGGGTTAAAGGTGGGTATTTTTCGCCACTGCTTGTAATGGTTTTGTCTTGTTGGTTTCTCTGTGAGAAGGATGAAGACTTAATTATTTACAGCAGTGCTGAATTTCTCATTGCATAGAAAACCCCTACATTAAAATGTTAATGCATTAATGTCAGTTGTTATGAAGAAATGTTCACACTTCCCCCACTTCATGGCTTTAATAATCCTGTATTAGTTTTTTTGTTAAAGTGTGTGTCTCTTTTTTATATATATATATATATATATTATACACAATATCTAACCCCTCATATCTTTTCATGTGACAACACTGAAGAAATGGCACTCTGCTACCAAGTGTACAGCTTGTATAACAGTGTAAATTTGCTGTTCCCTCAAAATGGAAATGTCCAAATTGGGCCCAATTAGCCATCTTCCCTCCCCGGTGTCATGTGGCTCATTAGTGTTACAAGGTCTCAGGTGTAAATGGGGAGCAGGTGTGTTAAATTTGGTGTTATCGCTCTCACACTCTCTCATACTGGTCACTGGAAGTTTAACATGGCACCTCATGGCAAAGAACTCTAAGGATCTGAAAAAAAGAATTAAAGATGGCCTAGGCTATAAGAAGATTGCCAAGACCCTGAAACTGATCTGCGGCACGGTGGGCAAGACCATACAGCGGTTTCACAGGACAGGATCCACTCAGAGCAGGCCTCACCATGGCTTTAGTGCATGTGCTCAGCGTCCTATCCAGAGGTTGTCTTTGGGGAAATAGACGTATGAGTGCTGCCAGCATTGCTGCAGAGGTTGAAGGGGTGGGGGGGTCAGCCTGTCAGTGCTCAGACCGTACGTCACACTGCATCAAATTGGTCTGCATGGCTGTCATCCCAGAAGGAAGCATCTTCTAAAGATTATGCACAAGAAAGTCTACAAACCGTTTTCTAGCAGACCAAGGACATGGATTACAGGAACCATGTCCTGTGGTCCAATGAGACCAAGATAAACTTATTTGGTTCAGATGGTGTCAAGCGTGTGTGGCGGCAACCAGGTGAGGAGTACAAAGACAAGTGTGTCTTGCCTACAGTCAAGCATGGTGGTGGGAGTGTCATGATCTGGGCCTGAATGAGTGCTGCTGGCACTGGGGAGCTACAGTTCATTGAGAGAACCATGTTCTGTGACATACTGAAGCAGAGCATGATCCCCTCCCTTTGGAGGCTGGGCCGCAGGGCAGTATTCCAACATAATGAACCCAAAGACACTTCCAAGAAGACCACTGCCTTGCTTAAGAAGATGAAGGTAAAGGTGATGGACTGGCCACGCATTTCTCCAGACCTAAACCCTATTGAGCATCTGTGTGGCATCCTCAAACGGAAGGTAGGGGAGCGCAAGGTCTCTGACATCCACTAGCTACGTAATGTCATCATGGAAGAGTGGAAGAGGACTCCAGTGGCAACCTGTGAATCTCTGGTGAACTCCATGCCCATGAGGGTTAAGGTAGTGCTGGACAATAATGGTGGCCACACAAAATATTGACTTCTGTTGCCAACGGTTTAGACCAGGGCTTCCCAAACTTTTTATGGGCCGAGACCCACTTTTCAAAACGGTAAGTTTTTGAGACCCACTTGCTTTTAATGCATATTTTAAAAAGTGAACACCATGGCAATCCGCTTTAGAGGCATACAATTGGCACACCATAGCAATCCGCTTTAGATGCACACAATTAGCACACCATGACAATTACTTTTGGAGGCATAAAACTGGCACACCATGGCAAAACGCTTTACAGGCATACAATTGGAACATTATGTCAGCTCTAGATGCATACAATTGGCACACTATAGCAATCCGCTTTAGATGCATACAATTGGCATACCATGGTAATCAGCTTTAGATTCATAAAATTGGTACATCATGGCAATCCGTTTTAGATGTATAAACTTGGCACATCATGGCAACTTTAGGTGCATACAATTGGCATACCATGGCAATCAGTTTTAGAGGCTTACAATTGGCACACCATGGCAACCAGCTTTAGAGGCATAAATTCAGAACATCGTGGCAATCAGTTTTAGAGGCATAAAATTGGAACATCATGGCAGCTTTAAATACATAAACTTGGCACAGCATGGCAATAAGCTTTAGATGCATAAACTTGGCATATCATGGTAATCACTTTTATATGCATAAACTTGGCACATCATGGCAATCCGCTTCAGAGGCATACAATTGGCATACCATGGCAAACAGTCAGATGCACAAAATTGGCACACCATGGCAATCGGTTTTAAAAGCATAAAATTGGCACACCATGGCAATCAGTTTTAGATGCATAAAATTGGCATAACAGGCATAATCCTGGGATATCATGGCAGTTTTAGAGGCAGAAACTTTGTGCATCATGGCAATCAGTTTTAGAGACCTACAACTGCTTACTCACAGACTCAGAATCAGAAGTGCTGTGTCCTGCTCTTTCATCCAGGCACCTCACATTGATTATCCCAGTGGTCGAATGTATTGCGTGCCCTGGTGCAAATTTGTTTTCTGGGCCCCCCTCTAGTGCAAGTGTGGCCAAAAGGTAGATCTCCATCTGTCGGAGAACTTCAACAATGCTATACCAGATGGGGATCTACCATTTTCTTATCATTGCAGGGTTATATTTGTGAGCAGTGTTTGAGCGTTTGAATGTAAGCATGTTTTTGTATTAAGTATATGTGTGCACGTATGGGTGTATTTGTATGTACTGTTGCCATTGTAATATAGTTGTGTACTTGTTTTTAATGTTTGTGTCTGAATGCATGGGTGTTTGTATGTAGTGTCGGACTTGAAATGCAGGTGTGCTTTTTGAGTGTTGGTGTTTGAATGAAGGGGTGTTTGTAGATAATTTTAGTGTTTTAATGCCGGGGTGTGTTTGTATGTAATGTTTGCGTTTGCAGTACATGTGTAGTGGATGCAGTGTGTGTGTGTGTAGTGGATGCAGTGTGTGTATTGTGTTTATAAAATATACATATACAGAAAGTGTGTGAATGTAAGCATGTCTTTTTGTATGGAGTATGTGTGAAGTGTATACACATATACATACACACACATACAGAGACACACACACACAGACACAGCAATACACACAATGACACCTAGTTTCCCACACATCGATACACAGACACACAGGCACACAAATACACACACTGACACAAAAGGACACATAGATACACAGACACACAGAGACAGGAGGTGAGGGTGACAGTTTGTGGGAGAGGTGAGGGTGACAGTGTGGGATGGAGCGTGTGTGCTGGTAACAGTGTGGGGTGCAGTGTGAGGGCAAAGTGAGAAAGGGTTACAGTGGGCGGGCAGGGGGGAAAGGGTTACAGTGTGAGGGGCAGGGGGAGAAAAGGCTACAGTGGCGGGGAGGGGGAGAAAAGGTTACAGTGGGAGGGTCCGGGAGTGAATGGGTTACAGTGTGGGGAGGGGGGCCAGTAGTGAAGGGGTTACAGTGTGAGGAGGGCAGGGAGTGAAGATGTTACAGTGTGGGGAGGGGGGCAGGGAGTGAAGGGGTTACAGGTGGGAAGGGGCAGGGAGTGAAGGGGTTACAGTGTGGGAGGGGGCAGGGGAGTGAAGGGGCTTACATGGGGGGGCAGGAGTGCAGGGGTTACATTGGGGAGGGCAGGAGTGCAGGGGTGACATTGGGGGAGGGCAGGGAGTGAAGGGGTGACATTGGGGGGAGGGCAGGGGGTGAAGGGGTGACATTGGGGGGGAAGGGCAGGGGGTGAAGGGGTTACATGGGGGGGGTAGAAAGGATGTCTGGCTGTGTCCTACCTTCATTGAATTCCCTGGTGGTCCAGTGGGGTAACTCTCCGAGCTGCAACTCCGCCGGGTGCAGAGCTGCAGACTATGTAATAAGTCTTGCGAGCTCCCAGAGTGTTGCCATGGTAACGCTCTGGGTGCTCGCGAGACTTCTATCACACGGTCTGCAGCTCTGCACCCGGTGGAGCTGCAGACCGGAGCTGCTGGGCAGACTGATTGGAGGGAGCCCGGCGGCATACAGGGCAAGCCGCCGGGCTCCCTCCTGGTGTCAGTCTGCTTGCCCGAGTCCCCTGCGGCCCTGGATGTGTGGGTCAGAGCGACCCACTGGGAATCGCCCTGCGACCCACACTTTGGGAACCACTGGTTTAGACATTAATGGCTGTGTGTTCATTTATTTTGAGGGGAGAGCAAATTTACACTGTTATACAGGCTGTAGACTTACTATGTATCATTGTAGCAGAGTGTAAATTCTTCAGTGTTGTCAAATGAAAAGATAATAAAATATTTACGAAAATGTGAGGGGTGTACTCACTTTTGTGAGATACTGTGTGTGTGTGTGTGTGTATGTGTGTATGTGTGTATATATATATATATATATATATGTGTATATATATATATATATGTATGTATGTGAATATATATGTATGTATGTGAATATATATATATATATATATATATATATATATATATATATATATATATATATATATATATATATATATATATATATATATATATATAGTGTATTAATATATTGTATATTAATTTCTCTCTCTCTTTATATCCGCAGCAACAATTATGACAAAGATTTCTTCAGTCTCTAATTATATGTCCTCTTATTATAATTTCAATCAAAATTTCAACCACCTGCAAAAAATATAACTTTCCTGCAGGTGGTTATTGTGTAAGGTTTTACACAATATACTTGGCGCAGCGATGGCAAACAGACTCTGGGCTCTCACACACTTTATCCTAGCTTTGACTGTAGAGGACCTGACAAACAAATGAACCCTCCACGATTTGGGCACTTCATTCAGGCTACAATAAATCTGGTTAGGCTACTGTTTGCGTGCCCAGCGGAGCGCTACCATAACAATCCACCTCCTCTGTGCCTTTAACCCATATTTACTTTGTTTTGTTAACCTTTCCTCCCCATTACTGTGAGCTTAATAGGAACCCTTTAGCATTCCTACATCACGCTAGCTAAACTCAAGTGTCTTATACTGGGCTTTGTTTTGTTCTAGTCGGTTCAGTACTCTAGGTATCATGTTAGCAGAGATCACTGAATACTCTAGGGGTCTACAGAATAGGCAATGAGAATAGAGGTGCAACGGAGCATGCACACACAGCTGGGGAAGTAAATCTCTTTCTCTGTGTAAACTCCATGCAGTCAAATTTGTAGACATTTAAAGTGCCCTCCTGCATCTTCCATTCCCTGCCTTTTGAGTAATAAAATGACTTGCCATTCTTTAACACGAAGGTGAAACACTACAGCATATACACCAAGGAATAGCCTGTTATAGTTTAACAAATTAGCCAAATTAAATTGCAGCTCAGTGCATGAGTTAATTAGAATTAACTTGGAATCTTAACAGCTGGTTAGCATGTACATTCTATACAAGGCATAAAACAAAGTTTTCATTTTGTGTCCAAAATGTTTCATTTCATTTCATGCCTGAATTACGCAGTATTTCATCTATTTAGTGCTCTGTGCATCTGACTCACTAAAGTCCTGTAACGACTTTATAATTACATAATAAATCATTTTTACGTTATGTAAACAATAAAACTGTGCCACTCTAAGCAGCTTTGTAGCCATAACTGTTTTGAAATCCAGTATGTTTATTCAGTATGGATAAACGCATGTCGGCGTGTGCCGGGTGCCCGTGTGTGTATATCATGTTATCTGTGTAATTATTTCCTTTAATCAATGAGAAATAATACCTGAATCTCTTCTGTGCAGTTTGGGGACCCTTGCCGTGGCAGAACCATGACATACATGTTGCAGTCTAGCTGAATTATCGGGAAATATATTTCTGAGTAGCACCTGATGCCACTTCAGTGGCGTCAGCTGAAATAACTATTTTCTGAAAATATAACCTGGGATAATGCTGCCCTTTTATTCAGGACCAGAATTTAGTGAGAGCCAGAATTCTAAGGTCCCCCTCCCCCACCCTCCAAAAATGAAGAAACATACGTATGGTATAAGGGGTGCTTAGTATTATTGGGTATAGAGTTAGAGCGGGATTACATTTGGGATTGGGATACAGGCAGGGGCGGATCCAGAACCAAATCTCGATAGGGGACTTTAGTGTTGGGGGTTAGGGGTTGTAACTAGTTTGTGTGGGACTGTATTAGAGTTATAGGAGGCTGTAGTGGGGAGTTTAGGGGGTTGTAGTTGGAGGACAGGGTCTAGTGTGTTTTTGTGTGTTTGATTGTAAGCATGTTTATTTATGGTGTGTGTGTGTGTGTAGGGGTATATTTGTGTATAGTATTGTCATTTGAATGTAGTTATGTGTAATGTGTTAATATGTACTGTTGCTGCTTAAAAGCAGTGTACGTGTGTAGTGTTTTTGAATGCAGGGGTGTATTTGTGTGTAGTTTTGGTGTTTTGAATAGAATGTTGGTGTTTTAATACAGGAGTGAATTTGTATGTAGTTTTGATGTTTAAATGCTGGGATGTATGCACATATACACATATTTTGCCACACACAGATAAACACGTGTACCCACACTGACACAAACCGATACAAACATGTACCTTCACAGACACATACACTGGTGCACACACACACGCACAGACACATAAAGCTACACTGGCACACACTCCAATATATACACACACACCCCCCTACACATACTGGCACCCATACAAATATACATACATACCTACACATCTGGCGCACACACTCCGATACACTTACATACCTATACACACCCATAAATACCTACATACACACACAGATGCACACACACTCAAATTGCAATTTACATATTGTTAATTACCAGCCTGCTTCCATACCTTTTGGTTGCAGGGAGGTAACTTCCTGAGGCTGGCTACCGCTGATGGGAGTCTGAGGCTCTCTGTCAAGTGCTCCCTCCTCCCTCTGTGTCTTGTCTGTGTCCACCCAGCCCGCACAGTTTGAAAGCTGGGAGAAAGTGACAGGTAGTCACTTTAAGGTGTAGTTGCCCTCCTGCCCAGGGCCAGATTAAGAGCCCAGTGGGCCTGGTGCTGACAATTATGACGGGCCTAATTACAGAATCATATCCACCAAAAACAGTAAAACACTCCCAAGCGTCATGTATCTGATGGAGATGGTGCTGGAGAGAGAGAAAACAGCAGCTATACGAAAACACATACTCTATGCCAATCTCTCTCTAATTTATGTTTTCATCTTTCAAGTAAATCCATAACCCCTAACAGCAGTGTCCAGTCAAGCAGGAAGTCAATGGGCACGGTAAAAGGGTGTGCCACTGACACAAATCACATAACCTGCCAAAAGGGGCAAACATGCCCAAAAAGAGGACATGTCTGCTCAAAGAATTAGAAGGCCAGCCTGGCATGAATGCATGTCAGGCTGCCTGCCAATCATGCAGTTGGCCAACTAAGGGCGTACTATACAGACAGCACCCTGAGCTTGGCATAAATGCATCTAATGATGCGCTCACTCAACGCTTTCTAAGGACTGTCCCCTAGCACTCGCTGGTCCACTTGTCTCCTTACTTTCTTACTAGCAGGCAGAAGCTCCTGGTATATGGTCTGGGACAGAGAAAAGCTGTATGTAGTGAGTGTAGAAGAAAGGGAACATGCCACAGTGTTAGAGAGACCAAAGTCAGCATTACCTTAAACAATCACTATAGGGTCAGGAACACAAACATGAATTCATGACCCTATAGTGTTAACACCACCATCTAGCCCCCCTGGGTCCCTCACTATATTCAAGCCTGAAGCTGTAACTCTGCATGCTGTTAGACTCATAAAAACAAGCAGTCTGCTAACATCATTAGAAGTGGTGGCCTGATCCAATCACAGGGCTTCCCCATAGGATTGGCTGAGACTGAGAAAGAGGCAGATCAGGGTCAGAGCCAGCATGATTCAAACACAGCCTTGGCCAATCAGCATCTCCTTATATAGATGAATTTAATTAATGAATCTCTATGAGGAAAGTTCAGTGTCTGCATGCAGAGGGAGGAGACACTGAATGTTTGGATGCATTTTAGGCAGCCATGACCCAGGAAGGATCTCTAACAGTCATCTAAGGAGTGGCCAGTGAAGTTATCACTAGGATGTAATGTAAAGACTGCATTTTCTCTGAAAAGACAGTGTTTACAGCAAAAAGCCTGACAGTAATGATTCTACTCACCAGAACAAATTCAATAAGCTGTAGTTGTTCTGGTGACTATAGTGTCCCTTTAACTATATTCATTGTCAGCCAGTCCACACAAGTTTTGTTCCCATACATCCCACTTAAGTTTCCATACTTAAGTAAGAGTATGTGAAAAGTAGTTAGGGTTGCCACCTTTCTTGGAAAAACAATTTGCATAATTAAATATGTATGGGTGACATCACATGATGTAAATCACAAGGAGTGACATAAGAGAAAATGCTGTAAAATCACCAAAAAACTACTTAGTTTGATTCTGCTGTATAGATGGATTCCTCCCAATGCCCCCATGTCTCCCAGTGCCCTCATGACTCATTGCCAAATGTGTCGATTACTCCAGGTCTCAGTGTTCCCATGTATCCGTGCCCCATGTCTCCCAGTGTCCCCTAGTGTCCTGTCCCCAGATCTCCCAGTGCTCCTATGTATCACAGTGTCTCAATTCCCCATGTCTCCCTGTGTCCCCATGTATCCCAGGGTCCCCATGTCACTAGGACATTAGGAAGACTGGGAGACCTAGGGACACGGAGACACCAGTGACACTGGGAGACTAGGGGACTCTGGCTGGGACACATGGGGACAATGGGAAAATAGGGGACACTTTAAGACATGGGGACACACACTGGAGACACTGGCTTAGTGTCTCAGTGTCTGCCATAATGTCTCCCAGTGTCCCTTAGTGTCTGTGTCTGCCATAATGTCTCCCAATGTCCCTTAGTGTCTCAGTGTCTGCCATAATGTCTCCCAGTGTCCCTTAGTGTCCCAGTGTCTGCCATAATGTCTCCCAGTGTCCCTTTGTGCCTCAGTATCTGCCATAATGTCTCCCAGTGCCCCTTAGTGTCTCAGTGTCTGCCATAATGTCTCCCAGTGTCCCTTAGTGTCTCAGTGTCTGCCATAATGTCTCCCAGTGTCCCAGTGTCTGCCATAATGTCTCCCAGTGTCCCCTAGTGTCTCAGTGTCTGCCATGTCTCCCAATGTCCCTTAGTGTCCCAGTGTCTGCCATGTCTCTCAATGTCCCTTAGATTCTCATTGTCTGCCATAATGTCTCCCAGTGTCCCTTAGTGTCTCAGTGTCTGCCATAATGTCTCCCAATGTCCCTTAGTGTCTCAGTGTCTGCCATAATGTCTCCCAATGTCCCTTAGTGTCTCAGTGTCCCCATGTCTCCTTGCAGCCTTTCCCCCCATCCCTCACTTCCCTGAGCTGTAGGCTGTCTCTGCAGGGTGGGAGTTGCTGTCCGGACTCTCTCTAGCTGCACCCCTGCAGATAAGTGAGTATAGATAGGCAGGGAGAGATATGCTGAAACTTCCTATCCCTGCCTGTCTCCACACACAGCGACCCCTACTGGCCAGTGCTGGTATTGCATAGTAATCTCTTGTTTATACTGATAAAAATACCAGCATTTGTATTGCCAGTATCACTGCAATATTGGCACCAGCCAGGCAGCCTCAAATACTGGCTGTGCCAATAAAATAAAAGCCAGGTGGAATCCCTAAGAGTAGTGTGTGAAAAAAAGAAAAATGTAAAAAAAATTTTTTTTTTTTTTTTTTAAATCAATTGGCCTATTCCATGGGCCTGGGCCTGGGCCTGGAGCTGCAGCTCCATCAGCCCCTATGTTAATCCGGCCCTGCTCCTGCCCCCGGACCACCGAGGGGGTGTTTTGTATTTAGGACTAAGCTAAAGCAGTTTTTTTTGTTTTGTTTTTTTCAGGTTTAGGGATTGAGTGTTTACATTTGGGAATTCGAAAGGGTTTGTTTAGGTTTTGTGAGGGGTACTACTTCACTACACTAATGCTAAATATTAACCCCTACCTTAAACGTATAAAAATAAGTTAACTATCTTACTATTTGAAAATCTATATATCTATTTGCGGATCTCTGTGTATATATCTCTATATCTGTTAAATTGTATAAAACGCATTATTTTGAATCATCAAAGTCATATTTCACTAGTAATTTAAGTGCAGGCCCAACTAATTGTATTAATGTCCTCTCATAGTCTCGATTAATTTTTACATTTTAATTTCAGGGATATGTTTTTTTGGCATCCATTCTCTTATGTCTGTCCATCTTCCTTTAAAGGGTGCAGTCTAAGCACCATAATCACTGAATATGAAAGTAATAATTATGCCATCACGAGTCTATGGATTCCAACCCACCCTTTATATTAATTCTAGAATTGTTGTACAAACTCACTGTATAATTGTACATTGCAGAATATATTGGTGCGGTATAAATGTATGAAGTTAGTAAATTGATACAGGAACAATATCTTACTCTACTACCCTCTCTTATTACAGATGCGTATGTATTCAATACGCCAGTGGAAACTATATATATATAATTTGGGTTTCTTTGAATGTAGTAATACTTTACCTTCATATTGATTGCAGATTACATGACAGATTACCTTGATGGGTCATTTAATATTGTCTAAAGAAAAAAAAAATGAAAGTCTGTTCTTTAACTGAATGTTCAGACTCTTAATTAGAAGATAACTATTACGCGTCCTGTGGTTGTGCGTTATTTAAAACTCTGGAATTCTAACACATTAACTAGTGCAGCTTCTAGGACCCGAGTAACCGGAAAGGAGTTAATTGCAAAAAGTCTTCAAAGTAGGGGGAAAACTAAAACACAAACGAGAACCTTCTGGCTGTGGATTTCTTTCCTAAACCATGGGAAAGAAGGTAGTTTCTATAGTTACCATGTAAATGAAAACGTATAAAGTTACATTGGCCTTCCTACCTAGATTTTGTGGTCTGTTTTTAAAAAAAATCTTTTTGCTTCTACATAGCATTCCCAATAGATTCTTCTTCAACACCTGTTTCTTGCTTTAACCCAGTTGTTTAGAGGTAGTGAATCAAAATGTACAAATTAGAACGAAGAATCTGGAATTTAGGTTGATTCCCCTAACCCGTGCTCTTACCTTGCATGAAGTCAGCTGTCTGCTGATATTGAACATGGAAGTCACAGTCAGAAGTGCCCTTCCTCCCTCTGCAATGTGCTCTGAAATTAAACACAGTATTTATGGGAACTGCAAGATCCAGAACTGTTTTACAAAAGATATGATTGAAGCAGTGGTCGCAATCTTTGTGATATTAATATTTGAAAAGAAACGAGATTGTTTGGTTTCATTAACAAGGGGCCGATAGCCAGCTGTTTAGAATACTTTGTGTAGCATAAACACAAGTTCTGTTTATTAAACCCATGCCTGTTCTCAGAGGGCTATTATCTCTCGTCGATAATACTTTGTTTTCACTACTCGCCGAACCCAGCTGGGCTAACGTATGTCATAAGCTGTGTTGTACGTTGTCTCTCTCTTGGTGGGAATAATGCATTAAACGAACTGCCAGGAGTGACTCGCGTTGCTTTTTATTTTGACAGTCATATTCATTCCTTACATTTTCAAAATGTTACCTTTTGATATGTTACTTTCTGAAAAATAAATCTATATAGAGGTTTTTTTTTTTTTAATGAATGAACGAATGAAATAGTCTGCGGACATTGCATTTAGTTTATTAAATTGTCCTCTGTTATGTTTGTGAGTTTGACCAATAACCAATGTAGGTTATTTAAAAATACATTCTATATTTTCTGTAAATTACATATATGTATTATAGCTTATTGAAAAGCATTGGATAGTGATTGTGTGTGCCTGAAACTGTGTGTCAGGGAAAGAGGGGAGGGTTCGCAAATGCTGTAGATCTGCAGTTTTAGTTTTTTTATAATATATTGGATATAGGCACATGGTAAACGCGTGTGTGTATAGAGATTAGAAAAAATACATGCATGTTTTCCTTGTGCCTATATTTAATAGTTAAAAAAATATATATATAAATATAGCAAGTAAAGCAAATTCACAAAATCCTGGCAGTCAGGGCTGATCTTAGGCAGGTGCACAGGGTGTCACCCTGTTTCCAGAAGGTGGGGGGGTGGCCTGTAACAGGGTGGCCAGAAGCGCACCTTGGGGCACTCCCGAAGTGGGCACTTATTCAGGAAGGCAGGGTAGACTGCAGGTGCCTACTCTGGCAAAATATACTGGGAGAGGAGGCAGGTGGCGAGGGAGCGCTGACTGTGCGAAAATTCTTAGTTTATCACACGCCCTTTGTGTTGATGCGGAAGCTAGAATATGACATGTCTCTGGCCCCAGCATCATGAAACGGCATGCAAGGGAGCTGTGAGGAGCACAGGAGCCTCTGGGTACCAGGGAGAGGACCCTCATCAGCTCTCCTAAAGGTAGGGAGGCTGGGTGGGCTTATAAAAATAAAATCACAATAAAAAAATTAATTTGCGAGTGTGTGTGCAAGAATGTGTGAGTGTATGTGTCAAATCAGTGAGAATGTGTGGCTGTCAGGGAGTGTGTGTATGTCAGTGTGCCTGTCAGTGGATGCATGACTGTCAGGGTGTGTTTCTATCAGTATGTGTGTGTCTGTCAGGGTGTGTCAAATCAGTGGGAGTGTGACTGACAGGGAGTGTGCCGGATTACAAAAAGGGGTGGGGCTTATAGATGGAGAGGTGGAGTTGTTGCCATAGAAACATGCTTGCCTGGACTGGACATTTGCAAAGGGGAGGGGTTACTAATATGATCATGCCCACATGGGTGGGGGTGGGGGGCAAAAATAAAAATGGCCCTGGGCAGAATGCAGATATAACTATGGGCAAAATTCACATACAGTAAATAGCATTTCCTAACTAAAAGCAAGCATATATATTTTATTTGGCATTACAGATTGTATATGCCCCAATATGGGAGCACAGAATTCCCTATCTTCCCTGTTCTCTGGGTAAAGCTCAGGAGTCATAAAGTAATAATGTGTCTCCATTTATTCCTGACTCTAGTTAAGCAACTACACGTCTGTATGTATCACTAGGTAACCACTGATTGCTTGTGTGGGGCATTGTTTGCGAGAAAGTGTGTGTGTGTGTGTGCGCGCATGTGTGTGTATATATATATAAATAATATAGGCTCCCATAGTTTTTGATTCATTGTCTCCTGTAAATTTGCATATAGGAGGTGTATTTGGTATATTTGTGGTAAGCAACAGACGAAATATATGATTTTTTTAATTATCAAAAATGTGTACTTTTTTTTTTTTCCTTTCACGAACATCTGGTAATTTCCCACTTGCTGTGGATGCATGGCAACCCTATTTAAAAACCAAAGATTGTAAGGAGGAAGGACTTCTACTAAATGTCTGTCTGACATCCCCTAGTGAAAAATCCCCATATTACTGTTTTTAAATCCATTTTATTCCTATATATGCTAATGGGCTTAAAGAGACTCAATGTGCATCAACTGGCCCCCTTTTTAATGCATTATTTAGATAAAGCATTGAAAAAAAAAAAATATCACAAAGCCGTCATTTGAAATATAATGGTCCAATAAATCAAACAGTTTAAATTAAATAAAAAAAGGTTTTTGTTTGAGAGAGAAAGTCCTTAGTATTCAGATGATCCTACTACAGTCCTTTTTATGAGTGCAAAAGTTATGCGAACAGGAGCAAAGTATAATTATGGCACCCAGGGGCTGTTCTGTACATTTCAATTAAGAGGATGTGAATAGCCATCTCTGCATAGTAAAAATGAGTCCATGCGAGCATTCACAGTGCAAAGTGATTAAAGTGACCTCAGTGCTTTGGAATGCCAAGCACCTTTTATACAAGAGACATTGGCAACATACGTGATTCTGAATGCATTATTAGGCTAATTTAGAGCCATAAAATATAAACGTTTGCTGGGTGAATGCTTGACTGAGAGTAATGCAAAATGATTAATTGAGGCATATGATCACTTTTTTTTCTTTCTCATTGTCAAAGATCAACCTTGACATTTCTCTTCCAGAATCTAGAGTGTGTCTATACATATGTATTTAAACAAAGCGTTTGTATGCCAAGTATAAAGAGCTATGTCTTTTTTTAAATGTCACTCTGGTTTTTTGTTAAGCAGTATATCTGAGTATTTTATTCTGAGTGCACATAATGTGATCCATATGTTATACTAGCTCACTGGCTTAGAGGGGTGTAGATTTTCAAATCTATTGAAACATTTTTCCCTGCTGTCTAACCCCAGTGCTAGAGCAGGTAGATTTAGACCTACATCTTACGGCGTATTATTTAGATTCCGGTCATACCACCTCACCTGTAAGTGTCCCTGGGCAAGACACCTAATGATATGTACTCACCCAACTCAATAATAATTGAGAGTAACCTGAACCAAGAGAGTCAAGCCGGATAGATCCTGGCTACTGAGGAAATAGAGGCACTTGGGAAGCATAAATGAACCAGCTACTAGCAACAGGCTTCCACCCTGACTGGCTAACACATGGCAGAACAACACTGGTTATGAAGGACACTCACGAGGGAACACCACCATCTATCTGCTGGGATTTTGTACTGAAATATCTGCATAAAATATGGCTGGACCTCGAATGCCAGGTGGTGGATGTGGCAATAACCAGTTCAGGAAGAGGAACGTGAGTGGCTTCACAGATTCCAGGTTGGACATTTCTGTCCAGAAGAGTGAAGTTATAGGAACAGCTTTCATGCTTTGCAGAACCCCCAGACTCCCAGGCCTCTGGTAGAGGACACGAAAATGAGGAACACAAAAATAAATACGTATTTTTTAATTTTTTTATTTTGTCTCATAATGAAACTGTTTTACACTACAACAAGATTATGATGTTTTTGTTTTTAGGAATGGGGTTGAGTGATGATCTGTTAATTATGGACAACCTATAGATAAAGGAACATTTACTTTAATATTCTATGTAAATCTTTGATGTGAATATTTCTTTAAATGCTTTATGTTGGGGCATTTATATGAAGCTCAAACTGGTTATTAAGGTATACTTCATTAATATGGATTGTAGATTTTTAAGATTACTGTAGACTGACCAGCATCTTCATACAAAGGTAGACTTCAAATATGTTTTACGGTTAAATACTTTATCATTATTGTAAACCGTAACTGGATTGGATTTGATGAATATGGCAGAAACATAAATCCAAAATGTGTTTTCTATATTAGATCGAGCAAACAAGGGGGGAGCTACTTCAAGAAAGAGCAACAAGGCAAGACCTCGAATGTGATAAAATGTCTTTGGAGAGACAGGTAAGACCTGTCTATTTTATTTATTTCATCATGAATGTAACTTTGAGGTTAAGTGTTTTCATAGTGAGCGATCATGAACGGATTCATCTCTGATTTATCCAGTTTCCATAGAATGGGATATCCAGTTCCCATAGAAAGGGATCTTCGTAAAAAACTAAGACTGTTGGATGATTTTGACTATATTAAGAAATATAAACAAATATTTATTATTCCAATCCGGGCAATGTAATTTGGAAACCTACTATAACCCGAGGGTTAATTGTAGGACCTCGTCCAAATATATGAACTTAATCCCCTCTTAAAGCCCTCCTGTTTACAACACCCTAAGTCCAATCCTTAACCATATCGTGTTATATGAATCACATCATATGAAATATTTTAATGATTATTAAATATAGGTTAATATAAACACCACAATTCATGTATTCCACACCATGCTGTATTAACCCTGCATCTGCAGCATTAAACATGCACCTACTACATTAACATTTTTAAATCAGATTGTAGGGTTTCATTTTTTTTTATTTATTTTTTTATAGTGTTTTAAAAGTGTTAGGCAGCTGTTAGAGGGTTTTGCAGTGTTGAATGTTTGAAGAGTAAGGTTGTCTGTGGCAAATGGGCTTATGATCATGCAATCAATGGACCTCATGACTCCTAAGATATACCTGCCCATCCCATTACAGATCACCCACCATGTTTATCATTATGGGTGGAAGGAATTCTTTGATAACCTCAAAATATTAACACATTCTTATCTAGAAAATAGCATAAACAAAGACTCATGAGACCATATTTTATTCCCTTCTCTTTGGAGTGCTCTTTACATCATGGTATGTGTCTTTATAGTCTTGGATCTAAGCAGCTGTAAATGTCTGCATTTTTGTATTGGTAAATACAAATTAGAATGCAAAGAGATCGTAGTAAAATAAACATAGATGCAGATGTGTTATACTTGTAAACGGTATAGGATAGGACTTGTCGAACAGTAATCGGTATAGGACATGAAACATGATAAGGTACATGTTTGCATTTTTTTGTTATTTTTACTGTTCCTAAAATTTTAGATATCCATTAATATACGCCTGACATTAAATTTAGGTTCGTATTTGCTTTAACTTTATCATGAAAAAAAAAAGGTGCTGCTTCACTTCTGTTAACTTTTTTTTTGTGTGCTTCTAAACGTTTGTCTTTTAGCAGCTGTCCTTAATGTCCATTAACTTAGGGTGGATCTACGTTTGCCACCACTGTTCCCCTTTGTCAGTGCAGTTTTCGATGTATGGGATATGTCTCCGTTATCTTTGGGACTGTTCTCCTTGATACAACACAATTTGCCAGTTTTGTGACCAGATTACATGCCATCTCTGTACATCGGCAGTTTCTTCTCCTTGGGATTCTTGTCCATATTTGTTTTCAGTTGTAATTTAGCTCAAAACTTTAAATTTAAACTGTTCTTTGTGTTTGCATTTTTGTGTTCACTCTCCTGAGTGTAATACAATTTAGGCACATGTGATTATATAGTCTATTAAATTAAAGGTGCTCACAACAAACTTTTCTGTAATACTAAATAAACGTGAAACAGCAATGTCTGAAGAATGCTTTTCTAAGGTTGTTGAAAACCATTATGAAATATGAAAGCAACAGAAAGAACACATTGTGCTAGCCAAATTCATACGGTTTTGTTCAGATCCTCTTTTTGTTTGATATTGTCTATGCCTTTTAGTTTGTATAATGTTGTTTATTGTTTGATTCAATTGCTCTGTTTTAGAACAAAGATCTCAAGAGCAGAATAGCTCATCTGGAAAGTTCACATAGATCTAATAAAGAAGGGCTTGTCGCTCAGATGGAAGTAAGAATAGCGGAATTGGAGGAGCGCCTAGAAAATGAAGAAAGGTACAGTGATTTAAAAGAAGATGAATGTGGAGTGGCTCTTTTTTTTAACCCTTGGCTTTCAGAAGGCTTGCAATGCACCACTTACAAATATGCCCCCTGAGTCTTCTAGAAGTAAAAGGAATGAAGAACATTTTAGAGAATTTATACAGTGAATGGTTTGTTTTGTATTGTAATTAATGCGTGGTTTTAATTTATGTGTTGGACACTGTTCACATTTACGCTGTAGTATGTAGTATAGGGTTTCCCACCACTGTGACCATGTGAAAATATCGACAAGTACTTACAATGCAGCCCAGCATGGAACTTGGCCTGGGATGATCTGAGCAATGTAACAGACAAGTTATCTGTGAAAATGCACATTAACATTTCTATTATTATTATCTTGAAGGTCAGTTTAATCTAGTTTCAGAATAACATTTTATTTTCCGGTACAACACAATCTTATGGATCTGTGATTGCTGTATTCTGCATGTTTTAATTGGCTCGTAACAACGTACCATATTACAAGATTGTAACCCCACTATATTAATTTCATTTGGGATTTGGAGTCCCGTCTGAGGTACAAAAAGTAAGATGATTAATGTGGGGGAAATAAGATGATTGATGACTAGTGGACACTCACTAAATGGTGATTTTATTCACAGATCAAGTGAGAAGTGACCAATAGAGAGGAAAAAATAGGAGCAGAAATAAAAATCTGGATGTAAATATATATAATATATAAATATAGATATTTTACTATATTTTTTGTCTTTTTCCTTATGTTGGTTATTTTTTCTCACTTGATCTATGAATCAAATGCTTGAGAAACTCGCCTATCCATGTACTGCAATATATATACATATTTGCATTACGTATATATTTTGTCGAACACTGGCCCATTTTCATACCTTTTTTGTGTTCGTCCTAATCCTTTGCCAATTTTTCGTCATGGGTGATATTCAGATCTGACAAACTATCAACTGAACGAGTGTCATAGGTCCCGAACTAAATTTCAGTTTTGGATGATGTGATTCGGCGAACCCCAATTTGTTATTTTTTTTGTTTTTTTATCCATGCAATGTCTTTAATTTTACGCATATAAAACATGTTTGTAAAAAATGTTCTTTCTTTTTCTTTAAATCCTTTTATTATTCTTAAAGCACTTTTGTGTTTTCCTTTTATTAATCTCTTGAAGGCCACATTACGATGACATTGGTTGCTGTAGTTTCTGAAGCTGAAAAGGTTCTGGAATCTTTGTAATTACAGTAGTTTTATTAAAACAAAAATAACTGGAATGATAGAGCATCAATGGTCCATTTAGAACCGCTAATATGTGCGGTATGAATTTTAGTGGGATAGTTTAATATGTTGTTTTCTGTTTTTGGTTTTTTTTTTTAAGAATAATCAGCGTTGTGCTTGTAATAATCCCACAAAGTATTAAATGGATTTTGTGTGATCAGTATTCAGATCAAATACTAGAGCACTGAAAAGGACCTGGCTCATGTCCCTACTAAATGTCCAAACAATGTGCTTTTTCTTTTTACTCAGGGATCGGGCAAATCTCCAACTTAGCAATCGCAGGCTGGACAGGAAAGTGAAGGAGTTAATGATGCAAGTTGATGATGAACACCTCAGTCTAACAGATCAAAAAGATCAGGTAGTTAACTTTGTTTACTTGACAAATTAAAGGGTCAGTAAAGGATACATCTATACCATTTTAAATATTTTAACTCTGTTGTATTACCTTTTTTTAAACTGCATGTGTGATCATACTCTGTACCATGATAATTAATAGGGGCAATAAGGAATTGTATGGTGCGTGAACCTAAAACTATTTGTTAATCTTGGTTTACAAGACAGGCTCTCTAGATAGTTCCTAGGGAAAGAGAAGGGCGTGTGTATCATTAAGGAGGGATGGTGGTTTTCTTTGCTGCATTTTTTTCAAAACCGAGCATTGCATTTTTATCAGTTAAATTAATTTTTTTTTTTATTTTTTTTTTTACATATTCTAACTTTGAGGTTTGAATTCTGTATTGAGAGGTTTACACCCTTTGTTCTATAAAAAAAAAAAGCTGAGTTTTCACAAAGTATAGATTCATGGTATAGTTTTAGACTTCTGTTTTGTAACATTTGCGAAAAACAAATACAAAGTGGAATTCTTTTTCTCATAATTTATGTGGATAGACAATACTAAAAGTTGACAAAAGGTGAGGTTCTGCTGTCAATCCTAGCAGCCATCATAAGTATCGATACAGGTTTCATCTCGCTCATAACAAGATGCGGTCTGTGGTGGCTCCTACCATAGATCAAAGTCTTGTACTCTCGCGGCTGCTGGGAGATGAATTGGTTATTCTGGAAGATGGTAACGGCCTCGAGGGATAGCTTCAGGTAAGTATACATACCTTCCACTGCACTCTGCTGCCACTGGTACTAAGCGGTAATGTCACCTTTGGGAGCCTTTCAAAATATGCAAACACCCCTGAAATTGACAGATCCAGCTTAGTAAACCTTCAAAAAAATGTATATTTTTGTTGTACAGCATAATACGAAAATCACTAAATTTATAGAACTAATTTACTAAACCTTATCATGAAAGATACTGTGCTCTTTACATTTCCCCCCCCCCCCCAATTTTTTAATTCTTTTAATTCAACATTAAATATTGTCATATTAAATATGGGATGCAGTCTATAATAGATATGATAATCAACTGCTTACTATTGGCAGAAATCACAAAATAGCAGGTACCCAATGCCTGAAGGTCTCCAGGTAAAATAAACAATTTGGTTTGATTGCTGAGGTCCCATGAGAAACCACCAAGGCTATTAATAGGATACCAGATTCTCCTAGGGTTCTAACACTTATACCAATGTTTGATATCCAAAGGATCATTGCTAAAAAAAAATTGGAGCATTGCATGGAAAAATAAAAGGTTAACACAACTTATAGGTGATTAGTGTAAATTCCAGAGATGTGACGGTACCCCTTTAAGAAGATTATGAATAACCACAACTAAAACCACACGGACAATAAAATGAATGTTTATTTTCTTTTATCTTACAGCTAAGTTTAAGATTGAAATCAATGAAGAGGCAAGTTCAAGAAGCTGAAGAGGAAATCGACAGGTTGGAAAGTGCCAAAAAGAAGCTTCAAAGGGATTTGGAAGAGCAAGTGGATCTAAATGACCAACTGCAAAGTCAACTGAATGCTGCAAAGAAGGAGCTGAGGTAGGAAATGTTGTATAAATAATCAGATCCTAAAAGGCTTATACATTCAATGCAGTCCCTACTTTCAAACATTTGGGGAAATGTTTTATTGATCAGACAATACTATTCTTTACTGTGCTCATTCATTCTGGTATTGTGGTGACTATTGCCAAGCAGGCGGATACCTAGTGCACTTAAGGGAATTGTATCTGTAATCAAGGAATTTATAGAGCTCGGATAAAAACGTGTTTACAATGATTTAAATGGTTTATTTTTCTGATCTGCATTTTCCTATTTTTTAAATTTTTAAAAAAAAATTTTTATTGTTCCACATTCTCCTAAATTTTCAGAAACAAAAATTACAGGAAAAAATTGGTTAATCCTAACTTTTTCCAACTTATTTTAATTTTATATCAAAATTGTAATGTGCAATAACAGTATATTTTCTCATATTTCCCCCCAGTAGGCGCAAGAGTTCTTCCAACAAAATCTTGAATGAACTTGAAGATGATGACGATGACATCAGCACTGATGGAGATAGCCTTTACGATGCTGCCTCTCCATATAGATTATCTAGGGACGAGGTCTTAGCGTCATAACGAAACCTGTAAATATAAAGTACATATTAAAAGCTCTTCATCTATAAAGAAGCTGTAGCCAAATGGCACCAAGCCACCGAGAACGAACATTGTGACTGTTGTATTGCATATAACCTGAAGCAAACAGACTCTATATTTTGCAATTATCAGAATGTTTCTTTGTAAATACTATAATTTTGATATAAAACATATATATTTGAAAGTTTGCATTTCAAATCATTTCACATAACTGTTACAAATCAAGTCTTATATATTTTTTTACTTTTAAAGGCCTGCTTGACTGGGGTAAGTTAAGTTTTAACTTCCCAGCTGCTGAATATCAATCCTGGGTGGCATTTTGTCGGTGTATAGTCACAGGCTCGCCACCCATGACACGGACAATCCGCTGTTATTAATGATGGGAAAGATAGCACTGTGATGTAAATATTGGTATGGATGATTCCGTCACTGAATTACTGTAAAATCAATATGCAAGTCATTACATGTTTATCCTGCCATATGAAATGTTATTTTTTTTCTATTACCTTGAATAAAATAACTTTTTAATGTAGCCCTTTTTGTTTCAGGGTGTGTGCTTCTTACTTGGCTCAACATTCTTACACTATATTAAAATAGCAATAAACAAATTAAAATAATTAAAATAAAAAAATATATATATATATATATTAAAAAATTCATTTATTTTAATTTGTTTATAATTTGTTTATAATAAAACATACAAAATAATGACTTAAATGGTTTGATGCTAAAAGCATGACGTAAAGAAGTTGGAAAATAAGTACTTATGGATGAGCTGAATTTTATAAATGAAAAGTATAACAATAAATGAAATTCTTTTGACTAATAGTATCCAGACATTTTACATTCACTCCTTAGCATATCAGCACTGAGTCAGATTTCAGTATTATTGTTTCCAGTAATCGGATGTGACCTTTCAGAATGTTTGTGTATTGTTTTTAAAAATAAAACAGGTGTGGCGAGCAGGCAAGTCTATTCCAGTATATTTTGTATGACTTACAGACATCCACTTTTGTAACTGTAAAAAAAATTAAAAAAAATAATTTAGAACAAACCACACAAACTTATTAATTTAGAGAAAACAACACAAACTAGGTTTTAAGCAATTACATAGAATTTTTACCTCTTACCAATCCTGTTAGTTACTCATAACATTAATAATGCTGAATTCTGACTTTTTGCTGCAAATAAATAACATATTTCCCAGAACTTATCATGGATGTGGGCGAGCCTGACCAGATTGTTATGATTAACGTTTTAGATAGTTTGATTCAGACCAACCATTCCTGTATATTTTTCGGTTTGGCAGCTCTTAGAAACCATGTACATACATATCTGTGTTCACTGTGGCTATTAGAACCGTAATTATAATACAGCATATTATATACAGGACAGTGTTGGTTGGTGAAGTTTAAAGATTTTAAGGGTGCCAGTCTCCTCCCTCTGTATCTGGAAACCCCACCTCCTGATATATTGGGTTCCCATGATTTATTAAAACAGCTATCAAATTGGAAAAAAAAAAAAAAAACAGACCTTTTATTTCATTAGAAATACTTTGACTGCCAGGGATATGACCAGCACATTGCAAAGAAGTGAGTGGCAGACTCCTGGCACTGGAAGGGTTAAAACGTATAATTATAAAAAAAATTAGTATGTAGGGAATTGCACTATTTCTGCTTTGATACAGTAAATTATGCTAAAATACAATTACCATTGTGAGCACAAAAAATAAAATTTTAAAGGCTTGAGAATGCAGGGTAATACAGTAATGGAACTGTACCTTAAAAATAAAAAACCCTGCATAGTCTAGCAGAATGCTTCAACACACATACACTTTGTGGTGGGTCTGGGGGAAACCTTTCCAGGAGACACAGTGCTGGGGTTTGAGGAATACATTTTCAGACACACACATTGCTCACGAGAGGAATACATTTCTAGAAGGCACTCGGTGTTCCTATTGGATGACCCATTAACATTATACACACATAGTACTAGTATTGAAACTGTGCTCTGCTACTTCATGTTTTCCTCTGTAACTCGGTGGTCAAAGGGTACCTGTCAAGGTGTTTATGAATTTATAGCATAAAATCACATTTTTACTTCCTTCTAGCAAATTTGCTATCAAATGTATAAATTAGGAGAAAAACCTATTTAAAAAAAATAAGTCTTTCCCACAGATGTCAATCAATTCTTCGGCATAGACTTTATGCCAAAGAATTGACTGACCGATAGAGCAAAGGAAACCTTCCAGAGACAATCCTTCTGCTCTCCCAAGCATAGCAACCACAGCATATGCACTGTGGTTGTTAAGGTAACTCCCGATCTGACAATGCGAGAGATGGCTAGGGAACATAGCAACAGAGTGACTAACCTCACTCTGTTCAGAGACTGGCAATGAAGTGGGTGTCACAGAGGAGATTGCCAATCAGGACAAATCACATTAGACTGCAAGCAGACTGTGGAGGTGGGTATTAAAGAAGTGTAACACCCACCTATGTAATGATGTGGTGGTGGGCAGGCCCGGACTGGCCATCGGGCACACCGGGCAAATGCCCGGTGGGCCACGGTGTCCGTGGGGCCGAGGCCGGCAGGGGAGGTCCCAGGATCTCCCCTGCCGGTCTATGCAGGGCCGGCACTATCCGAGCGCCGGCCCCGCTGTCTTCCACGGAGGGCCGGTGGGGAGATCAAAGAGCTCCCTCACCGGCCCATTTAAATAGACCTGCGGCTGGGGAGGGAGGGAGAGGACCCGGCGGAGCTCTGTCTTGCAGCTCCGCCGGGTTCCTCTCGCGAGATCCGGCGCGTTGCCATGGCAACGACCGGATCTCGCGAGAGTGAACTCTAGCCCGCAGGCTAGAGTTCACTCACCACTGGACCACCAGGGATGATGTGAGTGTGCCGGTCCCCCCTCCTCCCAGCTACCACCATGCCGGTCCCCCCTCCCAGGCTAAAGGTAAGTGGGAGGGGGGATTTAATGCCTACTTAGGTTTTTTTTTTAAATTTCTTTATTTACCCCCCCCCCCCCTTAGTTTTTTATTTACCCCCCCAACACACATTTACACACAGCACTCTCACACACATCATACACAGCACTCTCACACTCATCACACTCTGCACTCATCACACTCTGCACTCATCACACTCTGCACTCTCACACACATCATACACAGCACTCTCATACTCTGCACTATCATACACAGCACTCTCACACTCAGCACTCTCACACACATCATACACAGCACTCTCACACACAGCACTCTCACACACATCATACACAGCACTCTCATACACAGCACTCTCACACTCAGCACTCTCATCATACACAGCACTCTCACACTCAGCACTCTCACACTCAGCACTCTCACACACATCATACACAGCACTCTCACACACAGCATTCTCACACACATCACACTCTGCACTCTCACACACATCATACACAGCACCCACACACACAGCACCCTCACACAAATCAATCATATACAGCACCCACACACAGCACCCACACCTCACACACAGGATCCATCACACACACATACTGCACTCCTCACATACACACACAACCCCCCGATACACTGCCTAACACACATACACAATACTTCCAAACATATTTATATAATATATATACACATATAAATATACACACAGCACCCCTCACACACACACACAGCACCCCTCACACACACACACACACAGCACCCCTAAACACATTTCATTCCAGACACACATTAGATCCTCTACCCAACTCTGGATCATCTACACACATACACACACTAGATCCCTATATACACTCTGAATCCATTATATACGCACGCTCACTAGATCTCCTATACATATTCTGGGTCCTTCAAACACACACACACTCTGGATCCCCTATACGCACACTAGATTCCTTATAAGCAAACACATACTACATTCCCTGAACACACACTCTCTACAAACACTACATCACCTACACACACACACTATAGCCTGTATACACACACTTGCTACATCCCCTAAACACACATTCTCTAAAGCCCCTAGCCACATATGCATTACATTACACCACAAACACAACACGACTAAAACCGACCTTATTACACAATACCACACCACGACCAGCTCACTCTGCACACACGCAATACCCCAAGCAGGCTCCAAAACACATGCACAATACTCTTTCCTGACCCATTTGTCTCCTGGTATCCATTTATAGAGACACCAGAGACAAGTTGCAAGGAAACACAGTGCAAGCATGTTATTAAATTTGCTTGCACTGCGCAGAACAAATACAGGGCTTTTTTCTCATGCTAGAGCTCTTCAGCAGAACTCTGTGCATGGTCTGCCCTGGAAGAGCATTGAACCAACATGCTCACTTTGAGAGGGGGCGTGTTTGTCATGAGTGATGACAAAACACACCCTCTCTGCCCCGCCCCCTTCTTAGTGGGCCGCTGTGATAAAAAAATGCCCGGGCCGAATTTTTTTCCCAGTCCGGCCCTGGTGGTGGGTGAGGAGAGTCATGACATATTTCCTTTCAGAGCTTTGCCCAACTCTAGGCCACCTCATTTAAAGGTTTCATTGAGATCTAAAGACTTTTGAACCATTACCGTTATGGGCATACTGAGCATGTCTGAGGTGCGCTCTGATTAGTAGACAGATTTCAACAATTACCTAAATTCTAGCCATGCCTAGTCATGCTCAGTAGCATATCCAGACAGCTGTCATTTATAATCAGTGAGTCTGCTTGTGCGGTAATGGAAGAAGGGCAGGAGGAATTATAACACTGTACTAGATAGTACAATTATTTACAAAAGCACTCTTCAGTTTTGAACTTTGTTATAACCGCTCAGGTGGTAACTTAAAAATTAAGCTTTATTAGCTTTAGGTATGACTCCTCCAATGCATTGCAAAAATAAAGAATTACAAAAAAAAACAAGTTAAACACAAAAACATGTTTTAAAAGAGATGATTTAAGATGGTTTGGTTTTCAATAAAATGTTTTCTTAAATATACATCCCTTGTTGTGCACCCCAATAAAATGTGTTATGTATACATGTCCATATACTATTCTGTTACCCCATCTTCCCACACTTTGCTTCTATCATATTCTATATTTTGTCTGGGAAATTCTATTGTGCCTGACTTGAGTTTCATATAGAGGTTGGTCTAATTCAGAAAGGATTGTGATGCACGCATGCTACTATTTCCTATCGATCCCGATCCCTTTTATATATATATATATATATATATATATATATATATTTATATATATATATATATATATACACACACACACACCCACCCACATGCGTTGGGTGGAATCCATACTCTGCTCAATACATTGTCTGTCTAGCGGGAAATGAAAGGATAAACAAGTGAAAGGGGGAGGGTGTGTTTCCTTTAAAGTGCATGAGTCACATCACTAGTTAATTTCCGTGAATGGAAAATTATCTTCAGATCACAGTGGGGTTTGCTCCTGAATAGGTATCCAGAGGGTTCCTTCTTTGTAAATGTTTTATTTGTCCCTCCCGCCCCCCTCAAATGTACAGGATGAGTAACCAAAAAAAATCAACAGAGAGAAAAATCCTAGGTAATTATATAGATCAATATTTAATATAGTCCAAATCAAAATTAACCCCACTGACCTTTCCATGTATGTATGTTTAGGGAGAGAAACGGAGTTATGTATTTTAACTAATGTAACAATAACAGAAAAGCATAGCATGGACATTAAAGGGTTATTCCAAGCACCAAGACCACTTCGGTGGTTCACTATGAAATACTACAGGAGGTGTGACTTCACCCTCCGGTAGCGTAATTGGGGCTTCGTTAGCCAAGCATTCTGACCTGGCTGTAATCAGTGTTGTATATATTGGACATTGTTGCTGTAATGGTGGTAAATATTATTATTATTTTTTTTTTACGTTTAAAGGCCATGATAGAAAGGATACTCCAACCAAGACTTTGCTTTTGGTTGCACTGGATTTTGGTTGGATTGGCCCAGTGGTTTCTAACCCAGTCCTCAAGTACCCCCCACCAGTCCAGGATTTTGGGGTTATCCAGTTGTGTCTACGGTGCTTTTAGAAAGAAAGAAAGAGAAAAAAAAAACACCTAAGACACAACAGGGTAATCCCTAAATCCTGGACTGGTAGGGGGTACTTGAGGACTGGGTTGGAAACCCCTGGGCTAGCCCTTTAAACTTCCCTATGCTTCCAGACAAGGTTAATTTATTAGCATGCATTTTTTTTTTGTATATGTTACGTTTGTAATAAAAAATAGAGTGCACTTTCTTTGTTTGTATATATTTGAACAGTGTTCTTATTTTAGATGTTTTTTGGTGACATTTTGAGTGCCCTTGCCAGTATAGCATTCTATTTAAAGGGTTACTATAATCATTTTCCATTAAATAATTTTTCAGCCAATAAGTAGAAGTATTTTTGCACAGCCATGGGTGCAACTAGCCCCTATTTGAATGTGCAGAGTTTCAAACAGAACACTGCACGTACAGACTCCTACCACCATGACCACTTCTAAAAACAGAATTGGTCATGGTGGTTGGAGTGATCTTTTAAAGGAAAACTTAAAATAAATGCTTAACTTATTATAACTTCTGTGTATTGTTTGCATATAAGTAAACATCTTATTTCTGTATATCATCTGGCTTCTCTTTGGTAAAGGTTGCAGCCATCTTTAAGCTGTTTTGGCCAGAAACTCCACTTATCTATCTAAACCCATGCAAATAACTAAAATCAAGCACAAAAAAAGTGTATAAATGGCGCTAAAACAGAATATAATATACAATAGGTATATCCCAGTGCGTCTAAAACCACACAAGTGTTTCGTCACCTTGAACACTTACATACATGGCGTTGGATACAAAGGAAGGAGGTTTGCGCACACAATGGATAGATATTGTGAGAATCTGTAATATATATGAGACCTTCAAAGGGCAATATATACACATAAAATACAAGATCTAAGCGTAACTGGGAGCACTCACAATTTAGAGAGCCATATAAGTCGGCTCTCAACTGTAGTAGTGTGTAAGTATCTCCAACGAGGTAGCTGCAATAAAGATGATGGTCCCCAGGGAAAGAAAAATTCCTCTGTCTGGATGAAGATTCAGGAACCGAAACAGCTTTTTTTAGAATGTTCTAATCCTAGAACACCATGTATCTGTATGTATTGCTTGTGAAGTAAACACAGATCTCATGTGTAAGTAAGGGACATCTCAATAATGTGTTCTGAGTGAGTTTCAGCCGTTGAAATTGTGCCTTCACTTCAATAAGAGGTGGTGCTTTTGACCAACCGGTCTTAAAGATGGCTGCCTCACCGACCAAGCGTAAGCCTGGAAATTACCTAAACCATGTTTGTATATAGGTATCTAATGCCAAATAATACACAAAGAGGCTATAATGCACACAAGATTTTACTTTTTTTTTTTTTTTTTAATTACCATTATGAACCAGGTATCCATCATCTTCTATAAAGATGGGTGTTTTGAAATAAATACTTCAAACCCCAGGTTTTCAAATACATTGGATAATTTCCCAACTTAATCAACCTTGGAAGAATAGAAGGCTAGATGTTATCTTCATTGGAAGACTGAATGCTAACTCTGCATTTGGAGTCTTATCCCCTGAGCTATCTCTCTTTTTCTACTGAATCTCTATTGCCATGTTACCTCTTAGTAACCGTACATAATCATGTTGTTATAAACATACTGTGCATTGGTACAATATGATATTATTTTGCAGGGAAATTATTTTGTAACGGAGTCGAGAGATATATTTTGTGATGTCTTTCAGGGCAGTTTTACAAATTATAGAGTATACATACATGTACTTTTAAAATTCTGAGCACACGGACATGAAAACTTGGATATGTTTGTATTACACTATGCTTGTTTCAGTCGTCTGAAGATGATTTATTTGAATCGTATTGTACAACTTCAGTGTTGCAGTTGCATTGCAATAAGCCCATTTTTCGTTAGCCTGCAGTATTCCTCTTTATACAATCGGATCTTCATCTTTAATTGGCAGGAAAGATAGAATAACATTTAAGGGTCGGCCAAGGTTGATGCCACAGGTTATTGATCTGCTCAACGTGACTTATACTTGGATTGTATCGCTTGTATTTAACAAGGTTGTTCTAAATCTACAATCAATACTCTGACACCATATGTTCATGCATTGCTTCTGGGAGATTTCCGAGATTTCAGGACATTTCAAGGTGGATATAGATCTATAAACTACACACCTTGTATTTGGGAAAACCTTTTTCTTCCCCCAAATTGAAATAATTTGATTTTATTTATGATGAACATGCAACATATCAACACAAATTAAATTATTATATTTTATTTAAAAAAAGCAAGCAATATAAAATTGCTATAATAATATACATATAACCCCTTCACTACCAAAATTATATAATTCTATTTTTTTTTCTTTTCTTATTTACTTTAATTTGCTTTGCAAAATGAAATTTCATACATAAAACTTTACCTACGTTTATACTCTAGGAATTATTACCAGCTTGTAGAGGGACAAATTGCCAGAAACCCATTCTATCCATTTAATGTCTGAAAATTTCCTGGAAATGACAGCTGCCTTACTACTTCTTCCAAACAGTAAAGAAGGCTTATACCATTCCTACAGTCAGGGATGCCATCAGGGGGTGACAACCATGACGGCCTTCCGGACCCCAGAAGGAGCGGCAAAACTGCCGCAGGTGCACCTGCACCGGGCCCATCAGGTGGCCCAAGCGTTTAGGGCTACCCGATGAGCCCCATATTTTCAGGGGCCAGTCAGCGCTGTAATAGCTCGACGGGCCCCTTTTTTAAAAAATGCAGCTGCACCGCAAATGCTGCTGGGAGGAAGTGACGGCTAGTCACTTCCTCCCAGCTTACTCCATGCGGGAAGGGGAGAGACAGCAGAGGAGAGCAGAGCAGAGGAGAGGCATCCGCTCCCATCATCCCCAGCCACCCTCCTGCAACTTAAAGGTAAGGAATAGGAGCGGGGCTGAAAAATTAGGTGTATGTGTGTATGTATATCAGAATGTATGTATGTCTGTTTGTCAGTATGTGTGTGTGTATGTCAGTATGTATGTCTGTGTGTGTATGTCAGTATGTATGTATATGTATATATCTGTTAGTATGTATGTGTGCATCTATGTATGTGTGTGTGTGTGTGTGTGTGTGCCTGTATGTATATATTTATATGTATGTATGTCAGTATGCATGTATGTATGTCTGTGTGTGTATGTCAGTATGTGTGTATGTATATGTATATATCTGTCAGTATGTATGTGTGTATCTATCTATCTATCTGTGTATGTATGTCTGTCAATATGTATGTGTGTGTGTGTATATCTATGTATGTATGTGTGTGTGTGTGTATGCCTGTATGTATGTATATATCAGTATGTATGTGTGTATGTATGTGTGTGTGTCAGTATGCGAGTATGTATGTACGTCAGTGTGTGTATCTGTATCTCCTTATGCATGTGTGTGTCTGTATATGTGTGTGTCTGTTTCAGTATATGTGTGTCAGTATACCTGTATGTGCGTATGTCTGTTTCAGTATTTGTGTATCTTTCTGTATGTGGGATGTGTTCTTTTGTGTCTGTGTGTGTGTATTCCTGTGGGCGGGATTTGGAGGCGGGCACCCGGGGGCCCACACCTTGAGCTGTGTTAGGGACCCCAGAATTTCTGATGGCGGCCCTGCCTACAGTCTATGGGGGCAGGAAAGAACGAGTTATCTCATATGCCAATTAGAATTACAGAGGTTACTATATAAAAAACAAACCTTTAAAAATAACAACTTTATTTTACAAATATATGATTAAACTGGATTCACTGTATGTGGGCATTAGGCTGAAAAGCAGACATTATTCTGTTGAGATTTTTAGTAAGCTGTACAGCTAGTAAAGCCATCAGGGTTATTAACAAATGGTATTTGACCACTTGTATTTATCTATTTAGTCACATCTGGCTCATGTGAGAAAATTGTAATTTTTGAAATATTGTAAGAAAGGGAATGCTCTATACCAGAGGTCCTCAAACTACAGCCCGCGGGCTGGATCCGGCCCAAGCATTTAGGGCCACCTGATGGGCCCTATATCTTCAGGGGCCTGGTCAGCGCTGCAGACATGCAATAGCGCAACCGGGTCCCTTTAAAAAATTGCAGCCGCAAAGTAGTGCTGGGAGGAAGTGACGAAGAAAGACAGGCCGCGAGGACGGAAGAGCCATGCTGACTCCCATCACCCACAGCCACCATCCTGCAAAAAAAGTAAGAAAAATTAGCTGTGTGTGTGTGTGTGTATGTATGTATGTCAGTATGTGTATGTCTGTCTGTGTGTATGTATGTCAGTATGTGTCTATCTGTATGTACGCCTGTATGTCAGTATGTGTGTATGTATGTCTGTCTGTGTGTATGTATTTCAGTATGTATGTATGTCTGTGTGTGTCTGTCTGTGTGTATTTATGTCTGTATGTGTCTATCTGTATGTATGTCTGTGTGTGTGTGTTTATGTATGTGTCTGTGTGTGTGTGTGTATTTATGTCTGTATGTGTCTGTATGTATGTCTGTATGTATTTCAGTATGTATGTATGTCTGTGTATGTATTTCAGTATGTATGTATGTTTGTGTGTATGTGTGTATGTATGTATGTATGTATGTCAGTATGTGTGTGTATGTATTTCTGTCTGTGTGTATGTATTTCAGTATGTATGTATGTGTATGTATTTCAATATGTGTATGTTTGCATGTATGTCTGTCTATGTGTATGTATTTCAGTATGTATGTATGTATGTCATTATGTATGTCTGTGTGTGTCTGTATGTATGTATGTATGTCAGTGTGTGTATGTATGTATTTCAGTATCTCTGTGTGTGTGTGTGTGTGTATGTATGTATGTCAGTATGTGTCTGTCTGTGTGTATGTATGTATATCAGTATGTGTCCGTCTGTCTGTATGTATGCATCTATCTGTATGTATGTTTTTGTATGTGTGTCAGTATGTATGTGTTTGTATGTATGTATTTCTGTATGTATGTCAGTATGTATGTAAGTCCTTATGGGTGTTTGTGTCTGTATGTATTTTAGTATGTGTCTGTGTGTCTGTATATTTCTATGTGTCTGTTTCAGTATGTATAGGAATTCGTTCAAATGTTTTTCAAACTATAGTCCGGCCCCCAACAGTGTCTGAGGGACAGTGAACTGGCCCCCTGTTTAAAAAGTTTGAGGACCCCTGCTCTATACTATGTAAGGCTTTTCATTCCTCTATTATCTTTATAAATGAAGATTGCATAAATGCAAACTAAATATTGT
The DNA here is from genome assembly GCA_933207985.1 of Pelobates cultripes. Lineage (NCBI taxonomy): Eukaryota > Metazoa > Chordata > Amphibia > Anura > Pelobatidae > Pelobates > Pelobates cultripes. Next base: position 66,691,919 of record OW240914.1, on the reverse strand, counting down.
ATACATTTTCAGAATTGTAACTTTTGTCTAAACGGCAATCTAAACCGAACCCCCCCCCCTCCACTGTTTATCACACCTTTCTCTGCTAGATATGCGTAAATGCAATGCTATTTTTATTTCTTGAACAAAAATTGCCAGGCAGTGAAAGGATCCTCATAAACAAAACAAAAACATAGTATACCAATAGACATTTGTTAAAGTTTTGGAAGCTACCAGATAAGTGGTTATGAACCAGGCAAGAAATTAAGGAGAACAGATGGGTTTGACTATTAGCCATTAAATTATTTTATATATTGCAGGACAAATAAACAACTCGTGGTGAATTTAGACATGCATTTGTTGCACTATCCTTTACCTTACAACTGTATTTAAATATTGTTTTCACAACAGATCACAGAGTAAGAGAGGATTTCAGATGATAAACCCGCAAACGGTAGGCCCTCAGATTATTTAGAACTACAAGAATGTTGATTCTTTGCCAGATTTTAGAATGAGAAAGCATCATGGATGTTGCAGTTCTAAAACATTTTGAAAGCTGCCCTTTGGGCACCAGCTGGGTTAAACAACAGTTTATTGGAAAATAAAGTACAAATGAGTGGTTAGGGTCTCAGATATGTTGTAGATATATATAATTGTAATATAATATAATAATCATTATAATGTTATAATTTTATTATTTAGATTGTTTACTTTGTTCTAAACATTTTGTAGGATTTAGGAACAGTTTGTTTTGGAGATCCAACTCTCAATCTTGCTGTAAAAAAAGCTTAAATTATGATGCTTCTAAGTATAGATTATGGAGTGACCTGCATTAATAAGCAAAGTTAAGGTGTTGATAGATGATAAACCATTTAGGAATATGCTGAAAGGCCTCCAGAATGAAACCTTGGAAAACTCCACATATCCATTTAATATATTCACACACACACACACACACACACACCACACACACGCGCAATTCTGTCTGATGAGTTAGAACAGAACCAGTTAAGAGGAAGTATTTGGTTGTTTGTTCAGTACTGGTTTCCACCTCCCAACTATTGAACTTTTATTAGAAATGTGACACAAAAAGTTGTTAAAAGTGGTTGCAGTGGGCTTGGACATTGTATGGGTCCAAGATCTCTTTGTGGTCTGAGAACAGTTTTTTAAGGTTCTTGATGCTTTTGGTCACAGTTTAGAAGTTGGATGAATTTGATAGTTTATTGCTGGATTTGCCTGTTAAGTTTACGGTCCTACATTTTGTCCATAACTCGCCCTTATGATGGTAAAGTTTGAGGAGGTCAGTGTTTATGGTAGATGGATCTCCCATGCAACAGACCTTCAGAGTAGAAATAATATTTTGCTGACTGTAAATCAAGTATTATGTTTAATCAGTACCATGTGTGATTGTTTAGTTCTTTTAGGATGAATTTAAGAATCAGGTGCAAATAACTTAAGAGTGCACTCATATGTTAGACTGCATATTATTCGTGTACAATATATGGAAGCATACCACCACCTGGTGGTCAAAAGTGGCATTTTATTTTATTTTCAGATTCACTACAGCTGACAACGAAATCTGTACTAAACATTTAAGCAATATGAGTGACTAAGCAGCTAGAATATGAGCATCAAGATGGGTCCTGATAAGTCGTTTACTGAACAGCTGCTTCATATTCTTGTGTATGTATGTGTTGTATGTATGTATGTGTGTGTATGTATGTATGTATGAAGAGGTTGTAGCTGTAACAGAAACTAATATCTTGTTAAATAGCTTTTTTGTTGGACTTACAGAATTTGGGAATGACTATCTTTAGGGAGATCCTCTCTTTCTGAGCTATATAATTCATGAACAGATACGGGGCCGGCCCATCCATTGGCCCCAGGGGGCACTTTTACAGGGGCGGCATTTTGCGTTTGTGTGGCCTGGGCCGCCTATGCATTTATATAGATATATATATATATCGATTACACAGTTCTGGGCCCCCGCTACCTTGTCCTGTGGAGAGGGGGCCAAGAGGCTGTTCCTCTCCTGAAGCTTCATATCAGCTCCTCTCGCAAACCGCGAGAGCGTTGCCTCTGGTTGCCATGGCAACACTCAGGCGCACATTATGTGCCGTGCGGAGCGTTGCCATAGCAACCCGCCGCATTGCTCATTCAGCTCGCGAGACATGAAGCTGCAGGAGGGAAACAGCATACCTCTGGGCCCCCTCTCCACAAGACACAGCAAAATTTGCCACAGGGCCACCAGGAAAACTAGTGTCCCCCTCCCTGACCACAGGTAAGAGGCAGAAAGAGGGAAATACACTTAATCATACATTTAAAATAAAAATGATCACCACTCACAGGCCCACTACAAATACTACATGCACTACACACAGACACTGCATCCACTACACACACTACATGCACTACACACATACACTGCTTCCACTACACACACTACATACAGACACTGCATCCACTACACACACTACATGCACTACACAAACTACACAGAGGACACTGCATACACTACATGCACTACACACAGACACTGCATCCACTACACTTTACACAATACACAAACACAGTCACTGCACACACTACACTGCATCAACTATACAAACACAGAAAATGCACCAACTACACAGGCAGTGCACCCACTATACTGCACCCACTTCACAAACACTGACAATTCCTGTATAACGAAGTACTCACTTTATTAATACATATATAACAGCATCTTCATATTGCAGCCTTGTTACACAGGGTTTCAAATCCCTCGAACATTCCACCAACTGCCAACAGGAACTAATAGATTTCAAATAGGGCAGAGAAGAGCGGTTAAAAACAAACTGCTCCAAATTGCTCACTTCACTGGCGGTTGCCATCTTCAAACGTTCGTAATTTAAAAACTATAACTCCTACAGCGAAGAGCTTTATATTGTGAGAATCACAAGACCCAGATGCATAGTATGTCTCTGAAAGATTACAAATGAAGGCGCAGTCGCAGTTTAGGTATTGCCCTTCAAATCTGAGGTGGCTAGAGTAGAGTTTAAATGAATGTCAATGGACGGCATGAGTTGCAAACAAATGGTCATATTGTGGAAACTATCAGGACTATGGCTTAGCCATGGAAATGTTTAGTGGCAACAGGGATAGCTGAATGTTTTGATATAAGATTTGTGTAGGTGGGCTTGAAAATGAGGGAGTGGTGGCAGTTTAGAAATCATGTCCTGATTTTTCAGCTTTTGTCAGATCCCACTCTAGTTTTGAACATATCGCCATTCATTCCTATGGTAACCAATTTCGCAACAAAAACGATGATATTTCGTAACAAAAACGATGATATTTCGTGTACCATTCGGCGAAACGTTCCACAAAGTAATAGCAATCCAATCTGGAACAATCCGCATGTTTCGGTATATTACTGTCTATGTAGTGTAAAAACTGTGGGAGGAGTTAGGGTGGTAAATTTGGCTATACTAATAAGAATAATATATATGTGAGATAATATTAAGTGGTCTTGCTATGCAAGAACACGTAGTAATCCACGTCTAATTAGGGTAAGAAAAAGGAAAGAAAAGATCAAATAGAGGCAGGGCCCTCTACCTGTTCTTATCGTATTGTCTTTTTCCCAATTGTACAGTTTGCGGAATATGTTGGCACTTTATAAAGACCAGTAATAAATAAAAATCAAATAGTCTTCTAGAGGGTCGTAAATATCCTACATATGGATCAGAGAGGAGAGAGAAAAAACAAACATAGCAGGAGATGGTACTAGATGGGGAGAGTTAAAAAAGACACAGATTATGGAATCTGATGGCGCTGTATAAATAATAAAATAATAATAATTAAGAATCTACAATACGCATGGCGCCTAGATAGATAGATCGATTGATCAAACTATTGTTCCTGTAACATTTTGTAATTGTCTCATTTATTGTTAAATTCCCCCTTTATAGTATTGTAAAGTGCTGTGTGAATACGTTGGTGCTATATAAATAATATATATATAAATAATCATACACACACACAGGAGATTAAACAAAACAGCATAACCAGTTAAGCAGTGAGCTGCTTGATCGAAAGGTCGTCATTCTTTTGGACAATTTTTAAAAAGTCGGAGAACGAGCCTAACATCCCATAAAGCTGAATATTTAGGACGTGGTGGGTGTGCAAATCTGATACCAGAGTTGCTTGGTTGAAGAAAAGCATCTGTCGCTAGAGCTTCTGGGTCCGGCCTCCAGCTGAAGAACTTTGGTAGGTGGGAGTTCAAACGTGAGGCGAACAGGTCAATATCTAAGGGACCCAAAGTGACTGTAAATGGCTGAAGGTCAAAGGGTTCAATCACCAATGGCTACCATCTTGCAGGTGTCTGGAATTCCAATCCGCCACTACGTTGGACATCCCCGGCATGTACTCCGCCTGTACTGAAATGTTGCGAGCCAGAAAGAATTGCCAGAATTCCTTCGCTAGATCCGCTAAGATTGTTGACCTCGTGCCCCCGAGATGGTTGATGTAGCGGACCGCTGATACATTGTCCATGCATAACAGGATGAAACAGTTGGTCGATACACTTAAGAGGCTCCGTAGGGCAAACAAGCCTACTAGCAGTTCGAGGCAGTTGATATGTAGTCCCTTCTCCTCCAGGGACCATTTTCCTCCGCTGGAGATAGACCCGCAGTGCGCACCCCATCCGATCGTACTTACATCGGATTCTACTACGAAGTCAGGAGTGGTTCCGAAGATCGCTCGGCCGTTACATGCCTCCATGTGTTGTAGCCACTGTAACGGATCACCTGGCACCCCGACAGGGTACCTCCGTCGAAGGATGCTCCTAGCACTTCCTGAGGGCTCCAAGCACTCCAGCTGACACCATAATCACTGTGGACTCCTTCAGAGAGCAGGACAGGAACAAGCTCTTACAAGAGTTTAGGAGTGATTACAGCAAGGGACTATGCAGAGCATAGCAATCCCTTGTAGCAGATTCCCCCAATAAGAGACGGCACTCCAAATTGAGGGTGAAGTAGAACTGACTGCACTGGCCCATACAGCCTCTTTTATTCACATTCTACACACATAGAACTGCCCACAGGGTTTTGAAGAACAACCAATAAACACGTACAATACACTCAGACACTCCCACACTAAATCCTCCCCTCTGCCTGTGATACAATTACCTTACACAATGGGTTAATATAATTATCACAGTTTTACACAATATTCATAACTTTAAAAGTATGCATCACATTCACATAAAACTTACATTTTCAGAAACAGCATACTCCAAATACCACCATACGTCAAAATCATACAAAATCATTGGTCCAGTGGGTCAAAAGTTAGATCGAGGTCCTTTGTGACCAAATGAAGCATGGCTTTTCTGCCCAAAACCAGTTCCACAGAATCTTCTATCCTGGAGATAATTGGGAAGTAATCCAATTATCTCCAAGGACAGAGGCAAAACTCCATTAGCCACATGGTAGCAAAATACAATAAAATACATAAACATATATAACTGTGCAGCCATTGCATAAAACAGGTACATTCAACATATCCCCAGATATCTTAGATTTGAACGCACATTATTACTGAATGGCGCTCAGATCACATACATACAGTTCAATTGCCATGGAGCCAAAGTCTTTCACATAGTCTTTCGTTATACGAATGGGCTCCATGGCATAGCTATCTGGGGTAACACTGCTCACATAGGGAAAGTACCGAATGACCCGGCTTTCGGGTCTTTGCAGGGGAAAATCAAGCATTTCAACATGGGGCCATAGTCACAGGGCAGGAGTCTGGCAATCAGTCTTCTCCAATGCCCAATGGCGACAGAAGTTCATGGAGCAGGTGAAGGTCCTGCGCAATTATGAGGATATCGTCCAAGTATATTATGAGTCGAACTCCTCTACTGCATAGAAGGGCAACCACTGGTTTCATGAGCTTTGTGAAGCACCAAGGTGCCAACGAGAGACCGAACGGAAGGCATTTGAATTGCCACATGATCTCCTCCCACTGGAATTGTAGGAATTGTTGGCAATCTTCGGCCATTGGAACGGTGAGATATGCACCCTTCAGGTGAAGCTTGACCATCCAGTCCCCTGAAAGCAGAAGGTCTTGAAGAGAGTGTATACCTTCCATCTTGAAGTGGTGGTGTGTAACAAAAGCATTTAGGGGTCGTAAGTTGATGACAGGACGAACGCCTCCACCTTTCTTGGGGACTAGGAAGAGGTTGCTTAGGAAACCTGGTGTGTGAGGGTGAATTGCTGAAATTGCACCTTTGGAGGCTAAGGACTGTATTTCCTGTGTCACCAGATACCGATCGTGAGTGGAGAACACAATGTGGTTGGGGAACTGCGTTTGAACAGGATGTTGCACAAAATCTATAAAGTAATCCCGGACAGTGTGAAGGACCCAAGCATCTGAAGTGAGCATGCACCATGCATTGACAAAATGACACAGTCTGCCCCCCACCATTGTTATAGAAGACAGGTGACATGGAATTAAACTTACTGTAAGGCCGTCGGCCATAGGAAGAACCAAGCCAAGGTCTGCCCCGAACTGGGAAGGTGGACCTGGATTCAGGTGCTGGAAACCTGGAGTGTATGGAGCCTCGAGAGCCCCGGGATGAACGGCCGGGCAGACGGCCCCGATATCTGCCGGCCCCACCAAAAACTTTCTGGTGGAACACTTGTTTCATGCTGGCTTGAGACTTATCAAGTGCCGTAAAGGTACCTACATATGTGCCCAACTCTTTCACAAAATTATCTCCAAACAGGAGGTCTTTTGCCTGTGGCCCAGGCTCTGAGATAGCCAGGTTTACCAGCTTAGGCTCTATTTTTATAAGAATTGCCTTTCGTCTTTCAGTGGCTACTGCAGTATTGGCGTTGCCAGGAAACATACAGATTGCTGGATCCACCCCCTGATGGCTCCCAAATCTGCAGGTGTACCACCTGCCAGTGCAGTTTCGATCATGTATAGCATTTTTGCAATTGGTCCAAGGACATCTAGGATTTTATCCTGGCAATTCCGCAAGGCAAAATCCAGGCCCTTCTTGGCCTTCCAATCTGATTTTCCCCAAAATTGGGTGATTTTTGGGTCCATGTCAGGGGTGATGCAGGCCATATCAGGGATTGTGGGGCGCGGGCATTCTGCCCGGAGCTTGTTCCGTGCCACCTTGTCAAGTGGCTTCCCAATGTGAGCAGCGGTGGATTTTTCCACGTGCTCTAGGGGGTACCACTCCAAGGATCTCGGCTGTTGTAAGGTATCAGGGTCAAAGAGTGGTTCATCCTGAGGGTCAAACAGGGTGGAGTCATCCACTCCATCTTTGGGATCCTCTTCAGGTATGGTCAAGGAGCCTTGCTCAGGAAAATAAACACTGGAGTCATAAGAGTCCTCCTCATTGGACTCACTCAGTGCCTCCTCCTGTTCAGATTCAGAAGATTCAGTTAGGGCTTTTGCCCTCTTCCAGTTCCTCACTGATTTTGCCCGGTGGGGGGCTCTTAGTTGTGGTGTAACCACATCCTCTGTGACAGGACATATCCTGTCCGTCTGTAAGTTTTTGGAAGCATCCTCGTCCAAATGGCGAGACTTTTTTGCGGATTTACGCCCTCTAGTGGCCACCGGTTTACTCTCTGGGGGTTAGCAATGACAGCTCGTGATAGCTGGGTGGACCTCGAATGGGAGAGATTATCTGACATGCCTGCATAGCGATAAAGATGGCTTGCGTCACAGACTTCACCATAGTAGCATCTAGGAGTGAATGAAACACCCCAGTTCAGTTGCTCCTGTAATGCTTCATCTAATGTGGGTGGCCTGGACACCGTTAGGGGTGTCGGGGTTTTGGTGGCACTAGTGGAAGAGCCGGAAGCTTCCACATCTTTACCAGTCTGCATGGCACAGAAATTACTTCCCACAAGTGTGACAGAAGGAAATATAGTCTAGGAGGGCCAGGCACTAAAAGGACTGCAGAATAGAGAGATCCTACCCAGTAACAGGACTTGAAAGTGCAGTGGGAAATGTAAGTATACCAGGCACAGATTTTACTATTAATATGAAGGCACAGTAGTAAAGTTAGAGCAAGCTCACCGAGTGTTCCCTCAGGAATAAACTCCTGGGGAGCACCAGTAAGCTGCCCAGGCACCAAGCCATCCCAACAGCTTAATCCCACCCTCAAACGAGTGGTATTGGCCGTATAAGAAAAAGCGCTGCAAAACCGCCAACCCCAAGATGGCCGCCATGATGTGCACTTGCGATGTGCGCATACGCGAGTGGCGCTAGTCACGGCCTAAGCCGCTATCCACCGGATATCAAACAGCAAGAAAAATGGTCGGAAAATAAACAAATCGACCAGGTCATTGAAGGGAAAAATGGGGATGGGGGTGAGGGAGGAAAGTTGCAGGGAGGGAGAGGGAAATGAGCAACAACACTCCTATAAGGAGTAATGAAAGTGGGGAAAGAAGGCAATAAAAAACCCAAATAGAATACAGAAAATAAACAATTTCCCAAATTAGGACAGAGTTATGAAAATTTGTACTTAGCTGAGGAGGCAGCAGCAAAAGAAAGAGGAGTGGCTTAGGGTCACATGGGGCATTATTGTGCTAGGAACACTCTCATTGGATAACATGTTATATGTGGTTAACCCTTAGGGTAAATGCTGTTCGTTATTGGGTTTTTTTTTCTTTGAATATCTACAATATCCTTTCTTTTGCTGCTGAGGAATAAAGAAAGAGATTAAGCATAATATGAGCCTCCGTGTCCTTTAATAAAATCAACCTTATTACACCCCCCTTGCTTTGAAGCAGTCAATCGGTCCTGTTACTTCCTGGTCTAGCTCAGTGGAGCTGTACTCAAGAGGCAGCAATTGCCCATAGCACCTGTATTGAGCTGTATTGGGAAATCTGTGAGTGGACAGGCACAGAAAGTCTGGGTGGGGTTAGAAGGGGACGGCTTGCAAAGGCTGTAGACAAGAGATCTGCAGATTTAGCAAGCAGTTTTTAGACATACCCTCAATGAAAAAAAAAATGCATATTTAAATGCGTTCAAACTTTTATTTGGGGTATTTCTACTAAATTGTGATTTTTATTTATTTTGTATTTGGGTCGTGGAGTATCCCTTTAACATATGGGTGCTTTTGATAAAAGGGTAATGTAAAAATATTACTATTATTAATATAAAAATATCATGATAGGATGAGAGAGGGGTTATGTAACACTTTGGTAGTAGGGCAGAAAACACAAATAAACATTTCTATTCAACGTTTTTCTTTCTTGGGTGTTTCCGAAATCCCTTTGAGCATTTTCCTGTTGAAAGTAAAAGATTACATGTATTATAGTTTTTTTTTTAACTCATACAAATAAATAAACACCTCATATCAATGCAGCTACCGAGCCTGTCTGACTCTAACATTAACGATACAAACACGTTTTCCTATATATTTAGATTATTGCCTCCTCCTTAACAAGTACATTAATGTCTTACTCACCTTCAGTCCCCCAGAGTGTTGGTATCACCACACACAGACGCTATAATACATACAAGCTTTTATTTGAAATAATAAAAATCATGACTGTTTTCTTTTACTACCACTATGTTAGATGAAAAGTGTTTATATGAGATAATGATAAGGTGTGTACTTATTGCTTTGAAGCGTACACTGTTACATTTTGCACGCCGTGAGCCTTTGAAGATCTATGCTGTATGTGCTAGGATTGCCTACGCCTGTCTTATTGTACACCGCTAGTGTCTACGTGCAGAGTTTATCTGGAAAAATCACCCTTCTATACCTCACCTTACCATCATCTCACAGTGCTGCATGTAAGTAGTTTTTAAATGTTGTTATGGTGAAAGTCTGAGCCTGTTCATAACTGCTGACACACAATTATTTAACACTAAATACTAATATCAATTTCAAGTATATACCTATGCCCCCTTTCTTTGAATAACCACCCCCCCAAAATAATGAGACTGGCAACTTCACAAGCTGGATAGGGCATAGACCACAGCTTTTTTTAACTTGCCAGTAACCATCCAAAATAACTAACTGCCAACTACCGGTTGAGTACAGGCAGACAGGTAAACCTTTACTTCAACCAGAGTCCACTACAATTCACACACTCCGCCAGCTTCCATGCAGACCACAAATCCCCAAGCCGAAGTTTAGGTGATTTTCATCTGATAGATTTGCTGAGCTGGCAAGGGCACAGTTGCTCTGACAACACAGAAAAGGATTTTAAAAAAAAAACACAACAAAAAAAACAACACAATACCCAAGTACCAATAACCATTAATACCTTGGGGCGGCAGAGATATTATATTTTAGGCCTAATCCACAAGTAAAGAATGGCAGATTTGTTGAGTGAAAACATAAGTGTAGAAGCAGCGCTCGTTGTAAGTTCAAATGACATATGAGCCATTGGACACGATTCATGTTGTTTGCTGATTGTATCACATTGCCATGTGATGTAATCCTACTATGGTCTCCTCCATAACATAAAACTGATGTTATTCAGAGCAAACGGTAGACATTACCTGGTTGAACAGCAATGAAATGTGGTTAGACTGCTTCATACAACTGTCTGGTATTTCTGGTATAAAAAGACACTTGGTGAAGTTGGAAATCAAGATCCTCAGAGAATATGTTAACCTAAACTCATTCCAATTCATGGAACAAACACACACACACACACCTCTGTCTCTCTCTCTCGTTCTTCCTTTACAGGGGCACTAACTGTATTTACAGAGTCTGGGGGCTTCATCAAGACAGCAGCAAATACAAAATCACACTACCACACAGCATTTACGGGTATAACAGAGTACTCAATCAGGGCAGGAACAATGCAGCATTTTGAGGTTTGGAGGATAATGTTGTTATGCAAAAATAAGTAATTCTTTAATTAAGGTATTTTCAAATGGCTAGTTAGACACTCTAAAGGACTTCAGAACTATTTTCCTGATTCAAATTAACATTTGATTTGCAGTTCATAGTAACCATCTAAGTAAGATATGTAAGTATGTGAAAGGGTCAACAGAATGTTAATAGTCCACAATGTTAACATACACTCTGTTCCAAATTATTATGCAAATTCTATTTAAGTGTCACAAAGATTAAATATTTTGTTTTTCAGTTTAACTCATGGATGGCATTGTGTCTCAGTGCTCTTTTGATCACTGAAAACAATCTCGGACAACTTTGATAATTAGATTGCCAGGTGAGCCCAATTTAAGGAAAAAACTACTAAAGGAGGGTGTTCCACATTATTAAGCAGAGCACCATTTTCGTGCAATATGGGGAAGACAAAGGATCTCTCTGCTGCCAAAAACAATGAAATAGTTCAATGCCTTGGACGAGGTATGAAAACATTAGATATCTCACGAAAACGTAAGCGTGATCGTCGCACTATTAAGAGATTTGTGGCTGATTAAGAGCACAGACGGGTTCGTGCAGATTAAGGCACATTGAGGAAGATTTCTGCCAGATCCATGCATCGGATCAAGAGAACAGCTGCGAAAATACCATTACATAGTAGCAAACAGGTATTTGAAGCTGCTGGTGCCTCTGGAGTCCCATGGCCCTCAAGGTGTAGAGTCCTCCAGAGTCTTGCAACTGTGCATAAACAGTTCTATTCGGCCACCACTAACCAATGCTCACAAGCAGAAACGGCTGCACTGGGCAGAAAAATACATGAAGACTAATTTTCAAACAGTCCTGTTCACTGATGAGTGCCGTGCAACTATGGATGAAGTAGTGGATGGTTGGTGGACGGCCACCCTGTTCCAACAAGGCTGCGACGTCAGCAAGGCGGTGGTGGCGTCATGTTTCATCCGGAATCATGGGAAGAGAGCTGGTCAGCCCTTTTAAGGTCCCTGAAGGTATAAAGATGACCTCTGCAAAGTATGTGGAGTTTCTGACTGGCCACTTCCTTCCTTGGTACAGAAGGAAGAACTATGCTTTAGGTAATAAAATCATCTTCATGCATGACAATGCACCATCTCATGCTGCAAATAATACCTCTGCATCAATGGCTGCTATGGGGATAAAAGTAGAGAAAGTCATGGTGTGGCTTCCATCCTCCCCTGACCTCAATCCTACTGAGAACCTTTGGAGCATCCTCAAGCAAAAGATCTATGAGGGTGGGAGGCAGTCTACATCCAAACAGCAGCTCTGGTAGGCTATTCTGACATCTTGCAAACAAATTCAAGCAGAAACTGTCCAAAAACTCACAAGTTCAATGGATGCAAGACTTGTGAAGCTGCTATCAAATAAGGGGTCCTATGTTAAAATGTAACGTGACCGGTTAAAATGTTTAAAAAGTTAAAATGTTGTTATAAGTTTGATTGAAATAGCTTTTGATTTCAGTAAATATGCTGCAAACACAACAAATGACAATTGTCAGTACTTTACAACCTATAAAGTGTTTTGAAACTTACTGTGCGTAATAATTTGGAACAGTGCATTGTAAGTTTTTTATGTTTAAAAAAAATACTGTTATCATTCAGAGGTTTGTTCAATAAAATTTGAATTGTACTCTTAATAGTTGATAACATGAGAATTATGCTGACTGTTATTTACATCAATTATTTAGGTAAATTAGAAAAATATAATTTGCATAATAATTTGGAACAGGGTGTAATTCACAGTGAGACCAAAGCATGTAAAAGAGTGTCTATCCGGATTAACTGGAGATCCTAAAGAAGACACTAGATGGTAGTAGAGATCAAGCACTTTTCACCTACTGCAAATTAATTTTATGGAGAAAAAGAATCTTTTATTTAATGTAACTTTTTATTTCTTTATATTACTTAAAGGAATATGTATTGCTAATGCTATAGTGTCCTAGACACCGTTTATGTGACTGGTCTAGCTTTGCCAGGGTTAAAAAGTATTTAATTACTTTTCAGCCCCTGCCACGCTGGTCTCCTCAGTGAAGCTCCACCTCTTTGACCAAGTGGTGGCTCATGCATAGGGGCACTTGGGGCTGTTCCCCACCAGTTTTTATGTGGGGAAAAAATATATGCAGTAGTTTAGAAACACTAAGATTGTTTTTTTCAGGAGAAGAGAGTGATGACCTACAGCGATTCTCCACCAACCTCCAAAGTCTTCTATCACCCATCTCAAATCTCACCTGCCCTAACACTGCAACCTCCCTCTACAACTCTACTCTCTCTTCTCAACAAGACATCATGGCACCTCCTACACTTAAAAGCACTAAGTGCCCCAATCACAACCCTGGCACACCAAGCTGACCGAATACCTCCAAAAAATGTTCCAGAACTGCGGAACGCTGCTGGAGAAAGTCTCACTCTGCATCTGACTTACTCCACTATAAATTTATGCTGCGCTCCTACAGTTTGGCTCTTTCCTCTTCAAAAGAAAACTACTTTAATACACTCATAGCCATACTCTGCCATGAGCTCAAATGACTGTTTCATTTATTTAACTCTTTTCTTTATGCTGTCGTGCATCCTCCTCCTACCAACTTGACTGCCACAAACTTCGCAACTCACTTCACTGAGACAATTTCATCAATCAGGGAGGAGATCTCTCATCTCTTTCTATCCACTACCAACTTCTCCCCTAACCACAGCTGTCCTATGCCCATTTGCACCCATTACAGCAAAAGAGGTTTCCGCTCTGCTCTGTTCCTCCCACCCCACCACCTGTTCCCTCGATCCTATTCCCTCGTACCTCAACCGCACTTCGTCTCCTTCTCTTGCTCTGCATCTCACAAAAATTTTCAATCTCTCCCTCTCCTATGGCACATTTACCCAAACATGCAACCGTAACCCCGATTCTGAAAAAGCCCAACCTTGACCCTAATTCCCCATCCAACTACCGCCCTATCCCGCTACTGCTGTTTGTCTCCAAGATTCTTGAGAGAGTTGTGTATGCGAGATTGACACACTTCCTTGAATCCAACTCTCTGCTTGACCCGCTTCAATCTGGATTCCTCACATGTCACTGTTGAAACAGCTGTGACCAACGTTTACAATGATCTTATCACTGCAAAATCCCATGGCCACTACTCTAACCTAATTCTCCTTGACCTTTCTGCTGCTTTTGACACTGTTGATCATCAACAGCTTTTTCTTATCCTCCGTAATATCGGTCTACGAGATACTGCTCTCTCATGGTGCTCTTCCTACCTCTCCCAGCGCTCAGTGTTTCTTTCTCTGGAGCTGCCTCTTCTCCCCAATCCCTCTCAGTTGGTGTCCCCCAAGGGTCCCCTCTTGTTCTCAATCTTCACTGCCTCCCTTTGTAAACTCAGCTCCTTCGGCTTCCAGTATCATTTCTATGCCGATGACACGCAAATGTATCTGTCCTCCCCTGAATTCACACCAATCCTCTTGGCTTGTGTCTCTGACTGCCTCTCTGCTATTTCTAACTGGATTGCTGCTCATTTCCTTAAACTGAACCTGTCCAAAACAGAACTTCTGGTCTTTCCTCCCTCAAGTGTTGCTACTCCCATGTCTGTCTCCATCCAAGTCAACGGGGCTACTATCACCTCTATCTCTCAGGCTCGCTGCCTAGGTATTCCCTTTGACTCTAACCTCTCCTTCACCCCTCATGTCCAATCATTTGCCAAATCCTGCCACTTCCATCTCAAAAACATTGCACGCATCCGACCCTATTTAACACTAGAGATGTCGCGAACCGTTTGCGAACTTCCCGCGAACGGCTCGCCACGGTTCGCCACGAACCGTTCGCGTCGAGCTCCGGTCAGCTGACACATCCCGGCCAATCTCCAGCAGACCCTCCCTCCCAGACCCTCCCACCTCCTGGACAGCATCCATGTTGAAGCTGCCTTTGCTTTTGCTATAATAACTTTAGCTTTCTATTAAATATTTCTGCGGTTATGAAACATGTCAGCTACTCCTTTAGCTCCCAGGAAGTGAGTGAGTGTGTCTGTCAGTGAGTGACAAAAAATCTTTGAAAAAGTACTTCTTTAGGAAAGCATATCAATTGTGAACAGCTTTCCCTCCCCACACCCTGAATCCTCTCCTGCAACTCATCAAAACAAAACACTAAGTCATCAATGCATACTATCCTAGCAACCTACTTTTCTACCCTACCCTTACCTTTTGTGTCACTATACCCCACTCCCTCTAGATTGTAAGCTTATTGAGCAGGGCCCTCAATCCCTCTGTTCAGTGGCGTACACACAACCCATGGGGCCCCAGTGCGAAAACTGATCCATGCCGCCCCTCCCCCCCCCACGAGCTTACTCTGCACAGGCTGGGGCCACAGCACATGGCGGTGGGCACCTGGTCACAGGGCTGTGACCCCTGCGACTGCGGTATGGAGGCCAGTGCATGCAGATACACATACACTTAAAGGACCACTACAGACACCCAGATCACATCAGCTCAATTAAGTGGTCTGGGTGCCAGGTCCCTCTAGTTTTAACCCTGCAGCTGAAAACATAGCAGTTTCAGAGAAACTGCTATGTTTCACTGAATGGCTAATCCAGCCTCTAGTGGCTGTCTCGTTGACAGCCGCTAGAGGAGCTTCCGCGATTCTCACTATGAAAATCACAGTGAGAAGACGCTGAACGTCTATAGGAAAGCATTGAGTAATGCTTTCCTATGGGCGGTTTGAATGCGCGTGCGGCTCTTGCCACACATGCGCATTCGGAGCTGAGAGGCGGATCGGGGCGGAGAGATCCCCAGCGCCAAGGGAGCCCGGCGCTGGAGAATGGTAAGTGCTTAAGACACACACACACTCACGAACAGACGCATACACACTAGCTAACAGACACACACATTTACTGACAGACACACACTCAGTGACAGACATACATACACACTCACTGACAGACACACTCACTTCCTGGGAGCTAAAGGAGTAGCTGACATGTTTCATAACCGCAGAAATATTTAATAGAAAGCTAAAGTTATTATAGCAAAAGCAAAACTGAAGATGAGATTATGAGAGGGAGAGCAAAGAGAGGACTTGAAGATATCAAGAACTGGAGTATTATACAAAGACATATACTGTGTGGCAATCTCTGTAATACAGCTCTGTATTATCAATCACAGTGATCCTGACTGTGTGAGATAGTTAAGTTATTATTATTTATAAAGCGCCAATTGCCATTGCCATTGCTCTAACCTGCAGATGTATGAGCACTTCACAAAGATTGTACCTTTAAGAAATACGCAAGAAAATGGTGACTGAGTGGCCTTAAAAGTACTCTTGCACTCTTTGTTTTCTAAAAATCCCAAGGAGTGTTAAAAGTAACCTTTGCTTCAACTAACAAATCAAAGGTCAGATTAGAATGGTAGTCACCCTTTAAGACAATGTATGTTTAGCTCTTTAGTACACAATAACGTGTCTGGCATTCAAGAGGGAACTGCAAATTTTGCCGAAATGAATTATGTAAAAACATAGCAGACTTTGCAAATGGTTAAAAATCTGTCTGTTTCTGTGTGTTTTGTCCCAAAGTATACCATTCCCTTGTGAATTCCAGACAATACAAACAACGTTTTTCACTAAATCCCAAATTGAAGCAAAAATTCAAATGGCAAGAATGAGGCTAAACCAGTCAAGCTGTGACTATATTTACATATAGGTGGAAAAAAGACTCAAGTCCAACAAGTTCATCCTTTAAAACACATCCTTTTTTTTGCTCTTGATCCAAAAGAAGGCCAATCAGCATTACCTCAAAGAGATGCTTTGGATCAATGCATCTCTATGAGGAATGTGCAGCATCTTCATGCAGGGCATGGAGACGCTGAACACCAGTGCTGCACACTGTGCAGCACTGCCATAGGAAGCACCTCTAGTGGCCGTCTGAAATAGCAGTGTTTGCAATGAAAAGCCTGCAGGGACAGGCAATATATACCAGAACCACTACATTAAGCTGTAGTGGTTCTGGTGACTATAGTGTCCTTTTAATTATATTAATACTGTGTTTTTCCAAATAAAAAAACAACCAAGCATTTTTAACCCGTTAAGGACCAAACTTCTGGAATAAAAGGGAATCATGACATGTCACACATGTAATGTGTCCTTAAGGGGTTAAACAATATCTATAGAATTTAATAAGACAACAGCTTTGGTTAACTTTCCCCACATCTTTATTGTTCTTACTGTAAAGAACCCTTTCCTCTGTTGTGCTCTTCTTAAAGTATTGTTCTAGATCAGCAAGGGAATTAACAGGTTAAGGTCAAAATGGTCAAAAAAGAATTCTTCAAAAAAGCAAATTTTCCAACTCAACTATGCTGGCCTAAAATGTATAAATCCCTTGTCAATTCTCCACATTTCACAATTTTGAACAATATCCAATAGGGAAGAGAACCCACATGTGTTTTCAGTGCAAAACAAGTGTCAGTATGTGAGATATCATATCACACATCTTATGTTACAGAATCACACAATTCTTTTACGGTTCCTCTATCCTGTCTATTCCCTAAGCATTGCTGGCTTTCCTTCCTGATAAGTCCACGCTGGATCTGTTCTTCCTGAGGCTATGTGCTATTATATCCCATCAATTCTCAGTGTGTATAAATATATATTTTTTACAGTTTAGGAATTCCGTGTCTCAAATTAAACGATAAAAGTCTGCCAGGCGTACAAACACTGAATCTCTTGTGTGTTAGAAAACCTTGTGATATAGCATGCGGGTCACACCCACGTGCTATCTGTTTGCTCAAGGTAACTAAAGGGACAATTCTGCCACAGCCCCTGGAAAACAAATCGTAAATTCTACGTCTAATCCTCCTGAATGTTTAAATGGCCAGTATTTAAATTTGTCAAATAGGAAGTTGCAACGTAATGCAAAATATGTAATTAAAAGTATATGCCCAGCCTGTGCAAAACCACAACTCCCATGATGCTTTGTTACTTATTTGGAAGGCACAGCTGGGGATTTTGCTTTTGAATTTTACTGTACAACAATGTCATATATCAGAGAACACAGAACACAGAGATGTGTTATTCTATGAAACATATCTAATGTACAGAGTAATACCTTAACTATCATATGACTGTGAATTTGAACACCACATTTACACCTCACCCAAAGTCATATAATTAACCACCAATGTGAAGTAAAAGAAGGTATATAAGTTACCCTGCTTATTCCACATTATCTGTAAAAAGAAGAATTCCTTCCAAATATTCACGTATGTAGATTATATAACATAAACTGAACAAACTGATACAAACCACACATAGGGAAATATTTTAAAAACAACCTACTAGAGATATGTGGTGTTCTATGCACTCATAAATGAATAGAGGAAAAACAGCATATCCCATATTCCAGGGTTTCATCATCACGAATTTCCAAAGCTTCTTCTGAAGTATTTGCACATGAAAAGGAAACACAAACTGTGGAATTCAAATTATACCTTTAACATAAAATGCACTTACATGCATAAAATGCTATTCAGGCATATCTCCGCTCAAGTAGGTGTTACGTGAACCTCTGGTTCTGCAGTCCCACAGGGCTCCAGTCCTCTACTTACTTACCAAGCAGCACATGAATAAAAACACATGCAAAATATATCCACCAATAAAAGAGAATACATAAAACAAATTGCCTTCCCTACGCGTTTCGTCCGTCTTACACAAACATCTTCTGGCAAAAATTATGTCCTCCTCCAAAGCTCTTTTAAAGCCAATAATTGTGCCAAGAAACGATGTCCCAGTTCTCAGTTGCAGGGATTCTAGTTTCTGGGTTGCCGCATCATGCATCCAATTGTGAGTATTTTGGAGGTACTCGAGTTCCAAATGGCTCAGAAACTTGGAAACCAGAAACAATGTAAACCTAAAACAAAGAAAAAGCCAAAATAAATTAACCTTACTGGAAAGGAAATAAAATTAGAGGAAAATGGGGGGAAAAAATCGAATCTCCTGCAGTTATCACATACATGTGCATTTCGTAATACTCTCCCTAAATCACAAAATAACAATAAAAATAAATATGGAAATAAAGATGAAAATAGAAATAAAAGTAAACAAAATAAATGCATTACCTTTTTTCAGCACTGGGGCTACATTGGCGCTGCTTACTTCTCTGCCTCCTGTGATGTCATTAAGAGGACATGGCCTTCTTCATCATTTGTCCAATCCAATGCTGCTCGTAGAAGATGTACAAGATGTACATGGTTGGCAAGTTAAGCCTACTCATCCAAGCTTTCCAAAACAAGAGTAATACATTTGGTCAGTGCCACAGAAGCATCTATTGCGTCTGTCAGGAAGAAAACCACTAGAGGTGGATTTACTTTGCAATGTAAATATTGCAGTTTCTTAAAAGGCAGGACCACTGCACCCAGGCCACTTAATTGGGACTTTAGTGGTCTGTTAATGAGTAAACACATCAAAGTTTGGATTCACGGGGGCGTGGCCTACGCTTAAGCCTCATGGATGCATCTCTGTAGAACTTCCGAGGTTCAAGCTGCAAGGGGCGAAAATAATCAATATTCACTGCTACTAACCAAAGCTACTCCAAGCCTCCGGTACAGATATGCCTCAGAGACAAAAAACCAAGCAAGCAAGAGCAGATAAAGCATCCTTCTTCTTGGCGAAAACCGCAACACCAAAGTGCCGTGTAGGCCCAGGCGTGATCCAAGATGGCGGCGAGACCTGCTCGCGGGAAGGCTCCATATCACCGACAGCCTCCCTTGAACTACCTCAAGAGAACATCCTGGTAACGGAATCCCAAATGCGAGGCATCCTAGCAGAATTCATGGCTACTATGCAGGTTAACATCACAGCCCAATTAAGCTGCCTATCTACAGACCTCCGCAAGGAGATTCACGACATAGGCCAAAGAACCTCCCACGTGGAGAACAGGTTGGTCATCTTTACAGGAGCTCATAACGGCTTAGCTACCAAGTTGCAAGAAATGGAGGAAACTATCACAGCGCAGAATCTGAAAATAGCGGATATGGAAAATAGATCCAGGCAGAACAACATCCGCATAAGGGGCATACCCAAAACGGTTTTGGCCCCAGACCTACTTAACTATCTTGTGGACTTTTTCCAGACAAATACTTCCCAATCCAATACGACTCTCTCTCGGCCAACAAAGCTAAAGGAGTCCTGATATTTATTCACATAGACATTTCTTTTACACTTCAAAAACAAGCTATAGACCAGCAAGGGAGATATGTCATTTTGGTGGGGCTGTTTAACGATATTCCATACACTTTGATGTCGGCGTGTCTCCCAAATGCAGATACTGGGGCGTACTTTCAAACCCTCCTGACCATAATTACTGAGCTCCAATAAGGAGGCTTACTCCTGTGCGGAGATTTTAACTTCATACAATCCCCCTCGCTTGACACAACAGCAACACCCACGGGACGTAAGTGCAGACAAGTGACAAACTCCTGTAAAGCAGTATCTAAGCTGCTAGGGAAATATGGCCTCTACAACGGGTGGAGAACTTTACACCCGTCAGAGAAAAACTACATGTTCCACTCCCAAGTGCATAATACTTACACAAGACTTGACACATTCTTTGTCGATAACACCGCTCTCGCCCAAATGTTCTCTAGCACCATTCGGGACATCACTTGGTCAGATCATGGTCCAGTATACCTACAGTTACTTGACATTTTCCAATTTAGGGGTAAGGGAAACTGGAAACTCAATGAATCCCTTCTACAGGATGAGAAATTCTCTGGGGAGGTGGGCACTCATCTCACAGATTACTTTAACCTTAACGTGGCTGGGGAGACTTCTGATACCCAAGTGTGGTCAGAACATAAGGCGGTCATACGGGATATCTCCATACGCAGGGCCTCTTATCTTAAAAAGATAGACTTGCTAACATGCTACAAAAAGATTGCCCAACTCTCGCTACAAAACAAAACACACCCTTCTCCTGATATAGAAACTCAGCTGCACACCTGGTACCAAAAACTACATTCTCAGAATGCAATTCAAACAAATAAGCTTCTTCATAGATTGAAAGCCAATACCTATCACACCAGTGGAAAGGCCAATAGATTCTTAGCAAACAGATTATGAGATAAATTGCAACATTCTACTCAGGCCTATATAGCCTGCAAACTGACCCACGTACACATGTCCAATCCCCACAGGAAATACAAAACTACCTTGCACCAATCCGACTCCCACAAATAACCCCATATCAACTGATCTCACTGACACAACCCATTTCCTTAGAGGAAGTTCTTAAGGACATTAGGCAACTACCGGCAGGCAAATCCCCGGGAGCAGACGGTCTCTCTAATCTATACTATAAAAAATATTCCCATATCTTGGCACCCCCATCTTCTTAAAGTATACCGAGCATCAGCAACTACGGGAGTACTCCCACCTGACATAATTGCAGCCACAATAGTGACCATCCCCAAGCCAGACAAACCAACTGACAACTGTAAAAACTTTAGACCGATCTCGCTCCTTAATACTGATGCTAAATTATATGCCAAGACCTTGGCAAACAGACTCGCCCCCATACTTCCCTCATTAATTACCGACGACCAAACGGGCTTTGTAAAGGAGCTTCATGGACTAGATAACACTCGCAAACTGGCCTTGATACTGTGGCAGCTCCGGGGGCCCGGTCCGTGCGGTCTATTTCTTGCTCTGGATGCAGAGAAGGGTTTTAAACCTGCTGGGCCTTCCTGAGACAGGTGTTGCAATCATACGGCTTCCCCCCCAAGATGTTAGATCAAATATTTGCCTTGTATGCCCAAACAACAGCCCAGGTGATGCAGGCGGGCATCCTGTCCCCTACCCTTACGGTGACAAATGGAATGAGGCAGGGGTGCCCCTTATTCCCCTTGCTATATGTCCTGGCGCTCGAACCCTTATTGGAATCCATTAGGGCACATCCCGACGTAGCTGGAGTATGCATTGGGCAGAAAGAATTGAAAGTCAGTGCTTTTGCCGATGATATTTTACTATATATCACGAAGCCACAGGAGTCTCTGTGCCGGTTTATGGAACTGATCCGACAATATGGAACAGTTTCCTACTACTCCCTTAACACCACTAAAACACAGGCGATGTGTATAGGGATCCCGGCACAAATTGGCGAGTCTCTCCGACAAACATATTCTTTTGAATGGCGAACGCCCAGTATAAAATAACTAGGGATTATGTTTACAAAAAATATCACTGACCTATACTTGGTAAATTACATAAAACTGTTAAATGATTGTAGACTCCAATGATTGGTGACTCCTAGATGGAAACTGCTATTTCTCTCATGGGTGGAGAGAGTAGCTGCTTTTAAGATGTCCATCCTACCAAAGTTACAGTACCTGTTCCGCACTTTACCAATTCGGCTCCCAAACTCATACTTTAAAGCAATCCAAACAGAATTGAACAAATTTATCTGGGCTGGTGGGAGACCGAGAGTGGCATCGAAGCTATTGCAGGCACCTAAACTGCAAAGCGGCCTCGCCATTCCCAATGTGCACCAATACTACCAGGCATCAACATTAGCAGCAGTTATACCACACCTGGTTTCACCTACCCCTCCTCAATGGGCTCATCTAGAACAGCAGAGCATTTTACCCCATGAGGACTGCAACCTCATTTGGCTCCCTAAGCAATTGCGCCCAGCAGCTTCCACACTACCCTCCTCGATTGCTTTAACACTCCAGATTTGGGACAGAAATAGACTGAAACTATCCGCTAATGCCCCTTTGTCACTAGCGATCCCCATTGCGGCTCTGCAGTACTGGGTCCCCACTTTCAACACTAAGCCATGGTTAGATAGGAAGATAACGCACCTTTACCACCTGTATAAGAACACTAGTTTATTGGATTATCACTCCTTAGTGACAAGATGTAACCTTCCACTTCCACTATTCTTATGTACAATTAATGTCTTTCCTGACTAGACAGCTCAGACTGGATGATACAAACGCTCTATCCACTGCTACACTTGCCACATGGGAAAGATTATATAACTGAAAAGATGCCTCCTTTATGTAAACCGATCTCCATGTGCTACAAACTTGTCTCAGACCATATTACATTTTCTGAATCTACACCAGCGACCCAATGGCACACAGACCTACAACACACGCTATCCCAGAAACAATGAGAACATATTTTTAAATTAAATCACTGGCTGACCAAAGCAGCCGACCTCAAAGAACAACATTACAAAACATTGTTCCGATGGTATATGGTACCCAGTAGGCTACATAGAATGTTCCACCAAACGTCCGCAACTTGTTTGCGCTGCAATGTTGAAGAAGGCTCATATCTCCATGTCTGGTGGATATGCACTGGCCTCTCAGGCTTCTGGAAGGAGATCCACCACTTCCTTTCTAAATATGTAGAACACCCCATCACCTTTTCACAAATGACCTATCTCCTCCTTGATCTACCTCATTCCCTAGCACGACACGTAATTAAGCTAATTATGCACGTGGCACTCACAGGCAAATGTACCATTGCCAGGAACTGGAAGTCTACAATGACCTCCTCCCTTAAAACCCTCTTTGAGGAACTCGATAAACAAGGCTCCTATAAGAGTCGATTCTCTTTTCTCTTCCCCCACACCAAGCCAATATCGACTATTTGGTCAACATGGGACACATGGAGATCGGGGATAAGCGGATGAGTTGTAACAGTTGTAACCATTGCAATATGTCTTCTTCAAGACCACACAGCACCTTGACCCACCTATGCACGAATAATTAACTGGTTGAGACACCACTTAACAAATACCTAGCCTTCCTACCCACATCCGTACCGACCAAATGCATATGTGTTGTCATTGCGTAGAATGTACCTGTTCATGTAAAATTACTCTGAAGGACTGGATTATGTATCCAATGTTGCTGTGCTTCTGTGATATTTTGCACCTTAAAGGTCTTCCCCCTCCCCCCTCCCTTTATTCCTTTCTGTACCCCCTACCCCTCATTTTTGAAAATTAATAAAAACTTTTCAAATTGTGAAAAAAACAAAGTTTGGATTCACAGTTCAGTTTAGTGCATAGCCCTCTCTGATTGGTTTCAAACTTTAAGCAAGATTTGCTTAATACATCACCTATCTGCTAAAAGTGCCAAACCTGATTTTAAATGTGCATTTGTTACTTTGTAGATATATTTGTATGTGCTTTTTCATTTTGTTACATTGTAATTGCATTTTTTCTCCTACTTGTCAGGACTGACATGGAACACTCTAAAGGGACACTATAGTCACCTGAACAACTTTAGCTTAATGAAGCAGTTTTGGTGTATAGAACATGCCCCTGCAGCCTCACTGCTCAATCCTCTGCCATTTAGCAGTTAAATCCCTTTGTTTATGAACCCTAGTCACACCTCCCTGCATGTGACTTGCACAGCCTTCCATAAACACTTCCTGTAAAGAGAGCCCTATTTAGGCTTTCTTTATTGCAAGTTCTGTTTAATTAAGATTTTCTTATCCCCTGCTATGTTAATAGCTTGCTAGACCCTGCAAGAGCCTCCTGTATGTGATTAAAGTTCAATTTAGAGATTGAGATACAATTATTTAAGGTAAATTACAAAAGTGAAACCAGTTTTTTTTTCATGCAGGCTGCTGTCAATCATAGCCAGGGGAGGTGTGGCTAGGGCTGCATAAACAGAAACAACGTGATTTAACTCCTAAATGACAGTGAATTGAGCAGGGAAATTGCAGGGGAATGATCTATACACCAAAACTGCTTATTTAGCTTAATTTAGCTAAAGTATTTTAGGTGACTATAGTGTTCCTTAATGTTAGGAAATACAAATATGAATTCCTAGTGTTAAAGTGTATTTCCACCAGTTTTGGATATAGTAAAATAAATACTTACCTTTACCCCGCTGCCATGCAAGTACCCCACATGGAAGCGTTGGTAGGCTAGTGCGCATGTGCAATAATGGCTGCACTGTGCCATTCACCATCCCCTCATAGAGATGGATGGGCTCAATGCATCTCAATGACGAGTGTTAGGCTTCTATATGCAGAGCTTAACATCGGATGCCAAACAACAGTGCTGCAAATATGGAAAGATTGCACCTGGAAGAGCCATAGGAAGGAATGTAAATACTGCCTTTTCTCAGAAAAGACAGTGTTTGCATTGCTGAGAATGCTGGGGCATGCTCTTTAGACCAGAATTACTACATTATGTTGTAGTGGTTTTGGTGGTTAGATAGTCCCTTTAATGGGATTCACCTGTCCCCTTGTTGACAAGGGATTCACGTTTACTTCTAGTATTTACTGTAAGGCTGCTATATATTAATCAGAGAGACCTGGTTTCCCGTGCAACCAGAAACCAAGTGGACAGGATGTTACTCAGAGCTAACTCCGTAATACAGCCTCACCCTATGTCTTAATATACCCCTGCTTAAGACAATGGTAGGAGGAGAACCATATTATTATTGTTATATTGTATTTTACAATCAACTGAGCAAAAACTGACATCAATACAAAATGTATTCTAAATGGTTCAGCGGGTTTCTGTTTTGTTTTTAAGCACATAGCTATGTGTATCTTTAATTGATGTCTTTGTAGAATGGAAATGTTTGATGTATGTAGAGCGCTAGCAAGATACAGCATGAATATGAACAGTGAGTTATGGTTGTCCATGTACCCTACAATATTAACTTACATCAGACAATGATCTTTGGAACTATGTTCTTGGAAATCTTGGAGTACTGTCATGACTGTCAGAATATTCAAAATAATAATAAATATATATATATAATATTTGTATTAGAAAAAATAGACAGATAGTAAAATAATTCTTCCTCCACCTTCCTTCATCATCTCCTTACTTTTGACTAGTTTGAAATATTTGAAATTTGAAATATGCAACCATTTGGATATACAGGTCTGATACATTCTTATATGAATGAGGGGACAGGGGATGTAAATTCACTAAACAATGAATTGTAAAATATAGGCTAAAATAACTAACTTGTGAGTTGGAGAATTTTCCAATTCAGGTTTCAATTCACTACATTCGATGTTTGGTGAACAAACCTTACCCTAAAGAATGACAAATATACCATCAAGCTACTTAATACAGAAAAATATGCGAAGAACTAGGAATTGGGTTTTGGGTGGTGGTTCAGGATCTCCATGCACTCCAGGCCTGTACTGACCCACTGATATATATCCTAATGGACTACACTATCTGGGGCTGACTTGGTTAATCCATTACTGGGCTGTTCCTTTGAAATAGATGCTAGGGAAGGACTGGATAAAGGAGACCTGGACCATCCTAAGATGACCATCTAAATTCTAAAGTATATCTTCTAAGCACAAAAACTCCAACTAAAATACCTTAGAAAATAAAACTGGTTCAGTACAGACAGTACCCTAGTAAGGACTCTGATGGTATCTCAATGGGAGATTACTACTGCACCACCTTGTACTAAAGTGTGATAGAGGCTGCTTCTGTCACTAAAGTCTATGTGTTCACATTAGTTTCATAAAACTTAAAGTGTTATTCCAAGATCACCATATTAAAGGCAATTCTAGTACAAACGTAAAGGCAGAATTATACTTAAAAAAAAAAAAAAATAAGCCTAACCTTACTTATTAGTTAGATTATATACAGTTCATATTCTTCCTACACCATGGGTAATATTTCTCTTTAAAGGATCAAGTCGAAAATTATCTTCTTTCATCCGATCCATATTGCAGTCTACTGGATTTTGCTTTGATGTTAAACAGCAGCATTTTAAAAAGCAACGTTCTGAAAATGTGCTGATTTTCCCATAGCCTTTGCGAGGTCAATACATGCTTTACTTTTATAGAAACATAGAATGTGACGGCAGATAAGAACCATTCAGCCCATCTAGTCTGTCCATTTTTTTTTTAAATACTTTCATTAGTCCCTGGCCTTATCTTATAGTTAGGATAGCCTTATGCCTTTCCCATGCATGCTTAAACTCCTATACTGTGTTAACCTCTATCACTACCACTTCAGCTGGAAGCCTATTCCATGCACCCACTACCCACTCAGTAAAGTAATTCTTCCGGATATTATTTTTAAACCTTTGCCCTTCTAATTTAACACTATGTCCTCTTGTTGTGGTAGTTTTTCTTCTTTTAAATATAGTCTCCTCCTTTAATATGTTGATTCCCTTTTATGTATTTAAATGTTTCTATCATATCCCCCCTGTCTTGTCTTTCCTCCAAGCTATACATGTTAAGTTAATTTAACCTTTCCTTGTAAGTTTTATCCTGCAATCCATGAACCAGTTTAGTAGCCCTTCTCTGAATTCTCTCTAAAGTATCAATATCCTTCTGGAGATACGGTCTCCAGTACTGCGTTACCAATGCTGCTCAAAGTGAGTCTCACCAGTGTTCTGTACAATGGCATGAGCACTTCCACTCTTTCTGTAATACCTCTCCCTATACAACAAAGCATTCTGCTAGCATTTTCCTGCTGCTCTATTACATTGTCTGCCTACCTTTAAGTCATCAGAAATAATCACCCCTAAATCCCTTTCCTCAGATGTTGAGGTTAGGACTCTATCAAATATTCTGTACTCTGCCCTTGGGTTTTTACGTCCAAGATGCATTATCTTGCACTTATCCACATTAAATGTCAGTTGCCACAATTCTGACCATTTTTCTAGTTCACCTAAATCATTTGCCATTTGGCTCATCCCTCCTGGAACATCA
>OW240914.1:66593877-66658525 GCA_933207985.1 Pelobates cultripes | reverse complement strand
TTTCTACATGTGCATCTCAAACAGCTGGGTAATTTATTCTACCGGAATGAAATGCTTGATTCAAATTTTTGTTGTCCCTATGGTTTCATCACCCTCTAATGAAACTATTAAATTACCAATAAAATTATACTACGTAATATGTTAACTTTTTGAGGTATGCCCCATATTTACTATATCTATATTACCGTCAGTTGTCAAGACAGATTGTGAACACTGTTATATATTAGAGTATTGAGTAATCTGTTTATTTCTAATACTGGACGTTATGGCCATCCTAGTAGATCTGCAATTTAATATGTTCACATTTGTCGATACATATAACATGCAAGTTGGTTGTTTTATATTGCATCTTCACATAAAGGGCAATTATGTCGGCTCCAAAGGTGTCGGTAATATAGATTCTTCCAAAAGAATTCTTGCTCCGGCCGTTAACAGCTCATCCCTACCCGGTTTGTCCCAAACATCCGCCATCGAAAGTGCATTTTTCCAGGCAAATCAGACAGCCTGCAGGCCCATGGATCCATAGTGTAATGTCGGAGGTGTCCCCTAGTATCCTGTGACACACACACTGAGACATGGGGACCTGGGAGAAATGGGGACAAGCACTGGGAGACTAGGGGACTGGGCGACAATGGACACTGAATTGTGATACGGGGACACAGATGCCGGCTGGAATCAAAGGGGGCATGTTTGCCCCCTTTGCATAAATCAGTGGCCCACCCTTTTAACCCGCCCATTGATTTCCTGCTTCACTGGACACTGTTAGGGGGTATGGATTTACTTGAAAGATGAAAGCATATATTAGAGAGAGATTAGCATAAAGTATGTGTTTTCTTATAGCTGCTTCCTTTGAGTTTCCCTCCAACACCAACTCCATCAGACCCAGAGTGTTATTGGCCGATAGGATTCTGTAATGAGGCCCCATAATAATTGTCAGCACCAGGCCCACTGGGCTCTTAGTCTGGCCCTGGCTCTCAATTCATTTAGTGCCATATCATGACAAAGACCCAACAATATTTTTCTTCCCAGTGAATGAGACAAGTTGCGATATAACTTGTTGGAAAAATCATTGATAATTCTGTATACTCAAAATAAAAAGTGGCCTTTCTAAGTCTTTTATATTCAAATGAAGTTTTTCCTCTACTAGCATTTTGGTGGTTTAATTATGTGCACTTGAAGGAATAGACCAGACCACAAGATATTTTTTTTACTGTTGAAGTTAATACCTTTTATCCAAAAATCTTTTGTGAATAAACTAATTAAATATCACCTATCACCTGCGCCTGCAATCTCTAAATTAATGCAGGTTATTTAAAATGGAATAAAATCCTTGTTCTGTGTCTTCTGTGATCAGCTTACTTCTAATTAGAGAATCTCGTTAACCGTGTTATGACTAGGGTCTAGGAAACAATCCGGTAGGTAAAGTGCGGTACCTCCCCTAGTTTATTCTCAGATCAATGTGTGCAGCATACCAAGGATTGCGCTATTCCTCCACACAACCAGGATGGGAATCTCAACCACTGGCTTGACTTTGGTCTCAGGCCTGTCTTTTTCCTTGCTTCTGAATCACACATCGGTCCATTTACAGTCCCTGAAGCTCATCATCACTATCAACAAGCTCCCTGTATTTTCTAATGCAGTGCCTCCAGGCAAGAATGCGATGTGGAAAAACCACCTCTAACACCAATAGTTGACGTAAGTATAGCTCTTAAGAAATACTCTGAACCTATAGACCCTATTCAGAGGTTTTCATGGCATACAAACATGTACTAATGTTAGTTTAGGTATCTGGCCCCTGTCAAGCGCATGAAAAAAGTAGATTTACGACACCTCCGTGCTGCTCTTTCCGCAGCTGCCTTGCATTCTTGGCTGAGCTTAATCTCCACCAATCAGTGCTTCCCTATAGTGAAGCATTGTGAGACTAATGTCATGTACGCCAAATCACCTCCTGAGTCAATCAAATGATGCTCTAGGAACCGCAATTGATTAAGAATTGAGTGTGACTTCTCAATGCAGAAGCGCCTTTTAATAGTTGTCAAGAAGCCACTAGAGGTGTGTTAACACTGCAATGGAAACATTGAAAACACATTGATGTCTCTGGATAGAAGGCACAGTCTCTGTCTCTGCACGATAGCGTGGCGAGCCTCGTTCCTCCTCGCTGTCTGGCCTCCTAATAATTATGTTATGTCCATGGACCGATCCATCTCGTACAGTAAGCTCCAGTAAGGTCTGCGATTCAGCTACATCCATACCAGTGGATTCTGTTACTTGGAGGGTACGGATCCTTGCCCCGGACTATCTCCAGTAGATCCTTTATGCGAGTACGGCTCTCCACTCAATTCTGGCGTAATAATTTGAGATACTCCATACCAGCACTACTTCTACTGTGGATGATTTTTTAAGGACCCCAGGCCGCTGCCACCAATGTAATTGCAATTCCCGGGGTTCAAGGTGTATAATCCCAGGAGTGCTAAAAATTTGGAAGAAGGTTCCAAAAGTCCCCTCCCAATACTGCGTTACTATTCAAGTGGTCCAGGAGTGCTGTTTGCAATGGACACACTCATTCCAGTTCCCAGCCCATAACGAGACAGGCATACTTAGCAGAGTAAGGGTCAAGTATGGCATCGAGGAGGTGGCAATTGACCTCTCTGTGACTCTGCAGGATACACCACATTTGGTAACCATATCTTAATTGGGAAGGAGGAATGTGCCCCAGTTTATGTCGTAACCCAAAGTTATTGGAGTTTTCTTTTGTACCAGGGTAGGCCATCTTGGATATACTATGTTCACAGTGATGAAAGGATATTGGTGGACATCAACAGGGTCATGACTACTTTTTAAACAGTCGGAAGTGTAACTTTTAAGTGTAACAATCGGTCCATAAAACTGGGAGTTACTTATTGCTGCTACTTCTAGCCAGGTAACGACTAACTAGTCACTACTTATCGACTGGTTTCCAACCACATTTCTATTGTTTAATGGCTGCCTCTAAATCTAAAAATAAAATACTGGTTATTTCATAATCCTTTGTCTTTAGGAAAAAGTACTCAAAGTTACATAGACTCTTTAAATCTACCCATTAAATACTTCCACTTGATTTATATACCAATTCTTCAGTGTACAGATGGTCTCATGCTGCACCCAATCTAATAATTTGCTTAATTAACAGTTTACTCAGAGACCTATCTTTGGTTTACATGGAATGGAAAATTTACTTGTAGTTATCTCTTTATAACCATGACATTGTTTTAAGTCGTGTTTAGCAATATGTTGATAATATCATATAACATAGAACACCTGTTTTAAAATGTTCTGGTATCCTGTTAAAAAGCATTTGTAAAGAACCCCTTATATTTTGTATACTCCATTCGTTCGCACACTCCCAAAATACTAGCGGCTTAAGTGAGTATAGCCCGTTCGCTGGTTCATATTCTCCCGAAATTCTAAGGTTGTGGGAAAAATCAATCTGTTCACCGTTTGCATGCCCAAACATCAGTCGAGACTTGATGAAGGGTACAACTGTAATGTTTTATTATGACCAGATGGCCCACTTATATACACAGACCCCCCCCCCCAGCATGGGGTCTCAAGCCAAAACATAGTAAAACATGCCCCAAACATGCCCAGGAGTCTCTGTGTCTGAGAGATAATTTACTGTACTTTGCTTAAACTAATTATAACCCAGGCAGTAGAGGTACAAAATATAAAACTTAAAATGCCACAAAATACATATAATGCATATAGGAACCCCCACAAATATCATAGCCCCGGATAGCCTGGATCTGAGTGCTCAACATATCCAAATAGCACTCGGATCCCACCAACACCGCCGAATGGCCACCGAGGTAAAGTTTTGACCGACCACATACATAGCGTTTGCTCAAATCAGTTCCAGAGAATCAGTGGTAGCGGCCGGTCACTTTCAGGAGTTCCAAAACGAACAAACATTCAAATGGTTCCCCTGGCTCATAGGTAGCGATTGTTCGCCTTGTTCGTGTGAACAAGCCTACCAAACAGCACTCTCCTGGCTTGTCGTTGAAAGAAGCAGGCGATTGTACCAAATCACCGGTGTTCGCGGGGTCGAGTGTCCGCTCTAGAGTTTCAGACACTCGACGACCAGGTACCGCTGCCTGCTTTCAGTAGGCAAGATGGCCACCGTTTTCCAGCGCACACGTGTTGTTCGGTTATACGAATGGCGGCCACACAGAAAGAGCACTTGAGTTTGTGGTTTCTTTGAAGTTCAATGAGCCAGGGGGGTGGTCGGTGTTCGGTAGATCCATCTACCAAACACAGGGAAATTTAACTCGGACAGACAATACAGCGTTTTGTCAAAGCATTCAAATGGCATAACTGGTGAACCTGCTGCAAATTTTGTTTTGTTGTATTATACATCTACCTCTGAGGGGAAGATATATTCACTATAAAAGATGGCATTCGGTTAAAGTGTAATTAACTGCAAAACACAAACCGATGTGTAAAACAGGATTTCCCAAAAAAGAAATAAGAAAGCAGCCAGATATGAGTGGCAAAGTACACGGGTAGAGGTCTGCAGAGCACACGCTGAAGGAGGCCTGACACCCGCATTAAGGACACTGACTGCTATTAGCTTACACTGAAAAACTTTTTTTCTTTGTAAAAGCACGCTATAGAGACACCAGATATGAGTGGCAAAGTACACGGGCAGAGGTCTGCAGAGTACACGCTGAAGGAGGCCTGACACCCGCTTTAAGGACACTGACTGCTATTAGCTTACACTGAAAAACTTTTTTTCTTTGTAAAAGCACGCCATAGAGACACCAGATATGAGTGGCAAAGTACACGGGCAGAGGTCTGCAGAGCACACGCCGAAGGAGGCCTGACACCCGCTTTAAGGACACTGACTGCTATTAGCTTACACTGAAAAACTTTTTTTCTTTGTAAAAGCACGCTATAGAGACACCAGATATGAGTGGCAAAGTACACGGGCAGAGGTCTGCAGAGCACACGCTGAAGGAGGCCTGACACCCGCTTTAAGGACACTGACTGCTATTAGCTTTCACTGAAAAACTTTTTTTCTTTGTAAAAGCACGCTATAGAGACACCAGATATGAGTGGCAAAGTACACGGGCAGAGGTCTGCAGAGCACACGCTGAAGGAGGCCTGACACCCAGACGCTTGCAGACAACTAACTGCTATTCAATCTATTACAGTGAAAATGTCAAGCTTAAGCTATTGTGACACCAGATATGAGTCGTGGCACTGGGCAAATGGGCACAGTATCCACTGTGAGCCTGACACACCCGCTTTAAGGACACTGACTGCTATTCAATCTATAACAGTGAAAAAAGTTTTTTGTTTTTAAATGCAAGCTATTGTGACACCAGATATGAGTGGCACTGTGAACTGGCAGAGTACACGTTGTAGGCCTGACACACCCGCTTAAAGACAACTAACTGCTATTCAATCTATAACAGTGAAAAAAGTTTTTGGGTTTTTAAATGCACGCTATTGTGACACCAGTGAGTGAGTGGTGGCACTGGGCACAGTATCCACTGCGAGCCTGACTACGAAGCTGGCAGACAACCAACTGCTATTCAATCTATAATAGTAGGGAAAAAGTTTTTTTTAAATGCAGCTATTGTGACACCAGGAGTGAGTGGCACTGGGCACAGCAAAAAAAAAAAAAAAAAAAAAGCAGACTGATGTTCTAGCCCTAAAAAGGGTTTTTTTGGGGTGCTGTCCTTACAGCAGACATCAGATGAGTCCTTCAGGACTGTAGTGGACACTGTATACCCTAACCTAGCTATGCATTTCCCTATCTAATCAACAGCAGCTACACTTTCCCTCCTCTCACTAAGCATGCAGCTTGAGAATGAATGTAAAATGGATGCCTGTCCAGTAGGTGGGAGGGTCTGCTAGGGAGGGTGTGCTGCTAATTGGCTGGAATGTGTCTGCTGACTGTGAGGTACAGGGTCAAAGTTTACTCAATGATGACGAATAGGGGGCAGATCGAACCGCGCATATGTTCGCCATCCGCGGTGGACGCGAACACGCCGGCGAACCGTTCGGTGCATCACTAATTCCTACTTAAAGGTCCCTTACTCAGCCTATTCTCAACTCATTTATTCACCTCCCTTCCTTGTCTTTCTACACTTGTGATAGCTACCTCTAGCAAATCTGCCTTCTTCCTCATTTTACGTTCTTCCTCCCGCTTTATCTCCGTTTCCCTATTCATATTTACTTTATTTGCGATCTCCATTAGCTGTGATATGGACATCCCTACAAATCCCTCTAACTTTTGCAATTTTCTTTTAATATCACCTTGAGCCTGGCTGACAAATGCTGAGTTAATCATTCGAGAATTCTCAGGGGCCTCTGGCTTATGAGGAGCATACAATCTGTATGACTCCAATAATCTTTCATAAAAGGCACTAGGTGACTCATCAACCTTTTGCAACACCTCAGCCATCTTTGACATATTGATTGCCTTCTTCCTTCCTGCCTTCATGCCAGAACGAATGGCTTCCTGATAAGCCCTTAATTGGGGCATGTCAGCACCATTCACATTCCAATTTGGGTCAACATTTGGATAATGGGCTGCAGCCCATGCAGCTGGACTGGCCTGATTTTGAGTACGGGCCGTTTCCTCAAGCGCTTTAATAGCCGCTTGATTAATCCGGGTCCTTTCCTCACAATTAAATAAAGTTAATAATAATTGCTGGCAATCGGCACAGGTGGGATTGTGTGTTTGTATAATAGAGGTAACAAAATCTGTCATGACTTGAGGTTTGTCAGTATACGAAGAGTTATGAGTTTTCCAATTGAATAGATCAGTTGTGGTGAAGGGGACATAGACAAACACTGGATCTACCCGTTGTATTTGGCCATTTTCGTCAATGTGTGTTGGGCTCGGTGTAAGTCGAAGGGGCATTTGGTAATGTCGGGGTTGAAGGGTACCAGTCATCTGTCGGGTTAATATAGGACTTCGGCAAGGCTGTTTTATAGTAAGTTCCGGTCTAGGGGTAGTAAGGTAAGGAGAATGAGGCGGGTTACCTTTACCTGGCGGAAGTTCAGTCAACAGGATGTTGCGGGCCGGGATGGGAGGAGCCTGACCAGGAACCAGAAATGACGTTAATTCCGGATATATAGAACTAGTGGAGGAAGGTACCGGAAGGGGAGGACTCAGGGCAAGTGGGATGGGCTCTAAACTAGATGATTGAGTGGGCAGGGACAATGGGGAAGGGGGAGTGGCAACACCAGCAGCACCTCCTCTAACCTTAGAGAAGGAGTAAGGGGGTGAGGAGGGAAGTTCAGACTCAGAGGGAGAGTCTAAAATGGGCGGGGTTGCGGCCCTGATGGACAGGCGAGTCCTGGCCACCATGAGGCGACATTGCTCCTCGTGGTATACCTTAATCCATTTAGGCAATTATTCCACAATCTGTTCCCAACAATCAATATACGTAAACTGATCATAGAATTCAGGCCTACTATATACAACCGCGTGCACACGTTGTACTAGAGTTAGATCAAGACTACCACGTGGAGGCCATGCGGTCACCAAGATAGGCCACTCTCTACTACATAATGTAGTCAAACGCTTTGGGGATAATTTCACCCCAAAATCACAAACTTTATATCCCTTTGCAAAGTTTTTCAACATACACGACAAGGGATCAACAATCTTTGAGTAAGACGCACCCATACTGGCAATGGAGCGTCTAATACAAAGAAACACAATACCCCAAACACACTTCCAATAAGCACTTGTTTCCCTGGCAACAGCACCACGTGGCACAGTTGCTAGGCCAAACAAACACACACGAAAACACGCAGAGAATTCTCGTACATACAGTGATATCACGACGTCTCACTCACAAAGATTTACCAAACACTAGATACTTATCTCTGTAACTATAAATCAAACCCTACAATTATCCACATTATAAATCAACTTTTAACTAACCGACTATATCACATTCTAGTAACCTCATCTTTACAATCAGTGGTTATGGTACGGTTAGCAAGTGGTTATAATACAGTTTTAAAGTCAAAGATCAGTTAGTAACAGTTATGGTGTTACACATATAACATAAGACAACAGTTTTTGGTAATTTTTACACAATGTCAGTAGTTATAGTACATGTTAATGATTATAATACCATGCGCTATTATACAGTATACACACAATTTACACTCCCACTAGACGGCAGAGCTCAAGCTTTCTAGCAGGACATACAATTCACCAATTCACCAACTACAGTATATTTAACAACATTTACAATAATCCCAACTATTCTAATTGGCCAGCACCTCGAGAACTATCAAACTATTTACACCAGGATTTGGTTAGTCTACGCTGCCCAACACCACATATAGTGAACTAGTGGGCGGAATTTACAACAGTACCCATTTAGTCTATCTACTCTATCAACAGTCTAGTGGCTGAATTTACAACAGGGCACACTTAGCCAAGATAGGTTGAGAACTAGCAGACGGAATGTACACCAGAATCTGCTTAGTCTCGCCGGCCTCCCCGACCTAGCGACCAAAATTTACACCTAGACACGCTAGTCAAGACAGGACACAGGTGTCCGGCATAAACTATTTACACCAAGATTTAGCCTGACCCAAACCACCTATATTAGACGGGCTGACTACAGAGCACTACAGCACGTCTCTGATGATGACGAAACACAGGTGCCAACTGCTGTGGCATTCTGGAGTGTGCAGACCGGCAAGGAGGGCAGGGTTGAGGAGTGGGTGGAAGATGATGTGAAGGATGATGAGGTCCTAAACCCCACATGGAATCAAGGTCATGCAAGTGACGTGTGCAGTTTGGAGGCAGTGGTCGCACAGTGGCACCAGCACAGCATAAGAGGGAGCAGGGTGCAAAAGCGGAGCAGCCGTCTCCTAGACAGTACACCTGCTACTGCCCACCGCACACAGGGACCAAGCACACCAAAGCCAGCTCCAAGGAGTTTCCTGGTGTGGCAGTTCTTCAGACAATGTGCTGACAACAAGACACAAGTGGTTTGCACACTAAGCAATCAGAGCCTGAAGCGAGGCATAAACGTTCTAAACCTGAGCACAACCTGCATGACCAGGCATCTACATGCAAAGCACGAGTTGCAGTGGAGTAAGCACCTGAAAAACCAAGAAAGGTCTCAGGCTCCTCCTGCTTCCTCTTCTGCTGCTGTCTCTGCCTTTTCCTCTACCTCTGGAGTGACAGTGGCACCTGTCACCCCACAAACACAGGATGTGTGAGCAATGCCACCACGTCCGCCACCATCCACGAGCATCTCCACACTGTCCCATGGAAGAGTTCAGCTGTCCATCTCCCAGAAAGAAAAGAGGAAGAACCCCCCTGCCCAACCACGATCCCTGGCACTGAATGCCAGCATTTCAAAATTCCTGGCCTTTGAAATGCTGTAATTCCATCTGGTGGAGACGGATAGTTTTAAAATCCTGATGGCGGTGGCTGTCCCACAGTACATAGTTCCCAGCTACTTTTCCAGGCGAGCCATCCCTTCCCGGCACAACCGATTGTTGGACAAAATCAGGTGTGCATTGCGCAACGCCACATAACCACTGATATGTGGACCAGTAAGCATGGGCAGGGATGCTACATCTCCCTAACTGCACACTGGGCAAATGTAGTGGTGGCTGGGCCTGATGCAGTTTGGCGCATGTCCTTCCGCCACCGAGGATTGCAGGGCATTTTTCTTTGCCTCCTGTTGCCTCCTCCTCCTACTCCGCTTCCTCCTCCTCTACCACCTCCTTATCCGGTCAGCGTAACACTTTCACCACCAACTTCAGCACAGCCAGGGGGAAACGACAGCATGTTGTTTGGGGGAAAAACCCCACAGGAGTTCTGGATGGGCATGGAACAACTGACTGATGAGTGGTTGTTGCCACTGAGCCTAAAGCCTGGCCTGGTGGTGTGCGATAATGGGCGAACTCTCGTAGCAGCTCTGGGCCTAGCCGGTTTGACGCACATCCCTTGCCTGGCGCATGTGCTGAATTTGGTGGTGCAGAAATTCCTGAAAAACTACCCAGATATATCAGAGTTGCTGCAGAAAGTGCGGGCCGTCTGTGCGCACTTTCGGCATTCTCACCCTGCTGCTGCTCGCTGTGTCTGCGCTGCAGCGTAACTTCGGCCTTCCCGCTCACTGCCTCATATGCGACGTGCCCACATGCTGGAGAGTCTGTGCGAGCAGCAGCAGGCAATAGTGGAGTTTCAGCTGCAGCATGCATGGGTCTTGCCCTCCAATAAATCCTCATTAAAGGATTTAAAGTGTACTCATTCCAATTACAGGGCCTCGAAAGAGTCCTGTATTGTTATTTTTCGTCACTATCTCCTCGCGTCCGGAGTGGGTAATTTGCGCGCCTGCTGCCTTCCTTGGATGTGGTAGCCGTTTCTCAGGCTCCCTCTCCGGAATCGAACCCTGATTCCCCATTACCCGTGGTCACCATGGTAGGCGCAGAAAGTACCATGGAAAGTTGATAGGGCAGACATCCGAATGCATTGTCGCCATCACGGGGACGTGCGATCGGCCCAAGGTTATCTAGAGTCACCAAAGTGCCTGCGCAACGACTGCCGAGTTGCCCACATTCTAACTTGTGCTGATTACTGGATGGCCACAATGCTGGATCCCCGTTACAAGGACAATGTGCCGTCCTTAATTCCCTCACTGGAGTGTGATTGCAAGATGCACGACTACAAGCGCATGCTGGTAGACGCGCTGCTGAGGGGATTCCCAAGTGACACTGAGGGCTCAGTGGAAGCACAAGGCGAAGGCAGAGGAGGAGGAAGAGGTCGCCAATGCAGCTGGGGCACCGCCAGCACCTCAGAAGGCAGGGTTAACATGGCTGAAATGTGGAAAAGCTTTGTCAGTACGCCACAACAACCAGCACCACCAGCTGATATGGAACGTCTTAGCAGGAGGCAGCATTTCAGCAACATGGTGGAACAGTATGTGTGCACATGCCTACATTTACTGACTGATGGGTCTGCCCCATTCAACTTCTGGGTCTCCAAACTGGGCACATGGCCTGAGCTTGCCCTTTATGCCTTGGAGGTGCTGGCCTGCCCTGCAGCCAGTGTATTGTCTGAACGTGTGTTTAGCATGGCAGGGGCGTTATCACGGACAAGCGTTGCCGCCTGTCCACACCCAACGTGGACAAGCTCACATTTATTAAAATTAACCAGGCATGGATCACACCAGACTTGTCTGTACCTTGTGCAGAATAGACATTTATACCGGCCTCACCCAGCCATTGTTAAACTCAAGTGCACTTATTCTTTGTTTTCTTTTTTTATATGTCCCAATATTTTGGGGGCTACCCCAATTGTTTGCAGGGTACTTGTCCTACTCTTAACCCCATGTTACTCCCTTTTGCAGCCCTCTAGCCCTTTCCAGGACTTTTTTAGAGTCATTTTTGTGCCCAAAAGTTCGTGTCCCCATTGACAATGGGGTTCTGGTTCGGGGTCAAGTTCAAGGCCGAACTCGAACTTTTTGCCTATGTTCGGCCGAACCCGGTGAACCCGAACATCCAGGTGTCCACTCAACTCTACTCCTAACCATTCCCACAGAATGTTCTATTTAGATTTGTAAGTGTTATGATACACTTAAGTGTTGGGCTGTATTATCACCTGTGACGGAATGGCGCCACGGAGTGCCATGCCCACATGTGCCCACTGGATTGCCCGCATTGTTTTCAGGTCCTCCTGCGGGGGATCGCCCTCGCCCTATCTACTCCTAAAGGAGCCTAATCACTGTCCAGGGAAGATCCAGGAGCTTCATGCCTGCAGTCGGACTGTCAGCGAGGCAGACAGTGATTGTAGGGGCTCCCTATCTGGCATTTACAAGTCCGTGCTCGTAGCTGCTCAAAGAGCGCTCTCCCCGGTGCTACCTAAGTGGAGATATCCACCAGAGAGAGAGAGATGCGAGTGTCAGGATTAGAGTTGATCCAGCATGCAGAATAGTATTACACCTAGGACTATGGATAACGTCTAACCAGACCTTAGAATGGCCGGACTTAACGTACCGGAGAATAGTCAAAATACTTGCCAAGGTCAGGGACACAGAATGAGACACAGCGATGAGGAAAGCCAGAAGTAAAGGATAACAGAAATCAGGGAAGTCAAAACGAAGAAAAAGTCAAATACCAGAAAAAAGCAATCAGGAACACACTCTCAGATAACCAGGTACTGGAAACCACAACAGGGCACTGACAAAAAGGTAATTCGGGTTTAAATAACCCTCCTAAGACTGTAATTGGCTGCTTCTGAACCACTGCAGCCGGCGTGGCTAGGAACGCTTTACTCGCTGGGGACCAGGATAGAAGTCCCGCCGGCCGCCTGGAAGTCTGTGCTGACCAATAGGAAAAGGAGCTCCTATTCAAACTGAATTTTCGTCCTTTCTTCTGATAGTCCGGCACGAGCGCTGATTGGTTGCTGCAGGGTTGAGG
The DNA here is from genome assembly GCA_933207985.1 of Pelobates cultripes. NCBI lineage: Eukaryota > Metazoa > Chordata > Amphibia > Anura > Pelobatidae > Pelobates > Pelobates cultripes. Next base: position 66,646,075 of record OW240914.1, on the reverse strand, counting down.
CAACCGATAGGAGGAGGAGCTACTCTTCCAACTTGGTTTATGCCCTTTCATGCCCAGCACGAGTTAAAGGACTCAGCTCAGAACACCTCCCCTTCCAGGTCGCTGCTTGGTTTAGGCGTGAAGTTTGAATTTACCTGTCTAAACCAAGCAATTCCGTGGAACTAATTGCGGCGATGTACAGATCCTAAAGTTCAGACATTATATTTTCATGGGTTCTGTACATCCGATAGCCCCGCTATTTGCAGGGTTCCTATCTGGGACCTGGGGCAATCCAGGGTTGTATGTTTTGTGTGTGCCCCATTTCCTCCCTGGGGCATGGAACCCCCTAAGTTTTCCTCAATGTATGTGATGTGTCTTACTGTATATAATTGTTGTAATGTTGGTATCTCCTAGAGCGGGAGATGGTTATGTGTAAACCACCCCCTCCATCCTGAGACTAAGGGACTTGTGTTGAATAGAGAGGAGACCCCCTGCGGGGGTTTGTGTACAAATTAAGCTGTACCAATAAAGCATTGTCAGAGTTGTACTCCCAGAGCTGTGTCTCGTCCAGTTACTGGGGGAATTGGTGTCTTTATACTGTAAGTGCTTCCAGAGTGGCTGAGGGAAGGAATTAGCGGATGTAACTGGTTGGGTTACCCGTGGTCCGCTACATCGCCATTTAAGCATGCCCCTCTTTAATTATATAATTACAATTCTAGAAGGTCTGCCTGGCAGGGCCAGATTTCACATAAGGCCACTGAGGATATGACCGTAAGGTATCAGGCTGACTCTGAAGGCACTTGAATGTTGCTATCCTCTGTGCCTCTTCTGCATGGTTGCCATGTGTCTGATAATTTTTCCTCTTTTTGCTATCATTCACCCACACCTATCCCACCCACATTCACCCACACCTATCTAGTCTAGTCCTTGCTTTAAATCCTAGTTAGGTGAATCAGTGATTCAGTGTCCTGCTCATTCTTGGCATACAACTTGACATCGTCCATGTAGAGTAGATGGATTATGGTAACTCTGTATCCACTCTTCTTGATTATTTGGGTACAATAATTTGGGTGCTGATGATCTGATCTGGGGATTGAGGGGATTGAGGCCTATGCAGAACAGCATTGGGGATAGTGCATCACCTTGGTATATGCCACATTTGATGTTCAGCATAGTGGTAACGTCACTGCTGTAATGTACAACCTAACACGCAGAGTGAAATCCTACCGGTAAATAAATGGAGACAGATAGAAAGTCTCGAAACGGCCCTTAGAATGGCTGGTTAATAGAAAATAAATAATAATTCAAGGAGAGTCAGAAAGAGCCAAAGTAAAGGGAAGCCAGAAATACACTAATATGAGAGACAAAAGCTTAGTAAGGGGAACCAGAAATACACAAGATCGATAAACAAAGCCGAGCCAAGGGAGCCAGGAAACAGAGTAGTCAAGAGCAAGCCGGGTCAATACCAATCAATACCAAACTGGACAAAATAATGCGCTATAGGGACACTAGTAACACCAGGGCACTGTACTTTGGGCAGACTGGGATTTTATATGTTTCGGGGCGCGGTTAGCATAACCACACACACAAAAGGTGCATATGTGCTGGCTCTATTACTTAGAGCTCTTGTGACATCATGATGCTGGCAGGTGTGGGCTGGGTCATAAAAAGGGGCGGGGGCACAGCTCAAACTGCATAGGAACGGCGGTCCGCCGAATCAGAGCATTTGCATCATGGTGGACCACCAGGGTAAGTATAAAGGAGCTGACAACTGTTTTATAACTGGGAACCCCATGTTTGAATCCCAGTCCAACCACATTATATATATATGTGTGTGTGTGTGTGAAGGACTGCCAGGTACCCCGGCTGGGTACCTCCATCATGCTAATTTCCTAGCTATCCACCAGGACACCCATAGTGCTTCAGCCACTAGCCATGGCTGGCGTCTCTCCATCGCTTTCCGCCCTGGAATAGGGTCCTCGGTACAGCTTCAAGTGATTAAGCTCTCCTGCAGAGAGTATAGCTGGTCCACCCAAATACTAGTCAAGACTGAGTGAAGGGTGAAAAGGACCTGGTTTATTTAGGCCAAGTTGCCTGCTTATATATACGACCCTATGATGGGGTCTTAATTCAATACAATACAAGCCACTCTCTGTGCCTGGGAGATAATTGAGTTAAAGACCAGTAAGCTAATCATCTCCTAGAAACAGAGCTAAACATAAATACATAAAAGTACCTCAAAACATAATAAAAACATACAGTAACCCCACATGTCCTATATCCCCAAACAGCGCCCATGCTGTCTAAATAGCACTCAGATCCATGCAGTGTAGGGGAATCGCCACCGGGGCAAAGTTCTGACTGGCTGCACACATGGTCCTAGCACAAAATAGTAGAGCGTTTGGTGTTTATGCCGGTAAACTTTCGATTACTCCTGCAGAAAAAATATGTGGTGCTCCATCTGACTCTCAGAGAGCGTTTGCTCCCCTTATTCTGAGGCATCTTCCCTTCAAAAATCACTCTCCTGGTGGGTCGCAAAGTGATTCAAAAAACTGGACCAAGTTTCCTTAGAACCGCACAGTCACCTAGCCAAAAAAGCTAGCATTCTGTTCAATTCGTGAGAAGGGAATGAGCTGAACCAGGGGCACCAAGGGAAAGCTGCTAATGGCGGCTGGACAGGGTAACTCCCAAATGGAGTCTCAGACCTGGACCATAGTCGATGGGCAGGAGGCCAGCTTCCACACTCCTCCAGGAGTTCATGGCACACATCCATGGAAAAGAGCATTTGTCACAATATATAATCAAATACATGATTCAGCGCATATATTAACCCCTCAAGGACACAACTTCTGTAATAAAAGAGAATCATGACGGAATATTTCCATCATGTGTCCTTAAGGGGTTAAGAGGGCTACACTCACCTGGTTCACCTGAGCATGCATATATTATAAGGGTGATGCTGGAGCTAATTCATACAACATTCAAGATTCGGCGCACTCACTCACTAAACAGCAATTTCAAATCTCACAGAATGAAATTGTTTTCTAAAAACACCTAACCTAGGCAAAAATAATGGGGTTAATTTACAGTATAGGATCATACATTGAATAAGCCTGCCACAACACCAGTATACCCCATTTTTGTCTGGATTTTGACCTTCGTTGGCTGAAATTCAACCTCGCTCGGCTGAAATTCAGTCCCATTCCACTACAGCAGGGAACTGTTTTCTCCCTAAGACATTTAGAAAGACACAGTTCAAACATATTTCGCAAAAAATTTGGTTCAAATCTATAGTTTATATTGCAGGTAGGAGGCAAACCTGTGGTTAGAATCCCCTGGTTATACCTTATTATTACTCAAAAGTCATCTTTTTTGATGCAATTATTTAAATTATGGTAGCATGTTTCTGTTTCGGGATGCAAATTTAAAAGGGGGCGTTATTAATAATGTGTTACATGGCAGCAACTATGGTCATTTTTGATGTGTGTCTAAAACTTAAGTCTGTAAGAAGGCCTTTTTGCTTTAAAAAAATCTATTGATGTTGCTCTGGTTCAGTATGTTATATTTAATTCTTGCAAATGTATATTAGTGGGAGGGTGAAGTAAGGTTTGGAATACAATACGATATCACAAACCTATTACTATTCAACAAAACTATGCCTCTAATGTTTCTATACTTTTTATTATGTTTACTAGGATCTCACTATTGTGACATCAGGAGTTTCCTTAATAATAAATCTCTTTTTTGATATGTACAAGGCAGGTTTTCTGGCAAGCATTTATGCTTCTCTATGCCAGTTTAGGTACTAAATTTTATAGTCATAGAATTTACCTTCCGTATACTTAATAGTGTACACTTCCTTAGTGGTTCAGTGGTTCAGGCCCAGAGGAGGCGGGCTGAAAGCTAGCCGAATAGGAGGCATGTGTGGGTGTGGTGGGTGTGGTTGGAAAATGGGGGTGTCATTTAGGTAAGGAGTAGGGTGGGGTTATATAAATAGCTGACATTTTGTCCCTTTACCTCAGCCATTTTAAATTTAACGGCAAGGTAACAATTCCTTACTGTGCTGCAGCCAGGGCCGGCGCTACCTGTAAGGCGGACTAGGCAGCCGCCTAGGGCGCCCCTTGGGAGGGGGCGCCGTCAGGAGCGCCGGCCCCGCTTATCCTGCAGCCGCCCGAGCGCTCTGTAGAGAGCCTCAGGCGGCTGCAGCCAGGTTTGCCCGGGCGGTGCGTCCATGAGGGCGGACCGCACCGCCCGGGCGCAGCCTGAGGAGAGGCTGACAGGAGGGAAGCGCTCAGCGCTCCCTCCTGTCAGCCACCTCTCTGTAGCGTGGCCGAGCCCTGTATGGCATGGTCCGACCGGTACAGAGAGCAGCTGTCTCCTGTACACGGCCGGACTAACAGGAAGTGCACACTCTGTGTTCACTTCCTGTTAGTCCGGCCGGGTACAGGAAACAACAGCTCCCTGTACCGGTCGGACTATACTGGGCTCGGCCACACTACCACACAGGGAGGGGAGGGAGGGAGAAGAAAAAAAAAGAGAGGGAGGGAGGGGGAGAAGAAAGAAACAGGGAGGGAGGGGGAGAAGAAAAAAAAAGAGAGGGGGAGGGAGAAGAAAAGAGGAGGGAGGGGGGGGAGAAGAAAGAAACAGGAGGAGGGGGAGAAGAAAACAGAGGGAGGGAGGGGGGAGGAAGAAAGAACAGGGAGGGAGGAGGGGGAGAAGAAAGAAACAGGGGAGGAGGGAGTGGGGAGAAGCAGAAACAGGGGAGGGGAGGGAGGGGGGGAGAAGAAAGAAACAGAGAGGGGGGAGGGGAGAAGAAAGAAACAGAGAGGGAGGGAGGGGGGAGAAGAAAGAAACAGAGAGGGAGGGAGGGGGAGAAGAAAGAAACAGAGAGGGAGGGAGGGGAGAAGAAAGAAACAGAGAGAGAGGGAGGGGGAGAAGAAAAAAAGAGGGAGGGGGGAGAAGAAAGAAACAGAGAGGGAGGGGGGAGAAGAAAGAAACAGAGGGAGGGAGGGGGAGAAAGAAACAGGGAGGGAGAGAGGGGGAGAAAGAAACAGGGAGGGAGAGAGGGGGAGAAGGAAACAGGGAAGGAGGGAGGGGGGAGAAGGAAACGGAGGGAGGGGGAAGAAAGAAACAGGGAGGGGGGAAAAAGAGGGAGGGAGGGGGGAGAAGGAAACAGGGAGGGAGGGGGAGAAGGAAACAGGGAGGGAGGGGGAGAAGGAAACAGGGAAGGAGGGGGAAGAAAGAAACAGGGAGGGGGAAGAAAGAAACATGGAGGGGAGGGGAGGGGAGGGGGGAAGAAAGAAACTGACAGGGGAGGGGGGAGAAATAAACTAACAGGGAGGTGGGGGGGAAAGAAACTAACAGGGGGGGAGACATTGACAGGGAGGGGAATTGATGGGGAGAGAGAAATTGACAGGGAGGGGGGAGTGACAGGGGAGGGAGGGGGAATGAGAGTAACAAGGGAGGGGGGGAGAAGAGAGTGACAAGGGAGGGGGGAGAGATTGACATCCATCACACACACACACAATCACACACAATGCACCCCTTACACACAAAGACAATGAACCCCTTGCACACAGAAAAACACACAATGCATTACACACACAATGCATTACACACACACACGCAATGCAACCCTTACACACAATGCATCCCTTGCACACACAGAAACACACAATGCATTCCTTACACACACTCAATGCACCCCTTACAGACTCACACACTTCATCCCTTACATACACAGAAACACACCTTGCAGCCCTTACACATACAAACACAGATTCACACAATGCATTCCTTACACACAAATCAGGACATTCCCTACACACTCCATCCCCTGTGAACAAACTCATTGGTGGAAAATGAAGGTGGACCCTGGGACCCAGACCTTGAGCTGTGTAAAGGGCCCCCAAAAAATGGAGCTGCTTCTCGCTCTCCCAGAACATTGATTTGTGTGACCACAGTTACAAACAGCCTCCAGAGATCCTGTTATACACCAGACCAGTGGAGCCAGACTGCAGCTAGAGCCCATCATCATCCTCATCTGCTTGTAAGTAGGTAATCTAGTATATTATTCGTGGCACTAATCTCTAATTTACCTCACATTAAAGAAACACTATAGTCCCCAGAACCACTGCACCTTAATGTAGTGGTCCTGGTGTCTATAGCCTGTCCCTGCAGGCCTTTTAATGTAAACACAGCGGCACTGCAGCACTAGCGTTAGTTAACATGGCAGGTCATATGGGTGGGGCATTGCGATGTCACGGAGGAGGGGGGCGGCAAACTTTACTTTTGCCTAGGGCGGCAAAAATCCTTGCACCGGCCCTGAGTGCAGGGGAGTATTTAGCCCAAGGCAAACTATGCATTTGCCTTAGGCGGTACTATTTAGGGGGCGGCAAAAAATGCCATCCCCCAAACGCCCATTGAGGCATCCCGTGTGAATCCCCTTTCATGGGGGGGGGAGGGGCAAGAGCTGGCAAGCTAATAGAGGACCCCCCCTTCCCTCCAGCGGGCGGCTTAGCATCCTAAGCAGCGAGGGAGCTGTGATCTCTCTGCTCTACTCCCTCGCGTGCCGTTTACTGATGCCGTGGGAGCCGGAATATGACGTCATTACATTATTAAGTTGTGTGTGTGTGTCTGAGTGTCTGTGAGTGTGTGTGTGTGTATGTCTGTGAGTGTATGTTTGTATGTGTCTGTGAGTGTGTGTGTGTCTTTGAGTGAGTGTATATGTGTGTGTGTGTGTCTGTGTCTGTCTGTGAGTGTCTGTTAGTGCATGCGTGTGTCTGTTAATGCAAGTGTGTGTGTGTCAAATCAGTGAGAGTCTCTGATTGTGTGACTATCAATGTGTCTGACAATGAGTGTCAGTGTGTCTGTCAGTGTGTGTGTCTGTCAATGAATGAGTGTGTCAGTGAATGTGTGTGTGTTAAATCAGTGAGTCTGTGTTTGTCATTGAGTGTATGTGTGTGACTGTAAGTGTGTATCTGCCAATGTGTGTCTGTCAATAAATGTGTGTCAAATCAGTGTGTCTGACTGTCAGTGACATCAGTGTGTCTGTCATTGTGTGTGTGACTGTCAGTATGTATCTGCCAGCGTGTGTGGGTTAGAGTGTGTGCTTAAAGGGACACTATAGGAGCCCAGACCACTTCAGCTCATTGAAGTGTTCTGGGTGCAGTGTCCCAATCTCTTTAACCCAGCAAGTGTTACCAGACAGCCATCAGAGGGACTTCAGAGTGGTTTGGCGACCAAAAGTGCATGAGGACATCAGGCGTCTGCTAAATCCCTATAGGAAAGAATTGATACAATGCTTTCCTTTGGGGGGGCCTAATGCAAGCGCAGAGAAGGAGCTTGACCCAGCGCCGAGGGACATCGGCACTGGATTCAGGTAAGTGATCAAAGGAGTTTTAACCCCTTCAGTGCCAAGGGGGGCACTGTAAGGAACTATAGTGCCAGGAAAACAGCTTTGCTCCCCTGGCACTATAGTTTTCCTCTAAGGGTAGTAGGAAAAGGTGCAGTTTAAAGAGGAAGAGGTCTGGCCTGGACAGGAAGTGGTGGGGCAAATTTAGATTAGGGGGGTGCTCAGATTTAGTCATGCCTAGGGCAGCGCAAAACTAAAATACACCACTGGTGTAGTGGCATAGAAAAGAGGCTTTAATAAACTCTCCCCCCCCAAAAGAATAATTCTTAATTTCTTTCCCCGTCCCTGTTGCTTATCTTTGGGGGAGGGGGGGGAATCCTGGTGGTTCAGTGGGAAATGCAACTTGTCTGCACCCTCGGTGGCTGCAGACAGCTCCTTCTGGCCAGCGCTGGGAGATGTATGGGAGCGTTGCTGCGGTAACCCATGGCAATGCCTCAACACCACTCATAGCCACGCTGTGTGTGAAGGAGGGAGAAGGGATATGTCATGTGTTATTCCCCCCCCCCCCTCGTCTCCGGCATGAACACTGATATATTTTACTAGCAAAATATTCAATTAATGTTCCTAGTCACCTCTTTTCCATTAGATGTGGGCTAATGTTTTTTTCTATTTAATGTCAATCAACTTTGATGTTTTAATTGAACTTACTAGCTAATTCACAATTTGTTCCTGCCTGAAAAACATCTTGTGTTTAAATGTTATTTTGTTAGCTACATCAGATTACCACAATATGGGACAGACAATAAAGAGATTCTCTTTAAAAAAAACTTTCTGTCTTAATTACTTCAGGATAGGTATGTCATGTGTCTACTGTGCATGAAACCTTGTTCAGTATCTGAACTTTCTTAAACTGTGTTGGTTCCAACTCAAAAGTTCAACCTCTTATGACACATCCAGAGCTGCTGAGGCCGTCTCAGTACTTATGTGTGTGTGACCCACTTCTATCACAGACATAAAAACATAACCTCATGTAATTGCCCATGATACGCAGACAAGCAAAGGTAGACAAGCAAAATTAACATCTGTTTTAAGCAGTCTTCTATGAAGCTTAACTTAATACGTAAAAAAAATACAATAGCGATCATTTTACACACTAAAACTATATGACAAATTACTCTGCGAAGAAACCAGGGCACTCTTAGCTCCATAACCACTACATGGGACACATTAGTAGCATCTAGCTTAGCACAATCTCTGACCACATGCATCCCTTGCCCCCTTAATGAGCAAGGCGTTTGTGACAAAGGCCTTTTTGGCACTTTTCCAAGCGTTCATTCTACCACAATTTCCCCCTTTCTGTTTAAGTACACTCATAACTATTATACCTTTTTAATGCTTTCTTTTGATACCCTTTATGTATACATAACACAATTATTATTATTATTATTATTATGATGTTATTTATATAGCGCCATCAAATTCCACAGCGCTTTACAATGGGTGGACGAACAGACATGTAGTTGTAACCAGACAAGTTGGACACACAGGAACAGAGGGGTTAAGGGCCCTGCTCAATGCGCTTACATGCTAGAGGGAGTGGGGTATAATGACACAGAAAGGTAAGGATAGTATTAGACTAATGACAGTTGCAGAAGAGGAATCAGTCATTAGCACACACACATCCTCATACTGAGATTCACCATCACCAGTGGGATAAGACCTTGGCAGAAATAAAAAAGCAAGGTGATAGAATAAAAAATTATGTTTTTTTATTAACTCTAGTGACATCTGTGGTACAAAGGAGGAGGCTTCATGCTTCTTCAGCAAATGATAACAAACATCCTCTTTCATGGATGACTGCAGCATAGTCTGTACTCAGGTCATGGCTGGATTAACATAGGGGCTGATTGAGCTGCAGCTCCAGGCCCAGGCCCAGGCCCAAAGAATAGGCGCGTTTAAAAAAAACTGAGCTAAACAACCAGGAAGTAGCAGAACCAGTTTTCTGATTGACAGCCAGGGAGGTGTGACAAGGTTAATTTCTTAACGTGCAAATTTCTATTACCAGTGGACACAGTCTTCCCAAAGAAGTGCTAATTTAAATAATGAGACTCATATACTTTGTGTACAAACCAATTCATCTAATAAAGCAAGCCAATTTTAATAGTTGTATGAGTCACAACAAAACCATTGAATCAGTTTTGAATAGAGGCTTGTGATTAATTATATTTTGCTTTAGCTCGCCACTAATTAATGCAAACCATATGGAAATAAAATATAAATACCAAGCATGTTGTATTTGAATAGTGTAATCAATTATTAGTGGTTGAGCAAACAAGAATATCCTTTTGTCTAGTGGCGGTTAACTTACAGATGTTTTCAAACTCAAAAAAAAACAAAAAACATATGACACACAAACATTGGCAACTCACTTATGTCACCTGACTGCAAGTCTGAGAAAATAAGGGTTTGGCTGCACTCACATACACATGCTAAATTAGGGTGCTACTGGGGGCCAATAAGTACAGTAAAAATGAAAATCCAGCGCACTCACTTATCTACTAAAAACAGTCATTTTAATGCTGAACAATTTTCAGTTTTATTAAAAACACCTAATCTAGGCAAAAAAATATAATGGGGGTTTAGTTACAGTATATGATCATACATTGCATAAGCCTGCCACAACGCCAATGTACCCCATCTTTGGCAGGTCCTACTCTGTCTGCTAAATGAGCTTCTCACTTGGGGAAATCCTTCCATCTCGAGGTCTCTGCAGTACAATGCTTAAATAGGATCCGGAGATGAGGCACCTGTAACAGGGAGGGGTGCAAAACCCATGGAGCTGGCTTGACTCCTAAATATATACATATATGAGAAAATAAGGGTTTGGCTGCACTCACCTACACATGCTAAATTAGGGTACTGCTGGGGGCCAATAAGTACAGTAAAAATGAAAATCCAGCGCACTCGCTTATCTACTAAACAGTCATTTTAATGCTGAACAATTTTCAGTTTTATTAAAAACACCTAATCTAGGCAAAAAAAATATAATGGGGGTTTAGTTACATTATATGATCATACATTGCATAAGCCTGCCAAAACGCCAATGTACCCCATCTTTGGCAGGTCCTACTCTGTCTGCTAAATGAGCTTCTCACTTGGGGAAATCCTTCCAGTAGATAAGTGAGTGCGCTGGATTTTCATTTTTACTGTACTTATTGGCTTATTGAAAAAGCCTAAAGGGGAATCGCGTCTCGAGGCAAGGATCAGCCCCAATTGTGGACATTATTTTATTGTTTTTTTCTTGTTTAGTCACTTTTTGTGTTTATATTTAATAAATTAATTTTAAGTCCCATCGGCTTCAGCTCTGTCTACTTCCATCAAAGAAGGGCTACCCCCTTAGAAGGTTATAGGCGTTTACACCCAGAGCCAGGTTTACTTATAGGCTCTGGTAAAGGTGAGCAAAATGTATTACATCTACTTTTTCTCACATGGTGCTTTACATACTACACTAGAAATCCCTCTCTCTGCTTTTGCAGCCTCATGGCAAATACACAGCTGTTCCTATCCCCCATGTCCCATAAATGCACTACAGTTCCAACCCCTCAGATACAGTGCAGTCCCTTTCCCTACCACATTAGAGCCCTTATCCCTGCCTCATTACTGCCCCTATCCACATGCACATAGCACCAAAGGTAGCCTACCTTACACCAATAAACTCCACAAGCAACCTCCAAACAAATACAAAATCATATGCAGTCTCTCCCACACACACAAACTCTACCCTCTTTTAGTCCTGTCCCTCTTGGTCTCTGGTTTGTTTTATGGGGAAACCAGACACAAGTCACCAGCAAACACAGAAAAAGTGTTTCATTAAAATAACTTGCACTGCGTTAAACACTGGGCATTTTTGCCCGTGTAAGAGCTCTTCAGCAGGCCTATCCAAATGGGCTGCCCTGGAGGGGAATCGACTTGACAAGCCTACTTTGGGCTAAGTGAATGCCAATGGTGACACAACATGCCCCTTCCTACTGGGCTGCTCTGCTTTAAAATGCCCAAGCTAAACTTTTGTCCCAGTTTGGCCCTGCCTAGTGGTGTACACTTCTAGTTCTGTTGTGCATTTGATCTCTGGAATTTGACCCTTGCCTGTTTGAACCTGTGCTGCCTGTCCTGACCTTCTACTTTCCTGACAACGATTTTGTCTGACCCTTGCATGTATTGCAACCTTGGTATTTTTTCTTCTGCTAAACCCTTACAGAAAGCATGTCTATGGAAAATATCAAATAAATATTAGATTCTGTTTCTTAAAATATCTGTATATAAACTGAGTTAGGAATCAAAGTGTTGCCTAGCATTGTGTCAATGGTCTGCTTACAGAGCGTCAGACTTTCTTGACTTTGTCACCTTATATTTTACAAGTACAGTCATAGGTTTGGCTTGTTTGAAGTATTGGAGTCAATAGTTTGCAGTCTCTTAACAGTTTCTATTAGTATTTATGATTATTGTGTGCTAACTGTTTAATTGTTTATTTTACAGAGGGAGGAACGGTTACATGCATTTAATATATATATGACAGTGACTGCTATTAAGAAGAGTTAACTGTTTTACTCTCTCTCTATAGATCATTTAAGAAAAAAGTTGTCACAGAATACGAGATATTATGAGATACAACAATGCAGGTAGCTAGCTACTCATCTTAGCTAGCTTTTCAACATTAAAAGACAGGTTTCTGGCACACATTGAGCAGACACTGTGATTGTTGTATTATTACACAAGAACATCCGCAGCAACACGGAAACCATACTTGTACCCTAGTATATGCTCGCTCATGGGGGAGAATCAGAGCCAGCGCTACCATAAGGCGGCACAGGCGGCTGCCTTAAGGCGCACTGGCCCAGGAAGGGCAGGATTCTGTTGACCGCCAGGAGTGGAGCGTACTGCACAACTGATAGAACACCTGTCTCTGTGTTGTGTGGACAAGCGCGGACCACGGAAGAGGAGTTAGCTTTCCGTCTGACAGGAAGCACTCACTGAGAGCATTGAACTTCATTCCTGTCAGGCTGGAGAGAGGGAAACAAGCACCTCTCCCACGGCCGTGCTCAGCCACTCTACACAGGAGGAGGGAGGTGAGCTGGCACATGGGAGGGAAGGGAGTGGGGAAGGTACATGGTGGACTGAGGAGAGGAAATGAGACACGAGTGAGCTGGGGTATTGAGACACATGAGTGGGCTGGGGTATTGAGACACATGGGGAGCTGGGGTATTGAGACACATGGGGGATGGGGTATAAGACACATGAGGGGGCTGGGGGAATAAGACACATTGAGGGGCTGGAGGATTGAGACACATGGGGGGCTGGGTATTGAGACACATGGGCGATGGGGTATTGAGACACATGGGGGGATGGGGTATTGAGACACATGGAGGATGGGTTATTGAGACACAAAGCACTATGGAGGGCCTGGATTAGAGAGAGACATGGTGTTGGGGGGAAGAATAGAAGAAAAGGCAAATCAAATAAAGAAATGAACAAAGAAATTGGATGCCATTGCTGACCTGTATTTAATATGTAAAATGTGCCCATTATAATAATAATCAGCAGGAAGATAAAAAGACAGCTTTATTGAGAGATACACGAAACAATGAGATATGGGTTGTCTAGCTGGTGAGTGTGTATGATGAAATCTTTTAAAGGGGAACCATATTTTGTGTAGAAATTACACAACTGAATAAAACATTAAAGATCACCTTTATCTTGTGGTATCCTTTTTTTATGTGATGACTTGTTTTCATTTAAATTTATAATAAATATTTATCAATTTATGTTGCAGTACAGTTATGTCCTACTACAGATAAGGCATACTTTGAGTTGAGGGCAAAAAAGTCACCAATGAAATGTGCCTGCTGGTTCCACTAGTTTCTATGGCGATTGTTCCACTTTAGAACACTTTTTAGAACAGGACACTGTCATCATCCTCATGTTTCTGCTTCCTCTTTCTGTACTCTCTCTCCATGATCAAAGCCAATATGGAGATGCTTTGTTCCAGGATAGAACTTCAGGGATTTCTACATTTAATTGTATTTTTCACACCTCGCAAATATGTCCACTAATTTGAACTTCTCTTTATTCAATTAAGGCTGTGCAGATAAAAAGACACACAGAGGGCAAAGTGACACAGAGGGGCTGGGGAATGGGCAAAAGAGACAAAGATAGGCTTGGCAGGGGAGACACCCAGAGGGGCTGAGGGACACAAAGAGACAGAGATATCTGAAAGTCACATAGTGGGCACTGGTAATAAAGGCAGATCCAATTTAATTTCTTCTATTCTCCTACTCAAAACGCCCAATATATTAGATGTATGCATTGTCCTCATGTATTGTACGATGTATGTTAACAATATGCAAAGTATTTTCCTTACCTTTTATAATACATCTGACTAACAATGAAATTGTGAACCATGTATTTACCGTACTATTTCCAGTATGTCTGTACATTACTTTAACAAAAATGTATAATACGATTTTTTTTTTACAAAGAGGAGGTGGGGAAGGGGCAAAAGAGACAGATGGAGGTTAGGGAAGGGGCAACAGAGAAAGACAGGGGCTGCGAGTACACAGAAATACATAGAGCAGCTGAGGGAGAAAAAGGGCACACAGAGGGGTTAGGAAGGGGAAAAGGAAACAAACAAAGGGACTGAAGGAAGAAAGAGACACACAAAGGTGCTGGGGAGAAAGAGACACATGAAGGGCCTGGGGTAGAAAGAGACACACAAAGAGGCCAGGGGAGTAAAGACACAAAGAGGCTGGGGGGAGAAAGAGACACACAAATGGGCTAGAGGGAGGTAAGCGATACACAAAGGGTGGGGTGTAATAGACACAAAGGGAAAATTGGGGATGAGATATACTAAAGGGGAGGATAAGAAACACAAAATAGGTAAGAAATCTGAGAGTTGGTAATTAAGGGGCACACACGTGAAGATGCATTTTTTGAGGGTTAACGGGGGAGAGGTGTGTGTGACAAAATGCATCTTTGCCTGTGTAGCCAAAAATCCTTGCATCGGCCCTGGAGAGTATTATCCAAGTCTTGCCTACACTTTTATGAATAATTGTTGGAGGTTATTTAGTACAATGTATTAAAGTATGTTGGGATTTTTTTTCATCTCTTTCATTGTCCATATTTATCAATCTTTCTATAAAATTTTCAGTCAGAAAAGTGTTATATTTTAGGTAAATATGATTTTTGTTGTTTGTTGCTTTTTAATTACAGCATTGATATAGAGCAATTGAGTAAGCAAACAGTGAGAGGCGCAGGTCTCCAATAAAGCTGGCAACTGTTGATACGTTACTATTGCATATGCTGGACTCACAGGTCCGCATGAGTTAAACATGACATTTTGGCATCATTAGTCGGAAAACATTATTAAAGATAAGGCATCCATCTGCGGGTGTGTAGTGACCTTATGAGGGGTGTAGTGCCCTCATTATGTTGTGTAAATGTGGTTGGTTTCTGCGTGTGTTGGTTTTTCATAGCGGCACTTATATATGGTGAGTGAGCATCCTAGCAGTGAGACGCGCAGGTCTCCAATGAAGATGATTGCTGTCAGTTTGATGACGTTTCATAATTTGGGCTTGCAGGTCCGCAACAATAAAACATAGCTTTTTTATCCCGTAGTCCGTAAACAATAAGTAAGATTTCTCTAGATTTCAGTGACAGGCATACTGGTTTATCCCTGGCTCACCTATATTGTACAGCATAGATGGGATAACTTCTAACAACCTCTGTCTGCTTACTAAATGGGACAACTGGACAGATGGGGTTTATTCTTTTTGGTGTTCGCCTTTTCTTCTCCTATAATATATTTTTGCAATCATTAGTATGTAATACATTTTTTACTGTCTTTTTTTCATCTCATGACATGTCTTTTGGTATGTTTGTAATAAATATTTTTTATAGAGTGTGCCCATCCTTGTTTCTATATATGATCTATTTTGTTTCTCATGACAAACATTTAAAAAAATATGTGATAGTTTTGGGGATAGAATGGTAAATACTATAAGTACCTTAATGTTAAACCTTCTTTTTTTTTTTTTTAGAAATTGTGATTATAGAGGAGAATGTATTAGGTATTTGAGGCATTTGCAGGTGTAAACACATCTAACACAGATGGGCCTGTGGAATTTCTAGTTAGCAAGACTTTTTCTCCAAATGATGGTGATGGCATAGTATAATATTTCGAAAGTATCTCTCTTTCAGTGTTTCTTTCTCTGGCTCTGCTTCTTCTCCCCAACTCCTCTCTGGTGGTGTCCCCCAAGGTTCAGCCTTTGGTCAGACTGACCTATACACAAACAGACTGTCCCCCCCCACACACACACACACCCACAGACGGAGCCCCCTACACACACAGACTGACCCCTCCCACACACACACACACACACACACTGACTAAACCACAGAGACACTGACTGACTCACTTTCCAGCAGCTGCCTGGATACCTCTGTGCAGTGCTTTCCCTGTATCTCCCCTGCGCTGCTCTCTATGACCCAGGAGGAAGTCTTCCCAGCACAGCGCCCCTCTGGCCGCAAGTGGGAAAAGGGTGGAACACAGTTCCAGAGTGACAGTGCTGCTGCTGCAGCTTGTGAAGGGAGACTCAGTGTTCCCGCTTCAATTTCAATTGGGGAGGGCACTGCATAATGTAGGGGGAGCCATGCCCCCCACCCCTTCCCTAGTGAGGCCACTGTGTCTGCTGTTTTAGTCATGCATTGAAGTTCCGCATCTCTGAAGACCAGTGAAACATCTAGTTATCTCCCCTTTTTCATCTTTCCTCTCCTTTTTTTTTGTAGATTCTTGCCTATATTCTACAAGTTCTAATTACATGAATTAGTCATCTTGAACTTAATTTTCAGAGTAACCAATGTAATCATTAAAACCCATAGCTCAGGACACTTAGGACAAGAAATATCTCAATGTTACCTGAAGACATCAATTATTTTGAGCTATCTGCCTAAACAAAAGATTAGAACATTAAAATGCTAAATATGTAGAAAACATTCTACCTATTCATACAAAAGTTGGACTAGGCTCTGATGATGAGGAAAGTGTGTTAAAGCCTGAAAGATTTATTGAGAAGCAAAGTATTTAAAAAAAAAACTGGAAAGACAAGTGCAACAGGAACATTTGCATCTGCCTTGACCGCCACAGTTTCTTTTTTGTTGTTGTTCATCACTATTTTATTGAGTACAAAAAGTCAAATTCCAGCAACATAACCTGCTTACAGTCTTCGGTATATAAGAGATGTCAACTACAGTAAATAGGAGTCAATCAAGCACAGTATATCATATATTGGCTTTCAATCCTGCCACATGTATGTTTTAAGGGCAACACAAGTTAATAGATAGCTAGAATTACACATGTCTTTGGCATTATTTTACACAACATATGTTTGGTAAAAAATTCAAACTTAAATAATGTTCTAAAATATATACATGCAAAAAGGGGGGGTGGACTAAAAGTCTGAGAGAGTGGCCCTCTCACCTGTATCTCATCCCATATGAGCTAAATAAGGATTGGAGGCTTTCCATTCATTTAAATTTCTGTGCCATAGAGGAGGTCAACCACTGTGCCCATTTAGCCATATAAGCCTTCAGTTTGCCTCTTGCACTAAAATTCAGTTGTCTCCCGTAGCTCCTCCTTGCAATCCTTCCACAACTCCTGGGAAGGCATGTCAGGTCTACCTCAAAAATAATGGTATTAAACTTTTTGATGGTCATTGACTTTATTCGGGAGGTCGTGTGGTGGAGGAAAAAGAATTCCAGATGGAAAGGCGGAGGTTTTTCATACAAAATGGAATACATTTTCAGCCAAAATAGAACGTAAATGTGGGCAAGCCAACCAAATATAAAGGGTAGTGCCCTCTGACCCTAAGCATCTCCAGCAACAACCAGTGCAAGAGGCATCGAACAACTGACATGTCTATGGGGTTCTGTACCAAAGACTCATCAATTTAGATGCTGTTTCTTGACTCTTACTAGATAATGAGCATACCTACCAAACATCTGTATGTAAAAGGCCGAGTGTATAGATCAGCAGATAGCAATGCGATTTTATTAATGATATATCTGGAACATTTCCTGTAACAGGGGTAGTCATTCATTCTGAAGCATCTAAAATATCCACAGAGCTGAAGAAAGGCTTGTGACTAAGATATGGAAAGCTGATTTTGCCCAGTGGAGAAGACCATTCAGACTGTGAGTGAGTGGCCACAGCTAAGAGATAGGAAGGAGGTAATAAAATTTATTATCAACACCACAACCCGACAACGGCAATTATCTAACACCATAAGCATACATAATGCATCCACTACACAAACACAGACACTGCATCCACTACACACACTGCATCCACTACACAAACACACTGCATCCACTGCACAAATACACACACTGCATTCACTACACACACTGCATCCACTACACAAACACACTGCATCCACTGCACAAATACACACACTGCATTCACTACACACACTGCATCCACTGCACAAACACAGACACTGCATCCACTATACAAATGTAGAAACTGCATCCACGACACACATTGCATCCACTGCACACACTGCACAAACACAGAAACTGCATCCAGTACACAAACATAGACACCGCATCAACTATACACACTGCATCCACACACACACTACATCCACTATAAACAAACTGTATTGACTTTCCTTATCCTTGTGGGTGGTCCTGGGGGTAAGTGAGCTACAGGGGCCACGCATTGAACTGTGTAAAGGGCCCAAGATTTTTGATGGCAGACCTGATAAAACCTAATACATTTATTTCATGATACCTTCCTCTGCACTATGTTGCTTACCAAAAGAAAATATATTTAGAAATACAAAATTAAAAACATCCATCCGGGACCCAAGAATTTGGTTTGATGGCTTCAAATTCCCTTTGTTTTTTACAGTTCCAGATAATGTTACCATGTCAGTTCAACTATCTGCAATTAACTTACCCAATCCATAGCCAAACAAGAAACAGACATGACTCCAAGCAAACAAATTAATACTGCAAAACATTTTTTAAGTAAAACTGCATACAAAAATAGTCCTCAGTTCTAACTAAGCGCTATGGTTGCATGTAATATGTTCAAGGATTTTAAAAAATAAATTCAGTACCAGCGCTATAATATTGGGTATGGATTCTTAGTATCACAATGTGAGAGAAATAGTAAACAAAGCAGTTAAATCACCTATTCTTATCTTATAGTGTGGAAGTATCAATGAAAATCTAACGGTAAAGCGCTTAGTGTCAATACAGTGCGAGTTCTATCTATTAGACTTGTGCAGTGAATTCAGCAATAAACATGCATGTATACCTTTTATAGGTGTCTATAGTAGAGTCTTAGTAAAGTGTATCGTTCCTTTAAAACATAAAATGGAAACACATCATAGTATAGACCAGGGGTAGGCAACCTACGGCACTAGTGCCACGCACAGCACTCAAGGTGTCTTTGCACGGCACTCAAGGCTGCTAGAGCCAAACAGGCTCTGGCCTATTAGGAGTCTCAGTGAAACTTCAGATATCTGCTAATACGAAAAGGTGGTGAAGGACAATCCTCAATTTATGCATTGCAGCACATAGAGTAAGTGATCTCAGATCCCTTCCTCCCAGCACTTGTGAATGGGAATCCACACTATAGTAGAGCAGCCTGCAGTTGCTATTGCCGCTCCTGTACCTGGCCAGCCTGGTCCCCACTGGAACCGAGGGAAGCCACCCACACTGCTAGATATACACAGAAATGCAGAATAAGCCTCCCCTCATACAAATAACACAAACAACCCACACACAAACACAAAACACAATCTGCACAAACGTAACCCGCTAACAATCCACATACATGCACACAATCTCACATGCAATACCCCTAACAGCCCCCACACATACACACACTACCAAACACACAATGTGACATATCCATCCACACAATTCCACAAGCAGCCCCATACACAGCACACATTCATAGGTATCATACACAACACCACAAACTACTTGTAAACATATACAATATAATAGCTCATATACGCACAAATACAACAATACAAAGCAATTACAGTATAAATAACAAAAGCAGAATACGGCAGCATACACACCTCAATTTAAAAAAATAGGACCGGCACGCTACGGGACATCACAATCCTATATCGGCACAGTGCTGCTAAAAGGTTGCCTACCCCTGGTATAGACTGTATGAAAAATGAAATTACAAAGATAAAGACAAGTCACCACTCTAAAATGTATAGCTCAATTAATACACTTTTGGGGTCCGTTGAGGCGACCCTTTCCCTTCTTTTAGGAGATAAGCTTGATGTCTTTATCCTATATTGTGAAAGAGAACAGATATGGTGCAATATTGCAATATTCCTTTAAATGGTGAAGTATAAGGGTAAATCCTACTCACAAACCCTGAGCCTTCCGATTAGGTCAAATCTGATAACGTATGTGGTTAAGAACCACATTCCTTCTTTTCAATAGCAGGAAAAAATTGCCTTAGGTGTGTAGATTTAAAAATATACATATATTTTATTACAATCAAATATCAATAAAATACTAAATAAAAAACACACATAAAACAGGCAAATGGAAGTCCAATAATAAAGAGTCCTATGCTCACAAATCCCAGGACGCGTTTCGCCTCAAAGGCTTCCTCAGCTGGGTAGAAAAAAGTCTCTGTAGTCTCCCTTGGTCTTCTTTCCTGCTATATCTACCCCTCTAATGGGGTAATTCATTAATATCAGGTTTCTATTTTCGCGGGCTTTCACCATCAAGACGGTGATGCCCTGCGTTTCAAACCTCTCTCCTATGCCGATACTTCATTTCCGGTCTTGCGGTTCACTCCAGTTACTTCCGTATTTCATGCCCGTATGTAATTTCCGGTGATGCGTTTCAAGATGCGTTCCACCGGCTAATGTACTGGTTTCCGGATCCAGGGGATATCGGATAGAACATAAAGAAAATATCTAACATCAAAAGACTAATACTAGACAATTAAACATTATGAGTGACTATTGTAGTACCTCACTAAATAGATATTTACAATAGCCATATAGGAATATAAACAATAAACAGATCCTAAATTAATATATTATACTTTTATATCTAATAATGTATAATATAAGATCTACTATTTCAACAGTGGAAAATAATATATCCAAATGAAATTTAAAGGGGCCAATGTACCTATATAAAGCAACAAGATTATGCAAGATTGTGCAACAGTTCCAACATAAATCTACGAAATTAAGGCATATAGATTGCCTCTAATAGAAAGGTAAGGAAAGTGCTAATATTAAAATGTCAGAAAGACAGTCTATACTTAAAAAGTAGAGTAATAGATATTATATAATAAATAGAGCCTTAAAAACATAAAATAAAACGTAAGAGATATGTATAGAAACATAGAGGATATAGAGGATATTAAGTAAAAAAAATGGCACATCTCAAAATCTGCATTTAATCCATTAGGGATCAGAGTATTTAATTTAAAAATCCATTCCATCTCTCGTTTACTGAGTTTATTATTATAATTTCCTCCTCTCCAATCTCTTTCTACTTTAAGACCTAAAAACATAGTGCCTTTAACTTTACTCTTATGAAATTCTTTATAATGAAGGGAGATACTATGTTTTTCAAAGCTCTTAACAATATTCCTCTATTCTTATATGCAAGGTCCGAGTCGTTTTCCCTATATAGCATAAGCCACAAGGGCATTGCATAAGATATATAAAAAAATTTGAGTGACACGTTATGAATTCCTTTATCGGGTATTCTTTCCCATCGGTATTTTTAAAATGTTTTAAATGTCTTTTTTTACTTCCTGTTCGCTTACACGCCAGACATTGGCCACAGCCAAAAAAACCTTTCTCTGAATTTAAAAAAGTAGTATTTGAATTTTTTCTTTCTTTAATAAAACTTGACGTTAGGGATGAGCGGAGGTTATTCACTCCTCTATGGATGAAACTAGGTTTTGTAGGAAGCATAGCTTTGGCAACAGGATCTTGTAATAGTATAGGCCAAAACTTGGAAACTATTCCCCTTATTTTATGATTATCTGTGCTAAAATTGCATATAAAGGGTATTTCATTATTCTTTTTTTCTTTTTTCTCTTTATATTTTAAAAGATTGTTCCTTTCAATTTCTTTAATTTCTATTCTAGATTTTCCAGTCTTGATTCTTCATAGCCTTTATCTATGAAATCTTGTTTAATTTTGTTAGATTGGCTCTCAAAAGTTCCAAGGTCTGTGCAATTCCGCCTGATTCTTAAAAACTGCCCCCTAGGGGAATTTTCAAGCCAAGTCGAGAAGTGGCAGCTTTCTCTTTCGATGAAGCTCTTTGCTTCCACTGTTTTAAAATGATTTTTAGTTTTAATTTTATTTTCTTCTATATAAATGTGTAAATCTAGAAAGATAACTTCCTGTGAACTCCAGTTGCTCGTTAATTTTATACCCCAAGTGCTGTTGTTAAGATCTTCTTCCTTTCCTTCCCATATGAAAAAAATATCATCAATATAACGGTCATAGGTAACCAAGTTCCCCACCCAGCCATGTGAGCCATAAATGAAAATACTTTCCAAATGGGCCATAAATAGATTGGCATAGCTGGGGGCGAACTTAGTCCCCATGGCCGTCCCATTAATTTGTAAGAAGAATTCTTCTCCATACCAGAAAAAATTGTTGCTATTTATTGTCTATACTATGATTTGTTTCCATTTTATGTTTTAAAGGAACGATACACTTTACTAAGACTCTACTATAGACACCTATAAAAGGTATACATGCATGTTTATTGCTGAATTCACTGCACAAGTCTAATAGATACAACTCGCACTGTATTGACACTAAGCGCTTCACTGTTAGATTTTCATTGATGTTCAAGGATTTTGCTGTTACTGTATGTCTTGTTTGTATTAAACCAGTGAAACAAGAAAAGAAAAATCATACGTGCATGATATGTATATGTGCACAAATACCTGCCAAATAAATCATAGCAATGACACATTCAAGGCTTCTGATATCAGAAAACAACTCACAAATCATTAATCTATTTGTCGGCCAAAGAAGAATGCAGGTCACGCAATAAACCACTATGTGACATAACACAAGTCACTGAGCCATTGCAACTAGCTGTAAAAAGATACAAACACATTGCTTGGTATAACCCATGCAGATTGTTCATATTGAATTAAAAGAACACTCCACTGTTAAAAACGATATTCAGTTATAAAGTTTGGAGTGTTCCATTGCTTCACTAAATACCATGCACCCCCCTCCCATGAGCAGAAAAATAAAGATCACTCTCCTTTTTCACCAGCGGTGAGTCTTCTCATGTCACTGCCCCGCTGCATCCCCCGGGAGACTGTCAGAGATGACAGTCTGCCTTTATTGTCCAAGCAAAATTGGTGAATTCATCAATCAGATGTTACTATGGCAGCAATTTCCCAATAGAATGCTTCTCATAGGGAAGCATTGGACTAATTTTTTTCTCTGGAAACCATGACTTCTTCTTGCATGATTGTTTGTTTGAGTGGAGTGAACCTGGAAGCCCTCCTTGCGGTCACTTGATTGCCAATGAGTTCCTAAATAAAGCCAATAAAGTGTCCATTTCTTAAAAGTGGCACATTTATGAATTGGGACACAGGAGGCCTCCTAATAACCCCTAAAGCGTTTCAGCAAGTGGAAGTGGTTAAGGGTCTAAAATGTCCCTTTAAAGTAGCATAAATGCCACATTACAAGTTTAGACTCACTTTCTCTTTAATGGGTAGCTGTCATTTAACTTTTTAAAGAGCATAACATTTTATCTATGCATTTTGCTAGCAGGTTTTCCAGCAAATGTAAGTTGTATAGCTATTTACATTTCTTGTAAGTGTCTGCAATCAGGATAAATCATGGAAGACAGCAAGTGGGTGTTACAGAAGACCCACAAAAATGAGGACATGGCAGCGCTGGACTGGAGGTAAATTCATATTTGGGCATGGCTACTGCTGATTGACATTGCATATTGCTGCCTAATTTGTTGTCTATTACAATACCCAAACCCTTCTCATGTGTTCCTTAATTCACTACCGTTTAGGGTGTAAATTACTTTACTCTAATTTATCTATCCATCTTTCTATCTTTTACAATGCACACATGTGGACAGAGTTTCCAAATCTACGGTAACAGTTGACTTTTGTCTCCCAAAACAAGTCACCTTTTGCCTTATGGAATTTCTTGGTGCAACTTAAATAAAGGATAAGCAAAAGACTAAAGGACATTCTTAAACAGGAAAACTGGAAATACACAAAAATGGCCGAAACGAAGCTGCTCTGCTACTGTGCGTTACAACATCCTTTCTGTGGAGTGTGTTCAGCAACAACAAATACAACGAATCAAGTACAAGGGAGCAGACATGACAAATGCACATGTGACAAATCACAGACACGCTACTTGCCGCATTCAGACAATGACGCTGCTGGTAAATGCCTGCACAATGTATCAACATCTCAGTCAGGAAATTGCAGACGTCTGAGGTTGATATCTACGACAAGGACATTATGCATAATGAACAACAATATCATTGATCAAGGGTTTCTAAATGTATCCATTCAGTGTATGCTAGGACAGACATAGGCCCCGATTTAATATATATGGATATACTTTTCAAATTATTAAATATGTTGGGATAAACCTTTAAAATTAATTTGCAAAATATTAAGATATCGAAAACGATATCATGTAAAAGAAATGTAAAACAAATATGTAAAAAAATTTAAGTATTAAAATATTTTTAAAAATATTAAATCACTTTAAAAGAAAATCTAAGAATATTAAATTGATGCCAAAATTCTCACATAAAGTGAATACTGCTGCCTGGCTAAGACTATTTGTGTGTATATCAAAAAGGCACTGCAACAACACAATGTAGATTCCTTTAGTGTGCAGATGAAGGTGACTTTTAAAGTTCCTGTGCTAATTACCCTGGTACCTAAGGTGAGCTGCTGGAAATTTGGGTTGGACGGTAAGCGAGATTTTGTTTTTAAAAGAAGAAATCCCTGAAAGCCGAAGACTGTGGATTGAGAATGTCCAATTCTGGAAACTAAACCACACTCCCTGGCAGGCAACCTCATTGCAGTGTGAGAATAAAGATATGAGGCACAGAGTGTAGAAACAGGAGCAAAAGGATTTGTTTGTATTTCTCTTATACATTCTTATGTGCTTTCATATTTTTGATGCAGATTATGAAGTGAGGGATAAAAGTATTTGATCCTCTGCTGATTTTGGACGTTTGCCCACTATCAAAGAAATGATCAGTCTATAGTTGCAGAATAGCAAAAAAAAAAAGTGCATGTCAAAAATAAAGTATTTGACCCCTAGACTTAGTACTTGAAGGCAAAACCCTTGTTGGCAATCACAGAGGTCAGACGTTTCATGTAGTTGGCCACCAGGTTTGCACACATCTCAGGAGGGATATTGTCCCACTCCTCTTTGCAGATCCTCTCCAAGTCATTAAGGTTTCAAAGCTGACATTTGGCAACTCGAACCTTTAGCTCCCTCCACAGATTTTCTATGGGATTAAGGTCTGGAGACTGGTTAGGCCACTAGAGGACCTTTATGTGCTTCTTCTTGAGCCACTCCTTTGTTGTCTTGGCTGTGTGTTTTGGGTCATTGTCATGCTGGAATACTCATCCACGACCAATTTTCAATGCTCTGGCAGAGGAAAGGAGGTTCTCACCCAAGATTTGATGGTACATGGTCCTATCCATCGTCCCTTTGATGTGGTGCAGTTGTCCTGTCTTGTCCCCTTAGCAGAAAAACACCAGCATAAAAACAAAAGCATAATGTTTCCACCTCCATGTTTGACGGGGGTATGGTGTTCTTGGGGTCATAGGCAGTATTCCTCCTCCTCCAAACACGGCGAGTTGAGTTGATGCCAAAGAGCTTGATTTTGGTCTCATCTGACCACAACACTTTCACCCAGTTCTCCTCTGAATCATTCAGATGTTCATTGGCAAGCTTCAGACGAGACTGTGCATGTGCTTTCTTGAGAAGGGGGACCTTGCGGGCGCTGCAGGATTTCAGTCCTTCACGGCGTAGTGTGTTACCAATTGTTTTCTTGGTGACTATGGTCCCAGCTGCCTTGAGATCATTAACAAGATCCTCCCATGTAGTTCTGGGCTGTTTCCTCACCGTTCTCATGATCATTGATGCTCCACGAGGTGAGATCTTGAATGGAGCACCAGACTGAGGGAGACTGACAGTTATTTTTGTGTTTCTTCATTTGCAAATAATCGCACCAACTGTTGTCACCTTCTCACCAAGCTGCTTGGCGATGGCCTTGTAGCCCATTCGAGCCTTGTGTAGGTCTACAATCTTGTCTCTGACATCCTTGGACAGCTCTTTGGTCTTGGCCATGGTGGAGAGTTTGGAATCTGATTGATTGCTTCTGTGAACAGGTGTCTTTTATACAGTTAACGAGCTGAGATTAGGAGCACTCCCTTTAAGAGAGTGCTCGTAATCTCATCTTTTTACCTGTATAAAAGACACCTGGGATCCCAAAATATTGCTGATTGATAGGGGATCAAATACTTATTTCACTCATTGACATGCAAATCAATTTATAACTTTTTTGACATGCGTTTTGTCTGGATTTTCTTTTGTTATTCTGTCTCTCACTGTTAAAATACACCTACCATTAAAATTATAGACTGATCATTTCTTTGTCAGTAGGCAAAAGTGCAAAATCAGCAGGGGATCAAATACTTTTTTCCCTCACTGTATTTTTCATAGAGGAGCAATACCTGTCAGTGTATCTAAAAGCACCATGGAGATCTGAGCAGGTGAACTTAAAAAAACTATAGATATTGTTACCTTTTATACCACGCCACGCTGCTCTCTCCATGCTGACCTCGCCTCCTTGGCTGAGATCATCAGTATTGATGATTTCAGCCAATTGAATGATTTCCCATAGGAAAGCATTAGGAGGCTAGTGCTTATGAGTGGCAAAATGCTGAGCTGCGTCAATCAGATGATCTATGAAACCATCTCATTGAAATAGCCAAGTTTAACTTGGCTATTTGTGCAGAAGCTGCTCTAGTGAATGTCAGTGCATTTAAACACTGCAATGTAAACATTGACATTCCTTCAGAACGACAATTCTTTACATTGCAATGTAAAATGAGAGGGACATGGCACACAGAACGCTTCATTAATAAGAAATGGTGTGGGTGCCTATAGTGTCCCGTATCATATCCATCCACACTGGTACGTCATCTAATGGTTTCACACATCATTACGAATGTTTATAGGATCCATCACATGGAATACCTCCCAACATTTCAAATAGACAAAGAGGAACACTTTAATTTTAGGGGTGTTACTGGAGGTGTGGCCTAGGGGCAGGTTTGTTTATGCAACTAAAATGTGATTTAGAACAAGAATAATGTATCTTATTTACATAGATTGATTTCTAGAGACATATATTGTAGTTTAAGGACACATTACTGTCAGTATTATTGCTCTGAAACTCTGTCATACACTCAGACACACCAACAATATGGAGCTTCTAGAAAAGGGGGACATTAGGATAGAAAAATGATCAGACACTTGGGAGGTATGACATAAGGAAAGGTGGAATGATTGGAGGTTCAGTTATTCCAAATGATCAACCTGTGTTCTCTGAATATGAAACCTAAGGATCAATCTGTATGCTTAACAGGCCAGTATATATCCCAGTTAAGCAAGCTTCTTGTATAATTATTCCAAGTTAAATGCACATCACCTGGAGCATTTTTCATAACTGGCGTCTTAACCCCGTACAATCAAAATAGTTCAGGGAGAGAAGACTGAATCTACATTAAGGGATAAGAGGTCAGATAAATGGTGCTGGATGTCAAAAGTAATCTACAGGCCTCCCAATCACTGCACTCGAAAATGATAAAGCTATTAGAAGAGGACTTTGGATAATTTTTTTTTAAAAAGCACGATTCCCTCACAGGAGGCCTGTAAGATCAGCTACTAAGTTCACTGTAGTACCTGTTAACAATGTGTGAAATAGAATGTCAAACCTATCTGTTATCTTAAGTTTACTCTTGTTTATTAAAAGAAAATAGAAAAATTCCTTGACGGACGGGGACGAAGATAGCAATAATGTATCATACGCTTTGTCACAGGATGTCTTTTTTGTAATGATGTACATGTACATGACTTATTCTGTGGCTTCTGCGTAAGCCTGTAAGCTAATGTTGTGTCACTTTGTCCGCCAAGATGGAAAAATAAAGAATTAAAAAATAAATAAAAAAAAAGCACATGTTAAAATTAGTCAAGCATTATCATAGTGCATGGATGCAACAATGGGGGATTTATAACAATTTGTGTCCTTATATGTACACGTGTTATAGTGCACGTAGTTACGTTTGGTACTAATATTGCTTTATCCCTAACCTAAATATATAGCTAGAGTAGTAATGAAGTTAAACCTAAAGTCAGACTGTCACTCTTGAGAATTCTGCCCAAACTGATAGCAAACTAAAATTTAACTGTGGGTTCTACTATTTCTTTTTCTAAATTCTCACTCAATTAAATTTTCGATTTACATACATTGCCTGAGTGTAGTGTCCAAGAATGGAAATTAAATTAACCTCAAAAGTGCCCAGCATATGTACTGCCTTACTAAGGGGATGCCAAGCACACAGGGCCTAATGCTACATCTCTCTGTAGATAACCAAGGAACGTCTGACATCTTGGGGCAGAGAGGTTACCTTGAACACTGTAGTGCATATTCACCCTAGTTAGTGCTTACTGAGCTATAGTAAACAATATGTTTTACCCGTATCTAACACAAATTTAGCCATAAATACTTAAACAGCTTTACCCTTACCGTAAACATATAAATGTGGTTACTGAACCCTAGTCTGAATTCCAAATTCTGAAACTGCTGCTTCAGCTCTAGAATATTATAGCTCTAGAACATTATAGCTGTCATGTTAGGTGTCATTATTTTTCTATGGAAAGGTCAGGTTCCGAGCAAGTTCAAGAGTAGTTTAGGTAGACTATCTAAACTACTCGGAACCTGACCTTTCCATAGAAAAATAATGACACCTATCACGACAGCTATACTATTCTAGAGCTGAAGCAGCAGGACACCAAATTGGTTTGTTCTTATTGAAATAAATGGTCACAATATCCCAACTGCTAATCCTTGTGTTAAAAGTTAGCTTAGTGTCATATGAATGATATAAAAGGAGATATTATTGCTGGTCTTGGTGTGAAAAGCTCCACATATTAGTATACTTGCTATCGGATTTTGGTTGTAAAGTCACGAACGCTGCAATGGGCATTTAATAAGTGAATGAATTTTATTTTTTTAGTGCTTAGCTCTGAAGTGATCATATCCCAATACCAATCATTTGCCGAGACTAAATGTCAGGGTGAATAAGTCTGCTTTATTGCCCATACTTTTACACCTGGGTCCCGAACAGGGGTTCCTCAGGAGAACAATAGTTATTTGGCAATTCATGGTGCCTTGGTTTCTGTACCTGACAAGGTGTCTTTATAAGAGGACAACATACAAAATCCAGCACACTCACTCATTCACTAAACAGCAATTTCAAGTCTCACAGAATGTAATAGATGTATTTCAAAACACCTCACCTAGGCAAAAAAAATGGGGGTTTAGTTACATTATATGATCATACATTGCATAAGCCTGCCACAACGTCAATGTACTCCATTCTTGGCAGGTCCTACTCTAGCAGCCTAATGCCTGCTCTTATGATATTAATTCACCTAATTTTGAAAAACTTCCTCCTGGAACCCCCTCAGGGCAATGTTAAATAGGGTCCTGGAATGCAGCACCTGTGAGAGGAAGGGGTGCAAAACCTGTGAGTTGGCTTAGACTCCCAAATATATGTATTAAACCAAGAGGGCTGCACTCACTTGAACATAACTACCTATAAGGGTGCCGCTTGGGCCAATTCATACAACATATAAAATCCAGCACACTCACTAAACAGCAATTTGAAGTCTCACAGAATGTAATCGTTCTATTTCAAAACACCTCACCGAGGAAAAAAATAATGGGGGTTTAGTTACAGTAGATGATCATACATTGCATAAGCCTGTATCCATTGATACAGGAGCCGAATTTGCCTCAGTCAAATCCACTGTGGCCTCCCCCACCCATTCAGCCACTGTTCATTCGAATCCTTCGGTATTTAAGGGAAGAACCTTTTCGGCTGTGAAGATTTCCCGGCATTGAGGGCAGGAGCATGGCAGGCTTTAACTGCTCAGCTCTAGATGCCTCTATATGGCCTTCGAGTTTGGACCAGAAATCCTGGAACAGCTTTCCAGTCTCTCCAAGACAGGGGACACTGTGACGTGCGTCGTTTTGCGAAGGACAAGGTGACCTCGGCTCGTTTATGGACGGTGGTGGGCACTGATCGCAGCACCAGAAGTAAATGCTGGGAGAACCACCACCAGCAAGGGGGAGGGAGAGAGAACAGGGGAAGACACTCAAAGCCACAAAAACAGATATAGCAAGCGGAGGGATCAGCCGCATCCCTCTCACTAGCCGTTAGTAGGCCGCAGGTCTGCCCCACACCGGCTCCACCAAACAGTACTGGACCAACAGCAGGACGCAGTCCACCAGACTTGGGCTGCGTGCAATAAGGCTTAATTTTCATCGTTTACCCCGGAGCTCCAGGGATATGCATCCTATCAGCACGGTGGTCAGGCTCCGTACTAGTTATTTTTTTTAATCACTATAATTTTGTGAACCCCATATGACTTTCAGTATTTCTGCATGAAACAGAGGTAGTGTAAGAGACTGAATCTCCTCCCACACTGTACTGGAGCCTAAAAGGTACAAAAGTACAGAAGGTGATGAACAGCCAGTCATGCTTAGCAACATGTTTAGTAAATATCCCTTTATATCTCTGCAATGCATAGATCTTTGAGAATTATCCATCATGCAGAGTTTGCAGTCATATATGATAACGCAGCTTGCACCCGCAACCTCCATCAGACTCCCCCTGGAACAATAAGGAAGGGGGAACATGACTGCTACCCAAGATTGTGGGATGGATCATGGAAGATGCAATGTTGCTAATGTTGGGGGTTCTTAAGGAAAGGGAGAGGGAGGGGACTTACCAGTCGGCAGGATCAGTTGAGGGCTCCTGACTGTTTTCCCACTCTCCCTCCCTGTTTCTGGTGTTGTGGCTTGTGTCTCGTGTTGTTGTTTTTGTGTTGTCACAGCTTGGCCGTTTCCCTGGACAGCACAGAGGAAGAAAGGAACATTGGGGAGACGACAGCCGGCACAGAGATGATGGCGAGGAGCTGGCTGTCGAGGCTCATGGTACCGAATGTGTGTGAGAAATGCCTGTTGGGCAAACACCCAACAGCTGGCAGATTTGGACTGAGTTAAATTGTTCATTTAAATAAAGCTGTGGCCGTTGCCCTTATCAACAAGAATGAGGTGTCACGTGTACTATTGGGGGGCAACGGGTTGTTGGTTGGGACTGGTTGGGTCAGCAGTCATGTTAAATCAATACATGGCATGTGCTACATGACTAGGATCATCCACACAGGGATCTGTGAGTTTTTGGAGCAACAAAAGCCATTTGTTTGGTCTGTTCGTAATTATTATTTTTTTTTGTAAATTAACATTTTATTGTCATTCAGCAACAATAGTAATAAGCAGTGAGAAAGGACTGAAGGTCCCTATAAGTTAAAATATTTTTTTATATATATATATAGCCACGCAGGGCTGTTTAAGAATGGACCAATGTAAGTTTAGACTTCTGAGAAAAAAACAAAACTTCATAAACATTGTGAACAAAACAGTGATAAAAAGATAAAACAGTAAAACCTATCTTCCGAACTGTGAGTTTGATTACGTTTTCCAGAGATTGTTGGTAATTTTCATCCCATCCTCAGAGTGCAGCCATATGCCCGTTGCATCATCACATCAATAATGACGATCTCTAATGGTGACAATTTTATAGTAAATCACTTGTGTTAGTTTATACTACAGTTTCTAAATTTCAGTGCAAATGAAAAATGCCTTCTAATTGTAAAATAAAAAAAGCATAAAATTACTCAGGCCTTTAAATACAGCATTAGTTACTGAAATCTGGGAGCTGAGGGGTTAAGATAAGCTACTGTATGTTTGTCTGCTATAAAGACAGCTCCACCCAATTGAGAGGAAGAGATCAGTATAGCTGAGCAGGAGCTGGGTGGATAATCGGCTGTCACAGCCTATTTACTTAGTGTTTAATATTTTATGCACTCAACATCTTATTATCAATTTAATGTGCAAAGGTTTTAACAGTTAACCTGTTCTGCTGTAAAGAGATCTGCATTGCAAACAGGATGGGATAATGATACAAACATAGCAGAGATAGACAATAGATTATATAAAATTATATATAGACTGTAAGCTCTTTCGAGCAGGGTCCTCATCAGCCTAAAGTTCTTGTAACAGTTTCTAATTGCCTCATTTATTGTAAAATTTTTCCCTTTTATAATATTGTAAAACGGTGTGGAATAAAATGGCGCTATCTAAATACCAACAATAATAATAATAATAATATACGTATTATATATATGTGTCTCTTAAATGTCTCTTTTTTAAAAATGATATGATAACTATAATATTTAATTATTATAAATATAATATTTAATTTTAGAATGTAAGTGTATAGAAACAGTGCCTCTAAGGATGCCTGATGAAAAAATAAATTATAAAAAAATGTTTGATTGAAGAAAAAAAAAATACTATCAACGTTTGGATGGAAAAAGTTTGCTCTGGGGCACTTAACTGCTGTCTACATTGCATGAAAGCTTAGAAGGAGTTAAAGAATAGGCAGAGACAGCCCCTCCCACCTACTGGGAGGGTGTAGTCTGAGTTCTGCAACATGCTATGACCAGGTAAGCAGTCATAGGGAAAACAGGCAAAATGAATGCAGCCTGACAGGTCAGGTAAGATTCTACACGAGATGACACGGTGATTGGACACCACCTGATGGTTTCATAGCAACCAGTGAGTGGTCTGTACAGGTGTAAAAAGGTCAGTGCTGTACAGCTCACAGAGGAGACTGGGCCATCTGCCACTATCCGGATTAAAGAGCAGCCCCTGGATTAACCTGCTGAGGATATCAGGAACTGCTGGAAAGAATATCGTGATCTGGAGAAATCTCCCTTAAAGGATCCGCTTCAGAATCAGTATCATGCTTAGAAATGTGGAATCGTTCTATTGTGGAATTCTAAGGCTTATAAAATTCAGGATCTTGGTTTAAAGGAATAAAAAAACAATACATATCTCCCTTGGAAAGAATACTGCGATTCACTGCAAGTTAGAAAAATGATGAGATATACGAGGGGATCGACTGTCACAACTGCTGAAGCAGGAACTTCTCCAAAATCTGTGAGTATAAGTTTATTCTGCTGAGATTGCTGGCTTTATAAATATTTACAGCGTGTTTTACATGGAAATATCACATGGTGGTATTTGGCAAGCACCCAGGTGTCTTACTGTATGATTCTGGATTTTAAGATAAACGTTAAAAAAAAACATGAAAACCAAAATACAAGTCTTTTTTTTTTTTTAAATCAGATATTCCTGGTGCGATTTATTTTGTTCCTCATTTTTGCCTGAATATGATTTGTAAGTAAAATATATTGTGTGTATGTGCAATATAAAATATTTATATATGCTATATAATCAATGCGTTATGTTCTAAATGTTATTGATTTATAGATTCATGCAAATTAACAGACCTGGTCCTAAAGATGTCCCAACTTATCAGGCCACCTACCATTTGCCCAGTAGTCAACTCCTTTGACTATTATTTTGGCAACTTGAACAATCCAATGGCGCAATACAACTTTATTAAAAATGTGTTTTATTGAGAATGCAAGCAGTAGTTACAGGAACATAGTTTAGGGTTTTTATGTTTTTTTTGTTTTGTTTATTATTATTTTTTTGTTTAAGGGTTTGTGTTTTTCATTGTCCTTCATTAGTTGAGAGATTTCTTTGGGAAAAGATGGCCAGTTATTCAAATGGGATGCATAGCTGCCATGTACAATTAGGACAAAGTTGGAATTTAATGTATATATTGCAGTTCAAAGATACCTAGAATAAGATGCAATTACATAAATGTACAGACTTTGCATTCCTATTTCACAGAAATATTTTTGTGTAGAAAGAATTGCATATTATGTCATTCCTTGCATCACAAAATAAAAAAAATATTAGAACATATCGTAGGAAGGATTAAAATGTATAGAAAATTATTACTTTTCTTATCATGCTATCTCTAAGAAATCCAGCATTTTTGGAAATGCAGATTCCCAAATTGTCAGCAGAATGGAAACTGATTTTAAGTGGACATAACTTCCATACCCAGCACCCAGATATAGAGGCCTTTAGCTCTAATATGTACATATACCTGGCTATTCCTATACTTTGAGGTGTGTTGACATCATTTACAATCTCAACTGTACTTTTACAACTGGCTTTGGACAATACATTTGGTTGTCTGCAGGATGAGCGCTGGAGCGAAGTGGGTTGTAAATAAGGGTTTATTGTATTCTTACTTGTTTTGCAATGAAAAACAAAGTGAAATTAATTCAATCTTACATATGAACCCAACTTTTCATTTTTTGCTTTCTAAACATGTATGGATAAAGAGATAATGGAATTTAGTACAGTGTTAAAGGCTTCAGCTAGGACCTGCTAGTTCTTTAAAGGGACCCTGCTAAAACAACATTGTGCTTCATATTATGGAAGTAAAAAAAAAAGCAGAAACTCGTTTTTCTGCCCATTCGCATGCTGTAAAATCAAGAACTGATTTCAGTGTTAGCTGTTCAATTACAAACCTTGTGAAAAAAAGGCTCAGATCTCCAAAACTCAGGTAATCTTGAGAAAAATTTGCTCTAAATACGAGCAAATGTATCTGCCTGTATCAAGAGCCCAATGCACATTGATGTCTTACTCTCCTGGCAACTAATTAGCAAAAGAAAATAATGTCAAAATTTCTACCAAAATAGGTCTTTAAGTGGATAATAGCAGGTACCAATTAGGAGAATTAAGGTAATTTGCTCAAAAAATGAAGACTCATTGA
The DNA here is from genome assembly GCA_933207985.1 of Pelobates cultripes. Lineage (NCBI taxonomy): Eukaryota > Metazoa > Chordata > Amphibia > Anura > Pelobatidae > Pelobates > Pelobates cultripes. The sequence goes on along the minus strand of OW240914.1, from coordinate 66,611,588 downwards.
AAGTTCCAAAATTATAAAGAGTTTATTGGGGATTAGCTAGAGTTCAAAGTACATTTAAATGCCAACGGCTCTTTGACTACGTTCTTATGTAACCCATTCCTTTTCTTTCCTGGGCTGTTTGAGATTGAAGGGATGAATGACTAAAACAAACACAGAAAGGGTTTTTTTTTTTTTTTTTTTGAATGCCGCAATAAAAGCTTCACATTTTATAACCGCAGTTCTACCTCCTCCAATTCTTTGTACATATTATTGCTATGGACCTAGGGTTGTTCATATCTTCTACATGAAACTATATAACCCCACCTCCTATAGACTAAGCTAATCTGAGCAGGGCCCTCTTCAAACTATCGTTCCTGTAAGTTTTCTTGTAATTGTCCTATTTATAGTTAAATCCCCCTTCTAATAATATTGCAAAGTGCTACGGCATCTGAATAAATCGGAATATAAATGGCGATGATAATACTAAAGTATACGGAAGCCTATTTTATAGTCTGGGCAGCAGCTTTGATTTGTAGCTGTTATCATTGTGTCCGTCAACCCCTATTGACATGCCAAAAGAGTTGTTGGGGAATGTGATGGAAGTTCCGTGGTACACCCTTCTGGAGAGGAGTAAGGCCTGGTCCCAGGAGCCCCTCAAAGAGGCTGTTATCCCTGTGGGTGAGTGGCTCAGGACGCTTGTCATATTACAACAGAATCTATGTGCCCAGAGACCCTTTGTCTTTTGTTGTTTTTATTCTTCACCAAGTGTCATCTAGTGTTTGAGGAAAGGACTATGACCACTGCACTGCTGGAGAAAGGGTTTCCAGAGCTAGAATCACAGTACCCTGGGTACTCAGCGATCACAGTCAAGCTTTGGCGACTGGGTCTGAAGTGCTCTAGGTGTCAGGGCTCACTTTAGTTGGGAGTCCAGTATGCAGAGATATACGCTCACCCTTGCAAATAAACACAGGCCAAGGTGACCAGATAAGGAACTACCTGGTCTGTGCACGGGGGCTGTGCAGGATATTGCTCCAAGTAGCCGTACAGGCAAGGACACAAGCAGGAGAATCGTTGAGGATAAGCCAAAAGTCAAGGGTGCCAAAAGTCAGGATAAACTAGGGTAAGCCAAAGTCAGAGGATGCCAGAGGTCAGGACACACGATAAGAATAAGCCATGGTCAGGAGCCGACTGGAGAACACTGGATCACAAAGACAGGAACCAGAATCCATGAACTGACACTGCCCTCAAAGAGAGGCAATGTTTTATACCTGGCTGATTTGACTCTGAGGAGTAGGAGCTGCTGTGGCGTAAAGGTAGGAAAGCAGGCCCAGGAACGCAAAGTACCCAGGCGACCTTGTCTGGATGTCACGGTGAGAACCGTGACACTAGGGTCCCTGATATTGGCAAGGAAGCAGACTTGGTGGAGTTACTCAGTTTGTCACAGGAAGAAAGCATCTCTCCCTAGCCCTTCACCAGACATAAAAATAATGGCAGAGGCATAGAATTTCTAAAGGCTGCTCTGATTTGCAGATGTTATCTAAGAGTTTGACTCCCATAATTTTCACCTGAAATGCCAGTACACGGCACAAAAAGGGATTCAAAAACATAATCTGGCAGATCGTGAAATATATTTGGTTGTAGTCCCATTCACTAGATCTGCTGCACAGTGAATACTATAAACTAACTAGCGTCTAAATTCACTATTTTATGAATGGAGCTATAGGTGTGCTGTTACGCTGATGAGATGGTTTTTTGGGGGGTTTTTTTGCCGCAAACTGCTATATCCTAAGATGCTGCAAAATGCTATTTTTGCAGATCACTGCATTGTAAGATGCTGTGTGTATTGAGACAGCTACAGGGATTCTGTGTCCCCTGACCTATGCTAAGAGCTCTCTTCGAGTAAAAAATGAAAAGAATGAAATCAGTACAATGTTATCGTTTGTCTTGCAGCAATCTAAAGTTTCTGTCAGTTTTATCATTTTACAAGGCCAAGGTCACATAGTGCTCATTACTCAGAGAAAGGCCCTTGTTTGTCTGCAGGTATTAGTTGTGTTTTGCGCAACCCGTGTTGAAAACAAAAAACATATGTGATACAAACAGGGCTTATATGAATTTCTAGGAATTCAAAGTGAATTTCAAATATTTAACCACAAAAGATGATTTTGACAGTTTCTCTGATCTAGCTATATTTTCAGCTCTCCTACTTTAAATTCATGGGACACTATCTTAATGAAGTAGTTTTGTTTCATAGATGCTGCCCCTTTAGTCAGTGTGAAACTGCCATTCCTGAGAAATGGCAACGTTTACATTTGTCCGAGAACGTGCCTCTATGGTCGATAATGACACAATCTCACTAAATTCCATAGTTCACTACCTCCATGTTTGATTTGATTACACTCTTTCTTTCATTACCATATTTACACAGTCGCTAAATCTTGATGCTTTTTACTTAAAGGACCACTATAGGCACCCAGACCACTTCAGCTTAATGAAGTGGTCTGGGTGCCTGGTCAAGCTAGGGTTAACACTTTTTTTTTTTTTTTTTATAAACATAGCAGTTTCAGAGAAGAGGCGTTTGCGTGCTTCTCACTGTGAAAATCACAGTGAGAAGATGCAAGCGTCCATAGGAAAGCATTATGAATGCTTTCCTATGAGACTGGCTGAATGCGCGCGAAGTTCCTGCCGCGCGTGCGCATTCAGCGGAGGAGGAGGAGGAGGAGGAGGAGGAGGAGAGCTCCCCGTCCGGCACTGCAGAAAAGGTAAGTTTAACCCCTTCCTCTCCCCAGAGTCCGGCGGGTGGGGGCACCCTCAGGGCACTATAGTGCCAGGAAAACGAGTATATTTTCCTGGCACTATAGTAGTCCTTTAAAGAACATCTCCAGCCACTGTCCTGTCTTCAGAACGTCTACCAAGTGTCTCATTTGTCTCCCATCTTCCTGCCGTGCATTGCCACACAGTCTGCCTCCTTTACCAAGCAATTCCCTTAATTTCTGTTTGTATCACTCACCCCCACCTCTTGCTAGAGTGTATACTTACACGTGCAGGGCCCTCCATCCTTCTGTACCAATAAAAAGAAGTTAAATTAGAAGAGGTTTATTTTACTGTAGTTGACTGAAACTTAGTTTGCGGAGGTGGAAAATACATAATTGGCTGTCTACACTGCCCATTTTGAAATCTCTTGGACAACTTTTTTCATGGCAATCTAATGCACAGCTCATGAATCCATTAATTCCTTTACTGTTTGTTTACTTACGTTGGACAGTTATCCTGAATATTCTTTCTGTAAAAAAAATATATTGTATTGCCCTCTTTGTTCCTTCCTTCCCTTCTGTCTACCCCGCTCCACACCACAAGTCTGTTTTTCTTTGTTCAACTTTATTTTCCCAATTTATTTATTTTTTTGTACATATTTTATCAGGAATGTTACCAATTGCATACCACATGTATGCCTTGTCACACTCTGTGGACCGATTGTCTACAAAAACAAGATAATCTGTTCCGGAATAAGTAAAATCTATACTAATAAAAATGTTACAATGTGAACAAAAAAAAAGTATGAACACATTTTAGTATATTATGCACATGTATAATGCTGCACACCGTTATAAATAAAAAATAATTATAATAATTAGAAAAATTCAAGGTAGGATTTGACAGGTAAACAACTTAAGTTACATTTTTGTTGTTGTTGATTGATTCATTATGGTTATTTTGAAACACGGTCCATTATTTTGGCGCAAAAAGCAACAAATTCACAGATTAATTGACAGCCACATTCGCCCGACCTTTCAGCTCCCAATTTCTTCCTTTGGGGTTACCTAAAGGAGCGGGGGGTGTACCTGAACAAACCACGTACACTTGAACAGCTCAAGGAGAATATCCATGAAGAAATTCAAGAGCTAGAGCCTCACACATTAACTAAAGTTACAAACAATGCAATCGAAAGAGCCCGACTTTGCAAGATTGCAAATGGAGCTCATTTAAAAGATGTCATCTTCCGAACCTCGTCAAACAAATCTCCATACGTTTAGCATTCATTGTATGCAAGATCATTGAAATTGTTTTATTAATGAAAAATAAGTTATTGACTCCTCAAATCCTCCTCTAAATTTTGCCCCACCCTGCATAATATAAATAAATAAATACATATATATATATATATATATATATATATATATATATATTCTTGTATCACATGTCATATTATTCTAGAAATTTAAATTTAAAAGTGAACATTCTTCCAAGTTTATTTAAACTTTAATTCCTTAACTGAATTGATGTTTCTATCCCATAAAAATCTGTCTACTAAACTCTGTCCTGAATATCTGTATATAACTACTCACATGCATACACTGACCCTCATATTGAATAAACTAAAATATGATGAGAAGCACTTCTTTGAATACTTTCTCTTTGTTTACATTTTTTTTCCATGAACTAAAACCTGTCTCTGCTCACTAGTAAGCTTCTGATTGAAGAAACAGATCAGGCAGTGGGAGTGGAGCTAAACTAGAATAGATTTTTTGCACATTATTTTTTTGTGGCATAACTACAAAAAAAAAATCACAAAAGAAAAACAAGATGATGGGTTTTTTGTGTGATGCTCTACCAAATGCATTGAGCCATTGGCATCTACCGTGTCATGTTAAAGGTTCTCGTTAATGTTAATTTCAGTTTGTGAATGGGTGTATAGTTTAATAGCCAGTAATCTGTTTATGTTTTTTTTTATGATCTGCTTCTTTGAAATCCCACCTAGTACATCCCCAAACGGAAACTTCTTGCTATTTCTGGCTCGTAGCCCAAAACTGTGAACTCTGTCCTAGTCGTTTAACAATCGCACTGCTGGGGAATAATTCTTTACTAACCTGTTGTGATTTACTTGCATCTACAACATGTATAAAGATACAAAGTATAAACCATAAGGTTAAAGATAATAATCTATGGGGAAAAATAATGAATGTGAAAGACGATGATACAAATGGTAAACTACCTCCCATGGATCAGGGGAGCAAATTCTGATTTGATTTACAGCTCCTATTCCTTGAATTAAAGTATTGTATGTGAGATGTATAGGATCTTAGAAAGCCAATTGGCTGTAATGTTACCCCATGGGTCTGAGTGATACAATTATATTGCATTATCTACTTGACATGGAACGTGCAGAAACAGCAATGTGAGCATACAGTGTTTGTTTTTGTTGGAGGTGGTTTACGGTTCCATTATAGTGGTGTATATTGGGGGGGAGGGAAATTACGTACTTTATATAATATTTCGTAGGGAAATTAGAAGTCTTTTCCACCAGTTGATGATTTAACTGTAGCTATGAAAGGGTTTGTTCATATATGGGTGTGATGTAAAGAGTATCACATGCCTGGGAAGAAAGATTATATCTTTACTAAAGCAGAATGTAATAAATGCATCTATTCTAACTGATGGCAAGTCACATCCCTCACTGACTGGTGATCCTAAAAGTTACAAGATAAAAAAAAAAAACCATGAGCAATGTGACTGGAATATGACCGTTGTAATATACTGTCCAATTTATAAATTCTATTTTTAATGGCAAGACAGTAGTTCACTAAAGTTTGAAACATGAGCTACTGGCAGTAAGGTTAGGATCAAAACCAGAGATTGTTTTTGAACTAGATTCCATGGTCAGATGACCATCTATAATTCTAGCTTTTTCTTTTTCTTTTATGTGAGCAACTCTTCGAGGTTTTTAGTTGTGTGATCACTGATAATTGCCTGATACTTGCATCTTGTTAGACTAATATCAGTTAATGGAACGTTTAGTTCAACCATTTTAATCAAGTTATATTACTATAGGTAACCTCTAAGCACCATATCCATGGCAGCTTATTGAAGTGATTATGGAGTCTTTGGCTGCTATTTCTCTGGGTTCTGTCAAAGTGTTCTCTGTTGGTACCCAAGTTCACCCATTATACTGCCACAGAGAGGATGATGAATCTCTCTTACTCGTTATATGTATGGACTTGGAAAGCAGTAATTGTCTTTTTTAATTGTCAAGCATCATAACCACTACAATATGCTGTTGTGACTATAGTACTTTGAGTGCCCATTTAACAATGCCATAGTTATCACAGCAGAAGATAAATTATAATGTTGTGAAGATGTTACTCCAGGGAAGAAAATTCTGCCGAGTTAGAAAAATATGAGTAGAACCCGGGCAACCAAATATTTTTATGTTGCCTCTTGGTAACCTCACTAATCACCCAGGACATACTTGAAAACGAGTTAAATCTTAATGTATTTTTCCTGGTAAAATATTTTATGAATAAATAAGACAATGGATGTACTGACCAAGATGAGTGAGTGGGAGTGTAAGAGAGCAATTAGATGGAACTGTTACAGGTAACTAGGACATAGGTTAGTTAATAACCTTACTATATTAATGTCCTCATCTAAACCCAGTATAATTCTTTTATGAAAATCCCATCAGGAAAGTATCAGGAAAAAAAGACCCTGCTTACCTATTTTCTCTATATTACCATAATATATTCTTTATTAGTAATGTAAAAGAGTGGAGGTCTTCATCCATTTGCATTATGGATAGTGTTAGTGGATAGTATTTCAAAATTAGATAACCCTTGTCATGCGCCAGTTTTGCAATGTAGGCCCACAGCAAGCTGCTATTTAGATTCCTACTTCTGACTACACGTTCTTTCTCTTTCTCTTTCTCTCTTTCTCTCTTTCTCTCTTTCTCTCTTTCTCTCTTTCTCTCTTTCTCTCTTTCTCTCTTTCTCTCTTTCTCTCTTTCTCTCTTTCTCTCTTTCTCTCTTTCTCTCTTTCTCTCTTTCTCTCTTTCTCTCTTTCTCTCTTTCTCTCGTTCTCTCTTTCTCTCTTTCTCTCTTTCTCTCTTTCTCTCTTTCTCTCTTTCTCTCTCCTCTTTCCTCTCTCTTTCTCTCCTCTTTCTCTCTCTTTCTCTCTCCTTTCTCTCTCTTTCCTCTTTCTCTCTCTCTCTTTCTCTCTTTCTCTCTCTCTCTCTTTCTCTCTCTTTCTCTCTCTTTCCTCTCTCTCTCTCTCTCTCTCTTTCTCTCTTTCTCTCTCTCTTTCTCTCTTTCTCTCTCTCTTTCTCTCTCTCTCTTTCTCTCTTTCTCTCTTCTCTCTCTCTTTCTCTCTCTCTCTCTCTTTCTCGCTCTCTCTCTTTTTCTCTCTCTTTTTTTCTCTTTTTTTCTCTCTCTCTCTCTCTTTTAACAGTTCCTTTCTCTCTTTTTTTCTCTCTCTTTTTTTCTCTCTCTCTCTCTCTCTTTTCTCAGTTCCTTTCTCTCTCTCTTTTTCTCTCTCTCTTTTTCTCTCTCTCTTTTTCTCTCTCTCTTTTTCTCTCTCTCTCTTTTTCTCTCTCTCTCTTTTTCTCTCTCTCTCTTTTTCTCTCTCTCTCTTTTTCTCTCTCTCTCTTTTTCTCTCTCTCTCTTTTTCTCTCTCTCTCTTTTTCTCTCTCTCTCTCTTTCGGCTATACCCATGTTATGATCAAATTTTAGCCACGTGAGTTCCTTGCATCAAGCTTAAACTTCCTTTTTCTAGCATTTTGAATGTGACTTGTTGAAGGGGACTCCTCTGCTGGTTGTTCTTCTCTTGTGCAGGTTGGTTCTGCAGTAACAGGTTCCATTTCACTTTCCAAACAAGAGGTCTTTGCAAAGAAATTTGTCATCTGCAGTTGCTTGGCATCTTCTGACGTTGCAGCTTTTGCTGCACGCTTTATTTTTTCTGAATTTCCAAAGAAAGATGTTTGCATTTTAGTACATTATCACTTCTGTAATTGCACCTCTTCTTGTTAGTAACCCTGATGTGTACCTTTACAGATGTACACAGGTTTACACACAGGTTTGCCTCTCAGATTTTGCCCATTAACCTTTTAGGACGCTGAAGAACTTTCTAGGATGCCGAAGTAGATTAAAAACCGTAAAATCAGTGAATAAACCTGCATGTGTTGCAAATATCGTACTTCTGGACAACAGCAGTATGTTACTGTGCATTTTGGGAGAAATAAACTGATTGATGATCTTTGAGGAAAAAGTTTGAGGATGGCTATTTTGGGGAAAATTATTATGAAGATGGATAAGAGGAACTAAAAAGGGAATAGGCCAGTGAGAAGAACATTATCACTTTTTATTTCAAGTTAACAACAAAAAATTATTAAAAAAACAAATTGTCTTTCACTTAGGCTTAACTCCCGTTAAAAGAAGTGTGTTTTTTTTTTAGATAAACAATAGTGGGGAAATGGTAACATCAGGCAGTATACAGTGTCAGGTAGCAGATTCCATGAGGAGAAGAGCACAATAACATCACAAATACATACAATAAAAAATTATTTGCTATTGTAGCAATATAACCTCATATATCAATTTAAATTCACTTTGAGAACACAAATATATTATTTTGTATTAATTATTGCTATATTATTTTTAAAATTAATTATTACTATATTTGTTGTTCATTATTACTATATTATTTTTTTTTATTAATGACTACATTATTTTATTATTATTATTATAATTTTTACTGCCATTATAATTATTACTGCCATTATTACTATTGCCATTGTTATTACTGCCTTATAATTGTTACTGCCAATACAAATGTATTGTGGAAATGGGGCATTTAAAAAAAAAAAAAAAAAGTAATGTAAATAGACTTGCCTATATATCGCTGTTCTATCACTGCTTTTAAAAAAATCGCTGTTTTACAATCCTTCAGAAGTCGTTGTACCACTCCTTAACGCAAGTTACTAGCCGATCGTGCACTTGCGACGCACGTTACGTCACGTCACGAGGAGCCGCGTCTTAAAGCCCCGACATTTGATCTTCACAGAGCGCATTGGCATGCCAAAAATAGGAGAAACTTTGAAAACGGGCTGGCAAATACCCAAGCCCCAGGACCAAATTCCTGATCGCCATGACGATCTGGAGTCTGGGATTTGTTGAGCCCTGGGGTAACATATCTGTAAAGTATACAAGTTCATGTGTTTCTAAAGTCAGATGATCTTCAATGCCTTAATTTTATATCAACAAGTCACTGAATACCTCGTTTGTTATATGATCGTTACTGCAACGATAATTTAATGTTTATTTGGTGGGACTTGCAGTGTAAATTCAATAACAGATAATTAAATATTTAGGAAAACTATTATTTTGAATTTAACATTCATTTTAATTACTTTTTAATATTAACCTGCTGTAAGGAAGCTCAGCACTCAGCTTAAGTGTCTCCGTCAAGGGTCCCTCTCTCTGAGTGTTGGGTACCTGGAGTGATTATAGCTGTTATAGCTGTCTCACCCAAACACTACCTGAGACTTTGTGAAGGGTGAATAATTACTGCTTTATTGGGAACTAGGCACACTTTTACACACCTGACCCCAAAAGAGAGATCCATGGTCTGAACAATGAAAATCCTTCCCTTGTGCCTCTGAGTCTGGGAGATAAGTAGATCAGTAACCACTAAGTTACTTATCTCCAAGACTTCAGGGTACCATTACAGTATATATACCCCCAAAATACATGAAAAACAGAAATAACCCCCACAAGTCTTATATCCCAGATGGCTCTCCCTTTCCATCTCCTTTGGTCAGATGAGCACTCTTGTTCCATTCATGGTGTAGAATTGCCACACGGTTAAACTTTTAGCTAGCCATGGCTGATTTCCGGTCCAATGGCCAGAGTGACTATAAGGAGGCTTGTGGATTTTCCTGTGAAGCTCGGTCACTGGGTGGGTTTGGAGTGTGGGCACTTTTCGGGCCTGTGTCTAGTGAAGGGTAGAGTAAACATCAAGGAGCGCCAGAACAGCTCTTAAGGGGAGAAAAATATCTCTTCATAGTGGCAGAACTGCGGTTTTGTCATGCCTGCCATGGCTGATACACCACAACACACAAACCTAAGACACAAGATGTTCTATACTAGTAAAGAAAAGATATTTAGAGTGGCTGGGTTTAACATGAGCAAGTAGAGAACACAGTCTTAGAACAAACAAGGATAAACAGAGGCAGGCCAAGGTCAGGGATTACAGAGGTATGGATAAACGAGAGACAAAGTCAAAGTCAGGGATTTCAGAAAGCAAAGTAGTCACATTATAGAGCCAAGTCAAAAACCAGAAAACACACCATATCCCAGAAATGCATTCTCAGGTTACAAAGACCACATCAGGTCAAAGAGCAGTGATCAGAATGGCATTATATAGACCTAAGAGAATGGTAATTTTCTTGCATCATAGAAACATAGAATGTGACTGCAGATAAGAACCATTTGGCCCATCTAGTCTGCCCAATTTTCTAAATACTTTCATTAGTCCCTAGTCTTATCTTATAGTTAGGATACCCTTATGCCTATCCCACGCATGCTAAACTCCTTTACTGTGTTAACCTCTACCACTTCAGCTGGAAGGCTATTCAATGCATCCAATACCCTCTCAGTAAAGTAATACTTCCTGATATTATTTTTAAACCTTTGTCCCTCTAATTTAAGACTATGTCCTCTTGTTGTGGTAGTTTTTCTTCTTTTAAATATAGTCTCCTCCTTACTGTGTTGATTCCCTTTATATATTTAAATGTTTCTATCATATCCCCCCTGTCTCGTCTTTCCTCCAAGCTATACATGTTAAGATCCTTTAACCTTTCCTGGTAAGTTTTATCCCGCAATCCATGAACCAGTTTAGTAGCCCTTCTCTGAACCCTCTCTAAGGTATCAATATCTTTCTGAAGATACGGTCTCCAGTACTGTGTACAATACTCCAAGTGAGGTCTCACCAGTGTTCTGTACAATGGCATGAGCACTTCCCTCTTTCTACTGCTAATACCTCTCCCTATACAACCAAGCATTCTGCTAGCATTTCCTGCTGCTCTATTACATTGTCTGCCTACCTTTAAGTCATCAGAAATAATCACCCCTAAATCCCTTTCCTCATATGTTGAGGTTAGGACTCTATCAAATATTCTGTACTCTGCCCTTGGGTTTTTACGTCCAAGATGCATTATCTTGCACTTATCCACATTAAATGTCAGTTGCCACAATTCTGACCAAAAATGTTGCCAGAATGTATGACCTATGCCATTTGCTAGATGTGAATTGATGCAATGTATGCTGGGGTCATTACATAACAATGGCATAGAGCAAAGTTAGGCAACCTCCGTCAGACTACATCTCCTATAGTGCTTTTACATCTATTATGTTGGCAAAGCATCAGGGAAGATCTAGTCCATCTGAAGAGCTGAAGGTTGACTTCTTTAGAAGGATAAACTGAGATCACATACCTTAAAGACATTATAATGTAAATTTATATACCACTATTCACATAATTGTACTCAAAAAGCTTCACGATTCTGTGTAATGCATGCCATTCCTGCATTTTCATGTCCATGTCGGAACTACATGATCATTTTTTGCATTTTTGTTTGCCTTTTAACTTCTTTCTTATCTTTAAATATACAGGAGTGTCCAAATTATGTGATGTGCCTTAGGCACTATCAAACTTACACATAGCTGTGTTTATAGACCCACACCTTGTATCATTATTTAACGCTGTATTTGCCGTTAGCCATTCTTTCTGGCTTACTTATGGTTTGTGGTTTGACTTTTTGACTTGGATTTTGTCATACTAGATATTTTTCTGTATTTTCCCGGAACTCTGACATTTGAAATGATCCACTATATTCTTTACTAAACATTCCTTACCATACCAGTTACCATGGAAATGTTACCCTTCCACTGTTGATTTATTATACAGTAACTACCATTCTTTGGCTCAAGATTGGGAAGAGGTGGTTGCCTGAATGGAGAACATATTTTCAACTTTTGCAAAACTTTAACTCTTTACTTTCATCTATGTCAAAAGTGTCCAGGGCAGTCAGAAAATGGAATCCAGAAATCAGAGGATAGGAATCTGGGCACCAAGAAGTGTGCAACGGTGTGTGTGTATATGAAAGAAGCAGGAGAAGTACCAAGTGCAGGGTACACTCGTGCAACTAAGCACTGAGACAGAGGTTTTCATAGGGCATGAAGATACATATTTTACCATCTGCTACAAGTGATAATGGTAGTCGCCCCTCTAAAAATCAATCATAGTAAATCCAGTGCTCTATAATATAATGTAATGTATTACCCATCATTCTGATGTGTTAAAAAGCAAACAAATTAGCATAGTCAACAGTATTGTTACTTCTTTCATAACTGATTTTCTTAACTATTAAAAGCTCACACCTCCTATAACCTCTTGCCTGCTGCTAACATTTAACTTGACAGTCCACTGGAGAAAATATCACATTCTCTTGAAGAGCCACTGCAATAAATGTCAATGATTCATTTTCACTTTTTTTTTTGGTAAATCGTTTTGTTTAAATGTTTGGCATTGTGGTGCAAATGCTTACAAGGCCATTCTTAAAATTAGCTTATTCTCTGTGTATTAACCATGTTAAACCTTTTTTTTTATAAGTACTAGTAAATTGGAATGCAATTCTTAATAGCCTTGCTATATATTAGAATCTGCAACCCCCCCCATTGCCATGTGCTTTAGAGGCCTGTATGCTTGTTCTCATGCATTAAGTTAGTGACGCCCTAATGACAGCACATATATTCTCAGGTCCCAAGTGACTACATCTAATACTTTGTGCCAAATCAAATCAAGACAGTAATGTGCTTGTAGTTTTTTATCGAGAACACAAACAAATTCAAAATGATATTACATGTGAACTATGAACAGAGGATGGGAAATAAATGTAAGAAAAATATTCACACTTTCACCACTTATAACCACCATAACCACTACAATGGTACTAAGAGTGTCCCTTTAAAGGTACTGTAGCAGAGCTCTGGTACTCTGGCTGAGTACCTAGCTTAGAACCCCCTATGAACTCGCCAAGCTGTTGATGACTATAGCCCTCACCCAAACATCAGTCAAGACTTGATGAAGGGTTAGAATAGTGAACACTTTGAGGACAACACAGGTTTATATACACAGACCCCCAGCATGGGGTCACCAGTCAAAGTATAGGTGATCCCGCACAGTTGCCTCTGTGTCTGGGAGAGGATTGGAACACACCGCTAATTGAATTATCTCCCAGACACACAGGCGTCCTTGCACAAATATGCCCCAAAAATATATTTTAAACAAATGAGAGCCCCACACATTTTGTATACCTGGATAGCTCATCTCCGAGCGCCCAATCTGTGAGAATAGCTCTCTGATCCCAAGTCTGTAGTGGAAATGCCACCTGGTTAAAGTTTTGACCGGTTGCAGCTAAGATTTAAAGCAAAAACCATTCCACAGGGCCGGCATGAATATAGCGCTGATTCCCCCTCGAGCCTTGGTCAGCATGCCAAGGGTGCCGGGTGGTTTGCAGTCAGAGTGGTCTCGATGGAAGTGCCTGCCAAAGGTTCAGGAAAGCCATTTTGAGTGATTATAAATCCTTTAAGTGGAAATACTGCTTGTTCTTCACATGTACAGCTTAAACTAGTGGTTCTAGGGCAGAGAGGATCAGGCAGGATCAGCAGTGCAAACACAACCTTTTCAGAAAAAAGATTGTGTTTTCATTACTGCCCAACGCCACCTCTCATGGGTGTCACTTGGAAGCAGAAGTAGCTAAGCACAGAGACCGAGGTTTTCATAGGGCAGTAGGATACATATTTCATCATCTGCAACAAGTGCTAATGGTAGTCACCCTCACTAAAAATTGATCACGGTAAATCCAGTGCTCTATAATATAATGTAATGTATTACCCATCATTCTGATGTGTTAAAAAGTAAATAAATTAGCCAGCAATATTGTTACTTCTTTCAGTTTTTCTTAAATACTGAAAGCTCTTTACACCTCCAGTAACCTTTTGCCTGTTGCTAACATTTAACTCAACATTCCACGGGAGAAAATATCACATTCTATTGTAGAGCTACTTCAATACATGTCAATGATTAATTTGCACTTTATATTCTTGTTAATAGTTTTTTTTAAATGTTTGACATGGTTTTGTCAGGACTTCCTGGTTGCAGTCCTGCAAAGTTTGCCAGACCAACATTCGGGATCTCCATAAAGATCCTAGAGTGTTCCTTTAAATGGATACACATTTTAAGTCTAGCATGCATTTTAAGAAGACAGTCACATTCTTCAATAACAGCTGGAACTAACAAACTTTATTCATAAAAATCATTCCTCTGTTAACTTGTCTGGAGGATACAACAGTGAGTTGAATCTGTGCCTTGAGCTTTGTTTGACAGCCTTTCTAGAAACGTACATGGCCTTTTGCCCCAGACTATTGTGTGTGGAAGATTCTTTCTGCCGCCTTCATTCATAAAATGATTTGCAAGTCAAGTTGAGCCTTGTCATTTTTATTTCTTCTGGCCTTTAAAGATTGGTTCAGATAATTAAAATGAAGTTGCTGTGGTGCCAGTAAGTCCCTGGCATTGGCTCGCAGTTAGGGGTTAAACTTTTCACCAATGGTTTAACTCCAAAGTCTGTGCTCCAGCACTAGATCACTCTTACTCACTGTCCTTACACTTTCTGAAAGCCTAAATAACGGAAGGCTCAGACAAAGGCACCACTGATTGGCTCAGAGTGGTCTGCTGATGCTCTAAGCCAGGAGCACCTAAAAGGTAGATCCCCAAATTTTGCAGAACTACAACTCCCATGATGGTTTGCATGCCTTTGGAATGACAAAGCTTCATGGAAGCTGAAGTTTTAAAACATCTGGGGATCTACCTTTTTGGCAACCCTGCTCTAATCCAATCAGTAGCTCCCCATTTATAAAAAAGGTACTTTTTTATGAATGGAAAGCTATTGATTGGCTAGACTAGAGCATCAGTTGGCCGCTCTAAGCAAATGTTCCTTCAGGCATGTGTATGTCGTCTCTGTGGAAACCCTTGTGTCTTGTTACCGTAATCTGCCCACATGCAGAGTTTAAAAAGAAAAGTGTAGACTAATTAGCAAAAATATAATTGACACCTGCAAGCTTTGTGAAAAGCTGATACAACTATTCTCTTTTCTGTATGTAGAAAAAAAAAAAGAATAATCCGATTTCATTGTGTCCATAGTACAGGTACAAGTTGTAGTAAATGCTTTATAACTGATTGTGGAATCTAATAGACTTGTTAGGTGTGTGTGGCGTCCTTCCTTCTTACTCTTATTGGTTGGGGACATAATTGAGGCTGTGAAAAGCTCCTTCCCACTGTTCATTTTAAAAAGAAAAAATTGCACTGCCACTATTTTTCTAGCCAGGAAAATAAATGTACAGTTAGTATAAATACATTTTCTACTTTACTTGTGGGTGCAGAACATTAAGAAAAATGCAAAGGCACAAAAACTTGACTGCCATACTGTGCTATTGAGTGCCAGGTAAAGGTGTTAAAAGAAGTGGCTACCCAGCAAATCTGACCAGGAAACACCTGTGCAAAAGATATTGTGGATAATGTTCTGGGACTGGAAACCTGTGAGCTTGAGAAACCCTAATAATTGCAACCACAAACTAAAGACTTGGTGCAGAAACTGCAGTTTCTTTACCATTATGTATCTCTGAGACCAATACTTCCTGTGGCCAAGTTCATCATCATACATAAGTCTTGATTTATTATATTAAGATAAGCTTTTCAATTGTTTAAATATTTTTGGATAAACTTTTTAAATTTTTTTTTTTTTTTTTAAGAAGTATATCATATATATTAAAATAAAATCAATATATCAAAATCTTCATATATTTTTCAAAATATTTAAAAATTGACCCAAAAGTTTTAAATCATTCGAAAAGCTTATCCAACAATATTAAATCGAGGCTATAGAGAGCTCTAGTACCAGTTCCATAGTTTACTTGCCCTTTCAGATAACTCAGTCTTGAAGTGGGCTTCTAACTAACCACAATTTTCTGCTTAAAGGACCACTATAGTACCAGGAAAACAAACTAATTTTCATGGCACTATATTGTTAATAGGTCCCCCTACCCTCATGGCCCCCCTCCCACCGGGCTCTACGGGGAGAAAGGGGTTAAAGGCTTAGCTTTCTCCAGCGCCGGGCTCACTCGCGCGCGCATCCAGTCAGTCCATAGGAAAGCATTCTCAATGCTTTCCTGTGGATGCTGGCATCTTCTCACTGTGAAAATCAATGAGACAGCCACTAGAGGCTGGATTAACCTATATGTAAACATAGCAGTTTCTCTGAAACCGCTATGTTTACAGCTGCAGGGTTAAAACTAGATGGACCTGGCACCCAGACCACTTCATTGAGCTGAAGTCGTCTGGGTGCCTAGAGTGGTCCTTTAATGAATAAACCACAACATCCATACATGATAAGTATATGTATCAAGTTCCTTCATGACAGAGGAATGGGGAGCAAAGTCCCAAATGATTTTATCAAATGGGACCTGAAAATTCTAGTAACAATTCATTCTAACTTTATGGAAACAATTCTCCCCTCCTTGCCGTTCTCTTTCTCAACCACACATAAATCATGCCTTCTCTACCCTTCAGACTTTCTCCCCAGCTACTGAACAAGAGGTGGTTGCGCTTCTCCATTCCTCTCGCCCCACCACTTGCCCGCTTGATCCTGTCCCATCTCACCTCATCAGATCTCTCTCACCTTGTCTTGTGCCTACCCTAACACACATCTTTAATGGCTCTCTCTCTTCTGGCACTGTTCCTGCTGACCTTAAACATGCCACTGTAGTACCTATCCTGAAAAAAACATCTCTTGACCCATCCTCCCCCTCTAACTATCGTCCCATATCCCTGCTCCCTTTTTCATCAAAGCTTTTGGAAAGACTTGTCTTTACCCGTGTGTCTCACTTCCTCAATTCCAACTCTGTCCTTGACCCTCTTCAGTCTGGCTTCCGCGCTCTCCTCTCTATTGAGACTGCTTTTATCAAAGTTGCTAATGACCTAATCGCAGCTAAATCCAAAGGTCACTACTCCATATTAATTCTCCTTGACCTCTCTGCTGCCTTTGATACGGTTGATCATGCTCTCCTCCTTCAAACTCTTCAATTGCTCGGTCTCTGTGACTCTGTCCTCTCGTGGTTTTCCTCTTACCTCTCCCAACGCTCATTCAGTGTCTCCTTTTCCAAGGATACCTCCTCCCCTCGTCCTGTCTTGAGTTCCCCAAGGTTCTGTCCTTGGTCCCCTTCTATTTTCTCTTTATATTGCCTCTTTTGGATTCCATTACCACCTGTACGCTGATGACACTCAGATATACCTCTCCCCTGCCGTCCTGCAACGTGTCACTGCTTGCCTTTCTTCCATCTCTGACTGGAAGGTAAAAAAAAAAGAAGAAAAATCCCTTCATGCTGGAGCTGGAAATTCCTATTTTACTAATTAGCAAAGGCGTAAGATACTTTCATCGTGGCGAATAGACTATTATTGAACAATATTAACATGAGCAAGGTAGGGTTTGATTTCAGTATCAGACAAGTAGACAAACTTGTTTGACCAAGGCACTTTTCCCTTCTTGGCGCTGTTGACATCATTATATTATTTTCTTCTTTTTCCCCCCTATTTACTATAATAAAGCATATTGTAAAGCTCTGCTGAATATGTTGGCACTATAGAAATGATAAAAATAATATGCCATCCTGCAACGTGTCACTGCTTTCCTTTCTTCCATCTCTGATTGGATGTCCTCCTGCTTTCTGAAACTCAATCTCTCTAAAACTGAACTCTTTGAATTTCCTCCTCCTAATACTGATCCTCCTCTCTCGCTCTCCCTTCAAGTCAGTGATATCTACATAAGTCCATCCTTGCAAGCACTCTGTCTT
>OW240914.1:66578112-66593777 GCA_933207985.1 Pelobates cultripes | reverse complement strand
GAAACAAAATAGATCATATATAGAAACAAGGATGGGCACACTCTATAAAAAATATTTATTACAAACATACCAAAAGACATGTCATGAGATGAAAAAAAGACAGTAAAAAATGTATTACATACTAATGATTGCAAAAATATATTATAGGAGAAGAAAAGGCGAACACCAAAAAGAATAAACCCCATCTGTCCAGTTGTCCCATTTAGTAAGCAGACAGAGGTTGTTAGAAGTTATCCCATCTATGCTGTACAATATAGGTGAGCCAGGGATAAACCAGTATGCCTGTCACTGAAATCTAGAGAAATCTTACTTATTGTTTACGGACTACGGGATAAAAAAGCTATGTTTTATTGTTGCGGACCTGCAAGCCCAAATTATGAAACGTCATCAAACTGACAGCAATCATCTTCATTGGAGACCTGCGCGTCTCACTGCTAGGATGCTCACTCACCATATATAAGTGCCGCTATGAAAAACCAACACACGCAGAAACCAACCACATTTACACAACATAATGAGGGCACTACACCCCTCATAAGGTCACTACACACCCGCAGATGGATACCTTATCTTTAATAATGTTTTCCGACTAATGATGCCAAAATGTCATGTTTAACTTATGTTTAACTCATGCGGACCTGTGAGTCCAGCATATGAAATAGTAACGTATCAACAGTTGCCAGCTTTATTGGAGACCTGCGCGTCTCACTGTTTGTTTACTCAATTGCTCTATATCAATGCTGTAATTAAAAAGCAACAAACAACAAAAATCATATTTACCTAAAATATAACACTTTTCTGACTGAAAATTTTATATAAAGATTGATAAATATGGACAGTGAAAGAGATGAAAAAAAATCCCAACATACTTTAATACATTGTACTAAATAACCTCCAACAATTATTCATAAAAGTGTAGGCAAGACTTGGATAATACTCTCCAGGGCCGATGCAAGGATTTTTGGCTACACAGGCAAAGATGCATTTTGTCACACACACCTCACCCCCAACCCTCAAAAAATGCATCTTCACTTGTGTGCCCCTTAATTACCCACTCTCAGATTTCTTACCTATTTTGTGTTTCTTATCCTCCCCTTTAGTATATCTCATCCCCAATTTTCCCTTTGTGTCTATTACACCCCACCCTTTGTGTATCGCTTACTTCCCTCTAGCCCATTTGTGTGTCTCTTTCTCCCCCCAGCCTCTTTGTGTCTTTACTCCCCTGGCCACTTTGTGTGTCTCTTTCTACCCCAGGCCCTTCATGTGTCTCTTTCTCCCCAGCACCTTTGTGTGTCTCTTTCTTTCTTCAGTCCCTTTGTTTGTTTCTTTTTCCCCTTCCTAAACCCTCTGTGTGCCCTTTTTCTCCCTCAGCTGCTCTATGTATTTCTGTGTACTCGCAGCCCCTGTCTTTCTCTGTTGCCCCTTCCCTAACCTCCATCTGTCTCTTTTGCCCCTTCCCCACCTCCTCTTTGTCTTTAAAAAAAAATTATTATACATTTTTGTTAAACTAATGTACAGACATACTGGAAATAGTACGGTAAATACATGGTTCACAATTTCATTATTAGTCAGATGTATTATAAAAGGTAAGGAAAATACTTTGCATATTGTTAACATACATCGTACAATACATGAGGACAATGCATACATCTAATATATTGGGCGTTTTGAGTAGGAGAATAGAAGAAATTAATTTGGATCTGCCTTTATTACCAGTGCCCACTATGTGACTTTCAGATATCTCTGTCTCTTTGTGTCCCTCAGCCCCTCTGGGTGTCTCCCCTGCCAAGCCTATCTTTGTCTCTTTTGCCCAATCCCCAGCCCCTCTGTGTCACTTTGCCCTCTGTGTTTCTTTTTATCTGAACAGCCTTAATTGAATAAAGAGAAGTTCAAATTAGTGGACATATCTGTGAGGTGTGAAAAATACAATTAAATGTAGAAATCCCTGAAGTTCTATCCTGGAACAAAGCATCTCCATATTGGCTTTGATCATGGAGAGAGAGTACAGAAAGAGGAAGCAGAAACATGAGGATGATGACAGTGTCCTGTTCTAAAAAGTGTTCTGAAGTGGAACAATCGCCATAGAAACTAGTGGAACCAGCAGGCACATTTCATTGGTGACTTTTTTGCCCTCAACTCAAAGTATGCCTTATCTGTAGTAGGACATAACTGTACTGCAACATAAATTGATAAATATTTATTATAAATTTAAATGAAAACAAGTCATCACATAAAAAAAGGATACCACAAGATAAAGGTGATCTTTAATGTTTTATTCAGTTGTGTAATTTCTACACAAAAGATGGTTCCCCTTTAAAAGATTTCATCATACACACTCACCAGCTAGACAACCCATATCTCATTGTCTCGTGTATCTCTCAATAAAGCTGTCTTTTTATCTTCCTGCTGATTATTATTATAATGGGCACATTTTACATATTAAATACAGGTCAGCAATGGCATCCAATTTCTTTGTTCATTTCTTTATTTGATTTGCCTTTTCTTCTATTCTTCCCCCCAACACCATGTCTCTCTCTAATCCAGGCCCTCCATAGTGCTTTGTGTCTCAATAACCCATCCTCCATGTGTCTCAATACCCCATCCCCCCATGTGTCTCAATACCCCATCGCCCATGTGTCTCAATACCCAGCCCCCCATGTGTCTCAATCCTCCAGCCCCTCAATGTGTCTTATTCCCCCAGCCCCCTCATGTGTCTTATACCCCATCCCCCATGTGTCTCAATACCCCAGCTCCCCATGTGTCTCAATACTCCAGCCCACTCATGTGTCTCAATACCCCAGCTCACTCGTGTCTCATTTCCTCTCCTCAGTCCACCATGTACCTTCCCCACTCCCTTCCCTCCCATGTGCCAGCTCACCTCCCTCCTCCTGTGTAGAGTGGCTGAGCACGGCCGTGGGAGAGGTGCTTGTTTCCCTCTCTCCAGCCTGACAGGAATGAAGTTCAATGCTCTCTGTGAGTGCTTCCTGTCAAACGGAAAGCTAACTCCTCTTCCGTGGTCCGCGCTTGTCCACACAACCCAGAGACAGGCGTTCTATCAGTTGTGCAGTACGCTCCACTCCTGGCGGTCAACAGAATCCTGCCCTTCCTGGGCCAGTGCGCCCTAAGGCAGCCGCCTGTGCCGCCTTATGGTAGCGCTGGCTCTGATTCTCCCCCATGAGCGAGCATATACTAGGGTACAAGTATGGTTTCCGTGTTGCTGCGGATGTTCTTGTGTAATAATACAACAATCACAGTGTCTGCTAAATGTGTGCCAGAAACCTGTCTTTTAATGTAGAAAAGCTAGCTAAGATGAGTAGCTAGCTACCTGCATTGTTGTATCTCATAATATCTCGTATTCTGTGACAACTTTTTTCTTAAATGATCTATAGAGAGAGAGTAAAACAGTTAACTCTTCTTAATAGCAGTCACTGTCATATATATATTAAATGCATGTAACCGTTCCTCCCTCTGTAAAATAAACAATTAAACAGTTAGCACACAATAATCATAAATACTAATAGAAACTGTTAAGAGACTGCGAACTATTGACTCCAATACTTCAAACAAGCCAAACCTATGACTGTACTTGTAAAATATAAGGTGACAAAGTCAAGAAAGTCTGACGCTCTGTAAGCAGACCATTGACACAATGCTAGGCAACACTTTGATTCCTAACTCAGTTTATATACAGATATTTTAAGAAACAGAATCTAATATTTATTTGATATTTTCCATAGACATGCTTTCTGTAAGGGTTTAGCAGAAGAAAAAATACCAAGGTTGCAATACATGCAAGGGTCAGACAAAATCGTTGTCAGGAAAGCAGAAGGTCAGGACAGGCAACACAGGTTCAAACAGGCAAGGGTCAAATTCCAGAGATCAAATGCACAACAGAACTAGAAGTGTACACCACTAGGCAGGGCCAAACTGGGACAAAAGTTTAGCTTGGGCATTTTAAAGCAGAGCAGCCCAGTAGGAAGGGGCATGTTGTGTCACCATTGGCATTCACTTAGCCCAAAGTAGGCTTGTCAAGTCGATTCCCCTCCAGGGCAGCCCATTTGGATAGGCCTGCTGAAGAGCTCTTACACGGGCAAAAATGCCCAGTGTTTAACGCAGTGCAAGTTATTTTAATGAAACACTTTTTCTGTGTTTGCTGGTGACTTGTGTCTGGTTTCCCCATAAAACAAACCAGAGACCAAGAGGGACAGGACTAAAAGAGGGTAGAGTTTGTGTGTGTGGGAGAGACTGCATATGATTTTGTATTTGTTTGGAGGTTGCTTGTGGAGTTTATTGGTGTAAGGTAGGCTACCTTTGGTGCTATGTGCATGTGGATAGGGGCAGTAATGAGGCAGGGATAAGGGCTCTAATGTGGTAGGGAAAGGGACTGCACTGTATCTGAGGGGTTGGAACTGTAGTGCATTTATGGGACATGGGGGATAGGAACAGCTGTGTATTTGCCATGAGGCTGACAAGGCATTTGCCTTGGGTGGTACTTTCAGGGGGGCAGCAAAAAAAGCGGCCCCCCAAAAGCAGAGAGAGGGATTTCTAGTGTAGTATGTAAAGCACCATGTGAGAAAAAGTAGATGTAATACATTTTGCTCACCTTTACCAGAGCCTATAAGTAAACCCGGCTCTGGGTGTAAACGCCTATAACCTTCTAAGGGGGTAGCCGTTCTTTGATGGAAGTAGACAGAGCTGAAGCCGATGGGACTTAAAATTAATTTATTAAATATAAACACAAAAAGTGACTAAACAAGAAAAAAACAATAAAATAATGTCCACAATTGGGGCTGATCCTTGCCTCGAGACGCGATTCCCCTTTAGGCTTTTTCAATAAGCCAATAAGTACAGTAAAAATGAAAATCCAGCGCACTCACTTATCTACTGGAAGGATTTCCCCAAGTGAGAAGCTCATTTAGCAGACAGAGTAGGACCTGCCAAAGATGGGGTACATTGGCGTTTTGGCAGGCTTATGCAATGTATGATCATATAATGTAACTAAACCCCAATTATATATTTTTTGCCTAGATTAGGTGTTTTTAATAAAACTGAAAATTGTTCAGCATTAAAATGACTGTTTAGTAGATAAGCGAGTGCGCTGGATTTTAATTTTTACTGTACTTATTGGCCCCCAGCAGTACCCTAATTTAGCATGTGTAGGTGAGTGCAGCCAAACCCTTATTTTCTCATATATGTATATATTTAAGAGTCAAGCCAGCTCCATGGGTTTTGCACCCCTCCCTGTTACATGTGCCTCATCTCAGGATCCTATTTAAGCATTGTACTGCAGAGACCTAGAGATGGAAGGATTTCCCCAAGTGAGAAGCTCATTTAGCAGACAGAGTAGGACCTGCCAAAGATGGGGTACATTGGCGTTGTGGCAGGCTTATGCAATGTATGATCATATACTGTAACTAAACCCCCATTATATTTTTTTGCCTAGATTAGGTGTTTTTAATAAAACTGAAAATTGTTCAGCATTAAAATGACTGTTTTTAGTAGATAAGTGAGTGCGCTGGATTTTCATTTTTACTGTACTTATTGGCCCCCAGTAGCACCCTAATTTAGCATGTGTATGTGAGTGCAGCCAAACCCTTATTTTCTCAGACTTGCAGTCAGGTGACATAAGTGAGTTGCCAATGTTTGTGTGTCATATGTTTTTGTTTTTTTTTTGAGTTTGAAAACATCTGTAAGTTAACCGCCACTAGACAAAAGGATATTCTTGTTTGCTCAACCACTAAAAATTGATTACACTATTCAAATACAACATGCTTGGTATTTATATTTTATTTCCATATGGTTTGCATTAATTAGTGGCGAGCTAAAGCAAAATATAATTAATCACAAGCCTCTATTCAAAACTGATTCAATGGTTTTGTTGTGACTCATACAACTATTAAAATTGGCTTGCTTTATTAGATGAATTGGTTTGTACACAAAGTATATGAGTCTCATTATTTAAATTAGCACTTCTTTGGGAAGACTGTGTCCACTGGTAATAGAAATTTGCACGTTAAGAAATTAACCTTGTCACACCTCCCTGGCTGTCAATCAGAAAACTGGTTCTGCTACTTCCTGGTTGTTTAGCTCAGTAGAGCTAAACTCAAGAGGCAGGCACATGCCAGAGCATAGAACAGCACTAACTCTGCCTGCCCACGTTTCCTGCTCTCTCACGGTCTCCTCTCTTAGTCTATAAGTCATCAAGTACAGTGCTATCTTAACAGCATTATGGGCCCCTGGGCAAAGCAGTGCATTGGGGCCCTGCCTGCACAAAAACTCACAGGAATAAAAATGTAAATTATCGATAAAATTAAGCTTATATTTATTGGTTAAAAGGGTCAGAATAGGATCAGCACTAAGGTGCCACAAGAGAGTAGTTGTGTTTATGTGGTACAGGTAGCACACCTAAAAAAAGGGTTCCATATAACAAAGTAGAAACAAAAGAAAAAAGGAGAAGGGTGCACCTTAAAAATAGTAATATAGATAATATATACAGGTGGATAATAAAATATAGTCCAAATGATTTAACACTAGTCCAATGTAGTGTAATCCATAGTAGTAGGGAAAATCTTGTAGAGCAGCAGGTTGAATAAATCGTCACGGATGTGGACTTGTAATTCAGTAGAACATATAGGAAGAGAAACAAAAAGACGGAAATCCAATGGTACAGTAGGTAGATAAATTTGGATATTGGAATAATAGTAATAAGGTACTACTAACAATTTCCAGAGCTAAAATCCAGCTCTGGTATGGAATGCGTGAAGTGGAATAATCCCCACACAAGGATATATGGAGTGTAACCAGTAATAATGCAGTAATCCAACAGTGGTGTGTGTGACAAGAGCAATCTCGCCACATTGCATTGGAGAAGCCTGGTTGCTCGCCTGCTGCCTTTGGATTATGGCCCCATGTTAAAAGACTTTGTTTCCCCTGCAGAAAAGACTTATTCGTGCTTTTCTGCCCGGTGTTCGGTAGATTCAATCTACCGAACAACCGCACGAATGACTAGACCACCTGGGAGCTGTAGTGTGCCGGCAACTAGCCTCCCAGAAGCTGCGGTTAACCGCAGCTTAATTGACGAATACTGGGTGGCCGCCATTCGTATAACGAACACGAGGTCCCGGCCATTTTAAACACGCGAACGCACAGCGGTGTTCGCCTAACTCATGGAAATAAAAATGGACACAGTTTTCGGTAGTTGTACCTGACTGCACTATACTCCAGATAGGAATCCCATGGAGCTCATTCGTATGGGAACTGACTTTGTAAAGACTTTGGCTCCATGGCGAGTAAACTGTATTCGTGTGGTCTGAGCGTCATTCGCTTAATAATGTGTGCTCAGACCTGAGCTATCTGGGGATATGTTAAATGTATAGTTTTATTGTAACTTGTGTCACATATTGTATTTTAACAGTAATACATGTTTTAGTATCCCCACGTGCATAATGGCGATTTGCCTTTGTCCTGGGAGATAATTGAATTACTTCTCAATTATCTCCAGGGCAGAGGGGAGGAAGCCAGGATGCATTGTGGGAATATAATGTGACTGTGTGTCCTGTTTGGCTTATTGTCTGTCTTTTGTCACAGTCTCCCATTTGGTCCCCTAGGGGAGTGTCCACCAGGTGGGATACCTGCATAAATACTGGGCAGGTAGCCCTCATTAAACAGACCACTGCTTGACCCTCAACACGGAGCCTTGTCTCGTCTTTGGGGGGATTTACTGAATGCTGATAGAGACTGATTGCTAGGAGTGTAAGCCGCTTGGATGCTTTTCCTATTCGTCTGCTAGCAGCTATTCGTATGGTTCCAGTTCGTGAGTTTGGAGTGTTATATTGTATGCCGTTCGGGAGTTTGGAGCATTCCCTTACATGCGGTTCGTGAGTTTGGTGTTCTACAGTAGCTGTGCCTGCATCTCTGAAAGGGGACGATCGCCTAAACGATTTTAACCCCTTGTGTGCTGAAACTGTCCGTTACAGTGTGGTTCCAGCCAAAAGTAAAAAGAATAAAATATATAGTGTTCACTGTATCTTACAATAGTAGAAGGATAAACATGTGAAATGTACTCACAGTGCATTGAGCAGGCTAACTGCTCGATGTACAGTGGCTGGGTGGTACGATCCCCACCTAAGGATTCTTTATGCTTCTTTTGGACGATGAATATTGATGTAGTCAGGTTAAAAGAAAGTAAAATAAAATAAAATTAAAAAAAGGAATGTGGCAACCAAAATTGATAGAGCCAAAAATTACTTTATTTTAACAAAATTTTTTTTTTTTTTTTAAACGCGCCTATTCTTTGGGCCTGGGCCTGGGCCTGGAGCTGCAGCTCAATCAGCCCCTATGTTAATCCAGCCATGACCTGAGTACAGACTATGCTGCAGTCATCCATGAAAGAGGATGTTTGTTATAATTTGCTGAAGAAGCATGAAGCCTCCTCCTTTGTACCACAGATGTCACTAGAGTTAATAAAAAAACATAATTTTTTATTCTATCCCCTTGCTTTTTTATTTCTGCCAAGGTCTTATCCCACTGGTGATGGTGAATCTCAGTGTGAGGATGTGTGTGTGCTAATGACTGATTCCTCTTCTGTAACTGTCATTAGTCTAATACTATCCTTACCTTTCTGTGTCATTTTACCCCACTCCCTCTAGCATGTAAGCTCATTGAGCAGGGTCCTTAACCCCTCTGTTCCTGTGTGTCCAACTTGTCTGGTTACAAATACATGTCTGTTCGTCCACCCATTGTAAAGCGCTGTGGAATTTGATGGCGCTATATAAATAACATAATAATAATAATAATAATAATAATTGTGTTATGTATACATAAAGGGTATCAAAAGAAAGCATTAAAAAGGTATAATAGTTATGAGTGTACTTAAACAGAAAGGGGGAAATTGTGGTAGAATGAACGCTTGGAAAAGTGCCAAAAAGGCCTTGGTCACAAACGCCTTGCTCATTAAGGGGGCAAGGGATGCATGTGGTCAGAGATTGTGCTAAGCTAGCTGCTACTAATGTGTCCCATGTAGTGGTTATGGAGCTAAGAGTGCCCTGGTTTCTTCGCAGAGTAATTTGTCATATAGTTTTAGTGTGTAAAATGATCGCTATTGTATTTTTTTTACGTATTAAGTTAAGCTTCATAGAAGACTGCTTAAAACAGATGTTAATTTTGCTTGTCTACCTTTGCTTGTCTGCGTATCATGGGCAATTACATGAGGTTATGTTTTTATGTCTGTGATCAGGCCCGGACTGGCCATCGGGCACACCGGGCAAATGCCCGGTGGGCCGCGGTGGCCGTGGGGCCGAGGCCGGCAGGGGAGTTCCCAGGATCTCCCCTGCCGGTCTATGCAGGGCCGGCACTATCCGAGCGCCGGCCCCGCTGTCTTCCATGGAGGGCCGGTGGGGAGATCAAAGAGCTCCCTCACCGGCCCATTTAAATAGACCTGCGGCTGGGGAGGGAGGGAGAGGACCCGGCGGAGCTCTATCTTGCAGCTCCGCCGGGTTCCTCTCGCGAGATCCGGCGCTTTGCCATGGCAACGACCGGATCTCGCGAGAGTGAACTCTAGCCCGCAGGCTAGAGTTCACTCACCACTGGACCACCAGGGATGATGTGAGTGTGCCGGTCCCCCTCCTCCCAGCTACCACCATGCCGGTCCCCCCTCCCAGGCTAAAGGTAAGTGGGAGGGGGGATTTAATGCCTACTTAGGTTTTTTTTTTTAAATTTCTTTATTTACCCCCCCCACCCCCTTAGTTTTTTATTTACCCCCAACACACATTTACACACAGCACTCTCACACTCATCACACTCTGCACTCTTACACACAGCACTCTCACACTCATCACACTCTGCACTCATCACACTCTGCACTCTCACACACATCATACACAGCACTCTCACACTCATCACACTCTGCACTCATCACACTCTGCACTCTCACACACATCACACTCTGCACTCTCACACACATCATACACAGCCCTCTCATACTCTGCACTCTCACACACATCATGCACAGCACTCTCACACTCAGCACTCTCACACACATCATACACCGCACTCTCATACACACATCATACACAGCACTCTCACACTCAGCACTCTCACATGCATCATACACAGCACTCTCACACACAGCATTCTCACACACATCACACTCTGCACTCTCACACACATCATACACAGCACCCACACACAAATCAATCACATACAGCACCCACACACAGCACCCACACCTCACACACAGGATCCATCACACACACATACTGCACTCCTCACATACACACACAACCCCCCGATACACTGCCTAACACACATACACAATACTTCCAAACATATTTATATAATATATATACACATATAAATATACACACAGCACCCTTCACACACACACACAGCACCCCTCACACACACACACAGCACCCCTCACACACACACACACACACAGCACCCCTAAACACATTTTATTCCAGACACACATTAGATCCTCTACCCAACTCTGGATCATCTACACACATACACACACTAGATCTCTATATACACTCTGAATCCATTATATACACACGCTCACTAGATCTCCTATACATATTCTGGGTCCTTCAAACACACACACACTCTGGATCCCCTATACGCACACTAGATTCCTTGTAAGCAAACACATACTACATTCCCTGAACACACACTCTCTACAAACACTACATCACCTACACACACACTATAGCCTGTATACACACACTTGCTACATCCCCTAAACACACATTCTCTACAGCCCCTAGCCACATATGCATTACATTACACCACAAACACAACACAACAAAAACCGACCTTATTACACAATACCACACCACGACCAGCTCACTCTGCACACACGCAATACCCCAAGCAGGCTCCAAACACATGCACAATACTCTTTCCTGGCCCTTTTGTCTCCTGGTATCCATTTATAGAGACACCAGAGACAAGTTGCAAAGAAACACAGTGCAAGCATGTTATTAAATTTGCTTGCACTGTGCAGAACAAATACAGGACTTTTTTCTCATGCTAGAGCTCTTCAGCAGAACTCTGTGCATGGTCTGCCCTGGAAGAGCATTGAACCAACATGCTCACTTTGAGAGGGGCGTGTTTGTCATGAGTGATGACAAAACACACCCTCTCTGCCCCGCCCCCTTCTTAGTGGGCCGCTGTGATAAAAAAATGCCCGGGCCGAATTTTTTTCCCAGTCCGGCCCTGTCTGTGATAGAAGTGGGTCACACACACATAAGTACTGAGACGGCCTCAGCAGCTCTGGATGTGTCATAAGAGGTTGAACTTTTGAGTTGGAACCAACACAGTTTAAGAAAGTTCAGATACTGAACAAGGTTTCATGCACAGTAGACACATGACATACCTATCCTGAAGTAATTAAGACAGAAAGTTTTTTTTAAAGAGAATCTCTTTATTGTCTGTCCCATATTGTGGTAATCTGATGTAGCTAACAAAATAACATTTAAACACAAGATGTTTTTCAGGCAGGAACAAATTGTGAATTAGCTAGTAAGTTCAATTAAAACATCAAAGTTGATTGACATTAAATAGAAAAAAACATTAGCCCACATCTAATGGAAAAGAGGTGACTAGGAACATTAATTGAATATTTTGCTAGTAAAATATATCAGTGTTCATGCCGGAGACGAGGGGGGGGGGGGAATAACACATGACATATCCCTTCTCCCTCCTTCACACACAGCGTGGCTATGAGTGGTGTTGAGGCATTGCCATGGGTTACCGCAGCAACGCTCCCATACATCTCCCAGCGCTGGCCAGAAGGAGCTGTCTGCAGCCACCGAGGGTGCAGACAAGTTGCATTTCCCACTGAACCACCAGGATTCCCCCCCCTCCCCCAAAGATAAGCAACAGGGACGGGGAAAGAAATTAAGAATTATTCTTTTGGGGGGGGAGAGTTTATTAAAGCCTCTTTTCTATGCCACTACACCAGTGGTGTATTTTAGTTTTGCGCTGCCCTAGGCATGACTAAATCTGAGCACCCCCCTAATCTAAATTTGCCCCACCACTTCCTGTCCAGGCCAGACCTCTTCCTCTTTAAACTGCACCTTTTCCTACTACCCTTAGAGGAAAACTATAGTGCCAGGGGAGCAAAGCTGTTTTCCTGGCACTATAGTTCCTTACAGTGCCCCCCTTGGCACTGAAGGGGTTAAAACTCCTTTGATCACTTACCTGAATCCAGTGCCGATGTCCCTCGGCGCTGGGTCAAGCTCCTTCTCTGCGCTTGCATTAGGCCCCCCCAAAGGAAAGCATTGTATCAATTCTTTCCTATAGGGATTTAGCAGACGCCTGATGTCCTCATGCACTTTTGGTCGCCAAACCACTCTGAAATCCCTCTGATGGCTGTCTGGTAACACTTGCTGGGTTAAAGAGATTGGGACACTGCACCCAGAACACTTCAATGAGCTGAAGTGGTCTGGGCTCCTATAGTGTCCCTTTAAGCACACACTCTAACCCACACACGCTGGCAGATACATACTGACAGTCACACACACAATGACAGACACACAGATGTCACTGACAGTCAGACACACTGATTTGACACACATTTATTGACAGACACACATTGGCAGATACACACTTACAGTCACACACATACACTCAATGACAA
Organism: Pelobates cultripes; assembly: GCA_933207985.1. Classification (NCBI taxonomy): domain Eukaryota; kingdom Metazoa; phylum Chordata; class Amphibia; order Anura; family Pelobatidae; genus Pelobates; species Pelobates cultripes. Next base: position 66,581,134 of record OW240914.1, on the reverse strand, counting down.
ACACAGACTCACTGATTTAACACACACACATTCACTGACACACTCATTCATTGACAGACACACACACTGACAGACACACTGACACTCATTGTCAGACACATTGATAGTCACACAATCAGAGACTCTCACTGATTTGACACACACACACTTGCATTAACAGACACACGCATGCACTAACAGACACTCACAGACAGACACAGACACACACACACACATATACACTCACTCAAAGACACACACACACTCACAGACACATACACACATACACTCACAGACATACACACACACACACTCACAGACACTCAGACACACACACACAACTTAATAATGTAATGACGTCATATTCCGGCTCCCACGGCATCAGTAAACGGCACGCGAGGGAGTAGAGCAGAGAGATCACAGCTCCCTCGCTGCTTAGGATGCTAAGCCGCCCGCTGGAGGGAAGGGGGGGTCCTCTATTAGCTTGCCAGCTCTTGCCCCTCCCCCCCCATGAAAGGGGATTGACACAGGATGCCTCAATGGGCGTTTGGGGGATGGCATTTTTTGCCGCCCCCTAAATAGTACCGCCTAAGGCAAATGCCTAGTTTGCCCTGGGCTAAATACACCCCTGCACTACACCAACTAACCACCTTCAGCATCGTATTAACCCAACTACACCACCTAACCACCTTTGGTGTTATAAAGGAAATCATAGAACAAATTGATGTTGGATATAGAGCGTGATATAGGGCTGGAACATCAGAAGGGCTTAAATCAACCTATGTACCCTTGAGCTCAAGCCCCTGGTGTTTTTTTGCCACCGTACAATGCCTCTACCAAGAGATTTACAAGGAAAAAGTAATGCATGAAAGTGGTGGTGGTAGGACTGTGTCCACACAATAAGTCATGTTTAAACCTATAAAAAAAAAAAAAAAAAAATAGAAAAGTGGACCCACTTTATTTTCATTAGGTTCCTTATTTTTTCATTCTGTTAGCACTTTCCAAAAATACCATCAAAGTCCTTACAAATACTTATAAGCATGACACGAAATTATTATTTTTTTCCTTATATGTATTTAAGAATAATAATAATCTAAGTATTGCTAGTTAAGGCATCTGTTAATGACCTTTACCATCTAATCAAAATCCAGAAAAGAACTGACCTCCATTAAAAACTTGAATATGCAAGTAATTATCAGTCATTCTCTTTCCTTTGTGCTTTCTCAGGTTAAATGTAAGGGAGGTTGACTTTGCGAAGGCATTGTGCCAATACAGGTGCTGTCTCATGTGTTTGCATTTACTCCAGCTGCCATGCGATAGTAAGGTAAAAAAAAAAGAAGAAAAATCCCTTCATGCTGGAGCTGGAAATTCCTATTTTACTAATTAGCAAAGGCGTAAGATACTTTCATCGTGGCGAATAGACTATTATTGAACAATATTAACATGAGCAAGGTAGGGTTTGATTTCAGTATCAGACAAGTAGACAAACTTGTTTGACCAAGGCACTTTTCCCTTCTTGGCGCTGTTGACATCATTATATTATTTTCTTCTTTTTCCCCCCTATTTACTATAATAAAGCATATTGTAAAGCTCTGCTGAATATGTTGGCACTATAGAAATGATAAAAATAATATGCCATCCTGCAACGTGTCACTGCTTTCCTTTCTTCCATCTCTGATTGGATGTCCTCCTGCTTTCTGAAACTCAATCTCTCTAAAACTGAGCTCCTTGTCTTTCTTCCTCCTAATACTGATCCTCCTCTCTCGCTCTCCCTTCAAGTTAGTGGTATCCACATAAGTCCATCCTTGCAAGCACGTTGTCTTGGCGTCATAATTGATTCTGGCCTCACCTTTGAGCCTCACAGCAAGTATGTTACCAAATCCTGTAGATTCCATCTTAAAAACATAGCCCGTATCAGCCCCTTTCTTACGTAAGATGCTACCAAGGAGCTTGTCCATGTTCTAGTAATTTCCCGCATGGGTTATTGTAACCCTCTCCTAATTGGTCTTCCCAAAAGTCGTATTGCCCCGCTACAGTCTGTAATGAATGCGCCCGCCAGACTGATTTTCCTCTCTAGTCGGTCCTCTCACACCTCACCCCTCTGTCAGTCCTTACATTGGCTTCCTGTATACTATAGGAGTCAATTCAACGTGCTAACCCATACCTAAAAAGCACTGAACAATTCTAGCCCCTCTTATATCTCTTCACAGATCCATAGGTATGCCCCTTCTCGGTCTCTCCGCTCTGCCTGTGACCTTCTCCTGTCCGTTGCTCGCACCCGTACGGCCAATTCACGCTTGCAGGACTTCTCGCTGGCGGCTCCCTTCCTATGAAATAATCTGCATACTGCCATCATACTCTCCCCTAGTCTTCAATCGTTTAAGAAGTGCCTGAAAACCCATCTCTTTAGGAAAGCTTATGGCCTCCCAGAGTAACCTCTACCTCACATACCTTTCTCTTGCTCTCTCCTAAAGGGTAGCACTCTACTCTCTCCTCCAGCTCTGCTTCACTCCCACCTTGTTTGATTGCTATTTCCTGTCCTATAGACTGTAAGCTCGTTTGAGCAGGGTCCTCTTTAACCTATCGTTCCTGTAAGTTTTCTTTTAATTGTCCTATTTATAGTTAAATCCCCCCTCTCATAATATTGTAAAGCGCTACGGAATCTGTTGGCGCTATATAAATGGTAATAGTAATAATAATATTGATAATAATAATAATAATAATAGAAATCAATTCGGAACAAGTACAAGCTTAAGCTTAATAACTTCTCATACCAAAGTTTAAATGACAATAATCTTTTGGTAAGCCTTTTGGAAGATATGGGCAAATCTCAAGCTGTGCTTTTTGCTTTCAGATTCCCAGCTGCTGTCTGGCTTAGTTGGCTTATATTTTATAAGTGAGGCTAGAACCTCGCAAGCTTCTTTTAAACCTCCGAAGAAGGAAATGTGTTTTTAAAAAGATGACCTATATTATTGTTTAGACTTGTGCATTGTGGAAAAACTTGGTTTGGCTGAAAAAATATTTTTGGTAGTCCAAAATTTGG
>OW240914.1:66395303-66577782 GCA_933207985.1 Pelobates cultripes | reverse complement strand
GGTAGGAATACATGTTTGTGTTCCTGACCCTACTGTGTTCCTTTAACAAACATGGTTTTGTAAACTGCACCATTTCTTCTCTTTCTACTTTGGATCAATGGGCCATAGGATCAATAAACTTTACTTTTAGAAATTAATTATTTTTTTTACAATCTCCTTTTTATTAGAGATTTTGCCATAGAAACAAGAAGTAACAAACATAAACAACAGTCAGGCTGTTATAGAAGTGTTATACAAGCTAACAGCACAATAGGTGTATTTCCAACATTCCCCAAGCTATGTTGCAGGTACTCTTTGCAAGTTTGCATTACAGGAAGACAATATAGGGGGCTCTTGGCGTAAGTTGGGAATTGGTGTGTCGGTAATTGTTGCCAGAACGTGCCATGGAGAGCTATCCGACTCTGCCGAAGATGTTTAGAGCCAAGTTTTTATGTGGGGTGGGTGAATGGAGAGTAAAAATGGCTACTGGTGCATCCTATAGATCTACACTGTTAAGCCCCCCTTTAAGCTTCCCCAAAATCGTCTCTTGCTCGGATCTCTATCGAGCCCTCTGCAACCTCAGCCTCTCCGTGACGCTTTACAGTGACCCAGTAACCATCTGAGTAATTGGCCCCTTATGCTCAAAGTAGGGTGTTCCCATTGTCAGTAATGACTCCCTCTGGTATAAGCAGACCCATGAAGCCTTGCAAGAGCGTAGCTATATAGGAGAAGGGAAGTTAGAGTGCTCCGTCATAGCTGGCATAGTATTCAAGAAGGAGCTGTATGTAATAGAGAAATGGGATGTATGATCGGATAGCATGGGAGAGGGAGATGTATAGGAGAGAGCGAGCGATTGAAGAAGGTAAAATAAAAAAATATGTAAAGGGAGTAAGTGTGCAGCCCCTCCCAACCTCCTACCCAGACACACGTAGGGCCTGTCGAGCCCACCCACTGCCCCCACAGCCGAATTGCTATTGTCCATAAATTAAATTTTCACCTGCCATGTGTTAATTAATTTCTGCGACACTTCATCATTACTGTGCAAAATTAATCATTATTAGTCATACCTATTCTCTACCTGCTTACAGTAGTTGATGTGACGGGTAAGAGTCCCAATGATTGATGGCTCTGGGTGCCCTGGAGCAGTGAAAGGAGCACAAGTACCTACTAATTGTAGGTACTGCTTGAGGTCAGTCCTCACACAAAGTGGAAAACAGCAAGGAAGCTGAGACTGGAGGCAAAGGCAACAAACTTAAAAAAAGAAATGTGGTAAACCTGGTCCGATGGTTTATTTCCTACTGTTCCACAGTGCGATGCATACCTTACCCTTTGTGTTAGGTGTAAGTTAGGACCCAGTTTAAAAAAAAAAAAAAAAAAACTTTATAAAGCTTTATTTTCAACTACAAAAAATAACACATCTTAAATTAACATATAAAGAACCAAACAACATGGGCATTAACAAGATAATGAAAATACCAGATTATTTTTATAAAATATATCATTATTTTTCACTTTTCTTTTTGTGGCCATGAACATGCCTTGTATTTTTAGAATTAAAGTACCAATGTTCGACAGCCTTTGCAGGATCAAACTCCTTCACAGATGGTCCATTCATGTTGATCATTAACAAATCACCTAAACTTTCTTGATGCATTGATGATCTGAACTTATTTTTTTACAAAGTTCATTAAACTGAACCTTCTTTCACAACATGCGGTTGAGACAGGCAACACAGACACTATAGACAATTTTCCAAAAACTGGAAATCCGTCTGTGTTGGAGAGTGCCAAATCCAGAAGATCACTAAGTTTCTTCCCTTTTCCAAGGACTTTCATACCACTCATTGTGAATTGCATGCATACCTTTGTCATGCATTTCAGGCAGTGAGAGTTGTTTCTGGAAATAACGAGCCAAGGCTTTAATGTCATCAACCCTATAGGCCTGTAATGCTGGTCCCGATGGCCAGGCAAAGGTATCAAACACTGCTGTGGAACGTTAGAAATTGCTCTTCCAGATATTTAACACCATGCTGAATCAATTTGTCTTTTTCATGTTGGATCGAAGAAGTTGCACTATGGCTGAGTCCATGCAACTGTATGTTTTCACACAGTCCTTTAAGTGATGCCTTTACACATTTTTCATGCTGGAGAGACTTTCCATGTTTTTCAAAGATCTCCAGTTTAAATGGCCCTGAAAACCCTTTCACAATCTTAGATGCTTGGTCAGCAATCCCAGGTAAGGAAGCACAGATCACACATTTGGCTATACCCATGTTATGATCAAATTTTAGCCACGTGAGTTCCTTGCATCAAGCTTAAACTTCCTTTTTCTAGCATTTTGAATGTGACTTGTTGAAGGGGACTCCTCTGCTGGTTGTTCTTCTCTTGTGCAGGTTGGTTCTGCAGTAACAGGTTCCACTTCACTTTCCAAACAAGAGGTCTTTGCAAAGAAATTTGTCATCTGCAGTTGCTTGGCATCTTCTGACGTTGCAGCTTTTGCTGCACGCTTTATTTTTTCTGAATTTCCAAAGAAAGATGTTTGCATTTTAGTACATTATCACTTCTGTAATTGCACCTCTTCTTGTTAGTAACCCTGATGTGTACCTTTACAGATGTACACAGGTTTACACACAGGTTTGCCTCTCAGATTTTGCCCATTAACCTTTTAGGACGCTGAAGAACTTTCTAGGATGCCGAAGTAGATTAAAAACCGTAAAATCAGTGAATAAACCTGCATGTGTTGCAAATATCGTACTTCTGGACAACAGCAGTATGTTACTGTGCATTTTGGGAGAAATAAACTGATTGATGATCTTTGAGGAAAAAGTTTGAGGATGGCTATTTTGGGGAAAATTATTATGAAGATGGATAAGAGGAACTAAAAAGGGAATAGGCCAGTGAGAAGAACATTATCACTTTTTATTTCAAGTTAACAACAAAAAATTATTAAAAAAACAAATTGTCTTTCACTTAGGCTTAACTCCCGTTAAAAGAAGTGCGTTTTTTTTTAGATAAACAATAGTAGGGAAATGGTAACATCAGGCAGTATACAGTGTCAGGTGGCAGATTCCATGAGGAGAAGAGCACAATAACATCACAAATACATTATAAATACAATAAAAAAATTATTTGCTATTGTAGCAATATAACCTCATATATCAATTTAAATTCACTTTGAGAACACAAATATATTATTTTGTATTAATTATTGCTATATTATTTTTAAAATTAATTATTACTATATTTGTTGTTCATTATTACTATATTATTTTTTTTTATTAATGACTACATTATTTTATTATTATTATTATAATTTTTACTGCCATTATAATTATTACTGCCATTATTACTATTGCCATTGTTATTACTGCCTTATAATTGTTACTGCCAATACAAATGTATTGTGGAAATGGGGCATTTAAAAAAAAAAAAAAAAAGTAATGTAAATAGACTTGCCTATATATCGCTGTTCTATCACTGCTTTTAAAAAAATCGCTGTTTTACAATCCTTCAGAAGTCGTTGTACCACTCCTTAACGCAAGTTACTAGCCGATCGTGCACTTGCGACGCACGTTACGTCACGTCACGAGGAGCCGCGTCTTAAAGCCCCGACATTTGATCTTCACAGAGCGCATTGGCATGCCAAAAATAGGAGAAACTTTGAAAACGGGCTGGCAAATACCCAAGCCCCAGGACCAAATTCCTGATCGCCATGACGATCTGGAGTCTGGGATTTGTCAAGCCCTGGGGTAACATATCTGTAAAGTATACAAGTTCATGTGTTTCTAAAGTCAGATGATCTTCAATGCCTTAATTTTATATCAACAAGTCACTGAATACCTTGTTTGTTATATGATCGTTACTGCAACGATAATTTAATGTTTATTTGGTGGGACTTGCAGTGTAAATTCAATAACAGATAATTAAATATTTAGGAAAACTATTATTTTGAATTTAACATTCATTTTAATTACTTTTTAATATTAACCTGCTGTAAGGAAGCTCAGCACTCAGCTTAAGTGTCTCCGTCAAGGGTCCCTCTCTCTGAGTGTTGGGTACCTGGAGTGATTATAGCTGTTATAGCTGTCTCACCCAAACACTACCTGAGACTTTGTGAAGGGTGAATAATTACTGCTTTATTGGGAACTAGGCACACTTTTACACACCTGACCCCAAAAGAGAGATCCATGGTCTGAACAATGAAAATCCTTCCCTTGTGCCTCTGAGTCTGGGAGATAAGTAGATCAGTAACCACTAAGTTACTTATCTCCAAGACTTCAGGGTACCATTACAGTATATATACCCCCAAAATACATGAAAAACAGAAATAACCCCCACAAGTCTTATATCCCAGATGGCTCTCCCTTTCCATCTCCTTTGGTCAGATGAGCACTCTTGTTCCATTCATGGTGTAGAATTGCCACACTGTTAAACTTTTAGCTAGCCATGGCTGATTTCCGGTCCAATGGCCAGAGTGACTATAAGGAGGCTTGTGGATTTTCCTGTGAAGCTCGGTCACTGGGTGGGTTTGGAGTGTGGGCACTTTTCGGGCCTGTGTCTAGTGAAGGGTAGAGTAAACATCAAGGAGCGCCAGAACAGCTCTTAAGGGGAGAAAAATATCTTTTCATAGTGGCAGAACTGCGGTTTTGTCATGCCTGCCATGGCTGATACACCACAACACACAAACCTAAGACACAAGATGTTCTATACTAGTAAAGAAAAGATATTTAGAGTGGCTGGGTTTAACATGAGCAAGTAGAGAACACAGTCTTAGAACAAACAAGGATAAACAGAGGCAGGCCAAGGTCAGGGATTACAGAGGTATGGATAAACGAGAGACAAAGTCAAAGTCAGGGATTTCAGAAAGCAAAGTAGTCTCATTATAGAGCCAAGTCAAAAACCAGAAAACACACCATATCCCAGAAATGCATTCTCAGGTTACAAAGACCACATCAGGTCAAAGAGCAGTGATCAGAATGGCATTATATAGACCTAAGAGAATGGTAATTTTCTTGCATCATAGAAACATAGAATGTGACTGCAGATAAGAACCATTTGGCCCATCTAGTCTGCCCAATTTTCTAAATACTTTCATTAGTCCCTGGTCTTATCTTATAGTTAGGATACCCTTATGCCTATCCCACGCATGCTAAACTCCTTTACTGTGTTAACCTCTACCACTTCAGCTGGAAGGCTATTCAATGCATCCACTACCCTCTCAGTAAAGTAATACTTCCTGATATTATTTGTAAACCTTTGTCCCTCTAATTTAAGACTATGTCCTCTTGTTGTGGTAGTTTTTCTTCTTTTAAATATAGTCTCCTCCTTTACTGTGTTGATTCCCTTTATATATTTAAATGTTTCTATCATATCCCCCCTGTCTCGTCTTTCCTCCAAGCTATACATGTTAAGATCCTTTAACCTTTCCTGGTAAGTTTTATCCCGCAATCCATGAACCAGTTTAGTAGCCCTTCTCTGAACCCTCTCTAAGGTATCAATATCCTTCTGAAGATACGGTCTCCAGTACTGTGTACAATACTCCAAGTGAGGTCTCACCAGTGTTCTGTACAATGGCATGAGCACTTCCCTCTTTCTACTGCTAATACCTCTCCCTATACAACCAAGCATTCTGCTAGCATTTCCTGCTGCTCTATTACATTGTCTGCCTACCTTTAAGTCATCAGAAATAATCACCCCTAAATCCCTTTCCTCATATGTTGTGGTTAGAACTCTATCAAATATTCTGTACTCTGCCCTTGGGTTTTTACGTCCAAGATGCATTATCTTGCACTTATCCACATTAAATGTCAGTTGCCACAATTCTGACCAAAAATGTTGCCAGAATGTATGACCTATGTCATTTGCTAGATGTGAATTGATGCAATGTATGCTGGGGTCATTACATAACAATGGCATAGAGCAAAGTTAGGCAACCTCCGTCAGACTACATCTCCTATAGTGCTTTTACATCTATTATGTTGGCAAAGCATCAGGGAAGATCTAGTCCATCTGAAGAGCTGAAGGTTGACTTCCTTAGAAGGATAAACTGAGATCACATACCTTAAAGACATTATAATGTAAATTTATATACCACTATTCACATAATTGTACTCAAAAAGCTTCACGATTCTGTGTAATGCATGCCATTCCTGCATTTTCATGTCCATGTCGGAACTACATGATCATTTTTTGCATTTTTGTTTGCCTTTTAACTTCTTGCTTATCTTTAAATATACAGGAGTGTCCAAATTATGTGATGTGCCTTAGGCACTATCAAACCTACACATAGCTGTGTTTATAGACCCACACCTTGTATCATTATTTAACGCTGTATTTGCCGTTAGCCATTCTTTCTGGCTTACTTATGGTTTGTGGTTTGACTTTTTGACTTTGACTTGGATTTTGTCATACTAGATATTTTTCTGTATTTTCCCGGAACTCTGACATTTGAAATGATCCACTATATTCTTTACTAAACATTCCTTACCATACCAGTTACCATGGAAATGTTACCCTTCCACTGTTGATTTATTATACAGTAACTACCATTCTTTGGCTCAAGATTGGGAAGAGGTGGTTGCCTGAATGGAGAACATATTTTCAACTTTTGCAAAACTTTAACTCTTTACTTTCATCTATGTCAAAAGTGTCCAGGGCAGTCAGAAAATGGAATCCAGAAATCAGAGGATAGGAATCTGGGCACCAAGAAGTGTGCAACGGTGTGTGTGTATATGAAAGAAGCAGGAGAAGTACCAAGTGCAGGGTACACTCGTGCAACTAAGCACTGAGACAGAGGTTTTCATAGGGCATGAAGATACATATTTTACCATCTGCTACAAGTGATAATGGTAGTCGCCCCTCTAAAAATCAATCATAGTAAATCCAGTGCTCTATAATATAATGTAATGTATTACCCATCATTCTGATGTGTTAAAAAGCAAACAAATTAGCATAGTCAACAGTATTGTTACTTCTTTCATAACTGATTTTCTTAACTATTAAAAGCTCACACCTCCTATAACCTCTTGCCTGCTGCTAACATTTAACTTGACAGTCCACTGGAGAAAATATCACATTCTCTTGAAGAGCCACTGCAATAAATGTCAATGATTCATTTTCACTTTTTTTTTTGGTAAATCGTTTTGTTTAAATGTTTGGCATTGTGGTGCAAATGCTTACAAGGCCATTCTTAAAATTAGCTTATTCTCTGTGTATTAACCATGTTAAACCTTTTTTTAATAAGTACTAGTAAATTGGAATGCAATTCTTAATAGCCTTGCTATATATTAGAATCTGCAACCCCCCCATTGCCATGTGCTTTAGAGGCCTGTATGCTTGTTCTCATGCATTAAGTTAGTGACGCCCTAATGACAGCACATATATTCTCAGGTCCCAAGTGACTACATCTAATACTTTGTGCCAAATCAAATCAAGACAGTAATGTGCTTGTAGTTTTTTATCGAGAACACAAACAAATTCAAAATGATATTACATGTGAACTATGAACAGAGGATGGGAAATAAATGTAAGAAAAATATTCACACTTTCACCACTTATAACCACCATAACCACTACAATGGTACTAAGAGTGTCCCTTTAAAGGTACTGTAGCAGAGCTCTGGTACTCTGGCTGAGTACCTAGCTTAGAACCCCCTATGAACTCGCCAAGCTGTTGATGACTATAGCCCTCACCCAAACATCAGTCAAGACTTGATGAAGGGTTAGAATAGTGAACACTTTGAGGACAACACAGGTTTATATACACAGACCCCCAGCATGGGGTCACCAGTCAAAGTATAGTTGATCCCGCACAGTTGCCTCTGTGTCTGGGAGAGGATTGGAACACACACCGCTAATTGAATTATCTCCCAGACACACAGGCGTCCTTGCACAAATATGCCCCAAAAATATATTTTAAACAAATGAGAGCCCCACACATTTTGTATACCTGGATAGCTCATCTCCGAGCGCCCAATCTGTGAGAATAGCTCTCTGATCCCAAGTCTGTAGTGGAAATGCCACCTGGTTAAAGTTTTGACCGGTTGCAGCTAAGATTTAAAGCAAAAACCATTCCACAGGGCCGGCATGAATATAGCGCTGATTCCCCCTCGAGCCTTGGTCAGCATGCCAAGGGTGCCGGGTGGTTTGCAGTCAGAGTGGTCTCGATGGAAGTGCCTGCCAAAGGTTCAGGAAAGCCATTTTGAGTGATTATAAATCCTTTAAGTGGAAATACTGCTTGTTCTTCACATGTACAGCTTAAAGTAGTGGTTCTAGGGCAGAGAGGATCAGGCAGGATCAGCAGTGCAAACACAACCTTTTCAGAAAAAAGATTGTGTTTTCATTACTGCCCAACGCCACCTCTCATGGGTGTCACTTGGAAGCAAAAGTAGCTAAGCACAGAGACCGAGGTTTTCATAGGGCAGTAGGATACATATTTCATCATCTGCAACAAGTGCTAATGGTAGTCACCCTCACTAAAAATTGATCACGGTAAATCCAGTGCTCTATAATATAATGTAATGTATTACCCATCATTCTGATGTGTTAAAAAGTAAATAAATTAGCCAGCAATATTGTTACTTCTTTCAGTTTTTCTTAAATACTGAAAGCTCTTTACACCTCCAGTAACCTTTTGCCTGTTGCTAACATTTAACTCAACATTCCACGGGAGAAAATATCACATTCTATTGTAGAGCTACTTCAATACATGTCAATGATTAATTTGCACTTTATATTCTTGTTAATAGTTTTTTTTAAATGTTTGACATGGTTTTGTCAGGACTTCCTGGTTGCAGTCCTGCAAAGTTTGCCAGACCAACATTCGGGATCTCCATAAAGATCCTAGAGTGTTCCTTTAAATGGATACACATTTTAAGTCTAGCATGCATTTTAAGAAGACAGTCACATTCTTCAATAACAGCTGGAACTAACAAACTTTATTCATAAAAATCATTCCTCTGTTAACTTGTCTGGAGGATACAACAGTGAGTTGATAGCCTAATCTGTGCCTTGAGCTTTGTTTGACAGCCTTTCTAGAAACGTACATGGCCTTTTGCCCCAGACTATTGTGTGTGGAAGATTCTTTCTGCCGCCTTCATTCATAAAATGATTTGCAAGTCAAGTTGAGCCTTGTCATTTTTATTTCTTCTGGCCTTTAAAGATTGGTTCAGATAATTAAAATGAAGTTGCTGTGGTGCCAGTAAGTCCCTGGCATTGGCTCGCAGTTAGGGGTTAAACTTTTCACCAATGGTTTAACTCCAAAGTCTGTGCTCCAGCACTAGATCACTCTTACTCACTGTCCTTACACTTTCTGAAAGCCTAAATAACGGAAGGCTCAGACAAAGGCACCACTGATTGGCTCAGAGTGGTCTGCTGATGCTCTAAGCCAGGAGCACCTAAAAGGTAGATCCCCAAATTTTGCAGAACTACAACTCCCATGATGGTTTGCATGCCTTTGGAATGACAAAGCTTCATGGAAGCTGAAGTTTTAAAACATCTGGGGATCTACCTTTTTGGCAACCCTGCTCTAATCCAATCAGTAGCTCCCCATTTATAAAAAAGGTACTTTTTTATGAATGGAAAGCTATTGATTGGCTAGACTAGAGCATCAGTTGGCCGCTCTAAGCAAATGTTCCTTCAGGCATGTGTATGTCGTCTCTGTGGAAACCCTTGTGTCTTGTTACCGTAATCTGCCCACATGCAGAGTTTAAAAAGAAAAGTGTAGACTAATTAGCAAAAATATAATTGACACCTGCAAGCTTTGTGAAAAGCTGATACAACTATTCTCTTTTCTGTATGTAGAAAAAAAAAAAGAATAATCCGATTTCATTGTGTCCATAGTACAGGTACAAGTTGTAGTAAATGCTTTATAACTGATTGTGGAATCTAATAGACTTGTTAGGTGTGTGTGGCGTCCTTCCTTCTTACTCTTATTGGTTGGGGACATAATTGAGGCTGTGAAAAGCTCCTTCCCACTGTTCATTTTAAAAAGAAAAAATTGCACTGCCACTATTTTTCTAGCCAGGAAAATAAATGTACAGTTAGTATAAATACATTTTCTACTTTACTTGTGGGTGCAGAACATTAAGAAAAATGCAAAGGCACAAAAACTTGACTGCCATACTGTGCTATTGAGTGCCAGGTAAAGGTGTTAAAAGAAGTGGCTACCCAGCAAATCTGACCAGGAAACACCTGTGCAAAAGATATTGTGGATAATGTTCTGGGACTGGAAACCTGTGAGCTTGAGAAACCCTAATAATTGCAACCACAAACTAAAGACTTGGTGCAGAAACTGCAGTTTCTTTACCATTATGTATCTCTGAGACCAATACTTCCTGTGGCCAAGTTCATCATCATACATAAGTCTTGATTTATTATATTAAGATAAGCTTTTCAATTGTTTAAATATTTTTGGATAAACTTTTTAAATTTTTTTTTTTTTTTTTAAGAAGTATATCATATATATTAAAATAAAATCAATATATCAAAATCTTCATATATTTTTCAAAATATTTAAAAATTGACCCAAAAGTTTTAAATCATTCGAAAAGCTTATCCAACAATATTAAATCGAGGCTATAGAGAGCTCTAGTACCAGTTCCATAGTTTACTTGCCCTTTCAGATAACTCAGTCTTGAAGTGGGCTTCTAACTAACCACAATTTTCTGCTTAAAGGACCACTATAGTACCAGGAAAACAAACTAATTTTCATGGCACTATATTGTTAATAGGTCCCCCTACCCTCATGGCCCCCCTCCCACCGGGCTCTACGGGGAGAAAGGGGTTAAAGGCTTAGCTTTCTCCAGCGCCGGGCTCACTCGCGCGCGCATCCAGTCAGTCCATAGGAAAGCATTCTCAATGCTTTCCTGTGGATGCTGGCATCTTCTCACTGTGAAAATCAATGAGACAGCCACTAGAGGCTGGATTAACCTATATGTAAACATAGCAGTTTCTCTGAAACCGCTATGTTTACAGCTGCAGGGTTAATCCTAGATGGACCTGGCACCCAGACCACTTCATTGAGCTGAAGTCGTCTGGGTGCCTAGAGTGGTCCTTTAATGAATAAACCACAACATCCATACATGATAAGTATATGTATCAAGTTCCTTCATGACAGAGGAATGGGGAGCAAAGTCCCAAATGATTTTATCAAATGGGACCTGAAAATTCTAGTAACAATTCATTCTAACTTTATTTATGGAAACAATTCTCCCCTCCTTGCCGTTCTCTTTCTCAACCACACATAAATCATGCCTTCTCTACCCTTCAGACTTTCTCCCCAGCTACTGAACAAGAGGTGGTTGCGCTTCTCCATTCCTCTCGCCCCACCACTTGCCCGCTTGATCCTGTCCCATCTCACCTCATCAGATCTCTCTCACCTTGTCTTGTGCCTACCCTAACACACATCTTTAATGGCTCTCTCTCTTCTGGCACTGTTCCTGCTGACCTTAAACATGCCACTGTAGTACCTATCCTGAAAAAAACATCTCTTGACCCATCCTCCCCCTCTAACTATCGTCCCATATCCCTGCTCCCTTTTTCATCAAAGCTTTTGGAAAGACTTGTCTTTACCCGTGTGTCTCACTTCCTCAATTCCAACTCTGTCCTTGACCCTCTTCAGTCTGGCTTCCGCGCTCTCCTCTCTATTGAGACTGCTTTTATCAAAGTTGCTAATGACCTAATCGCAGCTAAATCCAAAGGTCACTACTCCATATTAATTCTCCTTGACCTCTCTGCTGCCTTTGATACGGTTGATCATGCTCTCCTCCTTCAAACTCTTCAATTGCTCGGTCTCTGTGACTCTGTCCTCTCGTGGTTTTCCTCTTACCTCTCCCAACGCTCATTCAGTGTCTCCTTTTCCAAGGATACCTCCTCCCCTCGTCCTGTCTTGAGTTCCCCAAGGTTCTGTCCTTGGTCCCCTTCTATTTTCTCTTTATATTGCCTCTTTTGGATTCCATTACCACCTGTACGCTGATGACACTCAGATATACCTCTCCCCTGCCGTCCTGCAACGTGTCACTGCTTGCCTTTCTTCCATCTCTGACTGGATGTCCTCACGCTTTCTGAAACTCAATCTCTCTAAAACTGAACTCTTTGAATTTCCTCCTCCTAATACTGATCCTCCTCTCTCGCTCTCCCTTCAAGTCAGTGATATCTACATAAGTCCATCCTTGCAAGCACTCTGTCTTGTCGTCCTACTTGACGCTGGCCTCATCTTTGAGCCTCACATCCAGTGTGTTGCCAAATCCTGTAGGTTTCAACTTAAAAACATCCGCATCCGCCCCTTTCTTACACAAGATGCTTGTCCATGCTCTAGTAAATTCCCGCATGGATTACTGTAACCCTCTCCTGATTGGTCTCCCCAAAAGCTGTATTGCCCCGCTACAGTCTGTAATGAATGCCGCCGCCAGACTTATTTTCCTCTCTAGTCAGTCCTCTCACACCTCACCCCTCTGCCAGTCCTTACATTGGCTCCCTGTATCCTATAAGAGTCAATTCAAAGTGCTTACCCATACATTTAAAGCACTGAACAATTCTAGCCCCTCTTATATCTCTTCACTGATCCATATGCCCCTTCTCAGTCTATCCGCTCTGCCTGTGACCACCTCCTGGCCGCTGCTCGCACCCGTACAGCCAACTCGCGCTTGCAGGACTTCTCGCGGGCGGCTCCTTTCCTATGGAATACTCTGCTTACCGTCATCAGACTCTCCCCAAGTCTTCAATCATTTAAGAAGGGCCTTAAAACCCATCTCTTCAGGAAAGCTTATGGCCTCCCAGAGTAACCTCTACCTTACATACCTGTCTCTTGCTCTCTCCTATAGGGCAGTGCTTTACTCTCTCCTCCATCTCTGCTTTACTCCCACCTTATTTGATTGATATTTCCTGTCCTAACATGTCTTATACGCCACCTCCTATAGCCTGTAAGCTCGTTTGAGCAGGGTCCTATTATTCCTTTAAGTTTTCTTGGAATTGTCCTATTCATAGATACATCCCCCCTCTCATAACATTGTAAAGCGCTAGGGAATCTGTTGGCGCTATATAAATGCTGATAATAATAATTTATCTTATTGTTCTTAAATCCCCCCCCCTTTTTTCAAATTTGTCATTTTGTGTTAAAACAATAACAGTAAAACCACAAATGAATTATACTCTAACAATGCCAGCTCTTTTTATGGGCCCCATTAAAGTACATGCAGGTAAATAAATAAATATATTAGAAGTTTATAATGAATTGCCACAGTAAAACAATTTGTTCTGCACAACTAGACCATATCTGCTGTGATCAGAATAGTGCTGCTTAGCCCCACTGCTTATAAATACCTCTCCGGGTCTCTTTTACAGCTGGAAGAACAGACTATTCTGTTTCATTGAATCCTTCACATAAGAACTGGATTAGACAATAGATTCAATAGACAAGAACAGTAAACACAAAAAAAGTCCATCAAAAAGAGTGTTTGAATTGTTCTTTTATTTAAGATATTGTGCAGCTGATGACCAGAAAACCTACTGCTGTTTATATTTTTTCCGAACCATACATAAACATCCTTTATATCAATAAATGACCTCTTTGGAGATTGGGAGATAAGTATTTTAGAGAGCAGCTCAATGTAATAAAAGTTATGCAGAGCATTTAGATGGCTAACCCAACCCTTGGGTGTTTTTGGCTTAAAGTATGAAAAGTTCATACAAGCAAGTGAATTAGAATGTGCAAAACAAATTGAATTCCAATAAGCTTACACAAATACTTTGTGATAGAATTATGTATTCTATTGTTTAGTTAGTGTGATACCAATGAATGCTGTAATGCTCTTGGAAGCCCTGGGCAGAACTTAAAATAACTCTCTTGACAATGCACCCCTCATATTTTTCCCTGTCTTCTCCTAACATTTTAACCATTTCTCTCATGCACTACAGCCTTTTTTATTCCACAACGCCTTCCATTATACTTACAGTTCAGCATCTCCAATATGAATGACCACTTTTTGAGGCGATACAGAAGAGCTCTGATCATGACTTACTATTGGTAGTGATCCACTGACACAGTTTTCAAGCTGTGCACCCTGGCATTCCTTTTTTTGTTGTGGCCAAATTTATGTATGTTAACAATATTGTTGGCTTTTAGGATATTTAGAGGGACACTGCAGTCACCACTTATTGTATTTGTTCTGGTGAGTATAATCATTTCCTTCGTGCTTTTTGCAGTAAACGCTGTCTTTTCAGAGAGAATGCAGTGTTTACATTGCAGCCTACGGATACTTCCTCTGGCCACTCTTTAGACTGCTACTAGAGGTGCTTTCTGGGCAGTGTTGCACAATGTGTAGCACTGCCATTCAGTGTCTCCACCCTTTGCATGGAGACACTGAACTTTCCTCATAAAGATGCATTGATTCAATTAATCTCTATGAGGAAATGCTGATTGGCCTGGGCTGTGTTTGGCTTGTGCTAACTTTGCTCCTGATCTGCCTCCTTGATAATATCAGTCAATGTAATGCTTTCCAATGCATTGTGATTGGCTGAGATAACCACTTCTGATGATGTCAGATAAGCAGGTATATCAGGGACAGAGTCAGCAGCCACAGACTGTGAAAAAAATAAGATTTTACTATATTTAGGGGGCAAAGGGGCTACATAGTTTGTAACACTATAGGATCAGAAATACATATTACAGTAAAAAGAAACCGTTCAGTAGATATATGTAAGTAAAGTTCTCTAAATCTTTGTGCTCTAATTCCAAAGATAAAAGTGTAATTAATTTGCTCTTGATAATGTAGGGGTATAAATTATGCTTTATCACTTAAAAAGGGGTTAGCATTGCTAATCTGATATTCTGATTATACATTGTTTCATGGCAGCTAAGGTGTTAATTGCAAGACAATGGAAACAAGTTATTTCTCCAACAAAAGATCAGTTAAAAAAACAAATGTCATCTCAGTTGGAGATGGAAAGAGGCATTAATATATTTAACCCTTATATCAACCTTAAGCATATGTCCACTTATGATCTAATTGATTCAGTCAAAGGCTATAAATTGAGATCTTGATTAGACATCTTAATTTATACAATTACCAAGAGATAAACTTCTGTTAATAGCGTATGAGGCTCCACAACCGTGATGGCGGATGTTGTATGTATTCTATGTATTAAGTGTCAACTACATGATATAGAAACATAGAAACATAGAATGTGACGGCAGATAAGAACCATTCTGCCCATCTAGTCTGCCCAATTTTCTAAATACTTTTTAATTAGTCCCTAGTCTTATCTTATAGTTAGGATAGCCTTATACCTATCCCATGCATGCTTAAACTCCTTTACTGTGTTAACCTCTACCACTTCAGCTGGAAGGCTATTCCATGCATCCACTACCCTCTCAGTAAAGTAATACTTCCTGATATTATTTTTAAACCTTTGTCCCTCTAATTTAAGACTATGTCCTCTTGTTGTGGTAGTTTTTCTTCTTTTAAATATAGTCTCCTCCTTTACTGTGATGATTTTTGTTATATGTATTGTATGTTTATGTCAGTATTTTTATTTTTCTGTTGTCTGTGTTGTCTCTGTATTATGTGGCAAATTTGACACCATAAAAACTTATGCTTTATCAGAGTAGCTTCAGATGGGGTTGGACTATGGGTTCAGAGGAGGGCCCCATGTTTTAATCTGAAACGGCTAGACCAAAAACGTGGGAGGAATGCATGTAAAACTGCAAGACATTCGCATAGTCGTTTATTTGGCATGTGCAATACCTATACCTAAAACTCCCCTTAATAAGACACGGACACCAGCTTTTTCTGTTGGAAATATATAGTCCACAGCTTTATTTCATTATTGTAAGAAAATTAACAAATTAGGGTCATTGCCAAAATTTTTAATAATATTTAGGAACAAAATCCCCCCCCCATACGTAAATACCCCTGGCAATGACCCCATACAAATATAACTATATATATATATATATATATATATATATATATATACATGTAACACTGCCTACCAAAAGAGGCCCCATATCCAAATGTTTAAACTGTAGGGGTGTACCGAGACACCCCTACACCCCCAGGTTTGGCGCAACCGACGAGTTCGAACCTACCAACCAAGTGTAGCACTCCTGTCTAATCCAGCCAAACCTCGCCGTGACCACTTCCTACTCCACCTACCCTCCCTCTTAACCTAGCCCTTCTCCGCCACAGCCCCCACTGTCCTCCCGCCACCTGAGTCTCCTCCAGCCACTTGGGAAGGTGCCCATTGCCCCCTTAATCCAGCCTGCCCCTCCCTGGTACCGCCGTAATGGCCACTGGGGCCTGACTCACCGGAGGATATATGAATATATGGGAGGATATATATCTCCAGCGATGCCGCCGGACTGTGCAGGCTGCTCTCCAGCACCCCGATCCGCCACACTCTCCGGTCCCACCGCAGCCGAGCCAGCAGCCCCATCTTGATATGCCGAGGGACTCCGTCGCCGCCGCTGTGCAGGCACAGCACTGGGAGTTAGCCGCTGGGGAGGCTGCATCCTACGCACGTGCCGGCGCACCGGAACTGCCGGTGGCCTTGAAGATGACTGTGGAGCGCTGAGTTGGTCTTGTAGCCAGGCCATCCCCTGATCTCTCACAGCAGCTCGGATGCCTGCCAGGAGCTCTTCTAACAGATCCATATGAAAGACAATAAGAAAACGAACACGTACCTGCCAGACACAACTAACAGATAAGTGAAAGTTTTAGTTAAAATGGCCACTACCCAAGATGGCTGCTATATATCTTCCTAGAGCCTCACCCCCATCTCCATTTGCTAACTCACAGCCCAGAATTAAATTTAGATTCTATGCCTTTTTCCTGGCCCCATTCCATTATCTGCGCTGTTCCATGGGCTACCCGTTGCATTGTAGAGGTATCAAAATGCCCTGAAACTATGATACTGTTTAGACAATAATAATATATATCGATAAAATCAATCTTTGTGCCATAACCATTTAAATGTTCAATTTGCTAATTTGTGACCCATTGCCTCTTTTCTTTCATTTCAGTTTTAGTGAAACTAAAACATTATTTCTGTACCTTGGCCTAAATAACTCCTACCAATCACTATCTCTTTCTGTAGCAGCAGTCACAGTTGGATAGAACATAGAAACATTATAACATAGATTTTGACTGCCGATAAAAACAATCAACTAATCTACTCTATAATATACTCTAAAAACACAGACCTTCTTACAGATTTTATTTCTAGGTCAAGTGTACACTCTTTCACTGTGTGCATCACTACCTTCAGAATAAGTTTGTTCCAGGCCCCTACAACTCCTATATTTAAAAAAGATTTTCTTGAGGTTACCTCTACCAATCTCAGCTCAGTTCTGTTCTTGTCTTACAGTGTTTGGTGTCCACAGTCTAATGAATTTACTGTTAATTTATTATATTTTTGAATAAAACACTTTAATTATGATTTAACAAAAATATAAGGAGAAAAATTGTCTTCAAGCACCACTTTTTAACCCCTTAAGGACCAAACTTCTGGAATAAAAGGGAATCATGACATGTCAGACATGTCATGTGTCCTTAAGGGGTTAAAGAAAAGTGTGCCAATTGGTGCATATTGTCTTGGATGCTTTTTTGCATATGGATCTTCGTTCTCTTGAATTCTTGTGAGCAGATTTGGAAAGCTCTTGTCTAAGTAATCTGTCAGAAAGATGAATTATTTTAATTAAATAAATCACTATCCTGTGTGCTGCCCTCTTTTGCTGGCATGGAGGATTTTTTTTCTTGCAGGTCTTGCATAAAACATCATGTGCTTTTCTGAGCTGACCAACATGTTAAGATTAAGACAAGGAACACAGTGTGAAAAAGTATATCATACATCTGAATTGCTTCCTAAATTCGAATCAATAGCTGTACAGAACCGGCCCCACCAGAAGTTGTGATGTTGCAGCGCACACCAGTGATTTTGATAAATAATCTGCCTCTCTGCACTGTCCACGGCATGACACGTTGAATGAATCATTTCTGGAACGTATTCCACTCTGGAATGTTGTCCTTCTGCAATGTTTCTTATAAAAGTACACAGTCTGGGTTATCAACAGACTTTATTCACCATGCGGATTAAAATTCTTGGTCCGTTTACCTTGACAGTGCTTTTAATGTCACAAGTTAAATTTACTAAGGATTACAAATAAGTCAAGCTTGTATTTTGGAAACTTCCCAAAACTCTTGTTATTTTTGGTTATACTTTGTCACCTTAGCCATATAATATCTTGATGAGTGCAGCAAATCTTCTACGGTATGACTAAAGGAACCGTTCAATAATTAAAGTACGCTGATTTTATGAAAAACTGGTGACATTCTGCTACTGTACAATGATTTCCAATTAATCAATGCTTTAAATTACATACCGAAACGTGGTGGGATAGTCTCAATATTTTCCCTTTGTCTTGCTTTTCTGTTTTTTGTTTTCTGGTGTACCTCTTCTGGGAGAAAATAGCCCTACTTCTCGTAGCCTCACTTTCATACTTCCCAATGTAGCGATGTAAGCAAAAGTGTATGTGTATATTGGCGTTATTTTAGAGACATCCAATATATTTGGTCTACGTATAATGTATTTATTGCATTTCCCAGAGGCAGAGGTTAAGAACGCAGTGTTGTTATCATGTTGTTATCTTGAGTACCACCCACCTATACATTAGTCCCATCACTTGTTTTAACAAAAAAAAAAAAATTCACATCCCTGTATTTCACCGTCACAACTTTTGAAAAATAAAAAACATCATCTGTAATCACATTATTTCATCTTTGTGCTTCTTTAAATTACAAGTCCTAATTAGCTACTTCACACTTTGAATGTTCCTTTATTAATTCAGTGTATGCCCTATCCTTTAAAAAATGGAGGAAAAAACCCGCAACAAAATAAAAAAACACCATTAAACTTACCTGTAGTCCAGCTCCTGTAAATTCTCCACTCGGTCACCACTCTGACTCTTCTGAGATGATCATCTCACTCCAATTGTATGCTTCTCATAGAGAAGCATTGAAGACTGTTGTCTCCTATGCAGGAATTGGTGCCCTCTGCAAATCCAATGCTCCTCACAGCAAAACATTGCGTTGGATGCCTCTCTAGGAGAAACATTAACAGAGTTCAGCGTCATCACGGCTGTGAAGACCTTCAATTTTTACACTGTAGTGATTGTGTTGTATTGAGCGCCCATTTAAAATAATTATAGAAGAGTGCAGCAAGGAGTATGGAGCTTCCACATGCTACTAGATAATGGTAATTAATAATAAAGTGTGTTTGGGATATCCTTGTTGAAGCTTAGTTCGCTCCACATTTTGTTACTATGAAGTCAAACCTATAAATGTGACCAGTTCCGTGTTTGTTGTGTCTGTCTATCATACAGCTTTCTGCAAATAATAAAAGCATTTCACGCATAATCTAAATATATATTTTCAATGATCCATAACAATTTGGTTAAACAGTTCATTTTGTTTTTCTAGGGGAACATTTGCAGACTGCGTCTGACATTGCCTGCAGAAGGAACCTCTCGGCCAGAACACAATGAGACCAAGAATGAAAAAACATTAACAGTAAGAAAACACTCGATTCAATAATTTACCTAAAATCATAAAATGTCTGGAGATCTGACTGAGCCGTTTCTCTGAACTTCTGTGCGTGTATGCATCAATTGAATTTAGTAGAACAACTTCAGTATGCACAAAGTGCGCAGCGCAAGCCAAACCTTGGCAGTAGAAGTCGTAAGACTCATAATTAGAGGTTGCGGCTTTTAGCTGAAACTGTAGAACAAAGCCAAATCCTACAGCCTCATTGAGCTATGTAATTTGATCCAGGTATTATTATTACTATCTAATGTGTATCGACATGTAAGGGTATATTGTGTGTGTTTTATTCAGATTGTATTCTAAAAGGGCCAGCTGGGGTTTGATTGGCACAGCTCATTAATGGGGCACTTCATCCTATTTGACCTATTCATTTTTGAATTTTTAATATAGGTATGGCACTAAATAATTCATTAATAAATTAAAAATAACTAAATAAACAATTTGGATGTCCCTGTATCTTTTGTATGTAAGCACCTAGACTAGAGTATACCTCTGAATGATACCAAGTACCGTATATACTCGAGTATAAGCCGAGGCCCCTAATTTTACCCCAAAAAACTGGGAAAACTTATTGACTCGAGTATAAGACTAGGGTGGGAAATGCAGCTACTGGTAAATTTCTAAATAAAATTAGATCCTAAAAAAATTATATTAATTGAATATTTATTTACAGTGTGTGTACATAATGAATGCAGTGTGCAGTGTGTGTGTATGAGTGCAGTGTGTGTATGAATGCAGTTTGTGTGTATGAGTGCAGTGTGTTTGTGTGTGTGTTTGTGTGTGTTGCAGAGCCTTGGTGGGGGGTGGGCATTTTTTATTATTATTATTTTAATAATTTTTTTGTTTTATTAATATTTTATTATTATTTTTTTATTTTATTATTAATATTTTATTATTATATTTTATTTATTATGTTGTCCCCCCTCCCTGCTTGATACATGGCAGGGAGGGGGGCTCTCCTTCCCTGGTGGTCCAATGGCATTGGCAGTTCAGTGGGGGGAGGAGGGAGACTGGCAGAGCTGTTACTTACCTCTCCTGCAGCTCCTGTCAGCTCTCTCCTCTCTCTCTCCTCCTCCGCGCCGGTCCGTGCAGCTCTTCTCTCAGCTCACACTGTAAGTCTCGCGAGAGCCACACTATGACCCCGCGGCTCTCGCGAGACTTACACTGGGAGCTGACCGAGGTGCTGACCGGACCGACGCAGAGGAGGAGAGAGCTGGCAGGAGCTGCAGGAGAGGTAAGCGCTCTCTGCCAGGCCCCCAGTCTGTATTATGGCAATGTAAATTAATGTAAATTGCCATAATACAGACACTGACTCGAGTATAAGCCGAGCTGGGGTTTTTCAGCACAAAAAATGTGCTGAAAAACTCGGCTTATACTCGAGTATATACGGTATCCTGTTTCAGAAGATATATCTTTGTGTTACATGTTTCGTCTATGTGTTGGTTTAATCTAAAAAAAAGTTGTAGAATTTTTCAGATTTGACTCTTTGAGCTTTCAATGTGTCCAAAGCAGTTGTTAAATGTATATAGTAAATAAATACTATATTTATTCAGTATAAAAGAAGCATTAACACATTTTAACCTGAAAAATAAAACATGTACCATTATTACAGTAATTTTCAACGTATGTGTATAGTAGATTAAGTGTCTGTGTGTGTGTGTGCATGCGTGTGTGTAAGGGATGCAGTGTGTGTTTACAGTGAATGTATTATGTAGGGGATGTACTGTGTGTACAGTGAATTGCAGTATATGTGTATAGTGAATGCTATATGTGTAAATACTGAATTAGTGAATGCAGTGTGTGTGTGTGTGAGTATGTAGGGGATGTAGAGTGTTTATGTAGTGAATACAGTTATGTAAATTGGATGCAATGTGTGTAGGTGATGTAGTGTGTGTGAATTTGTGGGGTGGGATAGGGCTGTGTTCTGTGGGTGTGAGAGAGAAGCAGTTTGATTTTTTTTGATTTTTAAATTCAGATTTTTTTTTGTGTGTGTGTGTAGGGTTATTTATTTAAATTTATTCCCACTTCCCTTCATGTTACCTCTGACCCGGGTGTGAGGGAGGGGGGAGAGCAGGCATTTTTTTTACCCCAAGTTTTGGGGTAAATTGTATCCAAATTGAGAAAAATATGGTACTTTTTAATTTCAAAATGAGTGTTTTTTTTTTTTATAATAGCTTTGATTCAGAGCCCCTCATTTTTAAAAATGTAAGAGTTAAAAAGCCTCTAAATTGACCGTTATTCCAGCCCACGGACAGCCTTCACTCAGCAGCAGCTCCTCCCACGATTAAATCATCAGGATTGATGATCAAAGATCCAATCAGATGCTTCTCATAGAGAATCATTGCAGACCTGGGACATGTGCAGCAAGGGCTGTGATCCACAAACCAAATGCTTCTCAAAGAGAATGAGACTGCTGCGTGTAATTATGGGAAAATATGAAGTCCCTCAAATGTCAGAGGTATTATTACAGCTGCTATTGGCACATCTTCTGACAAATGTAAACAGTGCTGTTTGTCCAAGTTAAGGAAGATCATCTTTCACCAAAACCACTATACCAAGATGTGTTGGTGCTTAGACTGCCCCTTTAATAAAACACAACTCACTATTTAGTAAATAACATCTATGGATTTTGGAGCAGGCATTGCACAGCCCAGCACATTCTTATGTAAAACAAACTTTGAACAAGCAGTCCTTTGTGCTCTTTTGGCACTACTGATATTATTTACTCATCTGCACAGTTTTCTTCCTGCAGAATATTTGCGTGTCCTCTCTGTGTGTTTATTATTGTTGGCATTTACAATATTTTTTTGAAAAACAACAAAGAGAATATGACAAATGATCATGATGTCGTTTTTTTTTTTTGTTTTTTTAGCTCCTACATGCAAAGTAGAATTTGATTTACTAACTGTATGCCCAATATGATACAACCCCAGGGCATTATTAGGGCTCTTGCCACACACTTAAACAATGTTAGGATTTATTAGCTTTATCGGTAACATTACTACTTTAGAGATTTACTGACTTTTTAAAAAATCTGTTTAAGATACTATGCAACAATTTTATATGAACACTCCAGGCTACAGGTGACCGTTATTTATTGTATTTCCTATTAAAAATAACTTGAAAATATAGTTTCTGCATTTGCTGCAAATTTGGCTTTGCTGCTTCTGCATTGAGTTCTCACCAAACCAGGCAGTCACGTACTCCCATTATTTGTATGGGCGCTAACCATATAAAGTTGGAAATGTAGTTCATCACTTGGCAGCTATTCCAATAACATGAATGGAACTGCTGCCAATGCTGGCATGAGCATACCGACAGATCCATCCATGGTCATGTGAATGATACTATTACACACATTGCAGGACCTTGTAAGTGCACGATTGTGGCTAAGTCTCCTTCGCAGTAAGTTGAAAAAGAGTTGATCAGTGTAGGTAGAGACTTGTTTTGCATGGAATTCCACTATCTGGTCATGCGGAGGAGGAACATAACTTCCTCCTGTGACCCTTTACACTGAGGGACGGGGTTGAAATTTTGGAAACTGTTGCAGCTATAAGCAAAGAGATGGACAGGGGACCTCCATTGACTGTAAACTTTGCAACGAGCAGAAGTTGTCCCTTGAAGGGAATATAGGAGATATCTTGGAGGTTATATGAATAAGGCATATGAAAAAGTTTTTCAATTAACTCATTCAACTAAATTTATTCATATATTAAATTATCTCAAATAAATTAAAAATAAGTAAATGTGACAAAGTGGGAAAAAGGCAAGCAGAATAGTTTGATATATATAGAGAGGGTTTAGTAACTAGAGAGAGGGGCTGATGCCTTTTCACAGAACACTTGTAAGACCTTAAGGGATATTTATAATATAATTATTCCATTATTTTGATTGCCTTTATTAAAGTCGTCTAAAAAATGATGGTTTTCTTGATAGTAAATTTTGCCAGTATTGCCAGAAATGTTAATTTCACAAGGCTGCAAAGTTTACAGTGGCGGGAAAAGTTGCCACTTTTCTGTGGGGAAGAAAAATGAAACAGAATGCACCTGTCATTTATTACCTGTTATGTATTAAATTTATATATATGTGTGTGTGTGTGTGTGTGTGTGTGTATATAGTTTGTATATTGTATTTTTGTAATATTGTATCCTAGTGTAACAATGCAATGATTTGAGGACAAAGACCCAGGACATACTTGAAAACGAGAGAAATCTCAATGTATCCATCCTGGTAAAATATTTTATGAATAAATAAATTACACCCAGAATTAGATATAAGAATGTTGGTGACGCTTTGATAAATCTTCTCCTTAATCTTCAGAAAGGCACCAATAGTGTATTTTTGCCTTTCTGAAGCTTAAGGGGGGATTTATCAAAGTGTTGGCAAAATGTGTACATCTAAGGTTTGATACAATGGTAGAAGAACTTTATAATGTCAAGAGGGCTTGAAATCCACAAATATGTATAACTTTCAGCAGAGAAGGGATGGGGTGGCATGATAGAAATCGCTTGAGCGATTCTCAAAACAACATACAAAGTGCTGCTATTTTACATTACCTCACACCAGAATTAAGTTGCTCTCCATGAGCTTATATTTTTGCTTCATTGCTTTCTCCTCATGATGCCTATGTTGAACATAGTATAGTTGAAGAGTTCTAAATTGATAGTGATGGCAAAAGTGTCACTGAAAAGAAGACCTAAATTTCCCCGAACATAAAGAAGTACACCAGAGCAGGAAATCCCTCTAATCTATGTTCGGGGAAATATCATAGATCAGGCAGACAATCCCTCTAATCCAGGGGTTCCCAACCCAGTCCTCAAGTACCCCTACCAGTCCAGGATTTAGGGATTACCCTGTTGTGTCTAAATTGTTTCTTTTTTCCTTTTCTAAAAACACTTTACACACAACTGGGCAATCATTAAATCCTGGACTGTTACAGGGCACTTGAGGAATGTGTTGGGAACCACTGCTCTAATATATGTTCGGGGAAAATTCCCTGAACATAGACCAGCTCTCTAACGTGGGGAATCCCTTGCATCCCCACGCTAGAGAGCTGGTCGCAAGTGCGAGCCATTGCAATACAGGTAGGTCGCAAAGTGTGGACCACCTGTACGTTAAGCTGTGGTGGTTCTGGTGACTATAGTGTCCCTTTAAGAATTGTATATTTCTTGTAAATTGAACTTTGCTAGTTTTAAGAATAAAATGTCTCCTAACTTTTTTAGCTGGCTCCTAGATTCCAAACAAATTTGTCAAGCCCTGGCATAATGTATAATAATAGATTACAAATATTGTGTCAAACACAGCCTTAAATGTGGAAAAATAGGATATACCTAAACACATAAACAGAGAAAGAAAAAACTCATAGGGGAGTAACATTAATGAACAATTAGCCCCTTACTTCAACGTTGCACTCACAAAGTTGGAGAAATTCTCAGGCTCACCAATATTGTATAGACTTTCACGAATTCCTCATTGTTCAGATGACAAGAAATGCATGGAAAAGATAAAAAATACCAACATAGTACAGTGCTGATGTAAAATAAAAATCATCCGCTTTAATGATTGCACTTACAGTGTACAAGAGGTAAAAAAGCCCATCAATACAATTCTGCATTCCCAATCTGTATGGAGTAGAAGGTTCTACTCAGAAGTAGTAGGCAAAAGAATCAAATATGTCAAACAACAAAAATTAAAAACAAACTCTATGCGTTTCGTCTAATATATTAGACTTCATCAGCAGTAAAAGTTCAAGTGGCATTCTTATAAAGTGCTTAAATTACTCTGAAGACCAGGGCTGTATTTAAAAGTCCCTCCCACAGGTGTTATAATCCATTGGACCAATACGCTCCTTTCAATCAGCTTGTCTTTAATTGCTCGTTCACTTTCTTCCTTATATGGAGTTCCGGCAGATGTCTGTGAAACGCACGTGCGTTCCACCGATCCAGAGGTATTGTCTTCTTGCTTGGGCGGACTTGGCGGAAATAGTATGCAACTGGAATGCATACGCGTTCCACTTCGTCTTCACACGATTATTTGGATAAGTCCTCATTTGGATTTATAGAATACCAAGTGATAAAATAAGATCATATTACAGTATGTTACTAATTTGATATATATGTTATTGAGAGCAATTATAACAACCAAATATACAGAAGATTACATATATATACAATTACATATAAATTAAAAATCTTGTGTTGCAACCAAAAAAGATATATAAATAAAAAGCATGCATCACCCTCATATTAGTCTAAAAGACCAGAAGATAATATAATATAGAACAGGATGAGAGAAAATGGAGATCCTTAAATGTCCCTTTAAGCATGAGTTGGTTAGATTCATAACAAACTGCTGCTGGTATGTAAAGAGGAGTATGATGTGTTAAATTGTTCTCCCTTCATGTTTTTTTGTGAAATTTGTCTGTCTAACGTTTGTGCTTGTTTTTATTCCAGGTTAATAGTTTTATTAATCAAAGATTAACCTATTTGAGCCACTATTACAGAGAGTCTAATTTATGTTTATGTATACTATTGCCTGAGATGTATCATATGAGAGTTGCCTTGTTTTACACCCAGCCCACCACTCCGTACATCAATTTATGTTCATTTTTAAAGAAAGCATAGTAAGGGATTCGCTTCTGCTTTGCCATTACTTAGGTGTGTTTTTTGCCTGGCTTTCAAAGAGGCCGATAAGAGAGTCATGTTGACATTCTAAATAAACCAGGGATATTTGGTAGAACTCCAGCAGAGTGTCATGGGTAACAAACCATGTGGGCTAGAGTTCAGATCGAGATGCTGTGTTTTTATAATACAGTTTTTAAATACAGTAAATAAATACAGTTTTTATAAAATACTTTTCTTATAAAATACAGCGTGTATTCATAATCTTATTGAAGGTCAAAGATAGACAGAGGGATGCCATTACAAACTTGGTGATTTGTCCTGGTTTGTCCAAGAAGTACTATCAATACTCTTGGCAAACCTACATTTAGGCTCACAAACTGTGATTTATTTATTTTTTATCTGTAAAGATCTAGATATAGTTGTAATAGACGTGTCATAAAAACATATTTTTAACTCTGGCATCATAGTCATATTTTTCTAGAGGGCAATATGCTAATTTGACAAATGTCAGACAAACAGCAGAGTCAAATACTGACTTGAATTATATATATATATATATTTTTAAAAACGACAACCTGCATTTCTGGCCTTAAATAATCAACACTCTACAATATACTTCTTAAAACCTATTCAAGTGTATGTGGCTACTTTACCTACATGCTTTAATAGATCTTTCATATTACACAATGTAGGATTTCAGCACAAGGACAACTTTGCATTTAAAAAATCTAACATGAATAAATGTATCTATATATCTCAGGTTTATGCAACTGTAATTACATAGCTGATAAGCTGCCAGTTTTATGAGAAAATCCATAAGTTCGACCAGGTTCTTTGATATAAGATAATGTCTATCTTCCCCCACAAATCTCCTATGAGTACAGTCCTTCTGTAGGAAACACATCCTTCATCACTGCGGCCTGACTTGCTTTAAAACAGCTGGAACCGTTATGCATACATCTACAGGTGCCAAGTAGTACTTAATTTCACAGCATCTTCCTTCGCATTGCAGGATGACTGCATGCCAGACCAATAACATCATAGCGGAGACCATGGCACCACTCCAGCTTTTTAATTGACTGTCTGGTTTTGGTAGAGGTGTACGAGGGAGGAGGGTCTGCAGCACTAGCTATCAAACTTCTACCTCTTCATTCTCTATTTTTCTATCTGCACGGTCTTATTACGGTCGGTATCAGAGACTGGGGGTTTGATTGGTAAAAAACTTGCAGCTTCTCATAAATTTTTGCTTGACAGCCTTGCAAATACTTGGCAGCCTTGTAAATATGATCTAACTCAGTTTCTGATGCACTTTATAAATAAAAGAAAGTTAGTTGAAGCAACCCTGAAACCTGCTATTGAAAATTAATGTATCATGATGTTCCAAGCCGAACGTCCCTGCCCACGTATCCGCAGATCGGTACAGATAGGGATGCCACAGGGCATGCTTTTTACTAGCTAGCAGCTGTAGATTTATACAGTGAAAATAATTATCTTATGGGAATACAGATAGCGTTCCAGAGAACAGAACAAGTATAGAAACATTGAAACAACAGATGGAGATGGGGATTCTCTGAAACCTGTAACTGTAATTTAAAAATGTTAAAAAGTGAAAACCAAAGCTTAAAAAACATCTTAATGTAAAGCATGCCTCTTACAAACACTTGTATGATATATTATTGTATTTTTAGTAAGGCAATCATCTGGATAATTCTGTTGGTTTCCATGGTGATTGTTCCAGTTTTAGAACTGGACACAGTTAGTCTTTATACACAAGTTCTAATGGTACTTGTTGTGTTTTCCTGATAGACTTACATAGTTACATAGCTGAAAAGATACTTGCGTCCATCAAGTTCAGCCTTCCTAACATTTGTTTTTTTGCTGTTGATCCAAAAGAAGGAAAAAACCCCAGTTTGAAGCACTTCAAATTTTGCAACAAGCTAGGAAAAAAATTCCTTCTTGACCCCAGAATGGCAGTCAGATTTATCCTTGGATCAAGCAGTTATTACCCTACATTGAAAGATTATATCCTTGAATATTCTGTTTTTGCAAGTATGCATCTAGTAGCTGTTTGAACATCTGTATGGACTCTGATAAAACCACTTCTTCAGGCAGAGAATTCCACATCCTGATTGTTCTTACAGTAAAAAAACCTTTCCTTTGCCTTAGACGAAATCTTCTTTCTTCCAGTCTAAACGCATGGCCTCGTGTCCTATGTAAAGTCCGGTTTGTGAATAGATTTCCACACAATGGTTTGTATTGGCCCCGAATATATTTGTATAATGTTATCATATCCCCTCTCAGGCGACGTTTTTCTAAACTAAATAGGTTTAAATTTGTTAACCTTTCTTCATAGCTTATATGTTCCATTCCTTTTATTAATTTTGTAGCCAGCCTCTGCACTATTTCTAGTGCCATAATATCCTTCTTTAGAACAGGTGCCCAAAATTGCACAGCATATTCAATATGTGGTCTTACCAGTGATTTATAAAGAGGCAAAATTATATTCCCGTCCCGAGAATGAATGCCCTTTTTCATGCATGACAATACCTTACTGGCCTTGGCCACTGCGGATTGACATTGCACATTGTTGCATAGTTTGTTGTCTATAACAATTCCCAAGTTCTTTTCGTTAGTTGTTATCCCTAATTCGCTTCCATTAAGGGTATACGTTGCTTGTGTATTCTTTATGCTGAATTGCATAACTTTGCATTTTTCAACATTAAATTTCATCTGCCATTTGAGTGCCCAGTCCCCCAGTCTATCTAAATCCCTCTGCAGCAAAGTAATATCTTGCTCACATTGTATTATTTTACAGAGTTTTGTGTCATGTGCAAACACTGAAACATTACTTTCAATGCTCTCTTCAAGATCATTTATAAACATGTTAAATAGAAGGGGTCCCAGAACAGACCCCTGAGGGACACCACTTGCCACCTCTGTCCAGCTTGAAAATTTACCGTTAATGACAACTCTTTGTACTCTGTTTTTAAGCCAACGTTCTACCCAAGAACAAGCATTTTCATCTAGACCGATTTCCTTGAGTTTGAACACTAATCTATTGTGTGGAACTGTATCAAATGCCTTGGCAAAATCCAAATAGATCACATCCACGGCAAGACCCTGATCTATACTTCTGCTTACTTCTTCGTAGAACGCAATCAAGTTAGTTTGACATGACCTGTGCTTCATAAAACCGTGCTGATTTTTGCTGATAACCATGTCCTTCTCAAGGAATTCTTGAATAT
Organism: Pelobates cultripes; assembly: GCA_933207985.1. Lineage (NCBI taxonomy): Eukaryota > Metazoa > Chordata > Amphibia > Anura > Pelobatidae > Pelobates > Pelobates cultripes. The sequence goes on along the minus strand of OW240914.1, from coordinate 66,548,338 downwards.
TATCCCTTAATAACCTTTCAAATATTTTCCCAGCCACAGAAGTTAAGCTCACAGGTCTATAATTTCCAGGCAAGGATTTTGAACCCTTTTTGACTTGTATAATCTTTCTTGCGCAAATCCCAATTTAGTTAGTTTCCTCACATTATATTAAAGGGACACTCAAGGCTAGAAGTAATTCCTATTTTTTAAATGTATTATGTAGGTAATCAAAATAATAAACTAAAAATATGCTTAACATTGAAATTTCCAAAGCTCTGCAGTTGTAATGGAAGTGGGGAGCAAGGACATCCCTCGATAATACCAGATAGAGGCTCCACCTACGCATAATTTCTCAATTTGGTATCTCTACAGGTATGATTTTTATCCCTTAAACTTCTGCCCAACATTAGTTATGGCTGTGATGGAAACTCCCAGGCCACTGACTTTTGGAGAGGCTTGAAAACCTCCTGCCCACAGATCTCTTGCTCTTGTTATTATGGGGAGGGGTATGGGGTCCCCGGACGCTTAATATGCTTACCAGCAAAAAAAGTTCTCTGTGGATCACCTGGGCTCATTTTACACATCGAGCGCCAGACCTGGAGATACCCTGAAACACTCTGGAACTGTTCCTTGGGTCAGAACTGCACTGAGGTCCGGTAAATCTTTAAGTGGGTAACACTCAGTCCCCCAACCTCCACATAGAGCGTTATGGATGACGGAGAAGCACGGAGGCATATTTAGTCAATGCCAGATTGCAATTCCACTCATTAGATCTGATGAATGGAACTGCTGAGTTACCTGATATTAGCCATGTAGTGTTTATCAGTTTATTGACAATTATTTATGAACAGGGCTATGCTCCTGTTCAACTGAGCCAAAAGCTCCACATGCACACAGCCAATGCTTAAGGGGTTATAAAAATGTGCATGACCACACCATATGTAAAAACTAGATAGATTTGGGTGGCAAAGGACATGTTGACAGAGGGTCTCCTTTCCACTGTTACCTTCGTAATGTAGATAGGCGAATGCAATGTGCTTGGTGTGTGCTTTTTTAAATGATTTTTTACTTGTTATCAAATGTTTATTATGACTGTTATTGTATATAAGATGTATGACATTTGATTTAAATCTGTTTAGTATTCTTTAAGATATGCAGTATGGTTTTTCCATCTACATACCTCTCAATTCAATACGCAACTGGCATACATCCAAGTAACACCTTAGCATTGGAAAACCGTAAACTCCACCCTGATAAGATGTGTATGTGTATCTAGCTGGGTCATGCTTTTACATTTCCATGTCCCAAAGCTAAAATATTTACTGGATTACTCCAGTCTTCTGTGCTGCAACCACATGCACACAAAATCTTATTTCTATTTTTATGACACTTCTAGACTATTCTAAACACTCAGAACTTAACCAATTGCTCACGTAAAACTTTGAATTGTGTGCTATGATATAAAACATATCCACTAACGAAAGCGAGGACTCTATAGCTTAAGGAGAAAAATAATGCTGGGTAAATAGCTCTAAAAGATTTATTATGCACATTGCACTACAGAATATTTAATGCTTCATTAGGAATTTTACCAAAAAGCAACATTTTAAAAATCATTTCCTAGACATTATTCTGTCTCATTTATACAAATCGCATAGTCCATTACTTCTGTTAGATGCTGAAAACGAAATTACAGAAGAGAATTTCTCTTTCTGGAAAGAATGGAATCGATTTAAACGGAAATCGTCTGGAAATTACACTATTTTATAGAACACTGGAAACCACCTATAACTTGTGTTAAACTTCATTTTCATATGTTTTTTTTTTCTTGGACAGTGGATGTCACAATTGCAATGGAGGAAAAACAGAAACTGACAGGGAGCCTAGATAGAAGTGCCCAGACAGTGCAGTATAGATCTAAATACAGCGGGTGGATTTCTAAGTTTGATTTATTATTTTTCAAACCTCTCAAACAGTTAGGACTTGTTTCCATGCTTGTCGCTTAAAGAAACACTCAAAGAACCATAGCGACTACAGCAGGCTTTCTGTCTGAGCTAAGGCCAGTAGTACTTTGGCTTAGAGCCATCCGCTGACACTCTCAGCCTTCATAGCATGGTTTAGCTATCAGGGGCTGAGAACCTGCTAAGAAGCTTTTGGTTTAATTACTTACATTGAAGGTGGAGCATAAGGACACTCCTGGTACCATAACTACTACATTGTGCCATAGTGGTTATGGTGCTTTGAGTGTTCCTTTAACAGCAGCCATTAAGTTAATTTCTTAACAACTACTGTTAGTTTATTGCAGCTAAAAAATGCTGACTGATCTCCATGGTCTACTCCTGTCTTCAATGCAGTGGTCCCCAACCCAGTCCTCATGGACCACCAACTGCTTTAATGTACTCTCTGATAGCTACCACCACTGACTTTAATACTAACATGATATTGTTGTACATCTCCATTTTCCAAGAACACATTAAAAGATTCCCTTTAATTAATGAAATCTGGAATAAATACCATTTATTAGTATATGATGTTTTTGGACATTGCATTTGCATGCTTGTTTTTTCAGCTTTAAACCAACTAGAAGCATGTTTAAAAATAAGTGAGCTAGCGACCGAATCCAGCCTGATAATTTGTACCATCTATCATGGAATCCTGGGCTTCGTTAGAAATTCATGTCTCCTGTTACTTGGCTTGATCTGGAAACCTATGGAGGTCATTCAATTTCAAGGTCATTCAGTAAAATCCTGGAAAAAGTTTTACATTTCAGTTCAAAGTAGCCAAACAATAAATAAATCCTCCAACGCCATTATTTTTATAGCTCACTATTTTGCCCTATAATTTGCAATTCTCTTGTGAATTCAATGCTATTCTTGGTTTAGTGATTAAGTGCCATAAAATTCCCCTAAGCTACCATGTACATTAGTAGATAATGTGTGAGGCTCCAGCTCTTGAGTCATTGTATAGAGGAAGAAGCTGACTTTTTGTCTTCTGCAGATAGAAATGAAGGGAGATTTCTGTGTTTACCTATGACTGGTGTTGAGTTCTTTCAAACCTTATCACTGAGCAAATAAAGTGAGTCAGTTCCCTCTTTAAAACAGAGTAAAGGAGTGAGCCTTCACCAACCTTATATCGGCCAGGTGTCAAAAACAGGCTAATTCAGTTTAACCTCTGCTTTGTACGAAAGGACAGATTATAAATACATATACGTACAAATGGTGCACTTGTGAGCAGGAAGCTGAAAGCCTGCTATTTGTAAATATCGGTGAAGCTTGTTTTGTTACACTGTGACAGCTGTGCCTACTGCATGTCACTGCCACCCTACTTATTAATTACCTGCGGCAGTGTGGTGGAACCAGAATTTGCTTTCACCCTGTACAATCTCACAGGCTGCTAAGGAAGTATGTGAATTGTACAGTGATGTCACAAAAATAGACGTTTTTTTTAAAATTTGATTTTCCCATAATTTCTAAATTTTCAGTAACATACCTTTCAACATTGGGAGGCATGTTGTTTCTGAGCTTACTAGGGCAGATCTTAGGACAGCAGGGAACAAACCTGGGATAGTTGGTCAGATTTTAAACCAGATTGTGAATATCCTGCTGAATTTAGGACTTTTGGCAGGCATACCATAAATATTATGTATGTATAAATACAAATATGCTCCATTCTTATATTTGCAGCGGCCCCTGGTCCTACATATACATTAGAGCGGCTTTGACTTGCATAATGAATTTGGCTATATGCTCATTCTACACCCACCACCCCTCCAGTGACTTCACAGAAGTAAAGTTTTGTCTGACTGTACAATAAGTTATATGACTTGTGCACACATGGTCAGAGTTGGCATACGAGTTATTGCGTTTATTAATATTGGCATTTGATTTACATTCAGAGGTATACTCACCAAAAATGTTGATAAAAATAATAACCATGTCAAATAAAAATCAACATTTTCTGAACAGTGAGTTGTAGTGAATTCTTATTTTATTTATATAGCATCAAGATATTCCTTCAAAGTAGTACAACAGGTAAATGATACTCATAAGTAAAATATTTTATATATAAATGAATAAGTAGTTTTGGATAACTAATCAGCCAAACGTACAGGAGGTGACAAGGCCCTGCTCAGACAAGCTTACGCTGTTAAGGGAGTGGTGTATATATACACAAGAGGTAAAAGTTCAACGTGTCAGGATGAGAAGATCGATAGAGTACTAACAAAAATGCAATGTTTAGTTGAATCCATGACATTTCCAAGCAGTGGAGTAATACGACGAAAAGCAATAAAGCATATGATGTACAGAGAGGTTGACTGGGGTGAGATGACAATGGGCTGAGCTACAAAAAGAAATATAAGTTAATAATCGGGCTTCCAAAAATGAGTGGGTTTTAGGGGTATCTTAAAGGAATGGAGACTGGGCAGGGGCTGGGATGGAGGAGTTGGGAGGGCATCCATAAGAACCATCTATGCAGCCTTAGAATAGCTTTGTAAAGTGGACATTGGTGGTGGCAGCGGAGGGAAACCCGAAGGTTGGATGTTAGGCCAAAAACAGGTTGTGTTTGTTGATTAGCAAATGTACGTACATTTTGTAAAGTTGTAACAAACAGATTTGTGGTTGAGTTAATAACGGATTTCCAAAATATTGGTCAAAATAGACATTTTCTTAGTGAATAATCATCCAGCTGACTTACGTTTTTCTCCAACTCTCCTACTTTGACCTAAAGTTTACAAACCATTTGACAATAAAAGCAAGAAAGTCATCCAATAGGTCTTTCTGTTTCTTGAGTACAAAGTAAATTAGCCTAAACAAACAAACAAACAAACAAACAAAACAAAAAATGTGTGAGTAAACTGTGAAATAATTAAGTAATTATTTTGTCAATGGACCAGGAATTCAGAAGTGATAAGGACGATGCTCCTTCTATTTTTATTTTATTTTTTTTAAATTCTTTATTTTTATTGACAAAGGTTATATGGTACATCACAAGTGCCAAATTGAATACATTGAAAGTTGCCACATACATGGTATACAGCATGTGTATAACATATTCAGTGCCACTGCACTCCCTGACCTATAGCTTAAAGTTTTGAGTTATTACTCCCTGTCGAGGGCATGGCTCCCTTCGGTGTCTACAGAGACATCACATACCCTTATGTCAATATAATTTTACATTTTACTAGAAGAATAACATAACCTTAAAAAACTTATCTGCACAATACAGAAAGTTAAATATCACAGGTGTGAGGCTTGCAGGCAACGCTGTCTCCTTTATACTTTATACGTCCCCTGGGCTACGCCCTTTATGGGTTGCCATACACCTGGGGAGCCCACCTCATCTTAGCTCTATGAGCCTCTCCTGCCCCCCCCTCCCCGTTCCAACTTGTGGGACCATCTCGGTGCTATCTAGGTTTATATATTCCCTCTGTCTTCCAGGGGGTCACCGTCGTTCTGCCTATAGTTTGTCACCCCTATTCATTTTGTCAGTTCTCAATGACTCATCCCCCGGAAGTCTTGGGAGATTCAAGCTATTCAATTTAAGACGAAGAGAAAGTGAAAGATAGAAAAGGAAGACTGAGAAAAGAAAAGTTATAGAGAGTATTGGTGGCATAGAGGGGTTGGGGGGGTGGGCTTGTTTTCAACTGTTGATCCGTGTATGTGGGAAAGGAGGTCCCCAGTACACTTAGCTCACTGGGCTATCCTCCCATGCTGACCATATTTTTTGGAACGTTTTTTGAGATCCCCGTACTTTCGCTGTGAGGTCGTCCAGCAGGTGTACCTCTCTTATTCTATTGACCCCTGCGATAGGCGGTGTGTTTGGATTAAGCCAATCTGCAGCCACTGCTCTCCTAGCCGCCAAGGTTATTTTATGTATGCGTTTTTGTTCGTGCCTAGTCCAGCCATCTATGGTTCTGCTCAGTAGGTATAGCCATGGGTCTAAAGGAGGGGCTCTAGACAAGACTAATCCGCTATCAAATCCCTAATCCGTTGCTAAAAGGACTCTATCTGTGGGCATTACCACCACATGTGGATGTATCTCCCCTTCATTCCACACCCTCTCCAGCATACATCAGTTGGGGTCTGTTTCATGTGATATAGCTTGACGGGAGTAGTATACCAGCAGAGCATTGTTTTGACTGCTTGCTCCTGTAATGTTACACACACTGAGGATGTGTGTTTGGCCTCCCATATTTCCTGCCACTCTATTCCTTCAAGCTCTTCCCCCAGGTCTCTCTCCCACTGTTCTGTGTAAGTCAGACCCCCCATTCTTTATGTTCCGAGCAGAGGTGAGCATAGAGTGCCATTATCAAGCCTGCTGGCATAGATTCCTGTAAACACATACGTTCCAAAAACATCAGGGGTTTTTAGATGCTCCTTTTATGACTGCAAGTTTAGATTAATCAAATTATTGCATACTCTATAGCAGGGTTATGCATCGGCACTCAAGATGTCGTGGAATACATATCCCCTGATGCATTGCCACCATTATGGCTGTAAGAGCTTTATGGGTGATGTAGTCCACAGCATCTGGAGTGCCGATGGTTGCCTACCATGCTGTATAGGTTAGTGGTGGCCAAATGGTATAATTCATGTTCTTTTAGAACTATGTATTTCTTCCAGGATGGTTAGAATGGTTGCTAACAAACATAGTTCTTATAGTTGTACTGCAGGTTAAGAAATACTTGCTGATTTGATTTGTGCTCATTACAAGCTATTTGGCTAACTAAGCAAGTCCTTATGCAAGTCAAATCATACTACCTTTTTCTCTGTTATTACATTGCCCTGATAAATAAGACTACAGTCTACACACCTCCAAGGGTCCCGAGCTGGTGTGTGTTGGTGCGTAGGAGATCCCATGTCAAATGCCCTGCTTGTATTTCACTGACATGCCAGAAAGGAATGATTCTCCTTGAGATGACTTAGTAATTTTAGCCCCAGGGAACTACATTAAACTGTTCAGCATTGTTCTTTGCTGAAGGAGAGTAACCCTACACTGCATGTGCAGTCACCAACATCATCTTACTAAAAACAAATGGTAAATAATAAACAAGTAACTGTGGTTATATCCTCTGAAAATGTATTCCACACGCCTGCCCGGAAATAACGAAAAGTATTCTTTACTCTATGAGAAAATGTAGCCATCATTCTTGTTGTCTTAACACATTTTTCAGTATACAAGATGTGTTTGTTAAAAAAACAATGTGTGTACATATCATAGGTCATACCCCCAACTGTGCCATAGTGGCATTTCTCACAGCAGATACGATGCAGTTGGCTGTATAATATATGATATGTCACATTTTTTTTGCAGATTTAGGATCCTTGCCCTGCCATCACAGGATGTTTCTTTGGTGTTCCACTTCTGGAGACATTAGATAAACAGGACACAATAGTGCAGCACAAATACCTCATTAAATATACATGTACAGTACTGCATGAAGCTAATAAAGGAAATATATTGCCATGAGAGTATTATGCCAACACGGTGTGTATAGGTAGCCCTGGGAATGGAGCTGGATGATAGGAATGCATTGCTTGCCAACATTGACTAGTGAAACACATAAACATATGCTGCCAATAAATGAAACATTAAAAAAGGTACTGTGCATTCAATATATACATTTCTATAGTGCACGCCCCCCTGTTGGGTATAAATAGAGACTTGGAGCACTGTATGGGCAGGTCGGAGGAAGCCGAGGTGTCGGTGAAACGCGTCATCACTCCCTACGTCGTCATGCATGCCGGTCGGAAACCCAACCCAGAGGACCATAAGGGAAGCTGAACCAGAGGGGTACATAGCTTAAAGAGGGTTTACCTACCGGCTGATGTTTTTAATCAGCTTGAAATAAGGTTTTCCAGAAGTTTATTCCAGTCTCTACACCTTCATTGAATATAAGATGGAAGCTTTAACAGTTAGAGCAGACTTCAACTGCTCTACACTTGTTAGTGATATTCCTATTTTTACAGCATATCAACCTATCTAATATATGGGAAAAAGATGTATATTTATTTATTACTGCTATTTATAAAGCACCAACAGATTCCGCAGCGTTGTACAATTAGTGGAGAAACGTACAATATACACAAACAAATATAAGCGGTAGAGAGAGCCCTGCCTGTCAGCTGATATCTAGCCATTGGAGCTCTTTTATACAAAGTGCTTGGCTAGATGGCCTGTGAACTTACAATCTAAAGGATACCATGGGGATTTGAGACAAGAGGTAGCAGGGTAAGTTTCGAGGTGATGGCTAAAAGAGTTAACAGAGAAGCAGCTATTGGTAAGATGTTAGAGGAATGAAGAGGTAGCTGTGTGAGAATCTCAAACAGCTGGAGGAGCATGCTATATATTTAGGGGGAGCCTGGGTGGGTGGGAAGTGGGGAGAAAAAATGCAGTCTTTCACTGAGTTGAGTGAGGCCTGAGAGTGGTGGGTGTTTCACTGCAGGATGGAAAATGCAGTCTTTCACTGAGTTTATATAAGTAACGTGCTATATTGTATATTTGCACATATGGTTGATGCTACAGCTGATACATTAATAGTTTGTCTTCTAGACACAGCTCACTTTATTTTTTTGTTTTGAATTACTAGATGTGTTTTGAGCTTTTACACATTGTTAGGTGCAGCTTTGTATAGCAATTTTAGTGTAATAATTTTTAGCGCCATACTTCTTTTACTCTGTATACATTTCTAAGCACAACTCAAATATTGGAGTTTCACTGATCGAGTGTCATAAATATGCCATTATAGCCACTTGATGGTGACCGTGGGTGTAGTAAGTGGAATGTGTGGAGGGGTTGTACACACATAAGGGAGTTTGCTAGGACAGAATGGCATAAGGTGGCACTAGCTGTTTGGAAAAGGCGCAGATAGTCAGTAGTGAGGAATAAACACAATAGTGGAACGATAAGGGGGAGCCACATGTGGAAACGCAGAATGAGGGCGGTGACCAAGAAGGACAAAAATGCAATAAGAATAACATACACTAGCAACACACACCTGCATTCATACACAATGCACACCCCTTCTGCACTGACACATATACAAATACAGGAAGAGAAAATGGTTAACAGTGATTTGTCTGTGCAACTATTTACTGCATATGCCGCAATACTGTGGATGGATAATGTGGATGTGAAATATCCCTGTGATATTGTTCCAAGCAGTGGAAATGGGTATTAGCTACCAGTAAAACCTACAAATTTTGTCAACTTACTTTTAAAGCAGTTTACAAAAACTGACGGAATGCAAAACATGTTCAACATTATTATAATTATTGCACGTGACAAGTTACATGTTTGTAACATATAACCCAGAGAGCAGGGTGTCCCATACTTCCCAATATTTCAATTTTGTAAAAAAAAAAAAAGACTTTAGACATAGACAGCCAGAACATTTCATCTCACTCATTGAAGTGGTCTGAGTGCACTGTAACTGTAACTGTCCCTCGCCGCACATGTGGTACCCCACCCCACCTCCCCCTACCCCCATCGACTGGGATCGGTAAAGGAATCCAACCTTAACTTCAACGCTGGAGTCAGGTAAGTATATATATATATATATATATATATATATATATATATTTAACACTTTACGTGCCGTGGTAAGGAGAGGAAGGGAGAAGCCTAGGAACCCTTTGTTAGGATCCGGAATACATCTTTGTAAAGTTTTCCTTTGAGGAACTAGCTTGAACGATGGCTGGATGCATGAATACATGATTTACATGATTACGTGATCACTAATTATTTAGTTATTTAGCACATGACTCAAGTATTTTATTTATACAAACTCTGTATACAAACCAGCTAACCAATATACTTGTAATGATGCAATCATTTATGAGCCATTACATATCCTCATACACACCTATTGCTTTGAGATCCTAATAAAGAGACTAGATGTTTTGGCTCCCAAAGATGGAAAGTTAACACAGGTAAGGGCTCTTGAGAGGTGTTTGAATTGTGCACACCTCTAACCACAGAGAGCTGTAAAAACCTAAAACATTGTCACACTCTGTATTCATGCTGGTATTTACATTTACGATGTACTAAATAAAGCACATAAACCCTACATTATAGTCTCCCTATGTTCACAAGCAATACAGTGACTTCTTTAATATTTAATATATAAAAAATCATTGCAGAGAAGACCTATACATTTCTGAGAGGTGAGTACCATGAGTATATTCTTCCTTCTATAGACAAAACATTCTACTGGATTGTACTTCATTTCTATACATTATTTACATAGATATCTGTGGCATTTAAATCCCTCTTAACCTCCCTCCTCTCCAATCAAAACTTTGAACTGCTCCTCGGTATTTCTGTAGCTGGCTCATTCCTTAATTTACATTTCATTCCCTACTGGAAAATGTCAGTCAATGCCTTTTAGTTATGTTTAGTTTATATGTAAGCATCGTTTCATTCAGAGACAAATTTTCATATTGTCCTGTACAGTTTTAACCCTAATGAGAATAAATGTAAATATATTTTAAAAAACACAGATGCGATGGGGCTCACTCTTCAGATATTATATCCAATATTCATGTCTGGGTAGTGACAATACTTTACCCAAGCCACATATAATCCGATATATCGACAAAATATGAGCACTCGTGTCTTTTTGCAAAGGAATACTCAAACGTGTATTTCTTTTATTGATTCCTCTTCTCTTCCTCTTTCAGAATCTGCTTTTTGTTTTCTTCAGTTCTGATCTATTTTTTTTCAAGTGACTGCTTTCGCTTTTGTTTTATTTCTACAACTGACGAATCTTGACAAAGGACGGCACTTAATGCAAGCTCTAATATCTTGCCGTATGGCATAAGCTCCACGCTTGGTCAAGAATTATCAGGTGTAGGTAAAAATACACCTGGCAGTGGTCATCATTTTTGTAGACTCTTCATTCTTGAATATCTAGTAATCCTCTTGTAGTACACATATAAATGGTTTGTGTACTGTATTCTGAACTTTGAGGTGACATGCTAAAAGAACTAAACTGGCTGTCGCTGGAATCCAGACGCACCCTTCATCTTTTCAGCCTTGTGTTTAAGAGATTTTCTGGGAAACTCCCACCCTACCTGAACAAAATGCTTTCCCCAGCTGTTCACACTGCCTATAAACTCCGATCCAGTACCAACACTTTACTTAGTCTACCTCAATACAAAAAGAAAACGGCCCGATCCTCCTTCTCCTACAGAGCACCGCAATTCTGGAACGACCTCCCGCACAATTTAAAATCATCCCTAAGCCTAAAGTCCTTTAAGAGATCCCTCTCTAAATACCTCAAAACAGAATGCACCTGTCATGGTTGATTATATATTTCCTACCTGTTCTATGTTACATTTTGTATATATTGTCTATTAATATTGTTTTTGTATTTTATTGTACCCTAATGTAACAATGCAATGATATGTGGACCCAGGACATACTTGAAAATGAGAGAAATCTCAATGTAACTTTCCTGGTAAAATATTTTATAAATAAATAAATGTTAAGGATTCTGGGTACAAGTTCCTGAGTATTGGTCTTGGCTTTGATTGTCATCCTTTCCCCTAGAGTACCAGCTTTGCACAGCATGGTTAGTCCAAGAAATTTTGAAGACAATGCAAGAGATAACAATTACAATTTAATAACCAATTCTCCTTACACAATGTATCTTATAATAGGCATACTAAGCAGATAAAGAGGCATTTATGGCTCTTACTGTAGAACTATTAATTCTCCCAGTTAGTGAAGAAAGAACCCATTGCATCTAAAGGGGAGGCCAAAGTTCTTGTGAGCTGACGTTACATGTAGACTTGCCGTTATACATCCATGGTCAAATATGTGCTGACTGATCAATTCTTTAAAATAATATGTTGATACTATGCAACTAGAACTCTTTCTGTTTCTGTTTGTTTCCTTTCTAAACTGCATTTTCTCCCGCCAGTGTCAGTAATTCAATCATGATTTTTTTGAGATGGTTGTGTTTCACGTTCCGTGATGCCATCTGATGACTTGTACGCATGGATTAGGAATGTGCTCTAGGGTGAGGAAGGGGTTAATCCCTTACCTTTTTTCCAGCGCCGGGCTCCCTCGGAGCTGGGGACTCTCCTCCTCCTTTTCCATCATCGGCTGAATGCGCATGCGCGGCAATTCTCAATGCTTTCCTATGGACGCTGGCATCTTCTCACTAAGCGCGGAAGCACCTCTAGCGGCTGTCAATGAGAGAGCCACTAGAGGCTGGATTAACCCATATGTTTACAGCAGAAAGGGTTAATCCTAGATGGACCTGGCACCCAGACCACTTCATTAAGCTGAAATAGTTAGTGGTCCTTTAATTTGCATGTGCAGGTAGATTGCATATTACGGTTTATGCAGGCGGGGATACATTTCTTGTCAGTGTCTGTATTGTATTATATGAGTGCCTGTATGATTCCTCATATGAATATGTTTTGTGTATGTAATATAGTGTGTTGACATAAGGGTAATGTACAAAGGCACAACTCTGTTACTGGAATCCCCAAACAATGTAGACACTACAGTTAGTGGATAGGGGCTGGTCCTCAGTGTAAAAGTATGGTCATTGGTAACTGTGTGTACTGTCAGCTTTACTTGGGGATTCTATTAACAGATGTTTTGGACCTGTTGGCTGGCTGCACTGGCCCCTGAGCCCAGGGACGTTCTAAGAAAAAACTAGGCCTGAGAGCCACAAGTGCCTCTAAGAGAACTTTCCCACGCTGTGTAAAATGACTCAGAGCACTCTGATTGGCTTAAACCCACCAATCAGAGTCTTCTAAGCCTAATTGCAGGGCGGGGCAAGGCTTTATAAGCCTTGACCCGCCCTGCGGAGCTCAGTATGCGGCGTGCCCTCGAAGGGCGAACATGGATTAATTTTTTTAGCGCTCGTTTTTTTTGTTTTTTTTTAAAGTGCGACGGGTATAATGGATTTTTATTTGGCCTTTTTGGGGGCTGAAGAAAGAAGATTTTAGAAAAAAGAAGACGTCAAATGGTAAGTTTAATATTTTTTTTTTACAGGTTAGTTATTTTATTCCCCCCTCACTATTTTTATGGTGAGGGGGGTAGGTAGGGGATAGGTTTTTTTGGGTGGGGGGAGGTGACTAGGGGCTTGGGAGCCCTAGTCACCTTGATTGGGGGGGGTGTTTCATTTAGGGCCCCCACCCACCACTCAGGGGTGGGGGCCAGGGGGGGAGGACAGTAGGTCCCCCCCCTTATTGTTTTATTAGGGCCCCCACCCACCGCGCAGGGGTGGGGGCCAGGGGGGGAGGACAGTAGGTCCCCCCTCCCTTATTGTTTTATTGGGGCCCCCACCCACCGCTCAGGGGTGGGGGCCAGGGGGGGAGGACAGTAGGTCCCCCCCCCTTATTGTTTTATTGGGGCCCCCACCCACCGCTCAGGGGTGGGGGCCGGGGGGGAGGACAGTAGGTCCCCCCCCTTATTGTTTTATTAGGGGCCCCCACCCACCGCGCAGGGGTGGGGGCCAGGGTGGGAGGACAGTAGGTCCCCCCCCCCTTATTGTTTTATTGGGGCCCCCACCCACCGCTCAGGGGGGGAGGACAGTAGGTCCCCCCCCTTATAGTTTTATTAGGGCCCCCACCCACCGCGCAGGGGTGAGGGCCGGAGGGGGGACAGAAGTTCCCCCCATATCTTTATTTAGGGCCCCCACCCACCGCTCAGTGGTGGGGGCCAGGGGGGGAGGACAGTAGGTCCCCCCCCTTATTGTTTTATTAGGGCCCCCACCCACCGCTCAGGGGTGGGGGCCGGGGGGGGGAGGACAGTAGGTCCCCCCCCCCATTATCTTTATGTCCCCCACCCGCCGCTCAGGGTGGGGGAGGGGGGGAGGACAATAGGTCCGCCCCCCCTTATTGTAATTTATGTCTTTTTTTTCAACAGTGAGCAGCCACAGGATTTTAATCTCCCTTGTGCTATTATGGGGGTCATATTGACCCCCATAGAGTGAGAGGGGGACCTGGGGGGGCTTATGAAGTGGTGGGGAGCACTGCTCCCTGCCGCTTCTATCTTTACATATTACAAGGAGGGAGCTGCACGCCGGTAGCTCCCTCCTTGTAATAACCTGCACGAACAAACTAACACTGATACATTGTGTTTGTTTGTTCGGCTGATCTTTCTATTCACTCATTCGCCTGTCTGATGAATGAATGAATAGATGAAATTCCCGTTCGCATGTCCAGGTGTTTCACTGGGCATGTGCGGGAATCTCACAGTCTGTCTAGTGTGGGCTGATGACGTGTCCCACAGGGACTTCACCTACCCACACAAAGATGGCGGCGCCCTGAATCAAGATCGGGGCAGAAAATAAGGATTAAAAAATAAGTAATGTGGGGGGCTTAGGGGCATTTGGGGGTGACTAGTGGGTCAATTGGATGTAGTGGAGGCGGGAGGGGGGTTAAAAAAAAAAACGGGATTCGGCATGACAGTGCCGCTTTAAAAGCACTAAATTAGTTGTAAATTGATGTATAGTAACACCCATTCTATTTCTGGAATAAAATGGGCTGTAACGTAATGAATAGTTCTAAAATTGTTGTAGGAGACTCATCATCATATTTTTGGCAAGTGACTCGAAAGACAGCCTTAAAATTTTTCTTCTGTATATTTATAGCCATATTTCATAAGAAGCACATGTAATTACAAGGCCATAATTACCTCTAATTCATGATTAAATGTGTTACATTGTTGGTCATTGCTGGTATGCATACTCACTTTCATACAGATCTATAAAATATGTGGTTCGTTATCGACTAAATATACTTGTTTCATAAAAAATATATTCTCTTGGGTTTATAACAGTCAAATATAAATATATTTTATTTATCTAATACACCTCCGTCCATGACCTTGTATCTGCCTTGCTATATAAGAGCTACCAGAACAACATATAAAGTGGATAACTTATATTATTTTATCAGTAATGTAGGCCAAACCCACCATTATGACTACATTCTTTACATTCTTGAAAGCCTTATAACAGCTCTTACTGTCAAGGCAACCTTAAATAATATTTCAATATTTATATTAAATAGAAATTCAAATTCTGTATTTATAACTTTGATTGACAAAATATATGTCAAATATTGAAAAGAACAGTAAAAGTGCCATAATGAATTTTATTTCTGTATTTATTTTAAAATTATTAAAACTGTGTCACCTGTGTTGTTTTTATTTTTTTATTATTATTTGTTTTAAAAATGTTTATGAAATCCATCGTTTGGCTCTCTTTTTCCAGGTGTCAGCAGAAGAGGTGCGTACACAGTCTGTGCATATTTGAAACCGATTTTATTTCTGCTTCTGGCATACTATCTACCAATGTGTGGCCGTGGTGCCAGGTATTTGGTTGAAATCTAGTGGTAATTCTTTAGAATAATTTCTAGCTTGGGAAGGCAACCGTTGTCACTCCAGATGTTGTGAAGTACATCTCCCATAATGCTATTACAGCCTAATGCTGGCAAAGCCTCAAGGAAGATATAGTCCACAACACAAGTGTCAAAGGTTACCTACCATTGTTCTAGGTGTACAGTCAACTGAACAAATTAGGTTTACTGAGCCATACCTGGATGTACCAGAATAATAAAAGAGAAAAAAAGCTAAATTAGCATGCTCTTTTGGTAAGTCCTTACTTTTATCTCATGTATGTATTGGCTTACTTGTGCTATTACAGTTGGGACCTATGACATGTGCATATAAGACTGGTCCCACCCAAAAGGAGAGTCCATAATTAAATTACCAATTTAAATACCTTCTGCACCAAAGTTAGAGGAACTTCAAGGATCTTTTTGGCCTTCTTGTGGCTTCGTCTGTAAGGTGTAGCTGATGTTACTGTTGGTACAGTGAACAACGGATTACTGTATAGGTCTAGGGAAATCTAACTATACGCCAACCAGCAAAAGCAAAGTGTAGAAGACCATGAGAATGGTCAAAAACCCAATTAGATTTTCGTTTAATTAATTAAAAGATTTAGGTAATTTATGACATTACAGAGGGTACCGTTACCTTAACTGACCCAAACACAATGGCAGTCCAGTAATAAAATAGCAGGTAGGTCCTCTGTGCATGAGAGCTACAGCAACCCCAGAAAATTGGCTTGTCTTCTTCTGCTTGAGGTCCACTGCACCCCTCTGTGCACCACCTTGATATATCCCAGTGTACCTCCATACTTTAAAGATGTTGATTCATCATAAACTAATTTCTATCTCGGTTCCCAGTTTCCCTGCAGAATGTGTCTGTGTGCAGTACAAAACGTGCAGCAGATTATTGTGTAGCTAAAATTTGTAGCTATAATTACTTTTGATTGCTTTGCAATATTTCTAGAATGGGAGTAGAATAGAGTGTGGTTTTAAAAGCATATATTTTCATGGGTGGAGATAGTCACTGCCCATTATGTAACATTAATGGTTTTATGTAATCAGCTTTTCATGTTTGTGCGCAATGTGGACATATCAATCCCTGTGAAAAATACTAAATGACTCATGTACTCAAGGTAAAAGGTGGCTGATATATTGAATTCAGTACAAGGAGTTACAATGCCTGGATCATTTTGCATTTTTTTTTTCCATTCATGAAATGGGGTTTGCCATCCTCAAGTCCGGATTTGCACCTTGGATTTTCACTATAGTAGAGTCTGAACTTTGTCTACCTTTGTAACACATGTCAATCCCTGAGACATAATTCTGTATTTGGAATGGTGCCACATCACATGGACTAGATTAGGCTCAATACCAACAAGCCAGAGTAGTTTGGTAGGCTGGCATTTCAAAGAAAATTAATAATACACTCTTTCTCTCTTTGTATTGTGCGCTTCTTTTCAAGTCATAGAATATCCTTTGGTTCAGAGATGATAAACTCATAATGTTCCTGTTTTTAATCTATTTGTGAGGCATGTAATGCATTGTTTGCTGAAGCTCAGGAGCTAGGGTGACAAAAATATTGTGTCAGTGTTTAAGCAACTAACGCATTTACTACCAGAATAGAGTATAAACTTTTCTACCTTCACGTATTTCGCAAAACAAGGTTTAGTCCATATAGCCTCTCTTATCCTAATTTATATAGTATGAATGATTGCCAGACTGTAGAAGAATGAATTTGTTTTTCCAGAAGGACCTGGTCAGTGATTAATTGCCTTCAAGTGTGCTGAAAATGTTAGCTCACCCCCAGCTTTCAAACTGTAAAGGAGGTTTCAATGGATCGTATCATTTTTATTTATCTATTTTTGTCACACCTATTGCGTGTCAGAAAATGTTTTGCCGTTATACTAACATACTAACATTTCAGCGGCTCCCGTAGAAAATAATGGGACCCATTAGCTTCTATTTAGTGAATGGCTTTTAGTAGTGGCAACCGGTAACTCCCTGCCACTATTGTTTAAAATTGTGCAGTTGTTAAAGAGCTGTTATTTGCATTTACATCCTAATGAGTGCTGTCTGGTCAATAAACAAGCCAGAAATTATGGAACATAGTATAGAAAGATAAAAAAGAAGAAGAGGAAAAAAATAAAAGGAATGAAGAAAAGCAAAGATCAAAGGAGAAGAAAAAAAAATGTCCAACCCAAACCCTGCACACAACGACTTGCAATAAGTATCTCAGAATATCAGATACCAAAGTCCTCACTTGTTACCACTGCCTTACAGTGCCTCTCTATATACTCCAACCTGGGTGCCCAAGTAAAGACAAATTTAAAACTTTTATTGTATAAAGAGACTTCCATCGTTTTCAACCCTATCTAACCGCTGCCTGACCCTAGGAACCCAATTAGGTTGCTAGATGACAGAGCTGAAGAATTTGGTGGCATTAAGGAAATGTCTGAAGGAGGTACCATGTAGTATGTCTCAGGCCATGAGGTAGGGGCCTCCTCCAGAACCGCCCCCATCTTGGAATGAAGCTCACAACAAAATTGGGCGATCTAGGGACAGTCTCACATAATACATAGTCAATCTGACACCCATCCATGTGGGAGAAGGATCAAGTAGCATTCTGTGAAGGGAAACGCAACTCCCTATTTAGTGCTGAGAGCAGTAATCTGATGGACATTTGCAAACAACAATTTGCAAAAAGTTACAATAATATGTTATCTATTATGTAAGCTGGAAAAAGATAATCATTAACAAAGTAAAATAGGAAGTGGATAAATATCTGTGAAGAATGTGGGAACCTGAATCTTTATTAGCAGCAACACCAGATCCAGGAGATTGTTGTATAGGCCAGCTCAATGCCCTGACTCTATAAGCATCACGTTCTCTGGAAGGAAACAAGAATCTTCTTCAGCTGCGCTTTGTTGTTTTGCTACATTAGGATTTGATACGCTGAAGCCTAGCTGGTTAATGTGTGCATTCAGTATCAGCATTAGTTAAACTGTTTGAGTTTACTGGAAATAAATGTTTAAGCACAGTTAAAGGAACATTATAGGGTCAGGACAATGACTCAAACATGTATTCCTGCCCTATAGTGTTTAATCCACCATTTAGGTGGCTTGCCCCCCCCCCCCCTTAGCCCCCTTAAAAGGAATTAAAACTCACCTTAATTTCAGCACTGCGCGGGTCTGTAGGCGCTAGCTCTGCCCCCGCCCCCTTGGTAACTTCAGAATTGCCAATCCCGTGGGGAAAGCATTGGATTGGCGGAAATCGGCAAGGGGGCAGGCAAAACGCTCCACATTGTAAGGCACAGACAAAAAAGCCAAATAACATACCTGTTATCCAGCGCTGTGACCGTCACATCGCAGCAGATCATCAGGATTGATAATGTGTGGCCCAATCAGATACTTCTCATAGAGAAGCATTGTGGGACTATGGCACATTTGCAGCAATCAAAAGAGAACAAGAGGATAATTATCAAGTCTGTGTTTATATGCAAGGCTGTATTTGCCATATCTATTAATGTCTGATTAATGCACCTTATCCCTATCAATCTGGAAGATGGCAAAGTAAAGAGGCATATAAACAATCTGAGGGCTGTACTTCTTTGTATCTGGTGGAGAAGCAGGTGGGCTCTACACCAAGTATCACAAAGCTATTCTCTTGTTATCTCAGTGTCGGATAATGTTATCTTATAAACTCCCATAAGTACATCTTCCCACTCCCTGATATGTTCAATTTTCTTTGTTTACAGAGTTACAACAGATATAAAATTTAACTTGGAATAATAAAAAACAGGTCTTATGTTACACAAGGCTTTTTTTTTTTTTTTGTCAATCTTTTATTGTGACATTGGATTCTCAACGTACAGAGTAAAGAGAGTCATTACTTGATAAAACAAAACATATGTGTCAGCATTGCTTGTAATACACTCCCAAGAAAGACTGCCACATTTTTATAATATATAAACAGGTAAATACAGTCTGGTTTAAACTAGTGCTCGCAAATAATGAGAAAATGTGTATGCTGTGCTTTTCACCAGAAATACATAGTAAAGTATACATGCTATTTACGCTATGGTGTAAGCTAGATTAATATAACTAATGTGATGATGCAGGTGCATAACTGTGCTGGTAAGGTATGAACTTATTACTGAAACAATGTTTAAAACGATCCGATCCACATCGGTGCGATTTGCTATCAAGCCAAACAGGTTAGTGTGATTAGGTGAAAGCATGTTGCCTATAAACATAAACATTGTGTATTAAGTCGTGTGTGCCATGTTCCCTGCGTCTATTGGACTGCTGTCAATCTAGGTTATGGGATACTCTAGTATAGCATTGCATAGCATGCCAATCCTTGGGTGTGTGCTTTTGATAACTCCGGAAATTGTGTATGCTGTATCGGCTAGTCTAAGCATGTGTCTCTACTTCACATACAATGGGTTCGCGGAAAACGTGTGTGGCATCGTTTAAGGCGTTTGTGTGGCATAGCATATGTGAGACATTCTAGTGTGAGCAAGTTTAAGTAGTCCAACGTTCTGAGTACACCGTTCCGTTAATAAGCAACAGCTATGAGTCCAGCAGATTTGTGCTGATAGACAGGTTCCGGATCGGGGGATCCAGCGGTAACACGCTGAGGTATCCACCAATGCTCCACAGACAGGTAGAAAAACATTAAGTCCAGGGGGACGTGTATGCCAGGGAGGGGGGTTTCACATAGCGTCTTCACGGGCCTTTCGGGTCATGTCCTAAGGAGTTCCCATCCGGTAGCGGTGTTGGACGGGACTTCTGGGCAGTGAGATTGCAGTCAGCTGATACCTTTGCTGGGTATAGCGGCAGCTTGGGTTGGGATTGTCCATTGGGGGGCAGAGGGGTGCGAGCTTATGTAGGCCGCCATCCAGCCCCAGGTCGGTGTGAAGGCCAATACCTGCAGTCCACAGACTCGGTGTCTCAACGAGGCCAGGTCTTCCCTTTGTCGGGCGCCATGGAGAGCTTGGGTGTTTTGCCGCCGCCAGCGACGGACATGCTTCCGGCGTTGTGGTCGGTACCGTGGAGGTTTTTTTCTTGCGGCCTTTGGCCTGGGAAGGCCTTTGATGCAGTCAGTATAACTTGTGCTATTGGGTTTGCCGCGTGGTGACCACGCCCTTTCCCCCTTCCGACATCTTGTGCCATTGCCTTAGTATGATACTGCTCTTGCCTGCTGCGGTCCTCCAGGCGTCTCCAGAACCTCTGGAAGAGCCTGTCAAGCTGTTCCAAAAAGTGGTCCACAGGGTTGGTGCCCTGGGGACTTGGCTGTTGCTGTTCGGACGTGGGCGCCATTTTGTGAGGCCTTCTGATCGTGTCGCTCCAGTAATGGAGTGGCTCGTCCGCTTGCTAAGGCGTGGGTCTGGGGCTGGTGGGGACCGGGATAACCCCCACCGGTCCAAGGGGGGGTATTGCAGGGGCCCGTGCTGTAATGGGAGCATGATGCGGCCGACAGAGAGCGGCCGTCCCTCCCCCGGCTACTCCACTTGCCATGCTGCGGGTCAGGCTGCGCCGCCGGGCTCCGGTTTCCGTTGGGCGATCGGTGGGATTCAGGTACCGTTAGGCATCTCGCTGTGTGCCGGTCATCCCCCCGTGTCAGATTGCTCATTTCTGGTGTGGGAAATCACGGATGGGACGGATAATATGCTCGCTATCGCCGGAGCTAAAAGCAGACGCGTCCGGCCATTTTGGCTGTCAGGCCCCACCTCTACACAAGGCTTTTTAATAAACACTGCCGTTTGCGTTTTTCTGGATCTGTTATTGTGGTCTACTTCTCATTTAGCGAATACTTGTGATGCTTGGTGTTGGCTTCTGTTCATTGACCTGCAGTTGTATTCTGATAATATTAAACATTAATTTATTGGCTAATTATAGAATTCTTCATATTATTACAGATATATACTTTTCTTCTCCTATTTCTGTAAATGTCAGCCAAATTGTGTTTGTAGGCATATTCGGTGATACTGATAAGTGATTGTGACATGGCGCAAAATCTTAATAGAACACAGATGTTTGTCTTCAAGTCACATATATAATATACATTGGACAAATCTGACAAGTTCCTGATGTTAATGTTTTGGATTTCATTCAAGTTATAGCCAGATTCATATAAAGAATAGGGCATGCTGTAATGGTTATGGTGCCAGGAGTGCCCTCTTGCCCCACCCTCATTGTAAGTAGACAATTTTTTTTTTTAGAACAGTTTGACTTCTTACCCCGGGTCCTCCAGGTTACTACTCCCCACCTCCACTACAGCAGACAGAGAGAGGCTGCTGTGTTTTATTGGGCTTGGGTTGGTCCTTTAAGGACCTGTACAGTAACATAATACAACTGAATGTCATAGTCATAGCATTATTTACTTTTATAACCCGTAAAATGAAAGTCAGCTTTTGGCTTGCTTGTGTCCTGTACCAAGCCGCAGTAAATCCTATAAGCTCCTGACCTGCAGCAGTTGGCAAAGAAAGGATTTACAGTGTTTACCAGAGTGCAAAGTTTTTGTATCTATATACTTAAAGGGAAAAATAAATAAATAATATAAATATATATATATATATATATATATATATATATATATATATATATATATATATATATATATATATATATATATATAAAATTGTTAATGCAACTCATCAGCTTGAGGTTGGTTTTTTTGGCTTGCTATGGAGTCTTGGCGTTACTTGTAAAGTACAATAACGAAACAGCTGTCCATGAGTGGTTCACTGGCTTTGCTCCTCTTCCTGAGTTGTGTTTCAAAGCTGTTGTATGCAGCAGACATACTCCAAGGAATCCATGTATAAAGTAAAATCATGAGGCAAAAATGTGGTTCTTTGTTGAGCTCATTTGCATACGCCTACCCAGAATCCCTTGCACTAGTGAGAGCACTGTTAAAGTGAGATTTCTGTGGGAAAAGCAAGTCCTATGGCTTGACTGGTGTGTGTATTTGTGTTTGGCAATGTATTAAATATCCACTTACTTCAGGTGGAAGGGGTTATCATCCACACTTTTTTCCCCACTACAATATACTTACATACATACATACATACATACATACATACATACACATATATGTGTAGTATATTGGCTGTATTTATGTGTCTTCTAGAACCTGTTGGATTTAACTAAAAAGTTACAAACAAGTGACAATCATACTGCCTCGTGTGATATCATCGTCAAATTGAACACTCAATGTTGCTGCTCCTGCTTCTGTTACATGAAGGGATCCTGTGATATTCTAAAATAGAATATATGTTTATTAGGTTTATTAGCAATGTATTTACAATGAATCTGAGACCATGAATTTTGGCACAGCCTAGTTAGTACACCACCAGCAATCTTATATAGGTGGGTGGAGAGAAACATTTTCCCTGTATTATTTAGAGTGTCTCGGAGGCTTCCTGATCTAGCAGTTATTATACATTGGTGGCATCTCATTTAGCAATTCCATACCACAACACAATGGGATAAAGGGAATATACATGAGAGCTTCCTGCTTAATATATGGACCCCAAACGCAGATCTGGAAGGAGTGAGTCACTACAGACCTCTTGGAGAAGTTGATTAAATCTAAGGGGCAACACCCACAGTCTTCGTGACTGCATTGGCTAGGTTACCATTGTATGATACCAGATTACATGATAATGGTTTTAAAATATTATTATTATTATTTATCTTGAATGTCTCTAGACAGCAGTGTATTTTGTTGATTTTAATAAGCTAGACAAAGCCACACCTAGACATTGTGTATTTTATAGTCATTAACCATGTCCTTTGTAGTTTACCGATGTCTATTTAACAAAGCTGATGTTTGTTTATATTGACCTTCTGGATATGTGAACAATTAGTATTTTGTATATTTGCAATCTGCACACATTACTTGGCTTATTTAAAAAAAACAATACAACAGACATGCAATGTACTAAGTTTTATGGCCTTTAAAGAATGGAAATAGGTGTGTAACATTACTAATGTTAGTTTTCCAGTGGTTAGAACGTTTAAAACAGAGGTGGACAATCGGGGACTGAAGACACAGACACTGACACACCCATTGTTTACAAACTGGATGAAAGGATATACTGTATTAATACGTATTAATTACAGACTGGGAAGTACACCAAACCATAATCACTAGGTCGTTTTTACAAGACGCCTCTCCTGTACAACATTTGTTCAATTTTTACAATGTTCTTTTCTAATGTCTGTTTATTATTTTTAATTTTTTTATTAACTTCTTAATTATCAGCCATATGTATACATATAGTTCGTATTGCATTGCAAATGAGCTTTTTAATAAATCGACTAGTATTTCTGCAAGGAGGTCCACAGCAATCCTTTCAGATTCCAGACTACGAAAGTATAAATATGAAAACCGAAAACAAATGGTGATAAATGACGCAATGAGAAAGCAAGTGAAAAAATATTCAAGACTAATTAACTCCACGGCTACTTGGTACTTGACTGTTTTATTCAGCCAACAAACACCTAGTAACCATTTTGAACTTACGTCTTTCTAAAAACCTGAGGAAGACCACGAAGTCCAAACTGTAGTAGCAGAATTCATGTGTTTTATACATTAGTGGTTATACAGATATTGGGTGGAGACCTGTAAACTTTGAATCATGGAAATCATTGGATGTGTGCTAGGTGTAATGTTGTTTGGGCACTGATGACTGGACAGTTCCAGTGGCTTAAAAAGGCTCTCACCCCCACCTTCACTCCCCTGTCACCACCACACCCCCTCCAAAATTTGTATTTTCATAAAGATAAAATCTTTGAAAACTTACATTAACAGTGTTGGAATTTTAATGAAATTCCAACCTAATAGAGAGACATACATAGAATACATAGACAAACTATGGAGTACTTTGTCTCCATATTTTTCCGTTGTTTGTCAAGCTTCCCAAATTGGTGGAGTCAAGCCTTGTCAAAGAATGTCAAGCCCCAGCCGTCACGTCACTAGCGACAGCTAAGGGGTAAAAGGCTCTTTCTTCCTTGGACCCCTGGGCAAACAGCAGTCTTTGCACATTTTGTAAAGACCCCAGACAATGACACAGTCAGTTTAAAAAAATATATAATTTCATTAAAGCACAGCTATTTATTTGTTTACGGTCTATTAATTTTATTATTAAAAATATATTATTTTAAAATGGTAAATATTTAACACTTTTTAATATTTTTTCTTTCTTTAAGGTTGATCCTAAAACTACAGCTGAGAAAAAGAAGAAAAAAAATGGCTTTGTGTCTGAAAAAAATACATCTGAGCCACCAACACTAGTAAGACTTTCTTCTTTCATGCCATGTTACACCGTGGAAAATTATTTTTGAATAATTTTATAATAATCATGAATTGGTTATGATCTGGGTAACTGTTTTTCCTTTCTAATCCTGACTGATATGAATTGTCATTGGTTGCCAGACCTCTGGTTGTTCCATGAACCTTCTATGCTCTTTAGAAATTATTTATATTAATGTATTATATTAGAAGATGAAGAAGTTTTGTATTGATCGTAACATTAGTTTAACCGGTGTGGGTAGTAGAGCTAAAAAAAGAAAGGGTTTATTGAGTAAAATCTAAATCATGTACTAATTTTTAATATGAAATCTGGGAATCACCCTTATGAAAGTTACTAAGATTAACTCGTGGATTCTACGGGGACTCTTTAGTGGAGATCACTTGGAAGTCAACTTATATTTCTCTTTTGGAGTTTGGTTGACTTGGGAACAGTAGGTTTTCACAAACGTTGGTTCTCTTAAAGGGTTACTCCAAGCACTATAACCACTACTGTAATTGTTTTGATGCCAAGGGTAGCCTGGCTTTGTTCCACGGTATATTGTTGCAAACCGTTTGCCCTCTTACCTATGTCCCCAAAGGGTGTGAAGTCTCCCTCAGATATGGTGATGCCCATCTGACTTCTGCAGAGCTGCAGAGGTCGGATGCGATCCAGTCTCCATTTATTGGCTGAGAGTGTCAGCTGACCGCTCTCATCCAATGAATGAGTTTCTGTGCATAGGAATTTGCACAGAATTGACATTAATGACACTCTAGTGATGCAGCCAAAGGTGGAGTTACACCTCCGACAGCAAAGTGATTAAACTCAGTATGTGCAGTGTTTACATACAGATTTCAAGCACCATGACCACTTCAAATTAGTGGTCATGATGCTTGGAGTAAACATTTAAGCTCTTTCAGTAGAAGAGAAAGAGTAACAGAAAAATTAATTCCACTTTTATAAATTAGTAAGACTTTCACAGTTAATTTTAGCAGTGATATTGCGCTTTTAAATATTTAGAAACCATTATAAAAAAGGGACCACAATGACCTACAGTGAAATGGCAGGACTACCTCTGGATGGAATTTGCCTTATGGGGGTCCAGAGGGGGATAAGGTGTTGAGATAATCTGTCCTAAATTATTTGAGCAAGTCTTGTAAACTATCTTTGTGGCTGTCAATGTTCTAAACAGTTAGACTGATTCCCATTTAAATTTTAACTTTTTTAGTTACCTTCCTATTAATAAAGGAAGACTGTGCTTCAGACAGCATGAAATAAGCAACTAGTCTGTACCACAGCTTGTCTTAAAAAAAAAAAAAAAAATCTACATCTCTGTCTTATTTCTTTTCTGAGTAGAACATTTTAAGATGGAACATTTCCCATTTCCTGTTAAAAAGGTAAGCTTGTGTCACAGATATACAGGGCAGGCTTGTTTTCTTAAAGTCTAAGCACCATAACTTCTCCGACGCATTGTAGTGGTTGTGGTGTCAGCTGACTGCTTTCAGCGTATCACAAAGCCCATTAAAGTTATAAGTTGGTATGACTAGGAGGAAGTATGTGATCTCTGCAATAGCCACAACTCCAGCTGTAAGTGGCCAGAGACCCTAATTTAGTGTTAAACTTTTAGGAGAGAAAGGACCAGGAAACTACAAACTCAGTGAGATTAAACTGTTCTACTACCTGCAGTGTCCCTTTAAATACTCCATTCCGTAGCTCTGCCAGCTTCATCTATACTTGGCTCTAGTGAATGTTTACACACAGTATTCAGCGCAGCCTGGTTTTTGTGTTTTGTCTAGTCAACGTTTTCCTAATGTACTTACTGACCCACTCCTTACGAGATCACAGGAAATACTACAAAGATGGCTATCAGTAATGGATATATCAAATATCACAAAATACATGTATCGAAAAGGCATTATGCATAATTTTGAGGTTTGGTGGCAGCCATTAAACATCCATTTGTATCGGCCATTTTGGTGCAAATGTTTGTAATCTTGAGGTAATGTATTTTTTAAATAAATGCATATTTTACTTTATAGATTGGTTAGTGGTTTACATTCTGATTTTTTTTTTTTTTAAATATCCATTTCATTGTGATCATATTTGGTGTCATATAGTCTCATTACTGAGCTGTTGTTTTAATTTGTTTTCTGCAACTGTGCTAATGTACAGACTTAAAAATAATAAAATAAATTAACGTTAGGCGAATAATGAGGTACCTTTTACTAATCCTTTCTATAAATGGATGTAGAAGATTAGCTATGCTTGTATTGTGACATGTTATATTATTGCGAGCAAACCTGCAGATATTCCCCACTGTGTAAACTAATCTCCAGGCTATAAACATAGAATCTAAACTACTGCTGTATAAATATCCTGCCATGCATACCGCACGTAACATAAACAAAATCATGGGATAGTTACAATGCATTATAAAGTTAAACAAAAAAGAAATTTATATAAACACATTCCAAAACTAGTAAATTAAATATGAATTGCAAATATTATTTAAGGAAACAATAATAGAGTTAAAAAAAAAAAAAAAGAGTTTTATAAATATACATTTCAAACAATTTAATTAAATAAGTGTACTTATTAAAATTTGTTCTAGCACCTTTACTCCGTGCCAAAAGGCAATTCTGCACCTGGAGGACATTCTCATGGGGTGGTATATGGAGTTGTCCAAAGAGCTGAGAATAACCACCAGAATGAGGTTGTTGTTTATGAATGGTCAACACATCAGCTCAAGGAAGAGATGAATTACATCAAGGATGTAAGTAAAGCTTAAGAGGCTCCCAAAATGATTGTAACGACTAAAAGCTGGAAGGCTTAAAAGGGCATTCTAAGCACCGTAGCCACTACAGCTTGTTGTAGTGTTTATGGTGCCAACGTGTCCCTCCTGCTGTCTTCAGTTCTTTGCCAAACTGGTCTCCTCATTGTCCAAGTTCCTCGGTCAATCTTTTCTATCTTAATATCTCTATTTTCTATTAGCTTCAAATGTCTTGTGTTTATAAGTGGAGAAAAAGAGCTTCAGTGCAATAAATGTGAGCATATTAGGTGGACTAAGTGGTTCTCTTTTGTATTTAGTTAAGGCAGAGTATACTTCTTTGTCATTAGTCTCCAGAACGCTAGTGTTCCCTTTAAGGTTTCCAAGATATAATTCCTGTCCACCCTTCTTCATTCTTTTGTTTGCAGTTAGTGCCCGTGACTTCTTTCATATTGCTGAAATTCCATCTCAGTCTCATCAGGTTTTGTAGGCCCTCACTAAGTCCTAGTAAATGCAGAGATTAATGCTCTGTTCAAATCCTTCAGGCCCCATGAATTGGTGGTTGGATAATGGTGATGTATTAAATTGCTAAAAATTCCTACATTAACTCTACTGCACTGTACTTCTACTCAGTGCTTACTTTGTTTGTTTGTTTTATTTTGCTGTGAAATATCCTCTCTGCAAGTTTCAATCCCTTTCTGTATTAATGTCCCTCTATCCACCCAGGACATACTTGAAAATGAGTAAAATCTCAATGTATCTTTCCTGGTAAAATATTTTATAAATAAATAATAGCCATGTTAGAATACCAAGCAGCGCAATATTTTGAGTATAAATAGATAACATACATTTAATTGTATTAAAGGTACGAGTAACCTTGGAAAAAATAAGAGAGAGAATGTTCGGTGAATATGATGATATGAAAGAAAAGATTAAACAGCTCACACAAGAAATGAAAGTAAGTATTTTTTAAGCAAATTTGTTTTGGTGCTTAGAGTAACCATGAACACCACTTTCTACATTTATTATATAGTTATTGCATTTAAAACCATAGTAGAAATTAAAAAAAAAAAGTATTTGAGTTAAACTGAAATAACTCACTGAATCCTGGTGCTCAGGTTTTATTCACTGGGAGTGCATTAAACTTAAGTTATGATGTGTAGAATAGCTATATTAATTTGTGTAAAAATGATTGATTAATTATGCAAGTAAACAGAAGCTGCTTACAATTACGAGAGAACCTCTTTGCAGCATTGCAGCATGGGTTTATGGGATATGTACATCTCTGTTTCTTCTAGTTGTCTCACAGCTTCCTCTTTGAGGACCGGCATAACATGATGCAGCTAAGGGGCATATGCTTTTTTGATTTTGTTAGTTAATGCATCTGGCATAAAATTAAACCCAAGTACATTTTTGCATGTTGTATCTGATGGGATTCTTATTGTATGTACTGTCTGTTCTAAAGCAACATGGTATCACAAGTATATGTATGCAGAAAATAATTTTGGCACATAAAGGTATTATTAGAAATGGGGTGTAACCGGGGGCGGAGCTAAGCAGGCAAGCAGCCCAGACGTGCTCAGCAAGAGCTCCCACATCTGGAGCCAAAAAACGGGGTACTGTGCCCGAATGCCGACACCCGCAGACCGGGATACCCGCAATCAGGGCAGGCTACCGCATCAGATGGTGCCACTCATGAGCCCTGACAAAGCCGACCTGACAAAACGAGGCTTGTGGCCTTAACGAGATAGTGTCACGGAGAGACGGCCGCTCAACCAATGACCTCACATATAACTTAGCGGGAAATCTAGCCCTTACACGGGCACTATAGACATAAACATGGGAACACGGCCCCAGGGGCTGCCCCCACCTACTAGCCTTGCACAGCGTAACAAATGTCCCCTACCACGTGTAAACCACCTAGCCTTGCCCAAACACTAAGCCAGTTTGCCTGCAACCACCTTGCTGCACTACATGGATCCTTGTAGGCCACCAGACACACCACACACCTACCCCCTCGACTGTCTAGCCAGGACCAATGTGCCTAGCACAAGCGCAAACATAATAAATCTCTAAGCGACATCGGTCGACCAGCGGGTTTACACCCTGCCCTTAACGAGGGCGCTATCGCACTATAAACCTATTCACCATATCAGACTCTGTCAGTGTGTTCCATGTTTGACTGTGATATGTTACCATTAGACGTTTATGCTTTGACTATGCATCTTTATACCAAAAAATTTGCTCTACTTAAATGCCACAGTTGTTAATCGCTGTATTATGACCACGCTTACAAAAGCTATTGTGGCAGAGTAAGTTGCTTTGTTATCTCATGCACTCAAAAATAAAGAATTATAAAAAAAAAAAGAAATGGGGTGCACCCAGACATCTTCTATTGGATCTTCCTTTAAACAAATAGAGGAGAACACGTTAATACTTAAATGCAACTGAAGTGGTTTGGAAGCCAACCGGCAAACAAAAATGATATAGTATTACAATTAATATTTCAAGGTTGTCACATGCCAGTGCGATAGGTAAACGTTGAAAGAAAAAAATTTGAATTCATTATATTTTAACTGCATTTGTCGAGATGTTAATAATCACTCTCTAAAGTCTTTCACACCGGTAATTCACTGATTGGTCTTTTTCTATATTTCCAGGTTTCTTCTGTTCAGCAGGAGGTGTTAGAGAACCATGCCCAAGCACAAGCTTCTGCTTTGGATAGCTTTGGGACAATGAACAGTTCCTTGACAATAGCATCAATAGAAATGCAGGTATTTTATCATACGTGCCAACTACCTGACCTAGTCTTACAGACATTATATATCCTGCCAGCCAAAGCAAGGATAGCTGGATTCTGAATATACACTAGAACAAACATGGTGTTTATGGTTAGGAGATAGAAATGTAAAACTAGGATCCAATCTGACAGCTATTTATCAAACTGGAACATTTAAAAAAAAAAACATGAACTAAACCGTGTTTTTATTTCTTTGGATACATTTGGAGCAATACATTTGTTTCAAAATTGTGACAGTTTTTGTTCCCTATATATGAGCCAAAGTGTCTCAATACCAACAGAATAAACTCCTACTCTACAAAAAATTATTTATAGTACTCAGTAAATCAGTTTGGAAGGTGACATTCATCATTTAAATAAAATGTCAAGGATACTGGAACAGATACTCATTTGCCAAGAACAGGATGTCTAACATCTTTAGAGGATGAATGGTTTGTAAAACATAAACTGAACGGTAAAAACTACAGACATTTTAATTAATACAGTGAATACACAACTACCATTCCATATTAAGTGATACTGATCTAGAATTCATTGCAACATGGAGAGTCTTTAATATTCACAATTAAAAGTAAGAAGCTGACAAACCATTTGTTTGGTGATAGCAGGGTACCATAATATCATGGATAAATTAATCGTTTGATATTGATGGATACTGCTAGCCCATGATATTTCTTAGAGAAAAGGTTGAATGGATACTGCTAGCCCATGATATTTCTTAGAGAAAAGATTGAATTTAATGCACAGAAAAGAATTGTTGTAGTACGATATTTCAATCAATATACTTGTTCTAAAATTAATACATATCTAAACTAGATGGGATACTGTATAAGCAGATGACCTTGACATGAAGGTAAAAGCATGGGGAAAGAAAGCCTCCTACTAAGTAAGATGCTGCAGATTTAGGAGCATCCACCATGATGGGGTCAAGTTATAGACCACATGAATGCATAGACTTCAACAGGGGAGCAACATTTCCCCTAAACTAAACATTTTTTATATGCTTGTTTCCAAAGAAAAAGCAATCTATATATATTTATATTTATCCTTCAGATGGGTTTTCATCATTTGTTAGTTGTATATTTGTATCAAAACTGTACACTCTCTAAATAGTCAATAATGTTATTCAGACATGTATCTGTATTTTGCATACAGTTCGTATTTAATATGTTAAAACTTAATACATTCACAAATGCAGGTACATTCAACATTTCTTGTGATATACATGCCTTTCTGAGTAGGGTATAAGATCAAAAATAAATGATTTGCTTTTTTAAAAAACATTTTTTTTTTATTAATTATGTTGGTCGGGCATATAGGATAAGGCACTTGATTCGTATCGGTTTCTCTACAATAAGTGTGTCTACAATGAGAATTCCAGAAACAACATTGTCTGTTAAAATGTCTTTATTTTAGAAAACATTGGTGAATATGTCCTTGGAAAACTGCAGCATTCGGGACAAAGTAAAGAATTTACAAGATTCTTACGATGAGTCCTTAAATAAACTGAAAGAAAAACAGAAGATGTTAGAAGAAGCTCAGGCTGAAAACCAGGCACTTAAAGTTAAGGTAAACCATTTCTGAGAATACTCTCTGCATAATGGCCTTGATCATGGTTTATCATTTAATACTAATATATATGTTAATGGCTGCTGATGGGCTGTTAAAGGAACACTGTAGCATTAGGTATGCAAATGTATATTCCTAATGCTATAGCGTCCTAGTCACCATTTAGGTGATCGGATCCCTCCCCCTATGAGGGTTAAAAGTTAAGCCCTTTACAGTTTACTTATCTTGTTTCCCACCCTGCACTCCTCTGTCTACAGCTGGCCCTGCTTTCATGGCTAAGATCAGCAAGATCGATGATCTCAGCCAATCCAATAGCAGAGTTTGACTCTGCTATTTTACGGAAGCACTTTTAGTGGCTGTAATCCTGACAGCCACTAGAGGTAGGTTAACCTGCAAAGAAAACATTGATGTTGCTGCAGAACGGCAAGTTTTCAGCTGCAAGGTTACAAGAGGGGCACCTGGCACCCAGACCACCTACTTTAAATATATATGCCTATAGTGTTCCTTTAATGATGTTGATGAGATCATTGACACCTATACAATATTTTTCACTCTTGGAATATTCAATCTGGAAAAAAAGGCCCTGTAACTTGAGTAATCACAATCTCTCCGAATACGATTTATCAGAACAGAAGCCATTCTTTAAACATGTTTAAGCAAATAATAGATGAATAGGGAATACCATTTGGATTTAATTGGAATAGGTATGGCCACAGAATGAACTGCACCATTGCCAATGTATACATAAAAACAAAGATGACTGTTACCTTTGTTTCAGTGGGAAATTTCCCACCCGCACGCCTCAGTCTAGAGCTGGCCCTACCTCAGTGGCTAAGATCAGCAAGATCGGTGATTTGCCTAACAGACAATAGCTAAAGGTATGATTAAAAATAAAGTTATATCCAATCTTAAAGAAAACTAGAATACATTGAGTGACCCAATTAAATATGTTGCTCGGTCCCTTATTAGAAATGTTGACCTTCTATACCCTAATGGGCATTTACTCCTGGTTTATCTGTACTTCAGAAACTCAGAGTTTGACTCAGGATACTAAATTTTTTATAGATCTGCTCCCGGAACTAGACATATATTGTCTTAAGTGGCGTTTTAAGCATTAAACATTTCCTGAGTCCAAGTTGGCCAATTTTAATATAGGCTATCTAATATGACACCTATAAGCTTGAACCTTGGAATCAAGGTAAATTCTTTCACACCACCCAAAGCTTACAAAGATGACCTGTTGTTCCTATAATATTCTCTGGTGCACAAGCATGAAAAGACAACAGGATATCTAGGGAGGCATATTTATTTTGGTATGCCCAAAAGATTGGGTTGGACTGAGGCAGAAAATTACTCAGATATTTAAAATGTTGATAGTTATCTTGGATAATTTCCAAACCATCTATCAGTGCTAATGCTGCTCAACTACCCTAAGTAAAACAGACCATGGCAATTGCATTTAACACTTTCATGAGTTGCTAAAGGAAGTGAAAATGTATTAAAGGACCACTATAGTGCCAGGAAAACATACTCGTTTTCCTGGCACTATAGTGCCCTGAGGGTGCCCCCACCCTCAGGGACCCCCTCCCACCCGGCTCTGGAAAGGGGAAGGGGGTTAAAACTTACCTTTTTCCAGCGCTGGGCGGGGAGCTCTCTGCCTCCTCTCCTCCTCCGATCCTCCTCCTGGGCTGAATGCGCACGCGCGGCAAGAGCTGCGCGCGCATTCAGCCCGTCGCATAGGAAAGCATTTACAATGCTTTCCTATGGACGCTTGCGTGCTCTCACTGTGAAATTCACAGTGAGAAGCACGCAAGCGCCTCTAGTGGCTGTCAATGAGACAGCCACTAAAGGAAATAGGGGAAGGCTTAACCCATTCATAAACATAGCAGTTTCTCTGAAACTGCTATGTTTATAAAAAAATGGGTTAACCCTAGAAGGACCTGGCACCCAGACCACTTCATTAAGCTGAAGTGGTCTGGGTGCCTAGAGTGGTCCTTTAACAACTTAGATTTCACTTGAGTTCACTTGTCCGTTTGTGTAGTCATGGCTTCTCAACACGAAGTGAATCCACAAAGTGATCCAAGTTTTGGGCGGCAAGTTATCACAAGTTTCAACAAGGATGAATAATAATTGACTTCTTGATCATTTCACGTGTGGGAACAGGGTAGAACTGTGAGGCCAATATCTATGGGCCACAATGACTTGTTTTTTCTTTACAGATAGAATGCTCTCAGGAAGCAAATGCAGATGTAATGAGAGAGCTGACACGGAAAGTATATAATCAGTATGACGAAAAGATACAACAAGAGGAACTTAAATATGCTGCAGAAAAAGAAGCTCTTCTCGTAAGATTTTTTTTTTTAATGGTTAATCATACATACTTTATCACATTCATTGATCCTAATGGAAAAGGATCCTCAAAAGTATACTAACAGCTAACAGAATCATTCCTTAATCGTTCTGCTTTAAACTAAATGGTTCTTGTGCTTCACCAAATTATTTTGGTTCTCATGACTTTCTACCTCATTAATTTCCCTGTTTTAATCTTCTGTGGCATGTCACTGCTTGACAAGCTATAACCACAGACTTTTTGTTTATTTCTAATCTCAAAAGAGATGTAAGTCAATTCTACATTTGCTTTACAACCTGCTTTTAACCCCTTAAGGACCAAACTACTGGAATAAAAGGCAATCATGACATGTCACACATGTCATGTGTCCTTAAGGGTTTAACCTGCCTAACTGACTTGATTTTGCCATACGCATATTCCAGTTGTAAAGCAACACTATAGGGTCAGGAACACAAACATGTATTCCTGACCCTATAGTGTTAAAAACACAATGTAGCCCCCCTAAATATAGTAAAATCGTACCTTTATTACAGTCTGCTACTGCTGGCTCTGCCCCTGATCTACCTGCTTGTTTGACATCATCAGAAGTGATGTTCTTAACCACTCACAATGCTTTCATATTGGATTAGCTGAGCTTGTTAATGAGGCAGATCAGGGGCAGAGCCAGCACAAGCCAACACAGCCCTGGCTAATCAGCATCTTCTCATAGAGATGCATTGAATCAATGCATGTCTATGAGGAAAGTTCCATGTCTTCATGCAGAGGGTGTAGACACTGAATGACACCTCTAGTAGCCATATGAGGAGTAGCCAGTGCAGGTATCTCTAGGCTGTAATGTAAAAAGACTGTGCTTGCTGCAAAAAAGCCTGAAGAAAATGATTATACTCACCAGAACAAATACAATAAGCTGTGGTTGTTCTGGTGACTATAGTGTCCCTTTAAGCCTGTTAGCTGAACTGTGGTTATCAATCAATCCTCTCAAGCAGGTTATTGAAAAACCTTAATGTGTAATAAAAATTCATTGTACTTGGAATTTTAGGACCAACAGTTAATATCGTACCACGTGATGCATTAGGATGATCTTTAGCAATGCCATGTAATCTACCAGTTCAAGTTTGTCAAACTCCACCCCTGCTGAAGTTGTTGGACTACAAAGTCCACAAAGTTCTGCCCAACTATTGTTTTCAAACAAATCTGGGAGTGGTAGTCTACTAACATCTGTGGGTTGAAAGTTTGACATCTGTGCTCTAGTAGATTATTTACTTCTTACTAGAGAGTCTTTGGTTCACTCATGATACCCTGGTAAAAACAAAATCGTTAAATTCTCCTGTGCAGTGAAGTATATTTTAAACCAGTTAATATTTATTTTCCAAGCAATGCCATAGGAAACAAAACTGCATGCATAAATAAAATGAAAACCTTTCATTTTAACATATCTTCTTCTTTTCTTTTAATCCGCATCTTTTCCAAAGTTGTTCCAAAGTTTTACCAAAACCATTTAACCATCATCATACGTAAAAATCAATCATCATAGTTAAAGTGGCTGTCACCTCAAACTTTCCTTTCTCCTTTTGTTTCCACTTCTCTTCCGTTTTCATAATCTCTTCTTCATTTCTGATCTTGTTCTCTTTAAAAAAATAAGACTACTACTTTGTCTTATGTATTTTTCCTTCACTTGGCAATATTGACAAAGGATGGAGCTAAAGGCAAGCTTCACCCTTTGTTAGCTTGACAAAAAGAAGTGGAGCTTACCTTAAGCTTCATCATCTTATTACGAGTGTCCAGTGTAGGAAAAATACATAAGATAAAGTAGTTCCTTGAATACCATAGAAATTGGACTACATGCTATTCTAGGCTTTTTGTGACTCCACACATTCATCTTCAGCAGACCTGAATGTAATGTCTGATGCATGATATATTTTCTGAGAAAAATTCATTTTGATCGAATTGAATCTTAAAACAAAAAAAAATTAAATCAATCAATAAGGCTGTAAAATACCAGCATGAGATAAGAGGTAGGAGGTTGAACACTGCCTTATTCAACGAATAGAATATCTTCCGTTGACAATGACACATCAGACCTTCCATTCATACACTGTAGCTTTGCAGGGTAGGGCATACTGCAATCTAAAAGAACCTAGAACATTTATCCATTTCTATATGTATGCTTGCCACCCTCAAACTTTTTAAAATGTTCAGATGAAATTTACAGAAAACCTTATTGGCATTTTCACAGCACGTGTTTGATGGCGTGGGAGAGCAAACGACTTTCAGTTCTGTCATTTTACTTAAAGTCTCAGAATGGGAAAAATGAAGTAGGAAAAAGATCAAACGTTATCTTGTAAAAATCTATTTTATGTCACAGTCTAGGAAGCCAGTTGCTGTGTAGTTACTACAGCGCCCATTTGGATCAGTCTGCCACCTAGTGATTTCTCGTAAATTGTTTCCCCTTTCAATCTTGACTGTGATTTGTGAAGTACATATACTGTAAGGTCTACAAACTAGTGACTTTCACATTAAGCTGGGCATGTATATAAGTCATCGTGTATGTGTTATTCTAAAGGGGCAAACAAAGCAGTACTTACAAGCTATTGAAGATGCTAGTGAGAAGGTCCGACTAGCTGAAATCAAGATACAAGAAAGAGATGCAAAGATTGCAGAGATGGACAGATTAGTCCAACGTATGGAAGAGGTAAAACACACATTGTTTTGGAAATAAAACACACAAACAAAGTACAACAGTGGGTAAATTTTAGGCAGTCAGAGAAACAAAAATCAGGGTAATACCATATAGAAAAATGGATATTTGAGAACCAAACATACTAACCTGCGCACATGCATTATATCATAAGTGCTTGCTACCAATTATATACTGGTTTCACTATAATATATGTTCTGCTTACAGCTAATGCCTCCTCCATATACACTGAATAAGAAACATACAAAACTAAATATGGATCACATAATACATTTAAAACTATTTTTGTCTGAATTGTAGTTTTTTTGTTTTGTTTTGTTTTTTAATTCTATGAATTCAATAAAGTTTAAATAAAATGGTTTAATTAAACATAGACTTCCTTACTGTTCTATAATTGGAGTGCAGGTTATTTACTAAACTGTGGATTTTCAGGAACAGAATAAGGTATTTCACATTTTAAGCCCAAATAGCACAGCTGGATCAATTCTTCAGTTCAGCTATTTTTCCATCTCGGGTATACTGGACTTAAATTTGAAATTACTGATCA
This sequence comes from Pelobates cultripes, assembly GCA_933207985.1. NCBI lineage: Eukaryota > Metazoa > Chordata > Amphibia > Anura > Pelobatidae > Pelobates > Pelobates cultripes. Next base: position 66,510,974 of record OW240914.1, on the reverse strand, counting down.
TCCTGTGTCTAGTGAATAACATTCATAGTAAAATTGTGCAAAAGGGATTTAAGGTCAGTGCGCTTGTTAATATCTGTGTAAATAAAGCTTTACATTTTTGAACATGGTCATTTATAAAATGTTGATATTGATCTAGTGAATAGAGGTCTTTGTAAAACCAATCTTATCACTTTGATTGAAACAATAGCGTAACCAACTTTACGGACAAGCTTATGTAGACTATGCAAAGAACAAAAGTAATTTTCTGATCACAATACACTGTTATCTGTTTGATGTTTTTTTTTCAACAAAGCATTTCACTGCTGCAGCAACTTACATACATATAACAAATTCTGCGTACTATCCCTTTAAAATCATATGCTTGTCCTTTGCTTGTGCAGTTTAAATGTTTTGTGTATGTGCCCATATAAAAATATACATTTTGCAAAAAATAATAACAACAACCATGCTATTTATAGGAACGAGAGCAATTGCAGGTTCAATTAACAAGACACGAAGAGAGATTGCAGAATCTTGATAAAAGGATAACCATAAACTCAGCCGAGAGAGAAAGGTGAGATCTGTTTTGTACCTTTAATATATTGCCCTGTATTGATCTAGGATTACAACATTATATGCTCATATTGAAAAATATAGTTACACTGTAATACCTGAAAAACTGTGATAACAAGAAAAATAAGCGGAAAAAACAACTTATATCGATGATCTATATTCTTAACAGCAACTTTCTTCGCTCATTGGTGGACTGACTGTGCTTGTTTTCCTAGTGGGAACAGAATAGAAAAACATTATACTGCCTTATGATTTCCTTGGCTCAACTGAGCATATAAGTGATTTTCAGACACAAATGAGCAAGTGTCAGCTATCCTTTGGTTATGATAGTTGTAGATCACATTGCTATACTGTAAGTAGGTGCAATTAGATATTGTTTTGGGAATGAGAGATATTTTGTAATCCAAGGAACACAAAACTACACACACAGTCATGTAGGTTCAAAAAAATAAGCTGAGCCCATCAAATTCAACCTTTTCTGATCCTGTGCTCCACTTAAGCTAATATTCTTATTGAATTCCCTCGAATACTGATGCCACAGTCTTACTCTCAGAAATTTCAGACAGGCACCAGCAGACCAGGCCCGTCATGTAGCCATCTAAAATGAGAAAGAACACTAATAAGAAAATGATTTTGGTCTTGGGCTTCCTGAAGATATTGTTAGCTGGGATGCTCTTCATGGAAATGTCTGGTAAAAGGATCAGTTCATATTATAATATTTTACATTGGCCCCTATGGTTGATCAAACTAGGTTTTTCAGTTTTGTTTGGCGTGAAAGTCCTGTACGAGTTTTGAAGAAAGATTTAAAAAAAACTTCCAACCAGATATTCCTTAATCGGTAACATTTAGACCTGTACACCATTACCCAGCATGCAGCACCAGAATGTCCTAAGATACAGTCCATCATTATCATCTTGGTGCCACCTGGCACCATCACTGGGTATCATCATCAAGCTTGACTCTGTTGCCAAGCAGCAACAATATATTTTCACCAGCTTTGCCTAATCTACCACACAGTGGTTTTACCAAGTATTTAGGGTGAGACTTGGATGCCCTAGATTGCAGATTGGGGAATCCGACATCAACATTATCCATTCTGTGATTTAAAAGAGTGCATATGAGCACCTCATGGGGGTCATAATGTTAACTGACAGAAAAAGAACAGAGTTATTCCAGCTCACTGTGCTATTATCATGCATGTGTCCTTTTTACCTGGATTCCATGATGCTTCCTCATAGACGTTCTCATAGTGCTCCTTAATTCGTCCACATTACAAACTAGTCCATCAGAACATTTGCTTACATTTATCGGCATTTATATGGCGCCAACACATTCCGTAGAGATTTACATTAGAAGAGGATACAAAATTACATATTCCAGAGGGCAGGAACAGTCTGTTTTACATGTTGGCCATGTTTCTGTACATGATCAAGACAGAAATATTTGAGAAGCTTGGATAACTTGACTATTTGCAATTTAACTTTGGATGGATATTTGATGATCTCAAAATCAGTTTGTAGACAATGGCTGACAATTGCTAATGAAGTACCACAATGAATACCTAGAGAGATAGCTTCATTATTTATACACCATGGGAAATAATATACAATTCTACTAAAAGAAAGTAAGGAAAAAATATGAGGGTATACACATATGGCGAGCTGAAACTTTAATTTTAAACTAAAAATATGAGCAAGCTTTTTACCACATTTTTTTCCTGTAAATGTGCCCATGAAGTACATGGTAAATCTGGCAACAGTAGTTAAACAATTCCCAAATTCTGGGATCAAAACCTTTAAACATACTCTTTATAGGAGAAAAAATAATATATATATTATTATATTGTATATAAATACAATAGTTTAGATAGATTACATTAAATGGCTTAAAGGGACACTATAGTCACCTGAACAACTTCAGCTTAATGAGGTTGTTCATGTGAGAACTATAGCTCCCTGCAGCTTTTCTCATGTAAACACTGTATTTTCTGAGAAAATACAGTGTTTACATTGAAAGCTAGGAACACCTCCAGTTGCAGTCACTCAGAGTGAACCAGAGGGACTTCGGAGTTGATGGAGGCATAATATGCCAACATCCACTCACATCTGCTGTCAGCAGACAGAGGGCAGCTGTGTGCACAGCATCCTGTGATTCAGTATCTCTTCCCACTGCATGCAGACACTGAACTTTCCTCATAGAGAATAATTGATTCAATTTATCTCTATGAGGAGATGCTGATTGGCCAGGGCTGTGTTTGTATCATGCTGGCTCTGCCCCGATCTGCCTCTTTGTCAGTCTCAGCCAATCCTATGGGGAAGCACTGTGATTGGATCAGGCTACCACATGTCAGCAGACTGCTTGTTTTTCTGAGTCTAACAGCATGCAGATTTACAGCTTCAGGCTTGAATACAGTAAGATTTTTATTATGTTTATGGAGGCATGAGGGGCCCAGGGGGGCTAGATGGTGGTGTTAATACTATAGGGTCAGGAATACATGTTTGTGTTCCTGACCTTATAGTGATCCTTTAAATCTGAGGTTACTACATATTTATTTGTGTTTGTTTTCTCAAATTATAATTTTAAGGATCACTGCATTCTATAAAATGTTGGCTGCCAACTCTATCATTACTGCGTATGTGGTTCTACCTTACAATGCTCAGAAAAACAGGAAGAGCTTTCATAAATATATACAAATTAAATTAGATCAAAGGCAGACTCATTTTAGCACTTCCCAAGATAGAAGTATATATTTATGTTTTGGTCTTTATTTTAACCTATCAAGGTAAACAAATCATGAAATCCACAAAGGAAGCTCTTGTATTGTGGTACTTCTATTATTTATAAAATGAGAGAACAAAACGTCCACATTTTTGGTTAGAGAGACTGTTAAATAAAATGACGTGAACTCTTCTTAAATAAGCTTACAGGAAAAATTCTACGATAATACCTCTGTAAGGCAAAAAAAGATGTTTGCTACAAATGTTAATGGTTAGTTATGCCGAACGATCTAGCTAGTGGTTGTAACAGGATCAGGGTCCTGGTACCCAACTCTGGATCAAGACCTGAAACGGATACTGTGTCTCTCCATTCTCTGTTCTACCAGGAACCTGTAGTAGCTTCTGCACCAACTTGAAAGTTTAAAACCGCTTGCCTAACTCCCCGAGCTTCTTCAGTGATAGAACACAGCCATCAGCCAGTTATTGGATGGAGTGATAAATAGCTCTCTCTCTCCAACTTGTGCCAAAAGACTAGACAGGGCTTTAGTGGAGTGAATATAGTCAAGGTGTTTGTACAGCACAATGTGTCACATAAAGGGGAGATAAACCAGTAAAACTTTGTGGGGACCTGAAGAAGGGATACTGCAGTGAATAGTGGGAACCAGAAAAGAACTTGAAGGTACTCATCCTGATACCATGATGTCTTAACTGTGTTGAGCTAATGGCCTCCAGATAATATAAAAAAGGGGAGCTCACCGTAATGGAGTGGAGATTCTTCATTTTGATCTTCGATAGCTCCCTCACCTACCTACCTTTTAAAAGGACAAGAATTCCACTCTTTAAGGGGTGGGGTGACATCCAAGTGACCCGGGATGTCATTGGGAACTTACGACTGCATAGCTGCTGTGCTTCATGGCCCTGTAGTGCTATTTACAACCATCTACAGCTCCACAGTGAAACTCCAGGAAGTGTATCTTTGTGCACTAGTGGGGCCAGTCAGAAAACCATAAAATGGGAGATTATATTTTAAACTGTAAGATTTTTACTCCCATCACCTCAAATACAACACCCTTTTGTAAAATGCATTCTTAACACACGATTTCCTCAGTTCTCATCAGACTTAAACAAGATGAATTAAATTGGGTAAAATTAACAACCCCTGGATGTTGGGCAAAAGTAACAACCCCTAGGATCTACTTGAAAACCAGAGTAATCTGAATGTACCTTTCCTGGTGCAATACTTTGTTATTATTATTAAGGGTTAATTATTAGAGTCCCAATCTCAGTTTCTTGCACAAATTTACTCCATACAATGTTATGTTGATTAACCGTTCATGGGTTTAGTTTGCTCTTTTTTCATTATTGTATTGGAGCTTTAAAGCAGCGGCCTTAGTCTCCGAGTAAGAGATTAGCCATCAGGCCTCTTTTGTAGGGTTCTATTGCATGTTAAAGTGAAAAAATGGTGTGATTTGTTTTAGTCATTTAACATTTTGATATAATTTCTTTCAGGACTCAGCATTTAGAAGAGGCTGCAACCAGTTTACGTGAGCGTATTAAACACCTGGATGATATGGTCCATTGCCAACAAAAGAAGGTTAAAAGCATGATTGAAGAGGTGAGGCTTATAGGGACAAACAATTGCTTAATCCCTTCCAGGAAGAGGTCAAATAACAGCAGGAAATCGTGATAATGCTTAGCAGTACACACAAAGTAGATGGGTTCATGTCTGTCCTTATTCTTAAAGGGACACTCCTGGCACCTAAAGCACTTTAGCTTGCTGACAATTATTATGTGTGAAGTATGTGTCCTTTTTTATTTTACAATAAGTACAGATTTTAAGAGAAATTTACACTTTTCTATATTAACCTTCACTTTTATATATTAACCTGCAGAAAATTGTTTTTAGAATTACCCCAATTAAAAAAAAGGCATAATTAAAAAACATGCATGGCTTCATTGGGGGTATATCTACTAAAAAGGTATTATTTTTAATTTTTTTGGGCAGTGTTAATGTCCCTTTAAAATCAGTATTTAAAATATAAAATATTTGACACTATGCATTTACAAAGCTGATTATGTAACCCAAGCTTTCATCCTGCTTGGATGAAACGTGCCACTAAATATAATTTAATTATAACTACATACAACACAATTAATTATCTATTTTCTCTTATTTTGGAATAACCAAACTGTACCTAGAATTATTTTCATTCACTCTTATTACAATTGACCCTCCTATTTTCTTTTGTTTACATTTTTTAAACCAGTTAAATGTTGACTCATATTCCTCAAAAAACAAGAAGGGAATTGTACTTTTTTGGCATTCCTTTTCAATAAATACAGTCTGTTAAAATTTTGTTCTATTTCGTTTATATTATTTAGATTGAGCTTCTAAGGAAAAAGGTCCACTACAAAGATTTGCTCATCCAGCAACTTCTGGAAAGAATAGCTTTTCTAGAAGGAGAGGTAAGAAATAAACAATTAATGTATTGATTAAAAGCATTAACTCTTTCAGTGCTGGGTATGTACTAAAAGGGGGAAATCGTTTGACATAACACACACATGCACAAAACATCTGTCTGCATTTATAAATAGTACAAAATAGTTTTTGGCAATTTCATCAGGTGAAAAATCTGCACAAAATAATTTACAAAATTAAGTGAGTCTCATTATGTGGTTTGGAGCCTTTATACACTGCTTGGCCAACAAAAAGGTCGCCACCCAAAAAAAAAAAAAAGTCACACACTCTAATATTTCGCTAGACCGCCTTTAGCTTTGATTACGGCCCACATTCGCTGTGGCATTGTTACAATAAGCTTTTGCAATATCACGAGATTTATTTCCCCTATTTTTTCATGTGCTGAACTCAAAGAGCTAAGACTTTTTCTATGTACACAAAAGGCCTATTTCTCTCAAATATTGTTCACAAATCTGTCTAAACCTGTGTTAGTGAGCACTTCTCCTTTGCCGAGATAATCCATCCACCTCACAGGTGTGGCATATCAAAATGCAGAATACACAGCATGATTATTGCGCAGGTGTGCCTTAGGCACAATAAAAGGCCACTCTAAATTGTGCAGTTTTACTGTATTGTGTGGGTTCCGGGGGGTCCGAAAGCCAGTCAGTATCTGGTGTGACCACCATTTGCCTCACGCAGTGCAACACATCTCCTTCACATAGAGTTGATCAGGTTGTTGATTGTGGCCTGTGGAATGTTGGTCCTCTTCAATGGCTGTGTGAAGTTGCTGAATATTGGCAGGACCTGGAACACGCTGTCATATACGCTGATCCAGAGCATCCCAAACATGCTCAATGGGTGACATGCCCAGTGAGTATGCTGGCCATGCAAGAACTGGGATGTTTTAGGCTTAGAGGAATTTGTACAGATCCTTGCAACATGGGGCCACGCATTATCATGCTGCAACATGAGGTGATGGTCGTGGATGAATGGCACAACAATGGGCCTCAGGATCTCGTCACAGTATCTCTGTGCATTCAAAATGCCATCAATAAAATGCACCTGTGCTCATAGTCTATAACATATGCCTGCCCATAACATAACCCCACTGCCACCACGGGCCACTCAATCCACATCATTGACATCCGCAAACCACTCACCCACACAACGCCATACACGCTGTCTGCCATCTGCCCTGTACAGTGAAAACCAGGATTCATCCATGAAGAGAACACCTCTCCAAAGTGCCAGAAGCCACCGAATGTGAGCATTTGCCCATCAAATTGGTTACGACGATGAACTGCAGTCAGGTCGAGACCCCAGTGAGGATGACTAGCATGCAGATGAGCTTCCCTGAGACAGTTTCTGACAGTTTGTGCAGAAATCCTTTGGTTATGCAAACCGATTGTTGCAGCAGCTGTCTGGGTGGCTGGCCTCAGACGATCTTAGACGTGAAGATGCTGGATGTGGAGGTCCTGGGCTGGTGTGGTTACACATGGTCTGCGGTTGTGAGGCCGGTTGGATGTACTGCCAAATTTTCTGAAACGCCTTTGGAGATGGCTTATGGTAGAGAAATGAATATTCCATTCACGGGCAAGAGCTCTGGTGGACATTCCTGCAGTCAGCATGCCAATTGCACGCTCCCTCAAAACTTGCGACATCTGTGGCATTGTGCTGTGTGATAAAACTGCACATTTTAGAGTGTTCTTTTATTGTGGCCAGCCTAAGGCAAACCTTTGAAATAATCATGCTGTCTAATCAGCATCTTGATATGCCACACCTGTGAAGTGGATGGATTATCTCGGCAAAGGAGAAGTGCTCACTGTAACAGAGCCCCCTGTACCCCGGCTGGGTACCTCCACCAAGGACTGCTTCCTAGCTGGAAGAAAGGAAAAACCTCAGCCCTTCTGCCCCCCAGTCACCGTGACTTGACTGGGGTCCTGGAATTTCTCCATCTTGAAGTAGGCTAGGGGACTTTCTCTATCCACTCCCAGGGACAGGACAACACACAGTCCTGGGAATCCTCCACACTGAAACAAACAGTGATTAGCCCTTTCTCCAACCAGTAACCAGACGACACATAGTTCTGGGATTACAAGCTGGAATGCTTTTATCTGGCCAGATGGCCTGCTTTTATACAATAGCCCCTTCAAGGGGTTTCCCACACAAAACAACAGGGAAATCCCTGCCAGGATCCTCTGTGCCCGAGAGATAATTACCTGAGCAAACACTTATTAGTTAATTATCTCTCAGGGACAAAAAAATTAACAATTTATAAAACACCCCAAAATACACATAAAATATAAGAAAACCCCACAAAAGTCACATCCCCTGATAGCCCCAATCTGGGTGACCAACATATCCAAAAATCACCCAGATTGGTTTAGGGGTTTGGGTTTTCCATTAAAATCCTGTTTTTGACCGACCGCACATGTGACTTAAGCCCAAAATAAATGAAATTACTGCTAGCGGTCAGTCAACTTTGGTAACATAAAAACGAATAAAATACTGAATAGTCTCTATGTAAACCATGGAGCTTGTTCCCCTCATCCAGATGAACGATTCCACCGAACAATGTTCTTCTAGGATCTACAGAACCGAACGCAGGCGATGATGGAAGTCTAGCGGTGTTCGGGAGTTTCAGTGTCCGATTTTAGTTCAATGAACTCAATGACCAAACACTGCTGCTTGCGTTCATATGAACACTTCGTGGTCGTTCATACAAATTGCAGCCACCCAGACGAACAATTTGAACACTGAGGTGAGAACCGTTCCAAGATGTTAATATGGATTAACAAGCTCCTGGGTGGTCCCTGGTTCGTGCGGTTGTTCGGTTCCCGAACGGTATAGGAAAATGACATGAACCAAGCCATTTAAACTGTCTTTTACAGGTTTCCCTGCAGGGCCCATAGTCTGTGGGCAGAAGGCTGGCAAGCAAGCTCCTCCAGGAGCCCGTGGCAAACTCACGTGGGAAGGGGAGTTTGTCACACTCACTAACAAAGATTTAGACAGATTTGTGAACAATATTTGAGAGAAATAGGCATTTTTTGTGTGTGTGTGTGTGTGTGTATATGTATATGTATATGTATATATATATATATATATATATATATATAATATACAGGGAGTGCAGAATTATTAGGCAAGTTGTATTTTTGAGGATTAATTTTATTATTGAACAACAACCATGTTCTCAATGAACCCAAAAAACTCATTAATATCAAAGCTGAATATTTTTGGAAGTAGTTTTTAGTTTGTTTTTAGTTATAGCTATGTTAGGGGGATATCTGTGTGTGCAGGTGACTATTACTGTGCATAATTATTAGGCAACTTAACAAAAAACAAATATATACCCATTTCAATTATTTATTATTACCAGTGAAACCAATATAACATCTCAACATTCACAAATATACATTTCTGACATTCAAAAACAAAACAAAAACAAATCAGTGACCAATATAGCCACCTTTCTTTGCAAGGACACTCAAAAGCCTGCCATCCATGGATTCTGTCAGTGTTTTGATCTGTTCACCATCAACATTGCGTGCAGCAGCAACCACAGCCTCCCAGACACTGTTCAGAGAGGTGTACTGTTTTCCCTCCTTGTAAATCTCACATTTGATGATGGACCACAGGTTCTCAATGGGGTTCAGATCAGGTGAACAAGGAGGCCATGTCATTAGATTTTCTTCTTTTATACCCTTTCTTGCCAGCCACGCTGTGGAGTACTTGGACGCGTGTGATGGAGTATTGTCCTGCATGAAAATCATGTTTTTCTTGAAGGATGCAGACTTCTTCCTGTACCACTGCTTGAAGAAGGTGTCTTCCAGGAACTGGCAGTAGGACTGGGAGTTGAGCTTGACTCCATCCTCAACCCGAAAAGGCCCCACAAGCTCATCTTTGATGATACCAGCCCAAACCAGTACTCCACCTCCACCTTGCTGGCGTCTGAGTCGGACTGGAGCTCTCTGCCCTTTACCAATCCAGCCACGGGCCCATCCATCTGGCCCATCAAGACTCACTCTCATTTCATCAGTCCATAAAACCTTAGAAAAATCAGTCTTGAGATATTTCTTGGCCCAGTCTTGACGCTTCAGCTTGTGTGTCTTGTTCAGTGGTGGTCGTCTTTCAGCCTTTCTTACCTTGGCCATGTCTCTGAGTATTGCACACCTTGTGCTTTTGGGCACTCCAGTGATGTTGCAGCTCTGAAATATGGCCAAACTGGTGGCAAGTGGCATCGTGGCAGCTGCACGCTTGACTTTTCTCAGTTCATGGGCAGTTATTTTGCGCCTTGGTTTTTCCACACGCTTCTTGCGACCCTGTTGACTATTTTGAATGAAACGCTTGATTGTTCGATGATCACGCTTCAGAAGCTTTGCAATTTTAAGAGTGCTGCATCCCTCTGCAAGATATCTCACTATTTTTGACTTTTCTGAGCCTGTCAAGTCCTTCTTTTGACCCATTTTGCCAAAGGAAAGGAAGTTGCCTAATAATTATGCACACCTGATATAGGGTGTTGATGTCATTAGACCACACCCTTCTCATTACAGAGATGCACATCACCTAATATGCTTAATTGGTAGTAGGCTTTCGAGCCTATACAGCTTGGAGTAAGACAACATGCATAAAGAGGATGATGTGGTCAAAATACTCATTTGCCTAATAATTCTGCACTCCCTGTATATATATATATACATACACACAAAAAATGCCTATTTGTCTCAAATATTGTTCACAAATCTGTCTAAATCTGTGTTAAACAAATATATATTACACAAAAATATTAAACTTATTACACAAAAGTAGACTAGTTAATAAGGGAGTTAATAATTCAATTTTATTTTCTCATTAATCAGCACATTTTGTGAAACTGAAAACAGAATTTAATAGAATTAGGCAGAAATAGCTTAAAGGGTCACTATAGTCACCCAGACCACTTCATTGAGCTGAGAATTTCAGAGAAAATGCTATGTTTACATTGCAGGGTTAATCCAGCCTCTAGTGCCTGTCTTCCTGACAGCGCTAGAGGCCCTTCTGCGATGCTGGATTCGAAAAACACATTCAGCATGCAGAACGTGCTGGATTAAAGTTTTAAACCCCTTCAGCCCAGATGGAGGGGGGCCCTGAGGGTGGGGGGGACCTAAGGGTTATATAGTGTCATGAAAATGAGTTTCTTTTCCTGACACTGTAGTGATCCTTTAACTGGTGACATTTTTCTCAATTAGTTATTTCCCTGATTTCCCTAGGACTTCTGTAATGTTCACAACTATCAATTATCCAGTAACTAAAACTCAATATATTACTAGAGAAGTAACAACAATGTCAGTATTCATGGAAACATGAAATATAAACACACACTTAGAGGAAAGGAATTCAAAGAATGACATTGCTGGGATTTTATCAGTATCAAAATGGTGAGCACAATTCAAATGTAATGGTGATTCCCATCATAAGACTGCAACATTAATACAGCACCATTCATAATGGGATTGGTTATTAGTGTGCGACGTACAGTGATATATCCAAGTCCTGATTTATTTGTGTGAAGTTATACCTTGATGTACTTAACCTCTAAAGCTTGGATAGTCACCAATCAAATGTGGAAACTCAAGATGCTCTGAACTTTAACTCCTATCACATGTAGCCAAGCTCTGATGGGAGTCACAGTTCACAGCATCTGGTGGTCACCGTCCACAGGTGTAGTGCTAAGCAATGTGGAAACATAACATTAACATTAAATACCTCTAACACCAAGTTGCAGGGAGATTAGGAAACTGTGTTATTGTGGATGAAGCAGTAGTGTCGCTGCACTCTGTCATTAAGTGTAGTGTTACTAAAATACCAATTTACACCTGAAATGCGCTGTTTTCAGTGGGCTATTTTAAAGACACCTACACTGATCCAAATCCAGATTATATCTGTTCAGGTCAGGTTACGAAGTTCATGGTAGACTGTCTAACATGAGTTTTGCACATGTGACCTAAATTGCACAAATAATTAACTAGGACTTACTATTTGATGTTTATAGAATACAGAATTACAAGACAAGATGGACTACCTACTGGCAAATCAGCCAAAGACCAGCACAGAAACCAAAGATGCAGAAACAAGTTGTAATCTTACAAACAGGTACCATATTACAAGCTTTATCAGGCCCTGGTCTTAAAATACAGGGACTCTATCATGCTATGTGTTTCACTTAGTGTTCTGTCTTTTATAGTAATTAGAAGTATTGTTTAGTTTTTTCTATATTGTTGATATATTGTTTTGTAAACATTACCCCAAATCAACACATGTAGGTACCATCTAAATATGAATACTAGAATGGAGAGAGAAACTAAATTATTATTATATAGTTTAAATCAGGGGCGTTGGAAGGATGCAAAAATTAAATGAAAGTAGCATTTCTTGGAGGTGCCAGGCACGGCCAACTTTACCATCAGTTGAAGAACTACACTGATCCCTCCACTATTCCCCTAACAGCGGTCATACAGCCTCAATATCATCAGTACCAACCCAAATTCACCCCTTATAGCGAACCAATATCCATCACAAACCCCACACATCCTCAACACCCTCCACAGACACCACCTTTCTCCCCATATGATTTAAAGCCACTCTTATCCCCAATATAACCCACAATACACCTTCTCCTATATCACCCTCAGGCTACTTTACCCTTTATAACCCACAGCCCACCTACCCCAATGTAACCAACAGCCCATCTTCTCTTGTATAACCAAGAGCCCACCTTCTCCTATATCACCGTCAGCCTACTTTACCTAACCCACAGCCCACATTCCCCAAAATAACCCACAACCCACCTTATCCTGTATAACAAAAGAGCCCACCTTTTATACAAGGAGCTTCTAAAATCTGGAAAGACAGAAAAAAACCAACACTTGCCTTTCTATTCTGACCTGTGTATCTGCTGCAAACGATGTGATGGAGAAAGCCATGCTTCTTCCTGCATAGCTCTCTGCTAATGCAGTTTTACCAATTGTGAACACCAGCATAACACAGGGAGTTCCTCGCACTATCGCAGCTGTATTCACCACTGCTAGAATTGCATTAGGAGAGATTCACGTAAGAATAAGCATGGGTCTCTTGATCGTTTGTACACATCTGACACACATTAATACATCAATCATTGAAATAGCATAAGAATAAAAACATTTAAGGGCAGGTCATGAATACTGGTTAGGCACTGCCTAACCTGAATATCTTTAAATTATGCCCCATCACCCCCATTTTAAAAAAAATCTAATTTAGTTGATACCATATATATGTTGTGTTTTATTAGGTTTAGATATTAAATGTTTAAATCTGTTATATATATATTTTAATTCTTTATTTATACATTGGCATTGTAGCAATGAATTGGCCAAAGCAACTTTCAATGTTCAACAGATGTTACATTAAACAGGCATTATATAATGACATGTGATATGGTACATATTGTGTTTACAGTACATTTACAGCAGGTATCATATTGAGCTTTTTTTCTTGTGAGCATAGCTTATTGAAAAATCAGCATACATTTGTTTTAATTTTGCCATTTGAAATCTGTTATATGTTTGAAGATTGGTTTAGGACAATGTGTAGAATAAAAGCTATTTTGCTGATTAGATTATAGTAAATCAGAACATTTTGTTATACTTTGTATTAATTTTCAGCTATAGCAACGGTCACAGTGTTTGTCTTTTTTTTTTACAATTTACTGATTGATGGCACAGATTTGAGAATTTGTCCTTGGGTGCATGTCAGTTCCAAATTCCTTTCAGACACAAACAATTTCACGAAAAGAATATTGCATTACTTTGAATCGAAAGAGATGAACAATTACATTTTTGTGTGTGGTAGAAGCAGCAGCTGAGCTGTTTATGGTAATTTATACCAGTAGCATGACATGTAGTAATAATAAATAAAGCCTTGTTAAAAACTGCACATACCTGTTCTACTCCATTCTTGTAACACCCTTATTGTACATTTTCATTCTATATAGAATACATTCTCTTACAAACCGGTATATCCTGCATTATACAAATCAGCCCTAATCACAGGCTGACAACAACATTTCCTCTTTGAAATACCTGCCATTCCTTTATTTATTTATGTCAATGATGGGTTGATTTGAATTATTCAGTAGTTTCCTTTTCCAACCAAAACACTTTTTAGGGATAGAATGTTTTTGGTCTGCCTATAATTGTGCGTTGATGACATCATGGACACCTTGTACCATGTGACACAGTCATCTGCTGCTTCGTGTTACTCTGAAAAGTAGTCTACACTACACATCACCCACTAAACACTCCTGACAGATTTCAGGTCCACGGCCAAAGATTTAAAAAATATATAAATAAAAATAAAACCAAATTATCTGCTCTACATGACATATGAGTAGTTTAAATGGTCTGTTCACTAATAAGTGCACAGAGGTAAATTGGGAAGCAGGTTGCAATATGTAGGCCTAGGGAGGTGACTTGGAAAAAAGAGTTGATTTGGAAATGAAAATCCAGTTTTGCTATTCACCACAAATGACTTTTTATGTGATTATTCCATAAGGTAAGAATTGTCATCAATTCACAAGCCTATGCTTCCGGTTTGGCTACTTTGGCCTTAAATTTGAAATTCACTTTTCATTAATTTTGTCATTACCAATGACGTGCATGCCTCTTCCAAAGTGGGCATCTCAATTCAATGCCAACCTATGAACAAAGTCCTTCTAAAGAGCTCCTACGTGGGGAGGCCGTGCTGGGAGAGGTTGTTGTACAGTCAGGTCCATAAATGTTGGGACATCGACACAATTCTAATCTTTTTGGCTCTATACACCAACACAATGGGTTTGAAATGAAACAAACAAGAGGTGCTTTATCTGCAGACTTTCAGTTTTAATTTGAGGGTATTTACATCCAAATCAGGTGAACGGTGTAGGAATTACAACAGTTTGTATATGTGCCTCACACTTTTTAAGGGACCAAAAGTAATGGGACAGATTAACAGTCATAAATCAAACTTTCACTTTTTAATACATGGTTGCAAATCCTTTGCAGTCAATTACAGCCTGAAGTCTGGAACACATAGAGATCACCAGACACTGGGTTTCATCCCTGGTGATGCTCTGCCAGGCTTCTACTGCAACTGTCTTCAGTTCCTGCTTGTTCTTGGGGCATTTTCCCTTCAGTTTTGTCTTCATCAAGTGAAATGCATGCTCAATCGGATTCAGGTCAGGTGATTGACTTGGCCATTGCAGAACATTCCAATTCTTTCCCTCTTTGGTTGCTTTTGCAGTATGTTTCGGGTCATCTGCACTGTGAAGCGCCGTCCAATGAGTTCTGAAGCATTTGGCTGAATATGAGCAGATAATGTTGCCCGAAACACTTCAGAATTCATCCTGCTGCTTTTGTCAGCAGTCACATCATCAATAAATACAAGAGAACCAGTTCCATTGGCAGCCATACATGCCCACCTCATGACACTACCACCACTATGCTTCACTGATGAGGTGGTATGCTTTGGATCATGAGCAGTTCCTTTCCTTCTCCATACTCTTCTCTTCCCATCACTCTGGTACAAGTTGATCTTGGTCTCATCTGTCCATAGGATGTTGTTCCAGAACTGGCCTTCCTGTTTTTAAAGGCTCACCAATGGTTTACATCTTGTGGTGAACCCTCTGTATTCACTCTGGTGAAGTCTTCTCTTGATTGTTGACTTTTGACACACATACACCTACCTCCTGTAGAGTGTTCTTGATCTGGCCAACTGCTGTGAAGGGTGTTTTCTTCACCAGGGAAATAATTCTTTGGTCATCCACCATAGTTGTTTTCCGTGGTCTTCCGGGTCTTTTGGTGTTGCTGAGCTCACCGGTGCGTTCTTTCTTTTTAAGGATGTTCCATACAGTTGATTTGGCCACACCTAATGTTTTTGATATCTCTCTGATGGGTTTGTTTTGTTTTTTCAGCCTAATGATGGCTTGCTTCACAGATAGTGACAGCTCTTTGGATCTCATATTGAGAGTTGACAGCAACAGATTCCAAATGCAAATAGCACACTTGAAAGAACTCTGGACCTTTTATCTGCTCCTTGTAAATGGGATAATGAGGGAATAACACACACCTGGCCATGGAACAGCTGAGCAGCCAATTGTCCCATTACTTTTGGTCCCTTGAAAAGTGGGAGGCACATATACAAACTGTTGTAATTCCTATACCGTTCACCTGAATTAAAGCTGAAAGTCTGCAGTTAAAGCACATCTTGTTCATTTCATTTCAAATCCATTGTGGTGGTGTATAGAGCCAAAAAGATTAGAATTGTGTTGATGTCCCAATATTTATGCACCTGACTGTATATGCTGTTTTTGGTGTTGTATGTATGTGTGGGGGTAGGCTGCTTGTGTTTTTGCATGTTTGTAGTAATGTTGCTTGTGTTGTTGCATGCATGTAAAGTTGCTGCTTGTGGTGTTGTATGGCTGTGGGAACACCTGTGGGAGAAGCTCCCTGTAGAGTGTGTGTTGATTGGGCTGTTGGTTGTGTAGTATGTGGAGAGGGCCATTTGTGGTGTAATGGGGAAGAGGTATGGGCTGTTGTTTGTGGGGGGAGGAAATGGGGGCTGTTGTTTGTGTATGGATAGGGGTGGTAGGGTGTGTGGAAAAAATAATGTATTAAATGCGTGAGTCAGAATATGGGCTATAGTGTGTGTTTCTTGGGAATAGACTGCGGCATAGAAGTATGGAGAATAGAGACTGCGGCATAGAAGTATGGAGCTGTAGTGTAGAGGAGGAAGGTGGCTGTAGCATGGGAGATTGGAGCTGTAGTGTAGAGGATGAAGGTGGTGGTAGCATGGGAGATTGGAGCTGTAGAGTAGGGGCTATAGGAGTTATATGTATATTGGGATAGGGGCTGTAATATAGGGAAGGCTAAAGAATCTGTACCCACCTCACTACACCTCTGGTGGGTAGTAACATCAATTCTAATCCAAATTGTTTAATGTGTAGCAAACATGCATATAGTAGAGTATTGCCATAAGTAGGGCCCCAAATGTGCTTTACATGTCTTCCCGTGGCGTTGTTCAAGTCTTTGGATCAAATCTGAATAACAACAAATCATGGCTTCGATTTTAACATGTGACACAAAGAAGCTGAATTTACATAGCCCAACTCAACCATTCTTTGCTTCTCATCAGCAAAGGCTGTCCATCTCACTCATTAAATCCTCCCTCTCCCATTGACAGACAGTTTCCAGAGATGCCCTATATCTCTGGAACTCACTGTTAGGGAAGTTCAGTTCTCTCCTCCACTAGCCATCTTAAAAAAATAAAAAATAAATAAATAATAAAAAAAAAAACCTCACTCAAAATTCATCTCTTTAAGGCTTTCTACCCATTCCAATAACCCAAAACTCTAATACTAATATAATATATAACATATATATATACGACAGCTACCACTAGACAATCCATTCTCTTGTCCTAATTTACTATATGGTATTTGACTTCTACACAACCTTTTTTTATGCTCACAATTCCCTTTTCCTTCATTATATTTTTTATAAAGCCCTATTACTGTTTTTGTTTATAAAGCAGTAACTTATTAAAGCACTGTACATTAGGGAAACAAAACATTATAGCAAGTGATTGCAGCAAAAGAATTTTAACATAGAGGAAGGCGATGATGTCCCTGCTTGCTCACATGTATTCAAATGTATCTTTTTGTTTCCGGTTTCCAGACAGAGCTTATAGCTGTTCTATTTTATTGAAATGCCTATTTAAAGAGCCATTTACAGCACTGGCTTCCAGCACTGCAAACAGCTCATCTAAATGTCTGGGGCCATTAAAAAGGTCCCTCGGGAGAGGGAAGGGAGCCCCAGGTATGCACATACAGACTCCAGGAACCATGACCACTTCAAATCACCATTGAAGTGCATTACATGATTGGTTTTCAATCCAATTCCTCCCTCTCATGGCATGCTTGTTATGTAGATATTCAATTTATGCATATCACCATCCTCTTCTTTATTCTTATATGGAGTGTTTTCCATAAACAATTTTTTATTTAAAGAAACATTTAAAAAAAAAAAAACACCCCTGCACACGTATTCCAATTTATGGCACTTATGACAAATATTATGTATTCATTTTTTAATAAAAGTGTCATAACTGAAGGAGGATCAGAGACAAGAGATTTCCTGTAAAAATACATGTAAATGAATCTTTATATGTTACGTATTGTCTATATGATAAATTAATTTGATTGTAAATCCACCCTGCAACACCCGTAAACCTTAAGATGAAACAGAAATGTAAATTCACTCAAAGTGACACCCTATCCCTCCATGTTAATGCGTTATATAGACAGCATATTCAAAAACAAAATTAAAAAATTAATTAAAAAAACAACCTTTGGTATTCCTGCATTTGCTGCACATCCCATGTTTTTGAGTTCTGCTGATATGTTGGCTGACCCTAGCATTCTCATTATTTTCAGCAGGAGGTGAGCATTTAGCTTTTCCCCTGCACAGCAACTGGGCATAAAATTCTGCATTTAATTGTTTTAGGAGATATCAATTAAACATTTACCTCCTCTTCAGTATTTCCGATGCCATGATTTTACTGGGTCCATTCCACTCGTCATCGACCCATATGACCCTTATTGGGAACTTATGCATCACTCCTACAAAGTCTACATGAAGTCACCGGATTCCTATGCTTCGCTAGCAAAATGTGTTTGCCCAAAGCATAATTCCCTGTTACCTTTTGCACCATAACTATGTTTCCACTAAAATGTGAGCTTGTATCAGCAATGACCTGACCACCTCCTGCAGCTCAGTAAAATAAGATTGTGGTTTATAAATAAAAAATAATAATGTTTCTGCTTGTTTGCAGTGTGCCAGTAATTACACCTACAACTCAATCCGCCTTAGGGTAAGTACCACAGTATGGGTAACAAAGGCATTTTCAAAAGTATTATAAAAAGTAAAAGAGATTTGGGAGTTTGGGAACGCTCCACTTTGTTTATACTCGTGTATTCAAGGTTATGGAGGAGAGAACAGGGGCCTAACAATTTTTCTTTATTGAGCACATGGCCATTTGGAGGATTGGTCATCATCCTGACCCTCAACCCAAAATGGAAGTGGACTGGCATCATCTACTACATTACTTTTGAAGGAAGAAAGATTGGTACATAGCTGTAGGAGAGGAGCTGGTATCCACATGCAATGCCATTCTTTTTTACTTTAATCCATACACAACTGCACATGCTGTAAACATAGGGGGGAGCCTAATGCTACCTCTAGTGTAGATGGGGGAACTCAGAATTCTAGCATATTGCATTACTCACAATCCACTGCATATTGGGTGTAGCAATAAAGGGTTAACTGTGCATATTGCCCAGCTAACATGTTGTGTCCCAGCCAATAGGGTGTCCTGTCCTCACAATTTATAATGCCCCAATCTCATATGCTAGGAGATGTGGCACAAGAATTGGTGAGGTGGGTCCACATCACAGGATTATAATTTTAGTTAATGCTTTGTCCACTGGTCGCCTGAGTTGTTTTTTTTTTATTTATTTTTTTCAGTATACAGATTACTTGGTCTTCATGTCAACTAAACATACAAAGTCAAATAAAATGTAATCAGGGTGCTGTGTAGGTCTGGATTTCTATACTTTGCATGGGATTGTGATAATATTGTATTTTACCAGACACTGAATTGCTCTGAATCAAATTTGCACAAACAGGCTAATTACCATTTGTGCATCCAAACTGCAATTCAGAGGTATTTTCAGAACTTGGTTCAGAGAGTAAACCATTTTGCATCTTCCAGCTATGCACATATTTGTGAAGGACAAGTAGATAGGTGAATCTTATAATATGACAACCTCTGCATGCCATCTGTTATGAAGACGTTAATCAGTATTTGCCCTTCCTTTTATTTGTGTTGATGAAGAATTGATATATAGACAAGTATAAAGGAAAACATAAAAAAAAAGTCATTATCACTTGTTTATCATTTTCTAGCAGCACCGATGATGCCAGCAGCACAGAAACTGATGCCAGAATTGCTGTGCAGAGATCATACACTCCTTATATGCGAGTTCTACAATTAAGTATGAAAAATAAAGTGTCTTAAATACTGGCTCCACTTGGTTCCCTGAAGATGAGGAATCACGACTCCGCAAATAATCATACACCTATTTCTCTGGCACTTGAATGGTTAAAGACTATATTTTATGTAACCGTGTAAAATTTGTCATTGGCAAAAGTGCAAACCTGTAACCTCCACGGTATCAAGGAGGGAAACCTCTCTACACAGTGCCCTGACACCAACTAATCGTCTGCATCTCCATCTAAAGCATCACTTGCTAAGATAAAATGTCTTTACTTTAGATGTGGGCTTTGAACTGCCTGGTTATGGGATTGTAATCGCCAGCTTTGGCAAAATCAGAGAATTGTTATGTTAAACTTCTGCTAAAACACACGCTGACATAAACTAACTGCTTGTGACAGTATTTTTAAACAAGCTAAAGGACACACTAACTTTTTCATATATGAGCCTATATATACCTGTAAATTCACTGAGTTAGACCTCATCCACACCAAAAAGCTATACATACTGCTTGAGACCTTGGGGTGTGTAATGTCTGTGTGAAAATGTTTTAGATTTAATTAAAATAAATAATCAGAGGCCTTAGAACAACACAGTAGTACCTATTTTCAAATGTGCCCATCTCTTTAATTTCACATTAAATATGGGGCAGATACATTATACATCTTACTGTAATAATTCACATCACCAACTGAATATTGGTAGCTTGTTAATCTAAATTTATTTTTTAATGTCAAAAATACGTATATGTCTTTCTTTGACTATAATTCATATACAAGATAAAACAAGCCTGTATTGCTGATTTGTTTAGGTTAATCACCAAAGCTGGAACTATAGAGAATTCAAAAGAGAATTGCAAATATGAAAATCTGGGAACATAGCTCAATCATAGATTTTTCCCAGTTCGCGGATTTTGCTCTAAAATCTGCACTTCCTTGTAATGTCTCCACTATTAAGCCATACATTACCTCTTCACTGCCTTAATAGCACTGATGACCTCGTAGAATCAGTGATAAACAGCATAGCTATCCTCATAAATGCAGCTAATCATCAAACCTATGAATTAGATTTTACTTTATGTAAGCTACTTATTTTAACTTTCTGGTTTTAAGACTGATGCTTATATTTAATGGAGCAAATAATATGGTAAATACAAGTGTAGAGACAACTGAAAGTTTATAAATACTATGTTCTATTTTGAAATTGAGGTACACTGCCAAAGATGACAGCAAATAGGCAGAGCATCCTTGGATCTCTGGCAAAAAAAAAACAGCTTTAAACATGTTTCTTACAGTTAGACATAATATTAAAATGTATATTAAATAATATTTGCATATAAAATACTGTAAAATACTTATTTTCATGGTGGGATACCACATAATAGTGAAAGCTAGATAAACACTAGGTATAATTAACACCACCACGGTTATTGATAAACATGACTTATTTTTGTCCTTTGCTATATAGTATTATACTAAATTATACATAATATAATAAACATAGGTTTTATAAATATGAATGTTTTGTACAAAAAAAAACCTCTTAGATTGCAACTTTTGGGTACACTATAGCAATAATGCCACAGATTTCGTTGCTTAAAAATTACTACAAAGCTATTGAATGTGACAAAACTCTCAAGTCCTTCCCATTCTCGGGCAACGTGATATTATTGTTACAGTGTCACAAATTATTTTATACATACACACTATTTGTATTGCTATTCTGTTACTCTATTGCAGCAACTCTTATATTTAACAATTTTTGTATGCTCCAATGTTTTTTATTTTCTCTGTAATCAGTATGTTGAATTCAGTGTTTTGTGCTCCAGAATGGATTAACGTAGGTTAAAGAACCAATAACGTAATCCCAATGGATTATGATGGTCACATGACAAAACAACTATGCACTGCTAATCTGACAAGCCGATCATATTTAGTAACTGAGACACTTCTATTAACTTCCCGTAGCATAAGGAGAAAAAAAAAAATATCACACTTTGAAAATGTAACTTTACGGAATTGTTTTTCTTCTCCCACGAATAGCATGTTGAAATATTAGAGCCACCGGTTTGCGCACACACTTATATATAATGCAGTTAGCTTATCAGGACAATTCCAGATGTTCACATTTAGTGAATAAATACCCTTGTATTGCCTTGAGGAGCCTGGGAGTGAATGAGAAATAGTTTTTTAAGTTCATTATTCTTGCAGAACTGCTCCCATCTTCAAACAATATTTTCTATATGACCTATAACAACATTTCCTTTAATGTTTAAGGTACACTTACTTTGCTAAGCATGATTCATTTTTTTTGTACATTTGTAAAATGTAATGGATTGTGATCCTTCGACACAAATCCAGTGACGCTTTTGTTACCAAAGTCTATTCTTGTCCATCTTAATATAAACATTATTGTGCAATATCCAAAGAGTATATGCAAAAATTGTAAATACAATTATATTCTAAGCACCGAATCCACTATATGTTATTTGTAGTGGTTTTGGTGCATAAATGCTACCCAATTCTCTATGGTTATGTAAAACACTTCTTCAGTGGCTATCAGAGACATCAGACTGGAGACAGTCTCTACAGATATTTCCTCCTTAAGACCTTGGATTTTCAGAGGTCTTCACATCTGGCGTCATTTCAGTCCGCATGATGATGCCAAACTAGGCTGTTTCTCATTGCCATGCATACACCAAGTGTCCTCAGTACTTCTCTATGAGAACCCTCTTATTGGACAGAAGTCATCAGAACTGATTACCTCACCAGAGGAGGAGTGCCTGTAGTGAGGAGACTGCCATGGCACTTGAGGTAAAGGTAATTTTACCAAATACTAATGTAAAAAAGGAACACTCATTAAATAAATAAATACATGTATTTTGAAGGTTAGAACGTATCTTTTAATGTATTAAGAGTAGAGTTAGTGTGTGATTAGCACTCTGTGCAGCCATACTCAATACTATGTCTCAATGTCCCCTCGATTTCCGATAGTAAGAGGAATACTAGAATAGAAACACAGCACTTGTTTGAAGTAATGGAAAGTTTATTCTACCAATGTGAACCTGGCTTCCGACATTGCTGTGGCTATACAGCAATACAGGGAGCTGGGATACATTGTGGGATAAGTGTTTATCATAAAATAAAAAACTACCAAAGGCTGGAACTACCAAAGAGTACTAACTTACTAACATAGTAATAGAACTATGCAAGTAGGAGGAGCTGAAAATCCAACGTATATTATCTCAATTGATTCCTAACAATGCAAAAGGAAACATTGGTGCATTACTCCAAACTGTGCCTTGGATGCAGTATATTTATTTATAAATTAAAGTCAGAATATGAGTAAATGAGTTGTGTGACTATTTGAAAGAAGTGACAATTCTAATGTATGTCATGAAATAAAAAAAATCCACAAACAAACCAAAACATGATATATGTGAATACTGACTTGTGCCTTAAGTTGTAATATGCATTTTTTTCTATTTAAAATGTATTTACATTAAACGCTTTTCTTTTCTTTGGCTATGTGGTATCCTCATTGTTGTACACTACTGTTTGATTTACATTCATATGAGAAGTTTTTGAACTTTAAGAGCAGCAGGAAATGCTAGCAGAATGCTTGGTTGTATAGGGAGAGGTATTAGCAGTAGAAAGAGGGAAGTGCTCATGCCATTGTACAAAACACTGGTGAGACCTCACTTGGAGTATTGTACACAGTACTGGAGACCGTATCTTCAGAAGGATACTGATACCTTAGAGAGGGTTCAGAGAAGGACTACTAATCTGGTTCATGGATTGCGGGATAAAACTTACCAGGAAAGGTTAAAGGATCTTAACATGTATAGTTTGGAGGAAAGATGAGACAGGGGGGATATGATAGAAACATTTAAATATATAAAGGGAATCAACACAGTAAAGGAGGAGACTATATTTAAAAGAAGAAAACTACCACAACAAGAGGACATAGTCTTAAATTAGAGGGACAAAGGTTTAAAAATAATATCAGGAAGTATTACTTTACTGAGAGGGTAGTGGATGCATGGAATAGCCTTCCAGCTGAAGTGGTAGAGGTTAACACAGTAAAGGAGTTTAAGCACGCATGGGATAGGCATAAGGCTATCCTAACTATAAGTTAAGGCCAGGGACTAATGAAAGTATTTAGACAATTGGGCAGACTAGATGGGCTGAAGTTCTTATCTGCCGTCACATTCTATGTTTCTATGTAACTGTAAAAAATGTTTTTCCAATCACTGAATTATAAAGTTTTATAATAATAACACTAACAATGCTGAATAGCCATCCTATGTACAATACTAATTTAATACAAGTACACTGGTATCAAAACTAAAGACAAATGTTAGTCATTCACAGAAGGTACTGTACAAAATATATTGAAAAGATCAACACACAATAATATATTGTTCAAGCATCTGTACTGCACTAAATTTATTTATATTTGGGATTGCTTATGTGAAATCAAACACATTTTTATAATTAAGAACTAAAATCACTTCATCTTATTATAGAAGTTGGAAGTCCAACATCAATGTATCCATTGATTGCAAACAACGTAACAAGACATACCATCACATTCCAAAAGTAAAAAAAAAAAAGATTACATCTTAATGAAGTGGTTTTGGTGCATTGACTCTGTCATACTGACAGCCACTGAGGAGCTTCCTCAGGCCTGTCTGTCTGGGACTGTGTATACATGTCTGCAGGGCCGGACTGGCCCACCGGGATACCGGGAAATTTCCCGGTGGGCCGTCGGCACCTGGGGCCGGGCAGACACCTGGGTCTGCTGGCGGCCGCTGGGGGACTTGTACTGGCGGCCGCTGGGGAGGCTGCGCTGGCTCTGCTCCCCAGCGCGCAGCTGAATGAGACCGGCACCGGAATATGACGTCATATTCCGGCGCCGGTCTCATTCAGTAGCGCGCGAGGGCGGGAGAGCAGAGCCAGAGCAGCTCCCCCAGCGGCCGCCAGTACAAGTCCCCCAGAGGCCGCCAGAAGACCTCCCCAGCGGCCTCCAGAAGACCTCCCCCTGGCAGGTATTAGTAATGTGTCAGTGTGAGTTTGTCTGTCTGTATGGTGTGTGTGTGTGTGTGTGTCTGTCTGTGTCATGGTGTCTGTCTGTATGGTATGTGTGTGTGGGTGGGTCTGTCTGTGTCATGGGGTGTGTATCTGTCCGTCATGGGGTGTGTGCCTGTCTGTGTCATGGTGTGTGTGAGTGTGGGTCTGTCATGGTGTGAGTCTGTCATGGGGTGTGTATCTGTCATGGTATATGTGTGTTTAAAAATAGTGTTTTTGCTCGCCTTTTTGTTTCCCCACGCAGCGTGCTGGTCTCCCATCGACTGGCTCTGCCTCTATAGCTGAGATCATCAAGCTTGATGATCTCAGCCACTCCAATGCTTTGCCATAGGATTGGCTGCAAAACACCACTCCAATCAGCATCTCCTCATAGAGATGCATTGAATCAATGTATCTCTATGGGGAACGTTCAGCACCTACAGAGTGTGGAGGCCCTGAATGTAGGTGCACTAACACAGGAAGCACCTCTAGTGACCGTCTGAGTGACTGTCACTAGCAGTGTCACTTTGAAGCAATGTAAACACTGCCTTTTCTCTGAAAAGTCAGTGTTTACTTGAAAAGCCTGTAGGGACATGCTATAGACACCAGTACCACTACATTAAGCTGTGTGTGCGTCTGCTAGTGAGTGAGCTTGTGCTTTTATGTCAATGAGCTGATGTATATCAGTGAGATTGTTTGTCTATGAGGCTGTGTATCAATGAGCTTGTGTGTGTCATTGAGATGTCAGTGAAATTGCGTGTGTCTGCATGTGAGTATGCTTACTGTATAATTAAACGCTTTACCCTGAAAGGACCGATATTTTATATTAGAAAAAGCTATATATATATATATATATATATATATATTACTCAATCATCTGTCATGGAAAGACATAGCCTTACATATTACATGCGACAATATATGGCGCAGTGACTTATGGGGCTGGCACAAAAATTTTTTTCAGGGCTGCTTTGTATCCCCAGTCCGGCCCTGCATGTCTGTGTCTACCAGAAGTGGGGTTTTATAAAAGGGTGTTACCAAATAGTTTTGGGGCTCAAGCCCCATTTTTTTTTTTTACCCTAGCAACAACCCTAATGTCTGCCAATAAATGGGGCATGGTATCGCTATTTGAGGCCCTCAGTCCATGACTGATTTGCCCGAGTAGTCAGTTCGCTACTGCTCAAACACAGAAAACCGAGCACACATAAAAAGGAGAACTAATACCTAACAGGAGGCTCCCAGCAATTCCATCCAACACAGGATAACCAATATTAATGGGAAAACCCTAGGCACTTTAAATGAATCCAGAATTGGGTTGGTGGACCCATGCAAGGGAATTACCACAAAAAGGGTGTCTGGCACATCCAGCTTCTAACTATAGGACCACTGCAGCATAGCTCCCTTGTTGCTAAGGGGAGAATCATCCAGGGTTCGCCAAACTCTTACCTTCCAGATGTGCTGAACCACAACTCTCATGAATCGCTGGCTATTTAATTCAAATAATCATTGGAGTTGTAGTTAAGCAAATCTGGAGGGTCAGAGTTTGGAGAACTAGGGGGTTTCCCTTGGTGAGTCATCATGTCCTGAGGCCTCCATTATTTTATGCAGTGACTGTGTATTGGATGCAGTATGTGTAGTGAATGCATCGTGTCTGTGTATAGTGGATGCCGAGTGTGTGTTTGTGCAGTGCAGGAATTGACAAATTTGCTTGGAAGCTAGGAAATAGCTATAAACAAATTAGGAGCTATTTTTTTTTAAACTAACAAAGCTTTATTTTCAACGACAAAAATACAATTCTTAAAGGGTCTTTATGGTCACCAGAACCATTGCAGCTTAATGTAGTGCTTCTGGTGTCTATACCATGTCCTTGCAGGCTGGGCAGTGTAAACGATACCTTTTCAGAGAAAAGGTAGTGTTTTCATTTGAGCTTAGTAACACCTCTGGTGCTATTCACTCAGACAGCCACTAGAGGTGCTTCCCAACTACATAGAATATACCCCATAGAGATGCATTGATTCAATTCATCTCTATGAAGAGTTGCTGTTTGTCGCAGTACAGCATTTTGCCCTGCACGCGCAATAGCCTCCAAATGCTTTATTACAGGACAGCACTGAATTGGCTAAGATCATCAAGATGGAGGCAAGACCAGGCATGGGAAGACCAGCACAGTGTGGGAAAAAGGGTGAGTAAAAAACACCTTTCCCATACAATCAAAGGGAGGCCGGTCACCTAAACAGACATACTCACTGAAGACACACACTCACTGACAGAGACACACATACTCACTAACAAATACATTCTCTTACACTCTCAAAAATTATTTTTGAAACTTTTTAATTCAAGTCCATCCAGCCTTTCTACTTTTGGAGAGCTGGAGTGGAATTGAACACACACACACACTCAAATTATTGTTACTTTTTTTTTTAAATTTGAAGTCATATGATGCACTCCATCTCTGTGAGGCTTGGTGGACATAAATTAAAAATAGTTTTTGAGAGAATGTGTGTGTCTGTCAGTGAGAGGGAGAGAGTTGCCGTGAGTTGCCATGGCAATGCTCTGGTATACATTACACGCTGCGCGCAGCGTTGCTATGACAACCTGTGGCCACGCTCTCGCGTTTCACAAGTAGAGACGACATGATGTTGCTGGAAAATTAGTCTTTTTGGCCTTCTCTTCATTAGACAAGACAGCAGAGTTCCAGAACTGCATATATATCTATATGTAAATATAAGGAGGTACTCGTTATAAATAAATGCAAATAGTCTGTCGGGCCCAATACAGCACATTTGTTAAAGTGTAGAGGGGCGGCAAAATGCTGTCCCTGCCTAAGTGCCGCCTGGGGTCATGGCTATATTCAGGAAATATAATTTAGAACATGAAACATTTTATCTCATTTATGCACACTGATTCTTAAACACATTTATTGTAGTTTAAAGACTCGTTACTGTGAGTATTATTGTTGTGGAGCTCTGTTATACACTCAGACACAACAACACGGTGAAGCTCCAAGGAAAGAGGGACAAAGGGAGTTAGGCCAAAATATTGACTGTCCCTCCTAAATAGGGATACTTGGGAGGTATTGATACCGGAGAAACTGACGGAAGCAAAGCACAGAGGGATGGACACAGGTTTCTTCAGGAAGGAAGAGATTCTTTATTGGATCACCGATCGGGACTCAGAGGGACTAATGTCACCAAAAAATACAGCAAGTTCTGAGCCCTGAACAATAGTGCAGGCTCCCTATATAGGCACATAACTCCTCCCATACTAAGCTCCACCCGCACATTCTCTTGACCAATCATTACAAATAAGAATTAACTTCCTGCTTGACCGCATGGCTTGTCCAGCACAATGGAGGAGGGGAATACTACATCCTGTATTCTTGCACATGCTCCGTACACTACTGATCGTATCTTGCCTCGTGCAACCAACTGATCGATACGTCAGCATATGCACGTACACATGCCACGTGGTAATCTCGGCCTACTAAATTTATTTTTACCGAGATTCCACCACATTCCCCCCTTTGATGCCTCTTGATATTTTACAATTACTTGAGGCATCACTTAACCTTGGTTTGCATACACCACAAGTTACCTTTGAACCAGACCAGACTTATCCTATGATGTGAATCTTCAACACTCGTCTTCCTGCATTGGTTCTCCCTGATCTAGAGCCTTATATTTATAAATTGCCATTATCTGTGCAGCAGCCTTCCTCTCTGCTATATTTTCTATCAGGCTTTGCACAGACCTAACTACTAAGGGTATAAGACACGGCAGGAGTAGACACAACATTAAAATCAGTAGGACTCCACCTACCACTGCCTTAAGCCCTCCAAACCACTCATACCAGCTACCAAACCAACTACTTGGATTGTACCCTTTCCATACCTGAGTAGGCACATGCGCTAGTTTAACCATATGGCTAGTAAGCTCAGCTATTGCTTGCCCTTCGTCATCTATTTGAAGACAGCAATTGCTCAGGTTAAACTTCCCACATACACCTCCCTCTACTGCCAAAAGATAATCCAAGGCTAATCTATTTTGGTAAACTGCTGTCCTCATCCTGGTATTATGCTTCGCTAGAAGATTGAGCGCTTGTGATGTCTCGTTAGTAATGATCTCAACCACCGCCTGTAACCTTATAATGCGGTTGAGCATATAAATAGGGGTTCTATAACCAAAGGTACCATCCTCTGCCCACGTGGCTGGCCCATAATAATCTATAATACGCTGGGGAGGCCATTCATTATCTTCCCAGGCACCTATCTCTATGGGTCCCCTTTTCTTCCTATGATTCACATCATACACTTTAACACCTAAAGTCTCACCTGTTTCAATAGGCAACAAGAAGAAGGATGGTTTTAACATACCCAACACACATGCCCCTTCCCAGTCCTGTGGTAACTCCGAATAGGCCTTCTTACCACAGATCCAGTACAAATTCGCTGGGGCTCTCCAGTTAGATGTGATGGATAGATCAAACCATACGTCCTTTAAATTGGCATATCTTGCAAACGGGTTAGATGGTTCTGAGACATTTGAAGCCGACCACCAAGTTGTATTCTTTGTATCATCATCATAAGCTTTTTGCCCTAGACAAGTTAATTCTCCTACAGAAGTATTATACATCATTCCTTTCCTCGCTATGCAAACATAACCTATGATGGAGGTCTTCAATCTCCACTCAGATTTACCTCTAACACTCATATGATAGTCGGCTTGTGTAGATATTAATTGGTCAACTGCCTCAGAACCGGACATTACCTCCTTTGCTTCCCAAGGCCATTGGTCTCCCATGTTAGTACCTCCACACACATAGCAGTTGGTAACATTAAGACTACCGGCAATACTCTCGGCTAAATCAATGAACAAGTTTTTAGCATTATGGGGGATCTTATTATCTATGCTCATCTCTTCATAAAAGGAATGGTATACTTGATGAGTTTGGGAGGTTACCGTATCAGTCTCTATCCCTATAAACAATATTGTCCCAGGGTCTAAACCCGTCCCATATATTTGAAACCCAAATAAATTACCATATTTATCTAAGAACTTGTCAGGGTTATTTATAAGTATATGGATTGGATTGCATTCCATAGACTTACAATATGGATCAGTAGGCAACTTAGTCACAATCATGTCCTTGTCTGCTGTCTGTCCCCAAGTCGCCCACCCCACACAAGACCAATATGGGCAGAAGTTATAATCTCTATTTGGGCATCTTGGACTTACATATTTATTTTTACTACTGGGACAAATATATTTATCGTTAGACCCATACGTCCTCTCCCATCTAAGATCCCCACATACATTCCACGGCTTTCTACCACTTGATATTGCTTTACACGCATCAAATAGCAGAGCACCTGAAGAATATACGGATTTTAATACCGTCTTATTAATTAGGGTCCCCTGAGAATCTCCATTTCTGAGAGTCAACCAAATTGTACGGGGTTGATACTCAGGACTGAAGCACTTAGGTTCTCCTACTCCTAAATGACACACACTATATTCTATATTTAAGTATCTACATCTTGATACATCTCCTTTACACTCATATTGCGAATGCCAAATTAGGGTCTGGGATATATGGTTACCTGTTCTTGTAGTCTTAATGCATACCTCACAGCTAGGAGTGTTGGTACCTCTACCTTCCTGAATATAAAAATACACATAAATAAACATTATTAAAAATACATCTTTCGTCGTCATCCTCAGTCTTCGTCCGTGTGAAGGCACCTCAGCTTCCAGGATGTAAGGACTGCAGGGAATGGAGTTCTGCTCGTCTTCACAGGGGTCCCCTCAAGACTTTCCCTGACTTATACACTCGTTGGTGAGTGGACAGGCTTTATTATGGCCTTCTCACTCACTTACCAAGTCTCTGAAACAATAAAATTTGTAATCTACAAGGTTCCTCGTCACTCCGACTGAGTCGTGCGTTTTAACCGGATCTTGCAGGGATTCTCTGGATTTGCTGTAACTTGCCAGGAATCGGCTGCTGCTGGTTTAACCCTGGAGTGATGTATCCACGGAGCCACTTCGGCTACTTTTATCGCTGTAGGGGTAGACAGAAGAACAACATAAGGACCTCTCCACTTGGGCCCTAACGGCACATTATTCCACTCTTTAATCCACACTTGGTCGCCTGGGTGGTAACTATGAATTGGGGGATAAATATTCACAGGTAATCTATCTTGTACCCATTTCTGTACCTCCTCCATAGTCTTACCCAACTCTACAACCTGCTGCCGGGTAATTCCTTCTCCCAACTGACTCAAATCCCCCCTTAAGTTACCAAGCACGGGAGGTGGTCGCCCGTACATGATTTCAAAAGGAGAGAGGCCCATCCTTCTGGTAGGTGTACTACGGATTCGCAATAGAGCTATGGGCAAGAGAACGTTCCACTTAAGTTGGGTTTCCTGACACATTTTAGCCAACTGATTCTTAATAGTTCTATTCATTCTCTCTACCTTACCAGAACTCTGGGGTCTATATGCCGTATGAAGCCTCCACTTTATACCAAGCATATGAGTCAATTGTTGTAGGCACTGATGAACAAAAGCTGGACCATTGTCCGATCCTATAGAGCAGGGTAGTCCATATCGGGGTATTATTTCTCGTAGCAGGAATCTCACGACTTCTCCTGCTTTCTCTGTACGAGTAGGACATGCTTCTACCCAGCCTGAATAGGTGCACACCACTACCAGCAGGTAGCGATGTCCACCCGATTTAGGCATCACTGTATAGTCAATTTGTAAATCGGACATGGGAAGTCCCCCCATAAACTGGACTCCTGGTGGCTTTACTGGTCCTTGTCTTGCATTATTTTTAGCACACGTTACACATCTACGTACAATGGCCTGAGTCAAGTTGGACAATCTTGGTATGTAGAAATGTTTTCTGAGAGATTCTTCTGTACTGTCTCTCCCAGAATGTGTCCCGTTATGATAGTTTTGGACAATTTCTACCGCTAGTGATGCTGGAATAACTATTCTTCCATCTTCTAACTGATACCATTTGTTCTCCAAATACTTTCCAGGTTCAGTCCTTAACCACTCCTCTTCTTGAGCTGTATAAATTGGAGTCCATTGAGACAGTGGAGTTGGTATAAGAGCAGCTATATGCCCCACATATTCCTGTCTTCCTGATTCAGCAGCACGCTTAGCTGCACTATCTGCCATCCGATTCCCTTTGGTTACATCACCATCTCCTCTCAGATGCGCCCGACAATGTATAATACCGACTTCTTTCGGCTCCCACACTGCTTCCAATAGTTGTAGGATCTCAGCTGCGTATTTGATTTCTTTGCCTTCTGAATTCAATAGTCCTCTTTCTTTATACAAAGCTCCGTGGGCATGAGTGGTTAAAAACGCATACTTGGAGTCCGTGTAGATGTTCACTCTTAAACCTTCAGCCAATTGTAACGCTCGTGTCAGTGCTATCAATTCTGCCTTTTGTGCTGATGTTCCTTTTGCCAGTGGCCGAGCTTCTATCACCTTGTCTATCGTTGTTACTGCATATCCTGCATAGCGGATCCCTTCTTTTACATAACTACTGCCGTCGGTGTAATATTGAACATCAGGGTTCTGGATGGGAAAATCACGAAGATCTGGTCTACTTGAAAATACTTCATCCATTACTTCCAAACAATCATGTTGACTTTCAGTAGGTTGTGGCAAAAGGGTAGCTGGATTTAAGGTATTTACAGTCTCTAAATGCACTCTTGGGTTTTCACACAACATTGCTTGATACTTGGTCATACGGCTGTTACTAAACCAATGATTTCCTTTGTAATCCAACAACGTCTGTACTGCATGTGGAACTCGTACATAAAGTTCTTGACCCAGAGTGAGTTTATCGGCTTCAGCTACTAGCAGGGCGGCTGCAGCTACAGCTCTTAGACAAGGTGGAAGTCCGCTGGCCACTGCATCCAGTTGCTTAGACATGTAGGCAACAGGTCTTTGCCATGATCCCAAGTACTGTGTCAATACTCCCACAGCCATTCTTCTTTGCTCATGTACATACAGGTAGAATGGCCGTGTGTGGTCAGGTAGACCTAATGCTGGGGCACTCATCAAAGCCCTCTTCACATCTTCGAATGCCGTTTGCTGTTCTTGAGTCCATAAGAAGGGGTCGTGCTCTGTACCTTTGATAGCTGCATACAGAGGTTTTGCCAGTATCGCGTAGCTGGGAATCCATATCCTACAGAAGCCTGCTGCCCCCAAGAATTCTCGCACTTGTCTTCTATTCCTGGGTATCGGTATTTGGCACACAGCTTCTTTTCTCTCTGGCCCCATAATTCTTTGACCTTCAGAGATATGGAATCCCAGATATTTGACAGTTGGCAAACACAACTGAGCCTTCCTTCTTGACACCTTGTATCCTGCCTTCCAGAGAATGTGTAGTAGATCGTGCGTTGCTTGCTGACATACTTCCTTTGTAACTGCTGCTATCAACAAGTCATCTACATATTGTAATAATACACACTCTCCTGGGATAGACTCGAAATCTAGTAGATCTTGACTTAGAGCTGAACCAAATAGGGTAGGTGAATTTTTAAACCCCTGGGGCAATCTTGTCCAGGTCATTTGGCGTTTCGAGCCCGTTACAGCATTTTCCCATTGGAAAGCGAAGATACATTGGCTTTCTGCGGCAATTCGGAGGCAAAAGAAGGCATCTTTGAGATCTAAGACTGTAAAGTAAGTAGCCCCGCCCGGAATTAAAGCAAGCAGGTTATATGGATTGGGCACGACTGGATGTATACTAACAACCGCATCATTGACTGCTCTCAAGTCCTGCACAGGTCGATACTCATCTGTACCGGGCTTTTGAACAGGCAGCAATGGGGTGTTCCAGGGGGAAGTACAGAATTTTAGGATACCATACCGTATGAACTTATCCAGATAAGATTGGATGTTCTTCTTAGCCTTCTGCGGAATATGATATTGTCTCAGGCTTACTGGATAAACCCCAAGTTTTAGTTCGATTTTAATAGGTGGAATATTGCGGGCCAGTCCTGGTGGGTTGTTCTCTGCCCAAACTCCTGGTATGTTAAATAAGGATTCATCACTCCTCGGGTTTTGGCTAGTCAACACTGTATAAAGTCGCCACTCTTCTTCCTTTGGTACGGACAATGTCATAATACCTGAGGGTCCATTAAACTTTAAGGATGTTGTTCCATTTGGTAGGAACGTAATCTGCGCTTGTAATTTGGATAGCATATCACGTCCCAGCAATTGGACTGGACACTCAGGCATATAAAGGAATTGATGTTTTACTACGTGGCCTCCCAATGTACAGAGTCGACTTTTAAGAACCGGTTTTTCAGCACTTCTTCCAGTTGCTCCTATTACAGTAATAGTTCTTCCAGATGGAGGAGCAACTAGATTAGTCACCACCGAATGTTCAGCACCAGTGTCGATCATGAACGCACTCCTTTTTCCCCCTATTGATACATCGACCATAGGCTCCGCTCGACCAAGGGGGATGGAGCCCGGTCGGTATCAATAGTCCTCCATGACCGTGTCAGCCAATCCCACAAAGTCCCTACCTTCTCTATCGCGGGACCTTTGCGCTGCTGGATAGTACCTATCTTCCCTTACACTTCCTCTGTTCCCATTACTCCCTCTATTACCATTACTCCCTCCGGGGCCTCCTCTACCTCTCGCTCTGCCTCTAAAGTTTCCGTAACCTGCCCTGGGTAAGTCTCTCTCATACTGCTCTCTTTGCGGACACTCGTTCCTCCAATGCCCTTCTTCCTTACAGTACGCGCACTGATTCCTACTCAAAGGCTCCCTATTCCATCTACCATCGCCTCTATCTGGGCCCCGTCTATCTACGCCTGCGATCGCTACCGCTAGCATATCTGCCTTTCTACGCATCTTGCGCTCTTCCTCTTTCTTACTTTCTGTTTCCCTATTCATATATACTTTGTTCGCTACCTCCATTAGTTGGGTGATAGACATACCTGCAAACCCTTCTAATTTCTGTAGCTTGCGCTTAATATCTCCGTAAGCTTGGCTGACAAAGGCGGAGTTTACCATTCGGGAATTATCAGCGTCTTCCGGATTAAAGGGGGTATACAAGCGGTATGCCTCCAATAATCGGTCATAAAAGACACTGGGCGCTTCATCACTTTTCTGAATCACCTCAACTGTCTTCGACATGTTAATAGCTTTCTTCCCTCCGGCTTTCATGCCAGCAATTATAGCATCTCTATAGGCTTTAAGTTGAGCCATATCTGCGCCATTTACATTCCAGTCAGGATCGGTGTTAGGGTAATGTGTTGCGGCCCATGCTGCCGGATTGGCTTGATTTAAAGCACGGGCTCTCTCCTCTAGCGCCTTAATGGCCGCTTGGTTAATCCTTGTCCTTTCCTCATTATTGAACAATGTCATTAATAACTGCTGGCAATCAGCCCATGTCGGGTTATGTGTCTGAACTATCGAGGTGAACAGATCGGTCATAGCTTGTGGTTTCTCAGTGTACGAGGAATTGTGGGTCTTCCAATTCAAGAGATCGGTAGTCGTGAACGGGACATATACGAAGACTGGGTCAGCATGTGCCATTTGACCTGCGGCATCGATATAGGCTGACCCAGGATTCAGACGAAGAGGCATCTGATAATGTTTTAATTGTTGGGTACCGGTCAGTTGTCGGGTTAGTATGGGGCTACGTGGAGGGGCGTCAGTTAAAGGTTCCGGTCGAGAGGTAATAGGGCATGAGGATGTGGGAACTTGATTTTGGGAAAAGTTAGTGAATAGTATACTCCGAGCCGAGCTAGAAGAAGCTTGACCGGAAGTTTGAAGTGGCGCCAAATCAGGATATTCAGATCTAATGGGGGTTGGTCCTGGTTCCGGAAGGGGAGTTTTAATACGAGGGGGGGTGGATTCTGTACTGGAGGAGGAAGCGGAAGTGGATGGGGGCAATAGGGGAAGGGGTGCAGAGCTTCCTGCATTCGCGTCACTTCCTCTTAAAG
The DNA here is from genome assembly GCA_933207985.1 of Pelobates cultripes. Classification (NCBI taxonomy): domain Eukaryota; kingdom Metazoa; phylum Chordata; class Amphibia; order Anura; family Pelobatidae; genus Pelobates; species Pelobates cultripes. The sequence goes on along the minus strand of OW240914.1, from coordinate 66,475,092 downwards.
GAAAGTAAGGAGGCGGCAAAGGGATCTCGGACTCAGGGGGCGTGTCCAAAATGGGCCTAACACCAGTCCTAGTGGACAAACAAGTCCTGGCCACCATGAGGCGACATTGCTCCTCGTGGCATATCCGGATCCATTTTGGCGAGTCGTTTACGGCCTGCCCCCAACAATCAATGTATGGAAACTGTCCGTAAAGTTCAGGCCTACCTGATACAGCCACGTGTACACGCTGTACCAGGGTTGGATCCAAACTGCCACGCGGCGGCCATGCCGCAACCAAAATAGGCCACTCCCTAGTGCACAAAGTGACCAAACGTACAGGAGACATTTTAACCCCAAAATCACATGTTTTGAATCCCTTTTTAAAATTCTTTACCATACAACCTAAGGGATCCGAAATCGTTGACTCTGACGCGCCCATACTTATCAATGGAACGTCGTTGACAACGAATACTATGCACGCGTTCTTATTCAACAGTCACACCCGTTTCCTCTGGCAACAGCACCACGTGGTACAGTTACCGAGTGAAACGTACACAATAACACAATAATCACTCAGGGAATTCCCGTACACACACAGCTGTTACACCAGTCACTAAATAATCAATATTATGCCCTTTGGCGAAACTATACAGTCACCCACGCTATAATTCTCTATATATGAATTACCCGTCTATAACACACCCCAGTAACATCGTCTTTTACTAGTATCGGTTACAGTACGGTTAGCATAGGTCAAAGCACAATTTAAGGTCACAATACAATTATTAGTGGTTACGGTGTTAAACATGCAATAGACGACAATGATTAGTACTTATATACAGTGTCAGTAAATATACAGGGTTATGGTACCGTGCACTATGATACAGCAACACACTATTAACACTCTCGCTAGACGGCTGAGCTCGCGCTATCTAACAAGATATACACTTTACTAACAATCTTTAACACATTTACAATCCCAACTAAACTATTGGCCAGTACCTTGAATGGACTACCTAAAACTATATACACCCGTTTTGGTTAGCCACACTGCCCAAACACCACATATAGCGAACTAGAGGGCGAAATTTACAAAATTGCCCTTCTAGTCTATTTACTCTATCAAAAGTCTAGTGGGTTCCAAATTTACACGCCTTCCCACTTAGCCAAGATAGGTTGAGAGCTAGCGAACCGAATTTACACAGGCGCCGCTTAGTCTCCCGGTCCCTCCGACCTAGCGAACGTAATATACACCCTAGAACGCTAGTCTAGACAAGACACCGGTGTCCGGCTAGGGCTATTTACACAGGACCCCGCCTGACTAACCAGATCAAAGCGGTCTTACTAAAGAGCGTTCGATCGAGCGGTGCGCCTTCGCTCCTTCCCTCCGACAGAGGGGGCAGATTCCATACACAGATTTAAACCCCTTTTGGGCCTACCGCACAATCGGTATACCCCTAGTGGGTCTGCCGTCTAAAACAGCAGTTGTCTTACCTCCTCGTTCCTGAACCTGAGTTCACACTCATCGACGGGGACACCCCAGCACTTCTTACGTAGAGGCCGATGATCTCCTGGACAACAGACCAGTGGCGCCGAGACGAAGGGAGGTCCACGCAGAAGTTCAGGGGTGCAGCCGTAGAGAACGTGGGCAAAGATAGACCGTCTCACGCCTCTGCCTCTCAGCTACCGTTGAACGATGAGCTTCCCGGCCAATGCACCAAATGATACCGGAGAAACTGACGGAAGCAAAGCACAGAGAGATGGACACAGGTTTCTTCAGGAAGGAAGAGATTCTTTATTGGATCACCGATCGGGACTCAGAGGGACTAATGTCACCAAAAATACAGCAAGTTCTGAGCCCTGAACAATAGTGCAGGCTCCCTATATAGGCACATAACTCCTCCCATATTAAGCTCCACCCGCACATTCTCTTGACCAATCATTACAAATAAGAATTAACTTCCTGCTTGACCGCATGGCTTGTCCAGCACAATGGAGGAGGGGAATACTACATCCTGTATTCTTGCACATGCTCCGTACACTACTGATCGTATCTTGCCTCGTGCAACCAACTGATCGATACGTCAGCATATGCACGTACACATGCCACGTGGTAATCTCGGCCTACTAAATTTATTTTTACCGAGATTCCACCACATTATGATTAGTACTAACGAGAGGAATGAGCAACATACAGCACTACGGAATTTGCTGGCGCTCAGGGCCGTTTAAAGGAATTTGGGGGCCCCAAGCAAAATGGACATGGAGGCTCTCTATAGAGCGCTCAGGCGGCTGCAGCCTTATAGAAAACACCGGCTCTGCTTGGGGCCCCAAGCAATTGTTTGGTTTGCCTGCCCGGTAGCGACGGGCCTGCTGGCGCTATATAAATAATAATAATAATAATGCCAGGCTGTGATATAACATGCCATTCAACAAAGGCAACAAAAAATATAATAAAAATACAGTGTGTGTGTGTTACATTTACTTAGCTAATATAATATAGCTCCCCACCCACAAGTCATTTCCTCCTAATGGTAAAATATCAGCTAATAGCAGATTTTTGGTGCCTTCAAATTATCCCACTTTTTTTCCCAGTCAGAGCTCTAAACACCCGAACCAGTTTGCCTCTGACACTCTACGGCGGCCGCCATTTTACTGGAGCCAAAACGTCCGCAAGATGGCAGCGCCCATACAAGCGAAGCGCCCTGGCGCGGCTTTTCTGACCGTTGTTCGCCCACACAGCACAGTTCCTCCCATCTCGCATCTCATCCGTCTGCGCCAGCACCCTTTAGCGTCAGCGTGCTTTGTGAGGTGTTTTAATAAAGTTTCCGTGTCCGGACAATAGCGCAGTGTCATGGCAGCCCCCGGAGAGACAGCCAAGCATGTGACGGTTTATTTAGTTTGAGGGAGAAACATGTCGGTGTCGGGAGAGCATGGCGGGGTGGAGCTGCAGGGGAAGAGCCTGGCCGAGCTCCTGGAGATCCTGCACAGGCAGGAGAAACTCATTAACAATACGTAAGATTAGCCACCGGTTACTGTATCCATGGTCTCCAACTGCCAGTCACCATCCCACCCCCCTCACCCTCCCCCTGCTCTGACAGGTCACCCAGACACAGGGCTATTCACTAAACATCGAAATGTGCCTCACTCACATACACACAGACATGCTTAGGCCACAAAGCCTAGATATTATTTATTATTATTATTATTATTATTAGGGATAGCAATTGTGGCTAAAGTTGTGCCTCTCAGTTTTAAAAATTGTACCATTTGGGGATTTTAGTGTAGAAGGGTAATTTTTTTTTTTTTTATTATTATTATTTTTGGCCAAAGTGAAAATTATAGATAACTAGACTTTTTATTTATTTATTTTTTTGATTTTTAGTCAGATTTGGGTAAAACTGTGAAGTGAAATGAGCTGGGCTGGAATAATTCTCTAGTTATAGAAACAGCCTGCCTATTTCAGCCTCAGGTTTGTCATTTGGATTTTATTTGTTAAAATGTGGTGCCGTAGTAAATAAATCTGTTAAAATGTTTTACAGTTTTTTTTTTTTTTTTTTACGTTAAATTTAAATTCAGAGACCGGGTTATTCACTAAAGTGAGAATGCAAACAACATTTTTATATTTTTAGACAAAACGGAAGCATAGCTGATTTTTATTTATTTATTTTTTTCCCTCCACATTTTGGCTATTTTGAAAATGTTAAATTCACTTTGATCTCTCACTTCAGGGAATAGCCGTATTCAAATTCCTAGCAGTTCACACTCAGGTGAATAAACCCTTTTTGTATTTAAAGGAGCAACAAATTTGTTTTCCTGGCACTATAGGGTCATTAGGTCCCTCCCACCCTCAGGGCCCCCTTCCCGCTGGGCTGAAGGGGTTTTAACCCCTTCAGCCACTTACCTTTCCCCAGCGCCGGGCTCCCTCTGTGCTAGGGAACTCTCCACTCCCTGCCGATGTCAGATTCGAATGAGCATGCATGGCAAGAGCCGCACGTGCATTCAAACTGCCCATAGGAAAGCTTTCCTATGGACGTCCAACCCCCTACTCACTGTGATTTTTCACAGTGAGAATCGCGGAAATGCCTCTAGCGGCTGTCAGTGAGACAGCCACTAGAGGCTGGGTTAACCCTCAGAGTAACACAGCAGTTTCTCTGAACCTGGTATGTTTCCAGCTGCAGGGTTAAAACTAGAGGGACCTGGCACCCAGACCACTTCATTAAGCTGAAGTGGTTTGGGTGCCTATAGTGGTCCTGTAAGTCAGTGAAATTATTTACATGTTTTGTTTTTTAAGTACAAATGCCCCCAGTCTTGACTTGGAAAACGTATCCAGAACCATGCTAGGTGTGTAGACTGCAAATGTAATGCTTTGTTCACAGTAGTTAAAGGAACACTGTAGTGTCAGGAGTACAAACATGTATTCCTGACACTATAGTTCAAAAAAGAACTTTGTCGCCGGCCCTCATCTCCCTCAACATTAAAGGTTTAAAACGTACCTTTTCTCTCAAATCTTGCCTCGGCTGGCCTGCGTAGTTCTGCCTCAGTGTTGATGATCTTAGCCAATCTCATGCTTTCCCATAGGAAAGCATTGGGAGGCTGTTGCACATGCACGGCAAAACGCTGCTTTGTGTCAATCAGCATCTTATATATAATCTCTAACGGGAGCATTCGAGTGCCTCCATGCAGAGCCTGGACTATCCGAGGGACTGCCACTAAAGATGTTCCTAAGCAGCAATGTAAACACTACCTGGTCTGTGAAAATGCAGTGTTTACAGTGCTAGTACTGCAGGGACATCTACATTAAGCGTTAGTGGTTCTGGTGTCTATAGTGTCCCTTTAAATAAATAAAAAATGTGATTGACATGTCCATCCTTTACTGTTACTACATAACTGACCAGTGCCAGGACCCCCTTCCCCATCCTTATTCATTTACAGTGAATAGCTGTCTGATCACTACTTAATTTTTTTTTTTTTTTTACTTGCTCTTCTAGGTAATGGTGGGGGATAAAAGGGGACCTGTCCATTCTAAAACCTCATTCCACTTATGGAACTGTTTTTAAACCAGACACTGGGTGTATCCAACCAGTTGTGCTCATTTGGACTGAATGACCATTTTCAACCTGATTTGGCTTTAGTAAATATGAGAATGGCAAATCCAGTTAGAATTAAGTTGTTATGGTACTTGGAGGTGACTGGCACCAGCTTACCCTTTAGTGATTAAACCACTGATGAATTGTTAAATCCCAAAGTGTTCACTCCAGCGCTGTTTAGTTATGCCCCGGTCCTTTTACTTCTCTGAGATTCTTTAAAAAGGAAGCCTTGGACTGCCTCGGACAGGTGCACCGCTTAATGGCTGAAGGCATCAGCTGACACTCTAAGCAATTCAGTAGCTCCCCATTTACAAAATTACTTAAGAAATGTAGATAATTTTTATCAAGCATTTTGATTGTTTGTCAAGGGGTTTTAAATCTGCTAGTGTTAAGTTTGCAAATCTGATTCTTCTGAGGTATAAGCAGAATTTATTAACAAATAGCAATAATAACAAATTATTGCCCCCAAAACATGAGTATTTAGTTTCCTTGCTTTTGAGGTAGTTAAATAAACTCCTGAATTCATAAATCTGATCCATTAGTTGTATATGTTTGCACTGAGCAACATACTTCAAGCAAGCGATTTAACTACCAGGAAGAAGACAGGACCAGGTGTTCACTCTTGCCTTAGAGAAACCACTTGGAGATTTGCTGTAGTGGATATGGTGCCAGGAGTGCCCTGGCGCCCTCCACAATGTATGTAAACTGCTTGATAACAGTTTTACTTCTAACCTGGTGTCTGCTAGGCGCCCTTTCATGCCGCCTCCTCCCACTGGAAGTGAGCTAGCAGCTTCTGTTAGCTCTCTTGAGCTCAGCCCTGCAGTGCAGGTCAGGATTATTTACTAAGAGTGTCAGCTGGTCGCTTTCGACTGTAGAGGAGGCAGCTAGTGGTGTCTGACAGACCTCAGGTAAGAAGTAAAACTGTTAGAAACCGTTTGACTACTTACATCGGTGGGGTGCAAGCCTACTCCTGGCACTATAACCATCATGGTGCTTACAGTGTTAAATAAAAAGCACATACATACAAAAATAAAATGTTCCATTTTCAGAGATCACTATAAGAGCAGTAAATTGCTACCATTCTCCTCTCTCACCCAATGTCCAGTGGTTGAAGGAGAAGGGAAAAAAATAGCAAACTGGATTCACAGAGTTCCAGGCTGCCAAAGTCATAAGGGTGTAACTAGCACAGAAGTGTTAAATACTCTGTATGTGCAGCTCATCAAAGAGAAATAATGCACATTCAGGCTTCTACCACCATGACCACTTCAAATCACTGAAGTGATCATGGTGTTTGGAGTACTCCTTTAATTATATTAACAATTTACAGGGAGCCAAGACGGAGTCTCCCGGCTCAAGGATTTCTAAATTTTTATTTTTTAGACCTATCAAAAACATATTTTCGAAATTTTTAGCATCACTTAACCGAATATAAAAAAAATCCTGCAACGTGATACTTGCCCTTTAATAATAGAGATCTGGGAGATGATGCATACTCATATCATATACATTGAGGAATTATGGTAGGGGTTCCAAGAACGCTCTTAAAAACCAGGAGAGAACCTGGCCACTTAATTAGGAACATGGCAGGATTGTACTATTTCACTTTGTTTCTTTTGTAATGAAAACAAACTTGCTTACCATGTTTGACTCTAATTACATTTGTCTGTCATTTTCTTAAGGAAATTTATTGCAAAACTACCGGACCGAGGAAAAAAGATTATGGAGTTTACTGAAAAGGTGAGGCTTGCTATTGCCGAACATATGGAATTAACAAATAGAAAGGAAGTGTTGTCCAAATTAAGAAGGGAGTTTCAAGAGAGACAACGTGATGGGGAAGAGGCCACAATAATTGCCTCAGACCATGATTCCAGTTTTCACATAAACAAGCAATTGGACAACATAGAGACTGAGGCTGCACCCACTAATTTACTATTGGCCGAAGAATATCCGAACGTGCCTGAAAACAGTGATACCCATCACTTGGATGGAAGTAGTGTTCTTATTGAAAAAAGTAGAAGTTCTGTTTTGGATCCTGATGCTTTGTTGAATGACTTAAAGAATATTACTCTTAAAGATATTGGTGAAGAAACTAGCAGGGATTATGGTCAAGGAAAAAATCCTTTTAACAGTTCCAGACAGAAAAAGTCTCATTTTATTGAAGTGATTGAAAAAAGAGCCTTGAACCCAGTGTACAAAAAGGAGAAATTTAAAACGAACAGGTATGTAAATTCTGGAAAATGCATTCCTACTACACTTTTTATAATTAGTACACAGAAACAAACTGTCTCCTTATCTGAAAGCGAGTCTATCAGAATGTTTCATTATTGTATTTCTAGTTCTAAATGTCATTTTTACAAGGAAGCTTTAATGGTTTAAATGAAAGTATCCTTCAAAAGAAAAAAATTGGAATGTCATTGTTAGTTTATGCATCAGTTATAAGTTGAAGGGGCACTTTAAACTCGATAACAACTACAGTGCACTCTATTGGCTATGGTGCCAGGAGTCCCCTGATTTGTCCCACTGATCAAACTGTGAAGTTTTTACATTTTACTTGGCTCCTTTCGGTGCCTATTGACCTTCCAAACTGCCTTGCTGTGCTTTACGAGACTTCATACTAATGCATTAGAATATTAAAGGACCACTATAGTGCCAGGAAAACATACTCGTGCCCCCACCCTCAGGGACCCCCTCCCGCCCGGCTCTGGAAGGGGGAAAGGGGTAAAAACTTACCTTTTTCCAGTGCTGGACGGGGAGCTCTCCTCCTCCGATCCGCCCCGTCGGCTGAATGCGCACGCGCGGCAAGAGCTGCACGCGCATTCAGACGGTTGCATAGGAAAGCATTCATAATGCTTTCCTATGGACGCTGGCGTGCTCTCACTGTGAAAATCACAGTGAGAAACACGCAAGCACCTCTAGCAGCTGTCAATGAGACAGCCACTAGAGGCTTTGGGGGAAGGCTTAACCCATTGATAAACATAGCAGTTTCTCTGAAACTGCTATGTTTATAAAACAATGGGTTAATCCTAGAGGGACCTGGCACCCAGACCACTTCATTAAGCTGAAGTGGTCTGGGTGCCTAGAGTGGTCCTTTTAACTTTGGACATTATGGATTTGGCTGTCGAGCCGTCAAGTTGAGCCTTAAACCATGAATAATGTATGAAGTTGGTATGCTAATGTGAAAGTATGAAATTCTTCTGTAACATAGCAGACGGACAGGAACCAGTGCACACTACAGAGAAGTAAAGGGTTTGACAACTAACACTGGAAAGGGTGCCAGAGGATCCCTGGCTCTCTAACCACTGCAGCATGCTGATAATCTAATGTTGTGGTTATGGTACTCTTTAGAGCATGGCTCGACAAATACCAGGTTGCCATGGCTCCTTGGATTTATGTTTTGGCGGGCAGGAGACCAGCTGGGGAATTGTGGAGGCGGGCGGCAACCTGGGGAGTCATGGAGTTCGGCGGCATGATGGAAGGTCGTGGAGGAGGGCGGCGAGGGAGCTGTGATGTTCCTGCTCTGCTCCCTCACTCACCGCGGTGAAACAGAGCAGGGACATCACATCACCTTTGCCACCCGCTTACTATTCGCACAGCCAGCCGCTCACCTCCACGAACTTCCAGCATGCTGCCGCCTCCATAATCCCCCAGCTTGCCGCCCACTGGGATCTACAGGTATTAACCAGTAATGTGTAAGTGTATGACTGTCAGTGTGAGTGTATGTTAGTATCATGGTGTGTGTGTGTGTGTGTGTGTGTGTGTGTGTGTCATGTCTGTCATGGTATGTGTGTATCATGATGTGTGTGTGCGTGTGTGTTTAGGTGACCAGACCCTTTCCATTCGCAAGGGAATGGTGTTCTTACTTTTTTTTTACGCCATGCTTGTCTCTCTCTCTTTTTTATTTATTTATTTATTTATTTAACCCCTTAAGGACACATGACATGTGTGACATGTCAGGATTCCCTTTTATTCCAGAAGTTTGGTCTTTAAGGGGTTAAAAAGGCGGTGTTTACATTGAAAAGCCTGTCGAGACTGGCTATAGACACCAGAACCACTACATTAAGCTGTAGTGGTCCTGTATTTTTGTTGTTGAATATAAAGCTTTGTAAGTTTAAAAAAACAAAACAAAAAAAAAAACCCTGGCTCCTATTTTTTTTTTTTTTAGCTGGCTCCTAGATTTGTCAAGCCTGCTTTAGAGCAGGGGCGCCCAAAAGGTAGATTTCTAGATGTTTTAAAACGACAGCTTCCATGACGCTTTGTCATTCTAAAGGCATGCAAAGCATCATGGGAGTTGTAGTTCCACCCCATCTGGGGATCTACCTATAGGGCAACCCTGCTTTGTACTGTTTCCCTGAAAATAAGCACTATCTTATTTTCAGGGGATGCTCCTAATATAAGCCCTACCCTGAAAATAAGTCCTAGTCATTTGCTAATCTATGTTCAGTGAAGTTTCCCCAAACATAGATTTGATGTATTCTATTAGCAAATAAGCTAATCTATGTTTGGGAAAGTTTCCATGAACATAGGTTTGCAGGATTCCATGCCCTAGTGAATTGTTCCCCCGAACAAAGACCTGCTTTCTAGCACACGTTTTCCCCGAAATAAGACCTTCCCCGAAAATAAGCCCTAGTGCATTTTTCAGGGGACAGATTAATATAAGATCTGGTTATTTTAAGGGAAAGACGGTAGTATCCAGGGACAGTGTACGCACTAAGACTACTAGAGGTTACTGGACGGATTCTTAGTGCTATCTTTTTTAAAGAATATTTTCAAGGGGTATGACAAAAACTTCTCTGTCCTGGCACCTAAAAAGGAATTTATGCCACCAAGATAATGATAAATCTCACTTCCACATTATCCATCTACACTTGGACTGCAATAATAGACAGTGAACAGTGTGAGCATCTTAGTGCAATGCTCCAGCCTAACAGTGGGTTCAGTTTTGTACGGATACTCAGGAAGTTTAATGCTTTGGGTGCCTGGAGAGACCTGTATTGGCACAATTCTTGAAAATGTGGCTGTGCACAGACTTCTTGCAGCACTATCACGACAGTTGTGGTTATTATGTTGCTTGCCGGATTCTTCCCTAAAGTAAGAATTCAAAGTGAATTTCAAATTGAAGGCCGAAGTAGCAAAATTGGAACACCGATGAATGAGAGAATTTGTCTGGTTTGGCTATTTTGACCTTAATTTTAAAATTCACTTTGAATTCTCATTTTAGTGAATAGCCCTATTAGTGTCTATTTAAAGGGGGACTTTCAATTTCGAAAAACATGTTTACAACCATGTTGCTAAAAAAATAATTTGCTATAGATTTTATTAACGTTTTTAATTTTTCTAAATCCTATTATATTTCTTTCTATTGATATGCTGTGCCAGACACACTGGGTAATGTATGTTAATGAATTAACCCCTGCAGTGCCGTACTCACTGTCACTGCTGGACAAAACTCTGAGCACTCATAATTACAATATTGATCGTAAATGCTGGAGCATGCCCGTGGGGCATTGTGGAATTACTTTATTGCCCACAATGTAGAAGTAAATTGGAGGTGAGTAAGCTCACTTATCTCTACTGCTATATTCACTGCAGTAAACGCTACTATAGTACTTACAGAGGTGAGGGAATGAGAAACCGTTTCTCCAGAAATTAAAGTTCAACTTTAAGCATAACGATATGTGTGCAATGTGTTTCCTGCTTCACATAGGTTTCAGTCACAGTAACAATGCTTGAACAGTTAGCCATGCAAACTAATATAGTAGTAATAATGCCAAATACTGAATTATCTGAAAACCATTGTTTCTTTTCCATAAACGTTACAGTAAAAGCACTTTTATATTAATCTTTGAGTACTGTCTAGATGCATCTTATATACCAAGTATGTATTTCAGGTTGCCACCTGGCTCTGATTGCTCATCACCTTGCGAGTCACCAGTTGAAAATCAGACTAAAATCTCTGCGGAAGAAAGAAGAGCGATAGAAAAGAAACATCTAGATGACATCACAGCTGCCAGGCTCCCTCCACTCTATCATGCGCCAAGCCAGTTACTTTCTCTAGAGGAATCGATAGCCCTTCAGCTCTCACATAAACAAAGTCACGAGGTAATGTATTTTAATTAGAATAATCTGGACCACCGTAAGCAGCACCAGCCAGCCCCAAGATATCGCGCAACCTGTTCACAAACTAAAACTGGTAGACTCTCAATAAAAACATATAAACAATATAAAGATAAGTGTATGAACTTTACTTTATAGCAGAGCGTGTGGTATTGCTCCTATATTATTTTTACTTTCAGTGTTTCATTTTCTTATATAATTAGCAGCAGGATAGTTAAACGTGATGCCTTAGGTTTTTTTGGTTTGATTAAAGCATTGTGTAAAATGCATTTTTAAACTTTCTTTTTTTAGGTTATTGATTAAACTCTATTCTATTCTCAACCATTCTCAAAGGTCTTGAATAATTTGCAATTAAATAATGGAATAACTTTTAGAGCATAGAAATCTTTTTACAGAGTGGCTAAATACATAAAATATCCTGTGTATATGAAATCTACACCTTTTGTGAATACGGTTTCAAAATCACTGTAAAAAGTAAAATAATTGGTCTGAATATGACTATAAGGAAGCATTTTGTATATACTGAATGGAGGGACCACACTGGTACATGATAACTCTTTAGTACATCGTTCTACTCTCATTTAATACTAATCTACCTCCCTTCCCAGGACATCATGGGGACTTGCCTTATAGAATAGGCCACTATATCCCCAATCTCCTGGCACATAAATATTGATTTCACTCCACTCCAGATAGAAAGAAGATGCTTCTACATCGCCAGTAGTAAATGTTCCTAAAACTGAACTTGCTTTCTCTGATGGTTATTCTCAGCCCTCCCTTAAATGATTTGTTCTCCATATGCATTATATATATTTATAATCATGACATTCCTTTTAATAGTAATCTGTAAAATAAAACTCATGTATTAAAATGATCTTATCGAAAGGCTTAAAATAACACATATTAGTACTGCTGTACCTATTTTGAACACTGTAACACTCTTTTGATCCTAGAGTTAGTTTGAGAGAAATCCAGATTATTGCATTGTGCTTAGCGGACACAAGTTTAAAACTGTGACATGGAACATTGTGCATCATTTAACTTTAAAGAGTCCAGCATTGCTCCTTTAACACAACTGCTTTTATAACCAACATTATCCAAAATAAATGTTAAACCTGTGGAGTAAAAACAAGCAAAAAAAAACAACAACAAAAAAAACAAGCAATTTAACAAAAATTAACCTAAATACTGAGATGTTTTTCCATAATTAGAGTATACCTGCAGAACAGGTGCAGCCAAAACGCAGTTGCACTAATGCTTTGACAGCTTAGGGACAGGCTACCTTTGATGTGAAATAGTAGCATGCACTTTATATTACTCACTAAAGTTTGAATTGTCAAGAATTCAGAATACATTTAACATTTTACACCTAAATAGCCAGACTGGCGATATAGCTGACTAAGAGAATGTTTACAGTTTGGCTATTATGACCAAAAAAATTGATATTTACTTTGAATTCTCTCAAATTCCTGAATATTCACTTAACTAATTAGTGTTATTTTAATAAACATCCACTAGATGGAGCCCAGACATTCCCCCCAACCCCCCCCCAGAAATAAGCTGTTGCACATTTTGCCACTAGGGGGAGATAAACGTTAGGCTTTTCTCACACCATTTACATTAATTGCATGTAGCAAAGTACTGTTTTTTTTTAATACTTGCACGATGCCATTATGCTGCAGCTATAAAAATGTAACACATTTCTGTGGGGCCATATTAAAAGGAAATAAATGTGTTTCAGTGATTACAAAATATTGCATTTATGGGAGGTAATTTCTAGACCTAAAGACTAGCAAGGATTAGAGTTTCAGCTGTTGCGTAGATGCTATTAATTTCACAGCATTTGCTTGGCCAGTATTAAGGAGACACTCTAGCACGGTAACTGATTATTGTGCTTACAGTTTCCCTTTAAACAATGGGCATGAGGAGCACACATACTATTATCTTAATGATATGAACTTTTTAACACTGTAGATGTTACTTTTTTTTCTTTGTCTTTAGGAAAATCAAGCCAAACTAGCTGCTCAAAGACTAATCGAGAAACTGGACATTAAAATGGAAAAGTTCAACCCTGAAGGAGATTCATACATGAAATACAGGGATATAAGAGACAAAGAAGACTCTGAAAATTAAGATTTTCCACAACAGAAGCTCTAAATTACATAACCTATTTGCAGGAAATAAATAAATATCTGTCAAACATGAATTATTTTTGAGTATACTAATGACTCCAATGGGCACTCCACTGTGTTGGTTTTTTTTGTCTGCTTGCAAGTTCTGTATTACCCGCCTGCAATGTGGTAATTTCATTTTGGTTTTATTTATAAAGCTAAATATAAAATTAAACATACAACCTAGGTGTTATTTCAGCTTGCAGTGCATATTGCTAATTGTATCATGACAGATGGGGTATGCTCTACGGCAGCAAAGGCTAAGCTTTCTTATGACGTTTAGATGAAATGTTGTTTGGCTTCATAGGAAACATCTACAGTAGTTTGACAAATATCAACAAAACCTAATCTATTGCATTTTCTTTGGTCTGTTTTATATTCAGGGTTTTTCTTTTTCTATGCAACCATAATTAAGCTGGTTTTAAAATCTGAATATGTGAATAAATATTTATATTTTTCTACATATACATCAGAGTTGTGTTTTCTTTATAAATTTAGTTGGAATACATATATTCTTTACCCAGTACCATTCAAAGCTGTGCATATTGAGACCAAGCTTTTCTTAAATATATATATACGTTTGTCAAAATGCTTTTTATTTCTTCAATATATGAATGTGTATGTGTTGTAATTTAAAGGGTTACTACAAGCATCCATGATCACTTCAGTTATTTGAAGTGGTCTTGGTGCCTGCAGTCTGTATGTGCAGTGTTTCGCTATGAAATGCTGCACAAACTGAGTTTAACCCTTTTGCTGCTGGAGGTGTAACTCCACCTTCGACAGCGTCATTGGGGCATCATTAATCAGACTGGAACAATAATTCTGGGTTGGCTAGTGTCAATTCTGTGCATATTTCTATGCAGATTGGCTGACAGTAGTCATGCGACGCTCTTAGCCAATAAATAAGCGGAGGGATCGGCATTCAGCTTCAATAGCACTGCAGATGCAGTATGTTGTAGGCCAACAGCACAGGAGACAAGGTGGGGACCCGGGTAAGAGGGCAGACCATTGCAAGATTGTTTACCCAATTCCTGAGAAAAGGGTCCAGAGTACATAACCACTATAGGCGGCTGTAAAGGTTATGTTGTTTGGAGTTGCAGATTGAAAATGAAAAAATAGAAAATGGTCTGTCATGCCCAGTGAGCATGAATCACTGTTTTGTTGTAGAAGGACCACATGACAGTCATTGCTGTCATGCAGAGCAAGGCATTAATGCTCAGTTACAGCATAGGGTGAATATGGCAGAGTGATGGGAGGTGCGTATAGGATGGGTGATTGACAGGATTGGGAGAGTTATTGTGGGTGTGGCAGGGTGAAGGGGGATGACCGTGTGTGTCCGGGTCACAGTTATACAGACGCACATGCATATAAACAGACAAACACTGACATACATGCAGATACACACCATATAACACCTACAGATACATACACGGACACAGATGCAGATACACAGACACTTAATGACAAACATTCAGATGGAAACAATATGACACTCATACAGATACATAGGCAGATACTGACATACAGTTACACATAGAGACACATACATACACACACATACAGATACACAAACACACACATGCAAAATGTTTTAGTCACCCTCCTGTTTCCTACCTTTTTTTCCTGGGGTCCATTGGTGACTCAGGCTGATGGGAGTCAGAGTGGGTCACGTGGCTCGGTTGTTGCTGGGAGGCAGTGACCTGATCACAGGGTACAACCGCCAGGAGCGCATTAATGAGACCCATTGGGGGCAGGTTTATTCACTAATATAGTAAATATCAAAAAGCATAAAGAAATCACATTCCATCAGGTATAAAGGCCATATAATGCAAATTAACCATGTGCTTGCCTGTAGGTCAAATCTAATTTGGGGGAGGTGCCAGGTTATCTGCCAATACTTTTATTGGACAATAGATACAAATAATGTACTGTACACAAAGTGAATAACTAGGGTTTTCTCTTAATTTTTAATTTTACCTGCTTGTCGGTGTAAATCATTTTATTTTTTTTTGTCAATTTTTATTTTGCAGTACTGAGATGTATACAGTCACCTGTCTTGTCCCAACAACAAGAACAGTTGTATGCGAGGACGCAATTATACAAATAGCTTGATAACAGAATATGATATTCAGAGATTAGTTATACACAATAGCGATGGAACAGTACATTTTTTATAGAAGAAGGAGTAATGAAGTATGCTAGTGAATGCCACATAACTCTACACTAGCTAGTAAAGAGTACCAGTAATAGAAAGACAAGAAATTTCAAGATGGGCAAGCAGGCGTATCATCGCATTGCACATTTTATATTATATAGTATAATGTTATTGATGCGTAGCAAACGTTCTGCCATTTTGAAGGTATTATGAGGTCGCAGGCTTAACTGAGGCATATCTTGTCTGCGCGCTTCATAAAATATCAAGGTTTGACATTTCTAAGGATTAACTGCTTATACATTACAGGGGGCCTCCATCCTATGGTGGCCTCAGCTTTTCAAAGAGCTGGGGCTTGAGACTGCATATATATCAGCAGATGTTACATTATGGAAGGGAAGAGAGCAGAAATTGAAACAATAAACCGTAGATTAAATAATCATCAAACAGCATGTCTAGGTCGGGCTTTGGCCACTTTACTACTTAGACCAGTGACTTGAGAACACCCTCCTTGTCTGCATTCCCTTCCAGTGCACCTCCCCTCTCTCCCCTTCAAGGCCCTGTCCGATTTCCATACGTCAACAGTCTCTGGAAGTCAGCTTGGTAACGACCGTCAGCCAGTGTGTCCAAATGTCCCTATAAGTCTGAGAGCGGTCTTGTGTCGCAAACGTCAGTTCCTCAAGTCTTCGGAGGTCCTCCATCTTATTTAACCACACTGTCAAGGGAGGTGGCATATCTTTTTTCCAGAACAGAGGCAACACTTGTTTGGCGGTGTTCAGTATTCTAACCGTGAGGGATATCTTGTACGTCGTTGTTGGTGTGGTGGTGTGATGTAAGAGGTAGGGGGCCATTCGGAAAGGGGGTGGGTTGTCAGAGAATTTGTTTAAAGGACCACTCTAGGCACCCAGACCACTTCAGCTTAATGAAGTGGTCTGGGTGCCAGGTCCAGCTACGGTTAACCCATTCTTTCATAAACATAGCAGCCTTCCCCTATTTCCACTAGAGGCGCTTGCGTGAAAATCACAGTGAGAGCATGCCAGCGTCCATAGGAAAGCATTATGAATGCTTTCCTATGTGACCGGCTGAATGCGCGCGCAGTTCTTGCCGCGCGTGCGCATTCAGCCGACAGGGAGGAGAAGAGCTCTCCGCCCAGCGCTGGAAAAAGGTAAGTTTTAACCCCCTTCCAGAGACGGGCGGGAGGGGGACCCTGAGGGTGGGGGCACCCTCAGGGCACTATGGTGCCAGGAAAACGAGTATGTTTTCCTGGCACTATAGTGGTCCTTTAAGATTTCACATATTGCCTGCCAAAAAGATGTTACCATAGGGCATTCCCACCAAATGTGCTGGAACATTCCAGTGCTGGCCCCACAGCGCCAACAATCATCTCACAGAACCAGATTCAAATACCTTAGAGCTTGTGGAGTCCTATACCATAAAGACAAAACCTTATAGGCCATCTCCTGTGTCTTATTGGCTAATGCGCAGTGGTGTACTAAGTCACATATCTTGCCCCACTGCTGTTCTGTCAAAGTTTTGTTTCTTAAAATCTTTCAGGGCAAGTGTACGTTTCTCTGGGGTATTAAGGCCTTTTGCATTGATGGACATGAGTTTCAAGTCCACCGGGCACCATTATGTGAGATTCCCGCAGGGATAATGCAGACCTGTTCCCCTAAAGGGTCTCGAGACACTAGTCACCTCCTAAATGCAGACTAGCGTGCACCGTGTAAAAGCAGCAATTAAGTGATAACCTAATTGTAACAAGGCGAAGTGAAATATGAAAACAGGCAAAATAAGTAAACAGCTGTTCAGGTGGGACAGTGGATTAGAGGGAAATGCGGATCTGAAGCGTGGATGTAGTGGGTATGCTGGCAAGGGTGACTGAGCGGGTCAGGGCCTTGGCCCAGACCAGCTGGTTGGGAGGAAACACGCTTACTCAAAATCTGTCACTAAAGCCCAAAAACAGGGGGGATGAGGTCAACAGCAGACCAGAAATTGATGAGAAATCAATTTGGATTTGTAATTCTGTGATCTGTGAGTAAAGAAAAGGGTTGCCCATACAAATAAGGCTGTAGCTTTTTAAGGGTGCACACCACGGCCAGGCATTCTTTTTCGATGGCGGCATAGCTTACTTCTGTGGGTAGGAGTTTTCTGCTTAAGTAAGCCACTAGATGATCACTGCCATCTGCTCCGACTTGGCTCAGCACTGCTCCCAATCCAAACATAGAAGCGTCTGTGTGGACAAGAAATCATTTAGTTGGATCAGGAGCAGCAAGTACAGGTGCATTAATCAGAGCCGCTTTCAATTGCTGGAATGCCTGTTCACACTCTGGGGCCCAGACTACTAGCGTAGGGAGGTTCTTACAGGTTAAATTGGTGAGGGGCTTGGCTAGGCTGCTATAATCGGGTACACATTAACGATAGTACCCGGCGGTACCCAGAAAGACTAGGACTTGGGTCTTAGTACAGGGGGTTGGCCATCTGGCTACGGCCTCTATCTTTGCAGGTTCAGGGTTTTGTTGGCCGCTTCCTACTCGGTGGCCCATGTATTGGACCTCAGCCATCGCTATATGGCATTTGCTGGGTTTAAGGGTTAACCCTGCCTCTCTGATGCGGTCAAGTACGGCTCCTATGTGGGTCAAGTGTTCGGTCCAGGAGTGGCTGAAAATAGCTATGTCGTCTAAGTAGGCGCAAGCATACTCCTGGAACCCATCCAATAGCTGATCCACCATTCTCTGAAAGGTAGCCGGGGCGTTTTTCATCCCGAATGGCATGATCTTAAATTGGTACAGGCCAAACGGGGTGACAAACGCCGAATTGGGAATGGCTTCCTCGGTTAAGAGAATCTGCCAGTACCCCTTACAAAGATCTACTGTAGTGAGGTACTGGACCCTGGCCATTTTATCTAGGAGCTCATCTATCCGGGCCATAGGGTAAGCGTCAGATACGGTTTTGTCGTTGAGCCTCTGTAGTCTACGCAGAAACGGGTTGTCCCATCCCGCTTCGGCACTAGTACTACCGGGGAGGCCCAGGGGCTGTCTGAGTGTTCTATAACACCTTACTGCAACAAATCCTCAATCTCTTTGCGCATATTCTCCTTTACAGATTCCGGTATGCGGTAAGGGGGTTGGCGTAGAGGTGTCTGCCCAGGGGTTTCTACCCTGTGAGTAGCTAAGGGGGTGTACCCGGGAAGATTAGTGAATGTGGCCCCTTAATCCCTTATTAAATCTTGAGCTTGCGCCCGTTCCTGGGGACTCAGGTGTTCTCCTAACTGTACCTCTCCCAGGCCCTCGATCTGGTCTCCCTTCTCTAGGAGGTCTGGGAAAGGTAAGTTATCAAAGTCCTCTGCGGCAAAGGCGCAAATGGTGGCTACGTGTTCTACGCGCTCGTAGTATGGCTTCAGCAAGTTCACATGGAGCATGTGTCTGCCCCCTGCTCCAGCGCACGGGCCGATCACATAGGTTGTATCACAGATTTGTTCTACTACCTTGTATGGGCCCTGCCAGAAGGCCTGCAGCTTGTCATTGTTGACTGGCCTTAGGATTAGCACCTTTTCCCTGACCCCCCTATCATACTATCTTCGCTGTCGTTGTTGTGCCGCACTGTCTGAGTCAATTCCTCCAGGCGCTCCCGAAACTCTAGCATGTATGGAACAATAGGGGTACCATTGGTGTTCATTTCTCCCTCCCAGTGTTCTCTGATGAGGTCTAAGGGACCTCTCACCCTTCTTCCGAACAGTAGTTCGAAGGGGGAGAAACCGGTGGACTCATGGGGAACCTCTCTATAAGCAAATAGCAGATGGGGTAAAAAACATTCCCAGTCCTTTTGGGTGTCTATGAACGTATGGATCATCTGTTTAAGAGTTCCGTTGAAACGTTCACAGAGACCATTGGACTGGGGGTGATATGCTGAATTTAAGATGGGTTTAACACCGCATACCTTCCAGAGTTGGTGGGTAACCTCTGCAGTGAATTGGGTGCCCCTATCCGAAATAATCTCCCGGGGAAATCCCATGCGGTAGAAAATTTGCATCAGGGCATCCGCTATAGTCTCTGCGTGAACATTACAAAACGAGGATAAGGACTAGCGCTTATGAATAGATATATGAAATGCACACTTGTGTTAAATGACTATGTACAATGAGCAGCTAAACATGTGACTCCTTACAATATCACCAACAAGATATACAAACAATAAAAAATAATGTAGCACTTATATAATAAATCAATATATCAATTATCACCTTTTGGTTTAGTTTAGGAGAAAAATTCCCACTTTAGGGTCAATGGTATCGATATCTAGAGAGATGAATGTCTGGTAATTCTCATTTGATTCCTGTAAAGCTTCTTCTCTTCTTGATTTAGACAGTCCCACTCCTTCACAGAGAAGCAAACAGCCACTTCCTCAAACTCTTACTGCAAGAAAGGGACTTGGAGCAATTGCCTGCAGGAACCAACTAAAACAAAAGGGATTAATCTGACAAAGAATCACATTATCTGAAGAGGCATATTTAATAGTATTTTGACAAAATAGATATTTTTGCTAAATTGTGTTTTGTGGATTTTTTTAAATCCGATTTTATTGGTTTCTGTGCTACTCACAGGGATGGGTGGTTTTATTGTAATTTAAGGTTTCACATGCATTATTTGATATTTTTAAAAGGCATACTATAGGCATCAAAACAGCTTTAGCTAATGGAGCAGTTTTGGCGTATACACCCTGTTCCAAATTATTATGCAAATTCTATTTAAGTGTCACTATTTAAGTGTCACAAAGATTAAATATTTTGTTTTTCAGTTTAACGCATGGATGGCATTGTGTCTCAGGGCTCTTTTGATCACTGAAAACAATCTCGGACACCTGTGATAATTAGATTGCCAGGTGAGCCCAATTTAAGGAAAAACTACTAATGGAGGGTGTTCCACATTATTAAGCAGAGCACCATTTTCATGCACTATGGGGAAGAAAAAGGATCTCTCTGCTGCCGAAAAAATTGTGAAATAGTTCAATGCCTTGGACGAGGTATGAAAACATTAGATATTTCACGAAAACTTAAGCGTGATCATCGCAGTATTAAGAGATTTGTGGCTGATTCAGAGAACAGACGGGTTCGTGCAGATAAAGGCACATTGAGGAAGATTTCTGCCAGATCCATGCATCGGATCAAGAGAGCAGCTGCTACAATACCATTACATAGCAGCAAACAGATATTTGAAGCTATTGGTGTAACCGCAGGTGGTTCCCTTATTTACCACTATAATGTCTTAAAGCATAGAACTTAGTAGGGCTAACCATACAGATATCTTAGCCATAATTTTATATAGTTAGTAAGAGATCCTCTATTTAACATATATAAATAAGTGAGAATACAATATAAAATAAGGATTGTCTTGGAAGCAATAGTTTTGTCTTTTTGGATATTTATTATATAAAAATATAAATATAAAATCCATTATAGCAGAGTTTATAAAATTAAATTACATGCATAGGTTAACATACCCTTCTGAACATGTCATCATGTCAGCCTCTCTGTCATTTTAAGATGGAGCAGCGTCTGTCTCCAAGTCTCTCCTCTGTCTTAACATTTAAAAGTACACCTATTAATACCTTATGTGTCTCCATTTTAAGGTTACTGTAGTTCATTTACTGTATTCATTTTATTACCTCCCTTAATTTGGCAAACATACAAGGCCATAACTAAAGGGTGTATACGTCATGGAAATTTTCCTGACTTAGTTCAAGATGGCATCTTAAAGTCTGAATAGCTTATCTGTTGTTTATACTAAGTCGTAAGTGCACAGTCGTGGGAGATTCCCGGATTTGGGGAAGTTCCATTAACTTGGGGTTACCACAGTACATTGTGTACTGAAAGAGTCGTAGCATAGCCTTGAAGCTTGTTTATGCATAATTGTTATTGTAATTCGTCTGGGACAAAATGGCGCAAACATATTATGCACTGAGATTATTGCTTAAAGAAACAGTTATGAAAAACAATATGTTCCATTTCTAACACCTTGTCAGTTTGCAATATCTCTTAAAGACAAAGTACACAGTTTAAGAAATACAACATTTCATTCTAAAACTTTTAATATTTGCATTTGCCCATAACACTGGTGCCTCTGGAGTCCCACGGACATCAAGGTGTAGAGTCCTCCAGAGTCTTGCAACTGTGCATAAACCTTCTATTTGGCCACCACTAACCAATGCTCACAAGCAGAAACGGCTGCATTGGGCAGAAAAATACATGAAGACTAATTTTCAAACAGTCCTGTTCACTGATGAGTGCCGTGCAACCCTGGATGGTCCAGATAGATGGAGTAGTGGATGGTTGGTGGACGGCCACCCTGTTCCAACAAGGCTGCGACGTCAGCAAGGTGGTGGTGGAGTCATATTTTGGGCCGGAATCATGGGAATAGAGCTGGTCGGCCCCTTTAGGGTCCCCGAAGGTGTAAATATGACCTCTGCAAAGTAAGTGGAGTTTCTGACTGACCACTTTCTTCCCTGGAACAGAAGGAAGAACTATGCTTTCCGTTATAAGATCATCTTCATGCATGACAATGCACCATCTCATGCTGCAAAGAATACCTCTGCATCAATGGCTGCTATGGGGATAAAATGAGAGAAAGTCATGATGTGGCCTCCATCCTCCCCTGACCTCAATCCTATTGAGAACCTTTGGAGCATCCTCAAACAAAAGATCTATGAGGGTGGGAGGCAGTTTACATCCAAAAAGCATCTCTGGGAGGCTATTCTGCCATCTTGCAAACAAGTTCAAGCAGAAACTGTCCAAAAACTCACAAGTTCAATGGATGCAAGACTTGTGAAGCTGCTATCAAATAAGTGGTCCTATGTTAAAATGTAACGTGACCTGTTAAAATGTTTAAAAAGTTAAAATGTTGTTATAAGTTTGATTGAAATAGCTTTTGATTTCTGTAAATATGCTGCAAACACAACTAATGCAAATTTTCAGTTCTTTACAACCTGTCTCTGTACGTAATCATTTGGAAAAGTGCATTGTAAGTTTTTTATGTTTTAAAAAAATACTGTTATCATTAGGAGGTTTGTTCAATAACATTTGAATTGCACTCTTAATTGTTGATAACACGAGAATTATGATGACTGTTATTTACATCAATTATTTAGGTAAATCAGAAAAAATATCATTTGCATAATAATTTGTAACAGGGTATAGATCATGCCCTTGAAGTCTCACTACAAAAGTATCTGCCTTTTAGTAGTTAAATCACTTTTATTTCTTTTTATGCAGCTCTATCCACATCTCCCCTGTCTGTGACACACACAGCCTGCATGAAAACATGGTTTCATGTTCAATCGGATGCATATCTCCTGCTCTGTAAATTGAACTTTAATGACACACATGAGGCACCTGCAGAGTCTAGAAGTCAATGAACAGTGCATGAGATAAGACATTTTAAATTAAACCTCAAACTGAATTTGGACTAATCCGAAGCACTGCCTCTGACAATTTCACAGAGGGAGGTCGCAACCCTTGACTCCCAATTCCAGTTCAACTGGTGCACACGACAGATTAAATACCTAGGTATATAACTGATCAGCTCTACACCGAAAACTACACCACTAATGCAGACGCTACAGGCAGATCTGAGGAGATGGGAGGGCTATACATTTCTTGGTTTGGATGGATCAATACCCAGAATACTCTACCTATTTCAAACAATCCCGATAGCCCTCCTGAGAGCCTTCTTCCAGTCCATCGGCTCAGCCCTGACACGATTCATGTGGAAAGCAAGATCACCTAGGATAAAACTGACACACCTAACCATGCCTAGACGCCTGGAAGGAGTGGGTCTTCCATCCAGACATACTATAGGGCAAAACACCTCTTACGACTCACAGACTAGCACGCATGGGACACACAGAAGCTGTGGCTCTCATTGGAGAAGGCTCAGGTGAACGGTGCCATCCCTTCTATATGGCTGCTTGTGAACACCCTTTCATTAGCGCAACCCTGAAAGTCTGGTGCTCGGTCAGGCGAATACTTCAACTATCGACTACCCCATCGCCTATGACTCCAGTCACACACAACCCAGAGGTGGCTAGGGAACTGACACCATCAGACCTGAAGGGCTTTACTGATTCGGACTGGGTATATTTCCATCAATGGACCATCAGCCCCACTCTCAAAACCATCACCGTGCTACTTTAAATTCTCACTTTAGTGAATAACTCTGTCTCGTGTGGTTTTATTCCTACCTACCTACATTTGAAGAAAAATTAACAAATTTAAATCTATTACGTTTTGAAAAATGCTACTCAGAGGCGATACGATAGCATTACACAAATATATTCGGGACCAATACAAACCATTGTCTGAAAATCTATTTATAAATATGGCTATACAGAGGACACAAGGTTACACATTTAGACTGGAAGAAAGGAGATTTTGTTTAAGGAAAAGGAAACCTTTTTTTTTTTCTTTACCCCCCTGCCAGGTCAAGGCAAACCTATTAGGTGAGTAGCTGACTTACTTTTTAATCAATAAACTAAAAACATAGTTGCCTTGAAATCATTTTTTTTTGTGGCCTAAACTTTGAAATTTATTTTAAAACCCCTAAATTTCATAAATAGACATATAACCACATGGAGCAACAAACTGAAATTTGATATCCAAATGGCAACATAAGGCTAAAATATTTTGACTATTTTAGCACTTGCTGAAGTGCTTTATGTATAAAGAGTCCCATTTCTTTGAGAAGTCTGCACTTTTATCATTCAATTTAGAAATGGCTACCTGGCTGTCTAACTGAGACTTTCTTCTACCTTCCGTTAGTTCAGCTGAACTAATGGAAGCGGGAGGCGCATTCTGTTTGAGCGTGCCTACCTTCTCCCCCATTGCTCTATCGCAGACCTTAATGACTACATGCATGTATTCATCATTATTATTATTATTATTGCCATTTATATAACGCCAACAGATTCCGTAGCGCTTTACAATATTATGAGAGGGGGGATGTAACTATAAACAGGACAATTGCAAGAAAACTTACAGGAAAAATAGGTTGAAGTGGACCCTGCTTTAAACGAGTTGACAGTCTATAGGAGGTGGGGTATAAGACACATTAGGACAGGAAATAGCAATCAAGGTGGGAGTGAAGCAGAGCTGGAGGAGAGAGTAAATTGCTGCCCTTTGGGAGAATGCAAGAGACAGATATGTAAGGTAGAGGTTACTCTGGGAGGACATAAGCTTTCCTAAAGAGATGGGGTTTAAGACACTTCTTAAAGGATTGAAGACTAGGGGAGAGTCTGATAGGGGTAGGCAGGCTATTCCATAGGAAGGGAGCCACCCGTGAGAAGTCCAGCAAGCACGAGTTGGCCGGTCAGGTGCAAGCAGCGGTCAGGAGGTGGTCATGGGCAGAGCGGAGGTAATGAGGAGGGGCATACCTATGGATCTGTGAAGAGATATAACAGGGGCTAGAATTGTTCAGTGCTTTATAGGTATGGGTTAGCACTTTGTATTGACTCCTATAGGATACAGGAAGCCAATGTAAGGACTGACAGAGGGGTGAGGTGTGAGAGGACCGACTAGAGAGGAAAATCAGTCTAGCTGCAGCATTCATTATAGACTGTAGCGGGGCAATACGGCTTTTGGGGAGGCCAATCAGGAGAGGGTTAGAATAATCCATGCAGGAAATTACTAGAGCATGGACAAGCTCCTTGGTAGCATCTTGTGTAAGAAAGGGGTGGATGCGGGCTATGTTTTTAAGTTGGAATCTACAGGATTCATTGGGCGTATATTTCAAAATAGTGATTTTCTATTTTTTTAACATTTATTTATTTATTTTACTGTGGAGTGTTCCTTTAAATTTTGCCTGTAAGATCACAGTTACACTTGTGTCTAGGGGTTTTCACAGGAAACCTAATGCTAGCCGGCTTTCATATTACATTTTGTCAGTAACAAAAACTCCAATTAAAACCCATCTGTACATTTTTATTTTTATCTTAGATAAACAAAATTATCTTTTATAAACAAGGTTTTAGGTTTCTGGAATAATCTAACAATATTACATTATCTCCTCACCATTATGTGCATAACTGAAACTATCGTAAATCTCTGCCATCTTTATTAATGAGAAAGAACCTCTCTGTTTAAACTACATCACAAAGAAAAACGCAAAAAAATGTAATGCTCTCGAGACACCCTTTCATTTGATTGGTTGACATAAAATAACAAACTGCTGTCATGGGCTTAACTATTACTGTGTCATCGTGCTGATGTTCTGTCACTTGTAGAATCTAATTCAGATAAGAGATATTTAATGCAATTTTTCAAACTTTTTTTTTAATTTGAATTTTATTTTTAAATATAAAATATTTTTATCTTTGGATTAAACTTTGTATTGAACCCATTACTTTATGCATTATGTTTAAACATTATGAAACATTTTATTGATCCGGATATGGAAATAATAATCCTATAAAGGCACCTATTGTTTTTTTCCATTGTCAGACTCTCTGGCACTGAGTTGCACAATGAACCCCTAATTATCGATTTGTTTATTGCTGCTTGCCGTATTCCTTCAAAGATTACTTAGCTTTCGTGGAACTCTAACACTTGACACGTACAATAAAGCTACGAGGCCTTTCTTCATATCACTGTTCTGCCCATTTGAATTAATTCACTAAACATTGAATTGTAACACTAAATTTACAAGTTTTTACTGCAATAGATGGTTTAGAAAAATGCTGAGAATACTTACAAACCCTTAAGAGCTATTGCCAATTGAGTAGTCTTAAAATGTTTTTGCTCATATGTGCCTTTACAGAGTAAAACTAGGTCTGTTGCATGGCAGACTGATCCCATCCACAAGTGAAGTCCAGATTCAAAATACAGCAACCCAAGATGAACATTTTAGCCTTTTTGGGCCTTGCCAGTGAGGTGTAGGTGATTCCAATCAAAGCACTGAGGTCCATGTCTGGATAACCCTAAGCAAATGTGTTGAAGCAAATAACTTCTCTTTCAAGATAGTCTCCCTAAGGTAAAATAGGTAACCATATACAGAACATCACTTCACTGAGAAACCCCGTTCCATTCTGGATCATTATTCAAGATGCTCAATGGGTACTTCAAAAATACAATAATAAATAATGCATTTCAGCCCAGAATGATCATTTTCTCCATCACTAAAGATAGTGGAGTAAATGTGGCATACAGAGTTTTTATATAAGTCCTTTGCTCCTTTTTTACACTACAACCATAATGTTAACGTATGAGGCAGGCCTGTATATATGGTTTGACAGTTACCTCTCTCCCTCTTTTATCTTGCTGTCAGTTTTATTTTTCCAATTCTCCCATTCCAGGGCAGATTTTAATAAAAAAATAAATAAATATATAAATTAAAAAAATATTAATAATAAAAAAACAATATATATATATATATATATACTTCTTTAACCTCCGCATTACAGCTATATTTGCTTCTTTCCCAGAAATGCTTTAGACTTGATAAATGGAGGAACTCCCAAAAGCTCATCCCGAGACTCATCCCACCCCATGTCCTGGGCAGTAAAGCTCTGGATCTTTTAGAGCAGGGCTGTCCAACCTGCGGGCGGCCCCAGATGTTGCTGAACTACAACTCTCATGATTCCCTGGATATCTGTTTCATTGAAAGAATTATGGGTTGTAGTTCAGCAACATCTGGGGTGGGCCACAGGTTGGACAGCCCTGTTTTAGAGACACAATATCATCATTAACCCCGGGTCTCCTCGCTGGCCATGGCATTGTTAAGAAGCAGAGCCAACAGCTTTCCAGCTGCAAGTGGCTTTAACTAACTGTACAGATGCTGTCTGTCTGGCAAAATCCTACTGAGCGCGTAGCAATCATGAGTCTGTGCAAGCCCTGAACACGTGACTACAGCATGCTTACATATATGATGTAGATCCTAGGTGTGTCTGCAATGTATAATAAAGTAAATTGTATATTCCTTGCCCCATGCTGTAGTGTTCTACATTGTTCTTTCAATTTACCAAATCCCAACCATTACAGCCACAACCTGTCCAACACGGGAACCTTCTAGTCAGAGACATATGAGTGCGAAGAAGTGCGTGTGTGGGGGGGAGACACCAAGAAGCAGCAGTGGAAGGGAGACAAGGAAAATAATTGAAGGAGCTCTGCAGTAGGGAGAATCAAAAGAAGGAGCAGTTGGGATAAAATGGAGCAGTAGGGGTGTGAGAAAGAGCATTAGAGGACCAAGGAAATAAAAGAGTGCTGGGGGAATGAGAAGACACAATGTAGGGGAGACAAGGAGAAGAATTAAGAGTGAGAAGTAGCAGTGGAGTAGGTGAGAAAAAGAAGCAATGGGGTTGGGTGAATATGGGCAGTGGAGGGCAAAAGGAGCAGTGAGGAGTAAGAAGAAGCATTGAGGGGACAGGGGAGTAACAAGAGAGCTCAGGGGGGTGTAAAAGAAAGAGCAGTGGAGGGAAGACAAGAAGAAGCATTGAGGAGGGTGAGAAGAAGGAGCAATGGGAAGGTTAGAAGAAGCATCGAGGAGGGTGAGAAGAAGGAGCAATGAGAAGGTTAGAAGAAGCATTGAGGAGGATGAGAAGGAGCAATGAGAAGGTTAGAAGAAGCATTGAGGAGGATGAGAAGAAGGAGCAATAAGAAGGTTAGAAGAAGCATTGAAGAGGATGAGAAGAAGGAGCAATGAGAAGGTTAGAAGAAGCATTGGTATAGTAAGAAAGTAAGAAGAAAGTTTGGGTGGTATACATATGGAATATTAAAGAGACTTTTGTTCTTTAAAAAACCTGTGTGTAATATGTATGGGTGCACTTAAAGAGAATCCTTTAAAATAGGGTGACAGCACAAATTCTAGACTCTGTTTTGGTGCAGAAGTTGGTGAATTGTCTTTGTTCTTAAAGGGTTTAAGGAAAAAAAAGTTGTCTGGGGCTCAAGTAAATGTACATGGTAAGTATAAAATAAAATCTTGGTGTCGAGGACTTAATGATAGTGAGCGGACTATGTATATAGTAATTTTAGAGCTGTTTACTGTCCTGCCTGCCATCCATTAGTTATTACTGCCATGGTTTGATCTGTTAATATAATTGTTTTTCTGATACAGTTTAGTAAAAAGATTGTACACACTAATTTCAAAACACCTGCAGTATTATATAAATAGTATTGCAAGGACAAGAAAACAATTTAAAAAAATAAATGTTTCCATGTGAGGTTTTGTTTATTTATTGTTTTCTTTTTGCTTCTTGCAATTTATGGCAGTTTTGTATCCAATCTGACATCATAAATGGGATTCTTGTGTTTATTTGAAACATATGCAGTAATAACAAATTGTGAATGCCTACGATTTGCAAAGGGCAGTTTTTGAAGTACATATCATTCCTCCCAAAGGTACAAAGTCACGTTTCTGGCAATGGAAATAATGTGTGTGTTTGGACTATCCTAAGACCAGCTGCGCTGAGTGGCTTGTGTAGTGCTGTGTAATGAGATGCTATCATTACAAATCATGTTAAATGGAATATTGTGCTTTGCAATCTTCTGAATGTTATTCTGATCGGAACACTATTAGTCAGTGAAAAAGCCTATATCGCTTTAATATAAGGCCAGGTGCACACTGCAGGTTCTTTGCCAATAATATACACAAAACCTGCTTTATCTGGTTAAAGGGACACTATAGTCACAAGAACCACTACAGCTTAAAGGACCACTATCGTGCCAGGAAAACAAACTCGTTTTCCTGGCACTATAGTGCCCTCAGGGTCCCACTCTCGCTGGGCTCTAGGGGTAGGAAGGGGTTAAACACTCACCTTTCTCCAGCGCCGGGCTCCCTCGGCGCTGGGAACTCTCCTCCTCCTTCGGTCGTCATCGGCTGAATGCGCATGCGCTGCAAGAGCTTTCCTATGGACGCTGGCGTCTTCTCACTGTGAAAATCACAGTGAGAAGCGCGGAAGCGCCTCTAGCGACTGTCAATGAGAAAGCCACTAAAGGCTGGATTAACCCAATTGTAAACATAGCAGTTTCTCTGAAACTGCTATGTTTACAGCAGGCAGGGTTAATCCTAGATGGGCCTAGCACTCAGACCACTTCATTAAGCTGAAGTGGTCTGGGTGCCTATAACCCCCTATGCTTTCCTATGGACGCTGGCGTGCTCTCACTGTGAAAATCACAGTGAGAAGCACGCAAGCACCTCTAGCGGCTGTCAATGAGACAGCCGCTAGAGGCTTTGGGGGAAGGCTTAATCCATTGATAAACATAGCAGTTTCTCTGAAACTGCTATGTTTATAAAACAATGGGTTAATCCTAGAGGGACCTGGCACCCAGACCACTTCATTAAGCTGAAGTGGTCTGGGAGCCTAGAGTGGTCCTTTAACTTTGGACATTATGGATTTGGCTGTCGAGCCGTCAAGTTGAGC
The DNA here is from genome assembly GCA_933207985.1 of Pelobates cultripes. Taxonomy (NCBI): domain Eukaryota; kingdom Metazoa; phylum Chordata; class Amphibia; order Anura; family Pelobatidae; genus Pelobates; species Pelobates cultripes. The sequence continues at coordinate 66,445,186 of OW240914.1, read as the reverse complement.
CTTAAACCATGAATAATGTATGAAGTTGGTATGCTAATGTGAAAGTATGAAATTCTTCTGTAACATAGCAGACGGACAGGAACCAGTGCACACTACAGAGAAGTAAAGGGTTTGACAACTAACACTGGAAAGGGTGCCAGAGGATCCCTGGCTCTCTAACCACTGCAGCATGCTGATAATCTAATGTTGTGGTTATGGTACTCTTTAGAGCATGGCTCGACAAATACCAGGTTGCCATGGCTCCTTGGATTTATGTTTTGGCGGGCAGGAGACCAGCTGGGGAATTGTGGAGGCGGGCGGCAACCTGGAGAGTCGTGGAGTTCGGCGGCATGATGGAAGGTCGTGGAGGAGGGCGGCGAGGGAGCTGTGATGTTCCTGCTCTGCTCCCTCGCTAACCGCTTAGTGAGACCGGGGACAGAATATGATGTCATATTCCGGCCTCCGCCTCACTAAGTGGCGCGCGGTGAAACAGAGCAGGGACATCACATCACCTTTGCCACCCGCTTACTATTCGCACAGCCAGCCGCTCACCTCCACGAACTTCCAGCATGCTGCCACCTCCATAATCCCCCAGCTTGCTGCCCACTGGACTCTACAGGTATTAACCAGTAATGAGTAAGTGTATGACTGTCAGTGTGAGTGTATGTTAGTATCATGGTGTGTGTGTGTGTGTCGTGTCTGTCATGGTATGTGTGTATCATGATGTGTGTGTGTTTAGGTGACCAGACCCTTTCCATTCGCAAGGGAATGGTGTTCTTACACTTTTTTTTTTTTTACGCCATGCTTGTCTCTCTCTCTTTTTTTTAAATTTATTTTTTATTTATTTATTTAACCCCTTAAGGACACATGACATGTGTGACATGTCATGATTCCTTTTTATTCCAGAAGTTTGGTCCTTAAGGGGTTAATGTAGTGATGCTGGTGTCTATAGCCTGTCCCTGCAGGCTTTTCAATGTAAACATAGTCTTTTCTTTACATTTACAGTGCTGGCTAGTAACACCTCCAGTGGCAGTCACTCAGACGGCCACTAGAGGTGTTTCCTAGTTTTGTCCTGCATTGTGTGCAGGACCAACGTTCAGCTTCTTCCCACTCGCACAGAGGCACTAAACATTCCCCACAGAGATGCATTGATTCAATGCATCTCTATGAGGAGATGCTGATTGGCCGGGGCTGTATTGCCTCACATGAACAATTAGCTCCCAATGATTTCCCATGGGAAAGCATTGGATTGGCCGAGATCATCAAGATTGATGAACTCAGCCGTGAAGGTGGGGCCAGATGGAGCCAGCCACACCGGGTCCGGCGTGGTGTGGGAGAAAAGGTGAGTAATTCGCCTTTTCACTGCACAGAGAGAGGGCTGGTCACCTAACAGCCACTTCAGCACTATAGTGTCAGGAATACATATAACATTAGCTCTGCAGTAAATTTTGGAATGCGGAAGAGAAAAGATCAGCAGAATGTTCTACCAAAGATCCAACTACCTTCCTTGAAGATCCATACCTGAAATTTAAAAATTAATACTTTACATATAAGGTGCCAAATATCTGGAATAACCTTCCAGTAGAAGTTTTAATTGCAAACAAAATCGAGACATTCAAGAATATTTGGTGTGTGAATGATACTACATAATATAAACTTTATCTTTTATTATGACTAGATTTGTCAATTAATGATAAATTAGTATCGATCCTGCTGAAGACAAATAGCACAATACAGTACCATAAAAAAACAGACGCATTGTTTCAATGGTTTAAATGTATCATAGGTATCCATACTCAGAAATTAGTTGGCTACTCTATCATATCTCCTTTTACGATGACTTACCGTCGGGGGTATTGGTAACGAGAACAAGTTTGTGTCCTTGAGGGCAGGGGTTGGCAACCTTCAGCACTCCAGATGTTGTGGACTACATCTGCCTTGATGCTTTGCACCATTATGGCTGTTGGAGCAATATGGGAGATGTAGTCCACAACAACTGGAGTGCCAAAGGGGCTACAGGGACCACTGCAGAAGGGAGGAATACATCAATGTCTGTACCCTGGACTGTGCACACTTTTTCCTTTTTCTGATGTTTGGTGCGCTTTCCTGTCCTACACACTCCCTTGGGAGAGCAGATCAACAGGAGAACCCTCCATCTTCATCATAATATATGTGGCCTCCTTGGTCAGATAGTTTATAGCCCTGTTATATAAGCATTTGTTAAATGTCACTGCAGATGAATAGAAAATGACAAAACAAGACAAAATGCTAGTTAGGTGAACGCAGCTAACAATTCACATTAATATTATATGTGTTAAATGGAGGCAATTTTAAGGTTAAACCATTTGAGAACGGTTTAACCCTTTCAGGTGAGAGTGCCTTGGGAGCCTCCTGGCACCATAACAACTTAATTTATATAGTGTCCCTTTAATACTGATTTTTCTTCCTGCTATCTAGTAAATGTGCAGGTTAGACTGATAGCTTATCTTCTCCATGTGTATTAATAGATGTAGAACAGAGTTAATGAGCTCCATACGGATGTGTCTGCGTTATATAAATTGTGTAGCGGAATTCCACAGTTTAAACCGTGCTACTCAAACGTTTGGTAAATTCTCTGTCATTGTTGGATGCACAAGTGTGTTATCTTTGTATGCATACATCCTAATTTGGAAATGATACCATGATCTGATGACCAACATCATTGACAAATGTGTATTTCAGCTCCCTGTTATAAAAAGACCACCGTAATTTAGTTTCACAACGATATGCTGAGTGACAAAAAGCTGTTGTCAAACATATGCCTAGTGATACCTGTTGCAGGGAAATTGGATTAATAGTAATCTTTATGTCAGATACGTAACAAGCATCTCTACATAAAACATATTCAATATTTGATATATTTTCATTTTTTAAAAGATATTTTTGTGTTTTAACAGAAAAAACACACCCTTTTAATGATAAACTAATGAATGGAACAACTAACTATATAGTTAATTTTAAAATACATTATTTTGTTTATAATCTCTAAGTATAGATTTGCTTTAAATGCTCGTTTTTAGGTTTATGTTATTTTAAAAATATCAAAGCATTTTATGTATATTTGAGGAAAAATAGCCTAGAATAGATGAACGTGAAAATTGTGCAATTAGTTGCAATAAAAATGTGGGTCATTATTCTTCCTTCCAACTCATCAACGTTAACTTCAGACTAATATATTATGACTGTGGGCTACACGTCTTAATGAGAAACATCTTCAAAGATTCAGGAGTAATCAGAATATCATCCAAGGAAGATACACTGTGATGCTCTCTGATAACCTTTCTTAATTGACATTAGAACTATGTGGGAACAATATAAACAAACATCTGGACATTGAGTTTAGACGTTCTCATTGAGAAACACCAGACAAACCCTCTGGACTTGCAATAATAAATATTTCAGCACAATCTAAATTAACTGATCTCAAATCCTGTTTTCAATTATTTGAGTTTTTAAAAATACTGCATGGTTAATCATGCTCGCCAAGAATTTCTTTTGAAGATATTTTGATTTTGTTCTATATTCCCGTTTTAAATGACTTCATTTTCTATTCATAACAAGGGGATCCTCTTGGCAGGAAAACAAAACAGGCTGTCTTAGAAATGTGCCATTCTCCAAAAATTTTATTTTTTTATTTTGATTTATTTATCTTTGTAGGATAAGATTAGCAAAGTATTTAAAAAAAAAAAAAACCATATATTATTGTATGATATATTGAGCACAAATGTGACACAGAGGATTTTAATGCTAATAAATATTTAAAAGCGTGAAACATGATTATTCCAGGGACCTTTTTGAATTAAAATAAAATCTGTTTTAAATGAATAATTACATCATTATTAGGATTAAATTTGCTTTTTGCTATTTTGTAGCTCACTAAAACCATTTAATCCATATCTCATACCATCTTTCTTTTGTGTTTTAACTCTTCTTCCTTCTTTGTGTTATTATCATTGCCATCTTGCCAGTGTTTTCCTTTCCTTCAACTTTCTCATGTCATTGTCCTTCACATTTCATCTTATGACACTATCCCTAAACAGATACTCCAGGTAAACTCTGGGCATAAGGGGCCGATGACTTCCTGTACCCTACAGGTGTCAATTTAAAATACTAACCCTTACCTATAAAGCTCTAACCAACTCTAGCCCCTCTTACATTTCTTTCCTGATTCATAGGTATGCCCCCTCTCGGTCTCTCCGCTCTACTGGTGACCTTCTCCTGTCTGCTGCTCGCACTCTTACTCCAAATTCATGCCTGCAAGACTTTTCACGGGCGGCTGCTTTCCTTTGGAACACACCGCCTACCCCTGTCAGACTCTCCCCTAATCTTCAATCCTTTAAGAAGTCTCTCAAAACCCATCTTTTCAGAAATGCTTATGGCCTCCAAGAGTAACTTCTATCTCTCAAACCTTCCTCTCACTCTCTCATAAAGGGCCACACTCCACTCTCACCTCCAGCTCTACTACTTTCCCACCATGTCTACTTGCTGTCTCTCTCAATACCCTTTTTATACCCCACTTCCTCTAGACTGTAAACTCGTTTGAGCACGGTCCTCATCTACCTATTGTTCCTGGTACATTTTGTTATGGTCTCATTTGGCAAATTCCCCTTTTATTGTAAAGCGCTGCGGAATAAGCTGGCGCTATATAAATACCAATAATAATAATAATGTGACTCACACAGCCTTCCTAAACACTTCCTCTAAAATGGGATCTAATATTAACCCTTCCTTTATTGCACAGTAAGTTTTAATTATGAGCTTTTGCACTGTTCATAGCTTATTATACCTTGCAAGAGCCTCCTGTGTGTGAATAAAGTTCAATTTTACAGAGAAGGTGATACAAACCTCTAAAGTAAGTTAACACCTGATTGAAAAATAAACAATTTTTTTTTAAATGCAGGTTGTGTCAGTCACAGCCAGGGGAGGTGTGGCTAGGGTTGCATTAATAGAAACAAAAGTGATTTCACTCCTAGATGGCAGATAATTGAGCAGCGAGACGCCAGGGACATGATCTATGCACTAAAACTGCTTTATTAAGCTAAAGTTGTTTAGGTGACTATAGTGTCCCTTTAAATATAAAAAGGTCTTCATCTACAAATATCTGATTGCATCAATAATTGCTAATAAAATAGATGACAAGCTTACAGAGCTGCTGTGTTCCATGTACTGAACTGCAGCGACTCTAATCTCATGGCAATCTGATACCAATTTTCTGACTAAAACTACTTGTAACCTGCTCTATTTCCATAGATCTGTCTCTTTTATACTACTATTTCTTATTTTGTGTCATTCATTTTGGACTTCTGCATCCAGCACAAGTTTTTCAGGGGTACACTAGAGTCACATATTATGAATATGAATTATACAAAAAGTGGGCTTGCACCTCGTGTGTGAATATGTCAAAGTATAAGTAAAATTCAATCCTCCACATTAACACAAAACATGCTGGAGAATGATCACAAGGCACTTCTAGAGTTAAAAGTCAGTCATCAAAAGGGGACTACCGATTATAAACTAGACATAAAAATTCCATGTTTTTCAAGATTCTCTTATTATCAGCATGGCATTAAAATGTGATAGTTATACAACAAATCATGATGGTTTTACAACAAATTCTGTGCAAGAAGTGTTAAAAATGACTGTAGTATGAAACTGATTATTTTAAATGATAACAAAACTAAAATTGGAGACAAAATATAAATCTGCATGACAATGATCGTGAGAATTCAAAGTTTTAAATGCATACTTTTGTTTGCCATATCTTTACAATAGGACTTTTTTTTGGGGTGAAAATGGAAGAATAGTTTGGTATTTTTCAATGATTTTTGGAGGGATGGGGTGCTAGAAGATCTCATTTTGAAATCATGGGTTGGATTAATACTCTTAAAGGAACCTAATAATAATAACAAACATTTTATCTATACATTGTGAATGGAATAACTAGCAACATAATTCTAACATATATTGTGGAAATAAAGCGACTAGTCTTGTCTTTTTCCAGATCTTGCTACAAGCTAGCTGTATGAACATTAATTGCGTACCTCACCTTCCATCTTTAAATGGTAAGGTAATTATTATTATTTGTATTGCACCAACAAATTCCATAGCACTATACAATTTTAATGGGAATATTAATATTCAAGTAAAAACTAAATAACGCAAACAGAGTCCTCTGCTCAAGTGAGCTAATAGTTTTTTCATTTACAAATGTTTTCACTACTTACCATGGGAGAGCAGCATGGCACTACTGGAACCATAACCACTACAGTGTTACTTTGAGTATTCCTTTAAGGAATGATTGGAAAGTTGAAATGCTCTTTAAAAATGGGACAGGTTGAAGCAGGGATACAGAATTAAATGCAACGCAGGTGGAATTCTTACACATAGGGCTAGATTTGGATAGTAGAGTAATTTTTTAATAGAAAATAAAATGCATATATGAGCCTATGTGAGGTTGGTACAAATTTAGAACATTGCCGTGGAATTTCCCCATCTTTTACATAGATAATTAGAGCACATCATATTATATTTATGTGGTCAGTGATTCCTGGAATGGGTGATTTTGACTGGCAGGTGTGCAGTTATTTGGAGGAAGAGTCCTAGTTTCTGAGGAGGGTGGATTGAGGAGGCCCCATGCAGTCTCAGATTGGACATGTATAAGCATGTATGAGTATAAAGAGCTTCATTGCAGCAACAGACTGTTCCCTAGTCCCTAGTCCACTCTAGATATCCTAAACACAAAAAATGATGGACCACTGAGTCTGATGGAAAAAAGAACTAAGTATATGGAGATATGTTTCCTGTATTCTACATATCCTGCGTATCTTTCCTGCATCCGTCAGTGCTACAATTCCAGTCATTAAGGTTTTCTACAAACTTAGTGACCATGAGATACACAACACTCCACTGTCACAAATAACGGAGAGAGATTCTACACTTCCTGAAGCCTTTTTTAAAAAAAATAAATTCTTTATTTGTAAAGATTAGATTTTTAGGGGGTAAGGATACAGAAGAGAAATAGGGAGTAGACAGTTACAATTTGGTTCATACTGCATTTGCATTTGCTTTTCTTGTCGAACCATTTTCAATTCATTTGGTTACATCATTTTTTCTAGGTGTTTGTGTTATTTGTTTTTTTACCTAGTGCTTCCTTTTGTTCTGTATGGTAGTTCAGTAGTCTACTGATTGGGGTGGGGTACAGAAAGAAGAGGGGAGGGGGGTAGGATACCCTGTTGTTTTGCCCTTTTGTCGTTAATCTGGTGTAGTATCCTCTTACTAGGTTTTGGGTCAGGTTTGTCGTGTACCTTTCGGTTATGTGAGTATGCGGATTGGTTGGTTTGGGTTGTTGGGTTGCAGCACTTCTCTTTGGTGTCTGTGGGTGTGGAGGGGTGTGGGTTGGGGGACGTGTGTGTGATGGTTGTTTGTCTCTTCGTCGCTTGTGAGCTTGTGTAGCGTTTTGGATGGTGTGTGTGTAGTCGTCTATGGTGTTGTTTAGTCGTGTGTGTGAGTGTTGGCTTGTGTTGGAGTTTCGATCTGAAGTGGGTTGTGATTTCTTTGTGTGTCCTGAAGCCTTTTTAATATATTGTTTTTCACTATCCATCCAGCCAGTATATTTGCACACAAACACACACACACACACACACACACACACACACACAGACTTTAAAGAGGCCGAATAGTTCCTAAAAAAAAAGTAAGTAAAAAAAAAAAATATATATATATATTAGCAGATATTTAAAAAGTGATGATGTGTATCCAGAGTTTGTTTTAAGAAACAACTTTATCCATCACCTTAAAATGAAAGGGAACCTGGCTCTCTATTTCCCCGCTGCCATCTAATTAAAGAGGTGGGTGTTATGCTTTTGTAACACTCACGTCTGGTCTACCCATGCTCCTCATCTGTTCTGTGCTGATTTGCCCTGCTTGGGGACAATCTTTGTTACCCGAGTGCCGGCGTCTAAAAGGAGTAACATCACATCATTCCATTCCTCTTCTTCCTAGCAGGCTAAGGGTGGAGAGCAGAGGGACCTCTTGTAGAAGGTTTCTTCTGTTCTCCCTGTCCCTCAATTCCTTGACATTCAGTGTCTGCCAAGGAACTAAGAGACAGATAAAAAAAAACAAAAAAAAAAAAACTATTTTAAAATATTTTTTTCTCAAAATCTTTACATTTGCTAGCAAAACTGCAAGCAGAGTATATAGATGGCATTTTAAGCTCTTTTAAAGAAACTGTCTGTGTTTTTAAACTGTCCAGACCAATTAGTTTATAGTCCATGACTAACAGTCACTTTCCAATTTCCAATGATCTGGTCTAATCATCCAGATTTCTTAAGAATAGTTTTCTTGGTAAATGTTTAAAGTCTTTAAAACAATGTGTAAAGATTTGGGTAACTTATACATAGCTTTGTGGCTTTGGCAATATCAATAGACAATAGTGCTAAAGTTGGAGTACTGTAACTTACCTGTTTTGTTATAAAAATTTAATTGTTGCAAATACTTAGTAATTAGTATCATTAGTTTATTTGTTGTTGTTTAGTCGTTCAGTCGTGTCCGACTCTCCATGACCATATGGACCATAGCACACCAGGTACATCTGTCAGTCACTGCCCCTCTGAACTCCAACAACTTCATGTTCGTGGCTTCAGTGAACTCATCTATCCATCTCCGTCTCTGTCGTCCCCTTCTTCGTGTGCCTTCAATCTTTCCCAGCATTAGAGTCTTCTCTAGAGAATCCTGCCCTCTCTTTATGTGGCCAACATGTTTGAGCTTCAGTGAACAGTTTGTCTTGATTTCCTGTAGTATGGATTTATTGGATCTTCTTGCAATCCAAGGGATTCTAAACAGTTCTCACCAACACCACAGTTCAAAGGCATCAATTCTATGACGCTCAGCCTTCTTTATAGTCCAGCTCTTAAATCCGTATGTTACTACTGGGAATACCATAATTCTGACTATGCGGACCTTTGTTGATAGTGTAATATCTTTCATTTTTACCAGCTTGTCCAAGCTTGCCATAGCTTTCCTACCCAGAAGCAAATGTCTTTCAATTTGCCAGGAACTAAGATTGCTGTTTGCCATGATCTTAGTCTTTTTAATGTTAAGCAGCAAGCCATCTTTTGCACTCTCTGTTTTTACCCTCATCAACAGGTCCTTTAGTTCTTCCTTACTTTCAGCCATAAGATAAGTATCATCCGTGTATCTGAGGTTGTTGATATTTCTTCCAGCAATATTGATTCCAGCTTTGGATTCATCCAGCCCAGCCTTACATATTATGTATTCTGCATATAAGTTGAATAAATAAGGTGACAATATACAACCTTGTCACACTCCTTCCCGATCTTGAACCATTCTGTTGTCTCATGTTCGGTTCTGACTGTGGCTTCTTGGTCCACATACAGATTCCTCAGGAGGCGGATGAGATGATCTGGTACTCCCATCTCTTTAAGAACTTGCCACATTATGTTGTAATCCACACAGTCAAAGGCTTTAGAATAGTATATAAAGCAGAAGTAGATGTTTTTCTGGAACTCTCTGGCTGTCTCTATTATTCATTGTACGCTGGCAGTTTGATCTCTTGTGCCTGGTCCTCTACGGAACCCAGCTTATAAATCTGGTAATTCCCGGTCCATATATTGTTTAAGTCGAGCTTGTAGGATCTTAAGCATTACCTTGCAGGCATGTGAAATTATTGCAATTGATAATTGGAGCACTCTTTGGCATTGCCTTTTTGGGGGGATTGGGATGTAGACTGACCTTTTCCAGTCTTTTGGCCACTGTTGAGTTTTCCAAATTTGTTGGCATAAGGCAAGCACAATTTTCACAGCATCATCTTGCAGAATTTTAAATAGTTAAATTTGGATTTCATGATTAGTTTATTAGCCTTCTATGATAGTAACAAAGAGTGGAGGAAAAATAAAGACCAATTCATCTATTTAATGCCCAACATACATGTAACTACACACTTGAAAATCAGGTCAGACTCCATTCTAATAAAATATATCTAAAGATCTTGAACTTTAATTACATGAATATGGATTTTTTTTCCTTTTAGTAAATTAATTAAAAGAGCAAGATGCTACTCCCAGAGAAGTCACAATTCCTTCTTCATTTACCCATTAAATTATATTTTAGCATATACAGGGGTGAATTGTGGAGGAAAAACAAAACAAAAACTTGCCTCTGCAAAAGTTCTCGGTTTTGGGGGCTTTGCTGCGCAATGAAGTCTTAGATGAGCACGTGTGCACTCAGGCCTCTCACTGAGAAATTCCATATTGACACATGCATGGGCAGAATTCTGTCTAGTAGGGCCGCATGCACACGTGCGCTGTGTGTGCGCCCCTGCAAGGATTAACTAATTTACATACCTTTTCATGCCTCAGCCAGCAAAATACATAAATTAACATATACAGGAAGAAATGTGAAAAGTTTTTTTCACAAACAGCAGCCAACTTTTTGTGAGTTATTTTGTTGTGCTAAAGGTGAGGATGTGATAGTTCCTCCATAAAGGGACACTACAGGCACCCACACCACTCCTTGTCATTGAAGTGGTCTGAGTGCAATGTCACTGTCCCCTTTACCCTGCAATGTAAAAAATTACAGTTTTAGAGAAATGGCCATATTTACTGTGCAGTGTTAAGACTGCCTCTAAAGACATCCACTAGAGGTGCTTCCTGCAGTTTCATAGAGTTTGAGTTTAAGTCAATGCTTTCCTATATGGTAGGCCGAATGCGTGTGTGGTGCTCACCACGCATGCTCATTAGGTTTCTTAGATCTCGCTGACATCAGCAGTAGAGTAATCCGTTCGAGGAATTTCGGCGGCCCAGTAATTAGATAAGTGTCTAAAGATTTAGAGTGGAGTGGGGTGGGGGAGCAGAGGGACACTATAGTGTTAGGATTCTAGCTTTGTTTTCCCAACACCATGGTGTTCCTTTAAGAATAAGTATATAAAATAAACGATAAGGTTTTTATTTGTAGAAGTGGACACATATATGTAGAATAAATTTAGAATGCAATTCTCCCTATTTTTAGGAGCATTTATGTATATGTTTACTTATTATTTCTTTGCTCAGAAATAAACATTGTGAGCATGATTTGTTGCATTGTGTTTGTGAAGTAATAAATTGGATGCAGCTGTTCATTATTATTTAAAGTTGAGTAGAGATCTAATTGCGCACACATGTTTTTTATCTGTATAAACCTGTTGAATATTGGACAACTCAGTCATCTCTAAAGAACTTTATTTATGTCAGAGGGTCCTAGTACCCTCCATTTCTATTTTCTTTATTTTGTGCATCAATGTACTAACGTTGTAGTTTCTATATTGTTAAAAGAGAAGATCCATAAATAAACTCTTAAATAACATATGTTATACTTCAGGGAGATATAATAAGTATCTTGGAATGTTAATAAATAAATCACAATGTAACCATGGAAATGAAGTTAGCATTATCCAACCTTTAATGAGCCCCTCCATCAACCTGGGAAACCATTTCAGTCCAATAGAACATTTTGAAACTGGCTGCACGATACCTGTGTTTTTGATCATAATGTGATGCTAGGGATTGCAATTCTGATATCACAAACAATGATTATGTGTTTTGTCTAAAAAAAGTACAATATACAGAGTTAGGAACAATTCCCCTTTTATTTAAAGAAATTTCCCCATTGCCTGTATTTTATTGTATTTTTTTTTACTATTATGTTATGTTATATGTTTTATATTGTTAATAATTTATTTTTCGAAAATTGTTCAATAAAAATAATTTTAAAAGAAATAATAATTCTTTGCACTTTTTACTTCCGGAACTAAAATGTTTCTTATAAAATCATTGTGATACGCAGGGCGGTCTTTAAAATAATTTGGTCACAAGGTGAAAACAAATAAGGGCCCTCCACACCCTACTTCTTCTTCTGCACTTTGACAGACACAGACGTAGGAAAAAAAATTGTCAAACACAATCACAACGACAGAAAAGCACATAAAACGCCAAACGCACACACATAATGGATGGAGGATGGAGGCTTGTGGTGAAGCGAAGGGGCACAGCTGCATTCTTCTGTTCTAATCATCAGTGTTTGGCAGCTTATTTCTCCGCATTGGCTCTTCACTCTCAGTACACACAGCCATGCAGCATCTTCTCTGTTAATGGGCATGCTTGTTGCAGTGAAGAGCAGGTGGAAGTGGATGGGGACTTTGGCCCCTACAAGGCTACATGAGTTGTGCACTCATTTACATACAAATAGCAGTGTATTAAGACTGATTGGTGGTTCGTATGAATTTTGTAACTTCGAAGCGCCATATGAACTTATAACCAAACAAACTATTTGCACAATGGATGTGTATGTTTGTTTGAGTCGTGATTCAGAGTTCCATCCGTGGTGCCAAAAATTATGATAAAAATGATGATTGATGATTGATGGTTAAGGGGCAGACACTAAATGATGATTTTATTTACCGAGAATGGAAAACCCAGATGGAAAAAAGGAGGAGCAATAAAAAATAAATAAATAATAATAATAATAATAAAAAAAATATATAAATATAATAAACATATATCATATAGGAATATAGATTATTTTCACTGATCCTCCTCTTTTCACTCTATTACTCTGTTACTTTTTCACACTTAATCTAGGAATCAAATGGTAGGAAAATTATAATATTTATACTGTGTATATGCATTTTGTAGTACACTGAATGGACTATTTTTGTGCCTTTTTGGTTCATCCAAATTGTTTAACCAAATATTTTGTAGCGATATTTGGACAAGCCGTACTGCCACACGTGATTATTGGTCTACTCAAAATATATTTTATTTTGGACATAGTGACCAAAATTTTTTACTGTGCACAAGACTATTTATTAGTGATATCCCGAACGGTTTGCGAACCGTTCAGGACATCACTACTACTTATCAGTGCAAACAAGCTTCATGAAAATATACTTAGACAAGAAGCCCTTTTCACTGTTAGCTGCAGGTGTGTGTGTGTGTGTGTGTGGGGGGGGACTAATGAGTTTGTGTTGTACCTATTCTAACATTTATAAAATGTGACGTGCCAAATATCCTTATCTTTGGGAATATCTACGGTTACCAGAGGCTGAAGGTATAGATCCAATAGATCTCCAGTCTTTAGCATGCCATCTAACGACATCATTCAACCGTCTGTTCTTCCTTATTTTAGTCATTACACCACCCATCTACCCATCCACCCATCCGTCCATCCAATATTCCAACACAGAAATTATAGAAAAATACTAAGACTTAACACAGAACGTTAGACAAAAGAATTAACAACTTTAAAAAGCATATCGCATGTTAGTCTTTGTGCATCCTAATACACATGCAATTCTGTGTTAGTCCAGTCATGAGCCATATTTTTCTAAAACATTGAAAAACAACACGGTGCACAAACCATATAGTGCTTTAATGTAAACACTGAACGTAACACTGAAAAGAAAGATATTGAAATATATTATATATATTATATATAAAAAGAATGAAAACAGAAACAAACAGAGTCCTGAAAGTAGTGTCAGGTGACTGAAGGAAGGGCTGCGTATTTTGATTTTACCCATTGCCCAACAAAATATATATAATAAAGTTTTTTTTTTTAATATAAGACGAGTTCTTTGCTCGATGAATGTTAAGAGGGCTGTGATAGACAGCATGGGTGGTTTAAATAGCAACTGTTGAAATAAAATGCCTAGAATTACTGACTTTGTATTTGTTCTCTTTCCTGCCAGAGAAAAAAAATAAAATCTTTGATGAATGCAAGATGCAATGCTTAAGTCTACTACGTCAATCTAAGGAGGAGGCCTCTTGAAATACGGATGTTTTTTCCTTTCTCATCTCTTCACCTCATAAATTATCCACAGGCAGAACGATTTATCATTTTAACGAAGCACTGCTGTGTCCTTCTTCAAATAATTTATTTGCTAGTTATAAACGTATAATTATTAACATATTTCTTTCCGTGTGTATTTTCTCTGCAGAAATACACTTCATCATTTCTTTGGGCCATGCCACTCCTGTTACAGAGGAATTTAGTAAAGAGAAACAAACATTGTTACTGTTACCAATTAGGAGGACACACAAGAAACCCTAGATTTGAGATAAGGATCTTAATGGTACATTCTAATTATAGAATAAGTCAACTTCAGAAGATATCTTTTCTTTTAACACTTTCAGTAATACCATAACATTTGAAAAACAGCACAGGTTGTAAAAGATGTTTCTCTTTCAAAACATATTTTTATACATGGCTACTTATCAAATTGAACTAAAATGTGTAAAATTACTTGTAAGTTGTTTTTAGAAATTCTTGTTGGAAAATGTAAAAAATTACTCATAGTTGCCTTTTTAGCGGGAAAACCGTTTCTTATGCAACATGCCACTGAAAGTCACCTAATGCCTAATTTTTCAGAATTTACACATGGATATCAAGTGGGGAGAGACTAATCAAATTTGTCTTACAAACACTAATATTTATAGAGATGCCAATTGTTAAATTTAGACGCTAGAGTTGACATTTTAGTTAGTGGTTAAAGCAGGGGTAGAAAACCTTTGGAGCTTTAGATGTTGTAGACTACATATCCCCTGATGCTTGCCAGTATGTATGCAAGAGCATTATGGGAGATATAGTCAACTTCACCAGGGTGCCAAATGTTGCCTACCCCTGGGTTAAAGGTACACTCTTAGCACTAAATGTACAAAATCTCAGTTTAATGGTTATTGTGCAAAAAGAGGTATGGACATTGGCCCACTTTTTGGGGGGCAGCACTAGTCTGACGGGCTTTCTAGCTGCCTCTTTTATAAGGAATTTATACTTCTGCAGATTTTTAAATTTGAAATTCAAATTCCAAATCCATTCTCTCTCATATGGGATGCATTTAACCTCTCGATTCTGGCAGCTTTTTTGTTGCTTCCTGAATATATCCATTGGTTTGTCCACAGCCTTTCATCCCCAATCAAATGGCCAAACGGAAAGAACCAATCAGACCTGAGAGACCTATCTTCGTTCCTATATCATCCATTTACAATCTGATTGGAAATGCTTCCTAGCATCAACTGAGTGGGC
Source organism: Pelobates cultripes (assembly GCA_933207985.1). NCBI lineage: Eukaryota > Metazoa > Chordata > Amphibia > Anura > Pelobatidae > Pelobates > Pelobates cultripes. The sequence goes on along the minus strand of OW240914.1, from coordinate 66,430,093 downwards.
AAATAATTGCAATATACACAATCCCACTCACGTTTCCTTGTTTCTATTCAATTAATGATATTAGCGTGATTTCCTGCCAGGCTTACCCTCTTCCACTGCTGTGCCTGCATCAAATCAACGAATATAACAGCTAATTTAAGGTTTCACTCAGGCCCGTAAAAGGTTGCTGGACATGAATCTCCAAGACATTTGCGGACCATAAATGTAAATCTGCTCCACTTTTCAATGAAGGACAATCAGTCTGGCTATCAACAAACCATCTCAAGCTATCCAGAAAAGCAACCAAAACTTTGGGTCCAAAATCAATAGTCCCTTTCTGTATCACTAAACATTTTTCACCTCTCGCTGTACAGTTGTATGTCCTGCCACAAAACCAGGATCTGTGAAAGTTATTACGAGACTGTGGGATCTTCCATGTATTGTTTCAAACTTGTGAAATAAGATTCCATAGGTATCTGTAATACAACATGATGGCTGTTCTTATGTAAGCCATCTCAAATTATGTTAATGGGAGTTGCTGCGTATGGCAATGGAAGCTCAACCACTGACATCTTTCACCAAATTTTAGTCCTATATGCAGCACAGTACTTTGTATTAATGTGCTACATTTTATTACATCGAAATGTATCTTACATATAAATTGTGGTGTATTCTTTAAAAAATATATATTTTCTGTGGGAAAAAAAAATTACAGTGTGTATAATCTGCAAGAATAAGTCAACAAAGCACCAGACACAAACCGTACAACCATGAAATTGAGGCACCTTTTTGGCAATATTAAAAACTGAACAGTTTTACGAGTAGACACAGAAGATACATAGATGACAAATATATATCAAAATATATTATTAAAAGTGATAGGATATCAATGTAAATCAAGAAAATAGGAGATCCCTTTACAGATTCCTGAGGAACCCCAACTGAGAAAATTACAGAAGAGAAGAAGGAAGCATGAGACACTAAAGGAGCGATTAGAGAGGTAGGAAGAGAACCAGAAATGAGCAGTGTCCTAAAATATAAAATCATTTGGAAAGCTTATCCAACAAAATTAAATTGAAAGCTAGGTCCTTAGTCACTTTAGTCAGAGCAGTCTCTGTGGGATGTTGATTGAAGTGGGTCAAGTAAGGAGCTGGAGTTTAGATAATCTTTAAGTGGAGTATAGACAATCTTCTCAATGAGCTTGGAGGCAAAGGAAAGAAGAAGGATAGGATAACTGCTACACACACAGATCGTCTGGGTCAAGAGAAAGCTTTTTAAGTTTGGGTGTGATCACTGCATGTTTGAAGGATGAGGATAAATGACACAAGTAGGAGAGATGCTGAAGATTTTAGTAAAAGATGGAACATTCATAGATGAGAGAGACTGTGTAATGTGCAAGTGAATTAGAATTAAGGAGGTGCGTGGTATGGCAGGACGATAAGAGAAGTGTAGAAATCTTCTTTCCAGAGAAGATACTAAATGCATAGGTGGAGTTTCTGCAAAGGGTAGAAGTTGAAGGGAGAAGCGAGGGAAGCAATTTCTTTTTGGATGTTGTCAATCTTTTCAGTAAATTAGGATGCACAATTCAAAGTAGTGAGATTAGTAGATGGTGAGGGGATGTGGGGTGCATTGTTGAATTAAAAGTTTGAAAGAGATGTTTGGAGTCATGCGAGAAGGTGGAAGTTGAGTACTTTTGGCAATAGAGAGGGCACAGATTTAGAAACACAGCATAAATCTGCAGTACAGAGGAAATCAGCTATACTACAAGAGTTCCTTAGTAATGTTCTGCCACCTTTGAGCCTCTTTGGTGGTATGGGGTAGATTTTGTAAGCCAGGGTTAGTGTATAGTTTGATGTGCCGGGTGGATAGTAAATGGACATAGATTATTTAGGGTATTTATAAGGGTAATTGCCATACAGGCCATGTGGTTGTTGAGATGAGTGAGAGTAGAGGTCGGATATCAATGGAAAGCTGCTGCAGATCAAGGGATTTGAGCTTTCCGCAGAGTTTAGGTGTGACACATGAAGGTGGTTGGCCAGGGTGTAAAGATACTATTGTAGCTTTAGGAGGTGGTGATCAGAGAGAGAGAGGGGTGTGTTAGTGAAGTTAGTGATAGAACAGAGATTTGAAAAGACAAGGTTTAAAGTGTTACCATCTTGATGGTTAGGGGGTATTGGACCATTGTGGGAAGTAGTCATAGACAGAAATTTAGAAGCCTCAGAGCTAGTCGGTGCATCTATAGTGATTTTAAAGGGACACTATTGACAACCATTTCACCTGTCGTTTTAACCGTGCAACTGAAAGTTTTGCCATTCTGCAGTAAAACTCAACAATTTCAGCGAGGGTCTCATAGATTGATTGGTGCAGTGAGGCAATTTGAGTGCATGCACATTAGCCTCCCAATGCTTTCCTATGAGAAATAATTGGATTAGCTGAGTTCATCAAGATTGATGACCTCAGCCAAGGGGGCGGGGCCTTCTGTGGAGAGAGCACTGTGGTGAGGGAAAAAGGTGAATACAAGTACTTTTTAGCTAAATTTTTTGGGTGGGGGTAACCTAAACATGTAGTCCAGCACTGAAGCCTATTTGTATTCCTAATTCTATAGTGTTCGTTTAAACTCTCTTCTGATAATGAAGGGAATGCAACAGGACATGAAGTGAAGGAGTCAGGCCTAGCAGTGCTCCAAGAAGAGGCAAGAGTAGCCAGGAGGGTGATAGATAACTGTAATGCTAACAGTAGGAAAATCTGTCCTTTACACTTCAGTTTTATATCGTTTTGTTCTGGTTTTTGAAGTGTCAGATAGTGAATATGTAACATATATAAAAAAGGTCATTTGTATAAAGTGCTGTTAACCATTTCCTTAAAAAATCAATTTTTGTTAATAATAATAGTTATTCTAAAAGTAAAAAGTACTATTTTTGTGAAATCATATCCATGCAGTATATTCTGATAAAGTGCTTTATATGTAAATATATCACATTTTGTTAAGACTTGGTTGAATAGATATCGCAATTGTTTGGGAATTTATGTTTATATATTTTCTTATAGTAAACGAAGTACTGTATAAATAAAATATAATAAAAGCTATGTTCCATTTTTTATTTTCAACTAACTTTAAGAATGTTTTCCCATTTTATTATTATTATTGGCATTTTTATAGCTACAGCTTATTCTGCAACTCTTTACAATATTATATCATATTACTGACTTTATTATTTTAAATTGAATTACTTTTATGTGATTAACTCCAAGAGGAATTCAGCAATTTATCAGTAATTTGTTAGGTCATAACTGTGCAAATGTATTCATAAAGCAGAACTACTTTAGCACACATTAAAAATAAACAGAAATATATTCTTTTACACATTATTTTGTGCAAGCAATATTAGGGCTCAAGATTATTTACCGACAATCACAATACAGCAATAATATTTGCTATCTTGGTTTTTGATAATAAAGGAAAATGAGATGGAATGTTTATTATTGCACTTTTCTTTTCGCACACCGCTCATTTTACTATTATGTTTTTTACTTGTGGCTGGTTATTATATACCCACAACATACATAATTATTACTATGTCCCCAAGATACATAATTATTTCAACATCAATACTGAACATACAAAAGCGGCTGAATCTTTTATAAAAAGTGGGGTGTCCCAAAGTCTATTCCAGCTTGGACTTACAAATTTTTGGATGACATATGCACGCTTCCAATTTTTATAAAGCTTTTTTATTTATTTATTTTTATTTAAACATTTTAGACTGCAAAGATTATACTTCTGGAACAACCTAAAACACAATGAAAAACCATGCTTCAGATATCCATTTTGAATTTACCAGGTATGTTCCTTACTTTTATCTATATGGTCTGGTCTTCTTCGAGCCCTTTCTAGGTGCCTAATGCATTGCCAAATATAGCCTTGCTTTAATATTTTTGGATACGTTTCTCAAATGATTTGATATTTTTGGATACGTTTTTGAAATTATGTAATATTTTAATGATTTCATATTTTGATATGTATACTGTGTCTCCCTGAAAATAAGACATAAGATGCTTGCAATATAAACCCTACCCCAAAAATAAGCCCTAGTATCTAGTCACGAGTAAGCTAATCTATTTCGGGCAATTTTCCGAGATTCACGGGATTCCATTTGCAAGTAAACTAATCTATGATTCGGTATTCTATTCACGAGTAAGCTAATCTTTGTTCTGGGAAAGTGTCCCTGAACATAGATTTGCAGGATTACATGCCCTAAAACCCAGGGAAAGACGGTAGATAGACAGAAAGATAAATAGATAGCTAGATCATATCGCATATTTTTTTTTTTTAAATCTACTATTTTGAAAACAAAATATTGTAAATGTTTAGCTTTAATGTAAAAGCTTTAAAAGAAATATTAAATCAAGGCCTGTGTCTTTAGTTTAAAGGCCTGACGCCTCTTACTGTCTACTGACAAAAGAAAATTAGAAAAAGGCAATACTAGTAGAAAATAAACAAACATATATAAATTATATGTTATTAAAATATGTGTGTTTATATATATATATATATACTAAAACATGCAATGAGGTTATTTGAAACACAAAATGTCATGGCATTACGTAAGTCTGTACTTCTTTGGAAATGGAATTATACAATTTCTACTAATAGGTGCATTATTTAATCTAGACTAGATAATGCTACAAAAATGTAATTGACTAATTATATGTTCATGGGCGTACACAGAACTTTTTCCAAGGGAGTGCACTAATTTTAAGATCTTAATGTATACCAGCTTCACGTAAATGGTGGTCCATGACTTCAAGAGAGCTTACATCAGAGTGGAAATCAAAATCAGACAAAGGCATATTGTTATGTTAAACAATTACCATTAGTACTGAAATGTTTTACCAATAATCAGCTACAAAAGCAGAAGGCCATTGATTTGAAAAATTAGGTGCAACAGATTACACTATTAGATTAGATAAAAGTAAGCATCATCATGAATTCTAAATTGCAGTTGTAGGCAAATTCTCTAAAAGCAGAAAAGGCAACACAAAGTTTTAATTTGTTTCCACAGTGTGTGAATAATTCTTTGTAAATGGCCCCCATAGTACATGATATTCAAAATAAGAGTGGCCTGTAGTATGTATGAATAAAAAGAGAGAATAATATATGCTATGCATCCACACTTTGGACAAATAAACAATATGATGAATTGTGATTAGTTTTCTATAAGTCCAGCCAATCACCTCCTGTAACAACTGCTCTGGACCTCTGACATAGGTTGTGATTTAATATTACAATATAGCACACCCCTACACCAAATCAGTGTTTAAGTATAGCAAAAAATACTTAGCTTGTATCGTATAGCCTCCCAAGAGGCTTTCCGCAACAACGCCCCTTTACACAGATATATATATATATACACACAGATATAGGATACAGCTAGCCACTAAAAAGGAAAAAAACAGCACATAGTGATGTATTATAACATAAAGTGAATCAAGTGACTAAATGATTGCACTCACAAGAAGTGAATTGAATCAGCGCTTTGAGACTCTCAAAGGGCTATGTGTGAATAAAATAGCATGCCATTTGGGACTTTTTATGTTTTATTGGTTTGGTAGCTGTAACTACCGAACACCGACCATCCCCCTGGCTCATTATGTTCAAAGGAAAACCGTCAATTATATGCTCTCCCTGTGTGGCCGCCGTTCGCATAGCCGAACGCCACGTGCTAGAGAAAACGGCGGCCATTTTGTTTGCACAAAAGGAGGCAGCGGGACTTGGTTGCTGAGTGTCTGGAACTAAAATCGGACACTCAACTTCAAGAACACCAGTCAAACCATACGAACGCCTGCTTCCTTTTCCCGAACAGCTAGGAGAGAGCTGTTCGGTAGTTTGGTTCTTACGAACAAGGGGAACAATTGCTACTATGATCCGTTTGTGTATTATTTAGTTTTTGTGACTTTTCGAAATAGACCGACCACACAGCCTAAATTCATGGAACTGTTTCTGGGCTTGAGCCCTGTGTGCGGTCGGTACAAATGGGACTTCCATAAAATTCAAAAACCCCTGAACCGATCTGGGTGATTTTTGGATATATTGGTCACCCAGACCAGGGCTATCAGACGATATGACATTTATGGGGATGTGATGTGTTTTAGGGTACTTTCTACGTTTTGGGGAAAATATGTTTTTACTGCCTGGAGATAATCGAGTTATAAATCTAGCTGACTCACTTAATTCACAGGCAGAGGGGAGGGAATTATCTGTTTGTATTGGGAGTGTCACACTTTGTCACTGTATTGTCATTGGTTGTAAACTTTGTTCCCCTGTTCTCTACAAGGTCCATGTGGGAGTGCCCCTTGCATGGGGACTTGCATAAAAGCCAGTGTGGCACCATTAAAATTCATTCCTGTTGTACCCTTCATGAAGTCTAGGCTCATGTTTGGATAACTGTCTACTTGCTGGGGAGAAACTACTTGAATGCTGCATTCATCTGGAACTATTCAAATCTACACCCGAACTGCAGCTATAATCACTCAGGCTCAGCAGTTCTGGAGGAATATGCGAACAGGGTATCTACTATACCAGCGTTCGTAACACTATGGTTGTCCACTCTCCTTCTCTAGTGTAGTAGATGACAGATACTGGGACAGAAACAGGAATCTCAGTTGTAGGATCAGGTACAAAATATAAAATTTTATTTGGGCACTAAGCCTCCAATAAAAGTTGGAATAAAAGCAATAATAAAATTTAAGTTTATAATTATATCCACTTCCTCAGGGATAAAACAAATTAATAATACAATTATACATACACTTGTATGTGGAACAAACGCGTTGGATTATAAACTTAAATTTTATTATTGTTTTTATTGCAACTTTTATTGGAGGCTTAATGCCCAAATAAAATTACATGTTTTGTACCTGATCCTATGGCTGAGATTCCTGTTCTTGTCCCAGTATCTGTCCTCAATTTAATATTGTTGGATAAGCTTTTCAAATTATTGAATCTTTTGAACTTTTGAATACATTTTGAAACTGATTATTTTTTAATAAATATTTCAATATCAAAAATATATCAGATATAAAATATATAAAAAATAACAAAATATTACAAAATTAAAATATTTTTTATAATATGAAATACTTTCAAAGGTTTATCTTTTGAAAAGCTTATTCGACAGCTTATGAGGCCATAGTCTTATTTTTTTTGGATCAAACAGCCCTTTGGCCGGACATTAATTTTTTCATTGTGATTCACGACGGCTCGCACTTACGACCAGGTGTAAGTGCGAGCCGTTGTGGGGATTTCCTGCTCTGGTGCACATGTCTATGTTCGGGGAAACTTCCCTGAACATAGACGAACGCACGAGAGCAGGGAATCCCTCTAATCTATGTTCGGAAAAATTTCCCTGCTCTGATGCGCTTGTCTATGTTCGGGGAAACTTCGAACTACAATTCATTCTACGACCGGTTCGTAGGAAAGGAACCTGGTCGGTAAGTGAGGAGTGTCTGTATTGTTTTGTGTTGCAATATGTAGTTTTTTTTTTGTTTTTTTTAAATAATATTCTATTTCCATGTTAAGTTTTATGGAAGACCCCTGCTCCCTATTTATATAAATAGTTAGAAGTAAATGGGTGTCTGTAGAAAATTGCTTATTTAGCTTTCTTTTCCCAAGGAGATCTGGGGAAATGTCATAGCACACACTTTGAAAAGTGCCATTTACAGTGAGGTGTATATAGGAATGTGCCACATGATGTAAGTTTCTATAATAAGAGGAGTTACAATTAGTATAGGAGGTGTTTATAGTTAAGGGCGCTTAGGACTTGTGCATCTTGAAGGCATGCACAACAAAACCACAATTTATAACCACAAGTCCCCTTAATCCTACATTCCTAGGTCTAGGCTGTCCCAACCCTCAGTAACTATTACCCTCCACCCCAAACACAGGGGCTGAAGAAAGCAGTAATGACTTACTAATAGCTTAGTCAAGTCAGTTGCAAACATGCATGCAACAGGGTTGATGTTCCAGGAGGGATAAGCCAAATGACAAATTATTTAGGTAAACTAGAAAAATGGTCAGAATTGTGGCAACTGACATTTAATGTGGATAAGTGCAAGATAAAACTTCTTGAGAGTAAAAACCCAAGGGCAGAGTACAGAATATTTGATAGAGTCCTAACCTCAACATATAAGGAAAGGGATTTAGGGGTGATTATTTCTGATGACTTAAAGGTAGGCAGACAATGTAATAGAGCAGCAGGAAATGCTATCAGAATGCTTGGTTGTATAGGGAGAGGTATTAGCAGTAGAAAGAGGGAAGTGCTCATGCCATTGTACAAAACACTGGTGAGACCTCACTTGGAGTATTGTACACAGTACTGGAGACCGTATCTTCAGAAGGATATTGATACCTTAGAGAGGGTTCAGAGAAGGGATACTAAACTGGTTCATGGATTGCGGGATAAAACTTACAAGGAAAGATTAAAGGATCTTAACATGTATAGCTTGGAGGAAAAACGAGACAGGGGGGATATGATAGAAACATTTAAATATATAAAGGGAATCAACACAGTAAAGGAGGAGACTATATTTAAAATAAGAAAAACTACCACAACAAGAGGACATAGTCTTAAATTAGAGGGACAAAGGTTTAAAAATAATATCAGGAAGTATTACTTTACTGAGAGGGTAGTGGATGCATGGAATAGCCTTCCAGCTGAAGTGGTAGAGGTTAACACAGTCAAGATGTTTAAGCATGCGTGGGATAGGCATAAGGCTATCCTAACTATAAGATAAGGCCAGAGACTAATGAAAGTATTAAGAAAATTGGGCAGACTAGATGGGCCGAATGGTTCTCCTCTGTCGTCACATTCTATGTTCCTATGTATTAATTAATTTACATTTATTGTTGAATATTGTTCATACAATGCTGCAAGTTGCCAGTTTATCACTAATCGTACAGCAACATTAACAACCTGTTGAAAAAACATCAAAACAAAAACAAACAAACATGGAGGCCAATGGCAAACAAAATGGTAGCACTTTAGCTACGAACATTAAATCCCCCAGTTCTACCTGAGTAGTTAAAAAAAATTACAGGAATATTAAATGATACATATATGTAAATGTTTTACACTTTGTGTCACTATTTATGTGTGTATGTATATAACAGTGATTTTAAAAGTTACACTTTTGCTTAAAATGAAAACATTTTCATTTTCTAAGCCATAAACAAGATACAAGAGCTACTCATTTTCAAAAGCCTAGTATCTTTCTTCATGGACTGTCTTCTGTCATGAGGTCTCAGACAAGGCATAGACTTACTCTGTAATAACAGGGTCATTCTAGAGCTAAAAACCTGTGTCAGTCAGCTAACAATAATGCACAATGTAACATAATATACACAATGTAATATAAGTGTCAATGTTATATATTTTTTTGGGTTTATCATTTTTTGTAACTTACTGAAATACAGCACTATATTTTTGTTTTTATTACTTTCCTGTTTGTGCTTTTTAAAAAAAAAAAAAAAAATTATCTTGTGTATTGATATCTTTCTAAAACAAATATTAAAGTTAGAATATCTTATTAAACAAAATGGTGTTATGTGTAGCCACTTGGTGGCAGTATTACTTTCTAAAATAGTAACATAGTTACATTGCTGAAAAGAGACATGCGTCTATCAAGTTCAGCCTTTCTCATGTATGTTTTTGCTGTTGATCCAAAAGAAGGCAAAAAACCCACTTTGAAGTGCTTTCCAATTTTGAAACAATTCCTTCTTGACCCAAGAATATCAGTCATATCTCTCCTTAGATAAAGAAGTTATTACCCCACAAATTAAAAAAGGTATCCCAGAATATTATGTTTTTTGCAAGTATTCATCCAATTGCTGTTTAAACATTTTTACAGACTCTGATAAAACCACGTCTTCAGGCAGAGAATTCCACATATTGTTCTTACTGAAATAAACAACTATCTTTTAACCTAAATGTCTTTTCTTCCGGGCTAAATGCATAACCTTGCATCCTATGTATAGTCCTGTTTATGAATAGATTTAAAGACAATGGTTTGTATTGGCCCTGAATATATTTGTATAATGCTATCATAGCCCCTCTAAACAGATTTAAATGTGTTAATCTTTCTTCATACCTAAAATTTTCCATTAATTTAGTAGACCTCCTCTGCACCTTTTCTAGTGCCATTATGTCCTTCTTTAATTAAAGGTGCCCAAAATTGCAAATTCAAGGTGTGGTCTTACCACTGATTTATAAAGAGACAAAGTTATATATATATATTTTTTTGACAATCTGTCTTTATTGAGGTATTATTTATATGTATTACAACAAGTTCACATATGGCAAAATATAGTGAAAGTAATGTGAGAACAACAATTGGTATTCTGGAAGCATATTGATATCCAGGGGCCAGACACACATATGAATGTAATCACAAATTTAGAGTTAACCAGCATAACTATCATTCAGCAGTCCTTTCAGAGTAAAGAGTGCTTGGCTAGCAGGATCTCATGGACCGTTTATCGGTAATTCAAATCTGTGTATGTCTATAGCGGACAGGGAGTAGATGTATGCAGTAAAACTAAGTGTGTTCCGGGTATTTGGGGGCCGTGGTGAGTTACTGGTATAAGAGCCATGTAGAATGGCCTGTTGTTGTATAAATTACTCCGAGCTGAGAAATGGCGTGTGGGGCATCCCCTTGGGTGGGGGTGGCTGCTCATATATATTATAAGAAAAGGGGGAGGGAGGGAAAGAAAGAGTGCAGAGAAGAGGAGCGGGTAAAAGCTTAGCTTCCCCTTTCGCCCTTATAGAGAAATAGCAGCCATGGTGCCCAAGACTGGGTACATTTGTCTAAGTGCCACTGTAGGGTTGCAGTCAAGGATTCCATGTTTTAGATCTCAACTATTCTGTCCACCCATTGCCGGAAGGTGGGCGCACTCTTCTGCATCCACAGTGTGGGTATTAGAGACTTTGCAGCTGTCAAGAGATGTTTTGTGAGTGACTTTTGAAATGTTTTTAATGACACGTCTGTATGGTGTAGTAGCATAGTGAGGAGTTGGAGTGGTAGGTCAGAATCTGTGATCTGCCGGATCTTTCTGTTTACCATCTTCCAGAAAGGATCAGAAATGTCAGGGCAGTTCCACCATATGTTTAGAGCTGTACCAATGGTGTGCCTACATCTCCAGCATTTGTCTGATATGTCTGTGTTCATACGGTGTAGTGCGTCGGGTGTTCTATATAAGTGGGACATCAACGTAAAGCTTGTCTCCTGATACTTCGAGCTGGTGGAGCATGTGTGGGTGAGTATGAAAATTTTGTCCCAGTCTTGTTTGGTCAAAGTGATGCCTGTCTCCCTTACTCACCTAGCAATGTATTTCGGGTCAGGTTTAATTTCTCCATAGAGGAGCAGCGTGTATAGCAGGGAGATCCCCTTCTCTATGTGTCGTATAGCCATGCAAAGGCTTTTGAATTGTGTGAGGTCTCTGTGGAGAAGCCATTTACTGGGAAAAGCTGCATAGTAGGCCCTCAGCTGGTAGTAGGGAAATGTGTCCAGGCCTTTGGGGGGGGGGGAGAATGTCGGGGAAAAGGTCAGTGAGAGGTTTGAGGTTGTTTCCCTCCATAATTTGGCGGATGTACATCCAGTCCGATGGTGGGAGGCCTCCCCCGATATCCGGGTTATGTGTAATTGGTGGCAAGGGGCCGGAGGATGTGGACAGTTACTGTGGGTATCGGAGGGAGCACCAAACTGGTGACTTTGCAGCTGTCTTAATTATAGAGTGCCCTACCACCATAACCGGTCTAGCCTTAAGGCTTTTCCATCAGCTGTTAGAAGGAACATCTTCCTTCAATACTGCTACACCTGAGCTGATGCTCCCAACATCTTTACTCAAAAGAATCTGTTAGGTTGCACAACATCCCCCTTGCTACCACGTCATACTGTTACCCAGCTACATGCCTGTTCCCTAGCTGTTTGATCTCCCCACACTCCACTAGATGTCCCCCACCAAACTCTGATCAATGAACAGCAGACCCTTTTCAAGATTGTCAATTTGTTTAAGTGTTGCCATTTGCTTCTCCAGATCTCTAACACAAGCTTTCAGATGTATGGACCCTGCATGGATTCATCCAGGCATGCATACAAATAGTAAGGCATGCACTTTGCAAACCTTCAATCTTGCTAACATCCATTTAACAGTTACCAAAAACAAGTACAGAAAAATAAAACATTACTGAGTAACAAAAAATACCAACCTCTATCCACAATTTTGCAGTTCTCCTGGGGAACTGTTCATTTTGAACCCCTACTTAAAAAACCTAATTAAATGAAACTACTTTTAAGCAACCCCAAGTGATTTATGGTTATTTTTGAAATTCTATTTCATCAGAACTTTCCTAAGCAAGCTTAAAGTGAACTTGCTAATTCTGCAAATTCTAAATAATTTATAACTCAGCGAAATGATAAATTGTAATTATAGTAGTATTACAAAAAGATGTACCCTCTCCAGTGCTTTAATAGCTGCCAGAAACTCCAGGATCTTGGAAATCAGAGAAGATGATGTACTAGAATGTAATTATTTGACTCACCATTGTAACATGTTAAAAGAGCTAAACTGACTATCGCTGGAATCCCAACGCATTCTTCATCTTTCCAGCCTTGTGCCTAAGAACATTTCTGGGAAGCTCCCACCCTACCTGAGTAGAATGCTCTCCCCGGCTGCTCCCACCTCCTATAACCTCCGATCCATTACAAACACTTTATTTAGCATACCGCAATACAAAAATAAAGTGGCTCCATCCTCAGTTTCCAATTATGGAATAACCTCATAGACACAGACAAATCTTCATTCAATCTAAAATCCTTTAAGAGATCTATGGCAACATACCTCAATACAGAATGCACTTGTCATACTTGACTATATTTATTATTTGTTATGTGTTAAATAACACAATTAATTATTTTTTTGTAATTTTATATTGTACCCTATTGTAAGAATGCAGTGTTTGTGAACCCAGGACATACTTGAAAACAAGAGAAATCTTAATGTATCCATCCTTGTAAAATATTTTATAAATAAGTAAATAAATACATGATTTATTTATATGCTGATATCAAACAAAATTATTATATATATTCCACAGTCATTAATAATTCTATTGTCCATATGCAGGAGACAGCGGATAGAGCCCCAAGTTGGGTCTAGAAAAGTCTGGGTCTAATTTTGGCCCAGAGTGCCCTGTGCTGAGCCCCTTGACCTTTTTGCCATCTAGCAATGACCCTGTTCATATATAATCAATATGTAAGCCAAGATCTACGATTACATATACATGTGTACATATGGATTATGCTATATATGGGCATGTAGAATAAGGCCCTCTATATTTTAAGCATGGTACATTTATTGGTATACCCCCATCATATTATACTCAATAACTAGGTATAGGAGTCGCTGTTTAAGGCTAGTTTTTTCATTTCACTTTATTGTATCCTGAATGGTTATGCATTATCAATTTCACTCTATCTTTATAGACAGATTGAGCATATACTATAACCTGTAGGAAACTTACTTTATTCCAGATTGCACTTATCCTCATTGTATGGATTGAGTGCTTATTGTATATTTGAAGAGCTACGATTAGCATTGCTAAAGTTGGCAAGAATCTGTCTACAACCCATTGTAGCAGGAAAAATTAGCATTACATGTCATTTAAAATGTATTTCTGATTTCTAATTATAATTATTTCTTTCCGTATATTGATATGACCTTGCTTCTAACCACATCATTTCATAATACATTCTCTTGATTGAGATGATAATAAAACTAAACGAAACCAGTAGCCGTCTTGTGTCGGAATACTTTGAAAATACTGCATTGAATCCAGTTTATAAAGAATGCGCATCACATTTATAGATTGAACCACAAGCCGTGCTATTTTCTGACTGTGTTCCAGAATTTAGTCCTCCGTCCATCCTTAGACATTTGTCTTGTAATGTGCCCCGCTCCCGCTCCCGCTCTGCTCTTCCCTCTTACGTCTATCTCTAAATGATTTCCACACAAGAAGTGATTTCCCTAACTCCCTCAATAAGATTATTGCATGTTTCCAGTAAATATTTTTAAAGTGGATGCGCACTATGTTTTTGAGAGGGAAGCGGCAGGATTTGGTGATCGACTGGACATGAGGAGTAAAGGAGAGGTCAGAGTCAAAGAGAACACCTAGGCAGCGAGCCTGAGAGGTAGAGGTGATGGTAGTGCTGTTGACTTGGAGGGAGACAGACACAGGAGTAGCAACACTTGAGGGAGGATAGACCAGAAGTTCTGTTTTTGGACAGGTTGAGTTTCAGGAAGTGAGCAGCCATCCAGTTGGAAATCACAGAGAGGCAGTCAGAGACACTAGTCAAGAGGGATGGAGAGAGATCATGAGAAGACAGGTAGATTTGTGTGTCATTCAAATATAAATCATAATGTAAGCCTAAGGAGCTTATAAATTTACCAAGGGAGGCAGTATAGATCTAGAACAGTAGGGGACCAAGGGCAGAATCTTGGGGAACACCATCAGAGAAGGGTTGGGGAGAAGAGGCAGAGCCAGAGAAAGAAACACTGAAGGAGCGTGGGTGAGGTAGGAAGAGCACCAGGGGAGAGCAGTATCCCGTAGACCGAGATTGCATAGAATGAGAAGAAGTTGTTGATGATCAACAGTGTCAAAGGCAGCAGAAAGATCAAGGAAAATTATCAAATTTAGAACAAAATGGAAGCTTAGGGACAGCACTCTTCCTGGGGGCAACCCAGATGACTGGAGAAATTTTAATGAATAAGCAAGAGTAGAGTGCCCAATTAAAATAAACCTTAACTTTTATTAAAGATGCAAATAAAATGAATAAAGAGAAAGTATTCAATTTAAGTGGTGCATACAAGTCTATATACAAATGTATCTGTTTACTATTATTAATGTTTCTTGGGTAAAAGTATCTCAATTGTACTCGTATATAATTGAATTTATGTTCGTGCTGTAAGGTCTCCTTATTAGCAATGTTACTGAATTGTTAGGTAGTGTTTTGTATCAGTATACCATTAAAAATGTTTCCTAGATAATAGTGTCACAATTGTACTCACATACATTTAAATCTGTATTCGTTCGGTAAGGTCTCCTTATTTGCAATTATACAGAATTATGTCTGGATTGTTCGGTATAATACAAAGTAATGCCTAAGTTGTTTAAAGTAATGTGTTTCAAGTTTGTGTTTATACGAAAAGGTCACCCTTTTCGCAATGGTACGAAATTGTGCCTAGGTTGTTTACTGATACATATAGATCTGTGCTCGTTTGCTCAGGTCTATTTTTTTTTTATCTTTTACCTATTTGTTATTTTTTTATCAAGAAGATATATACATTTGCAGGGAACGGCAAAAAAAGCCATCCCCAATCTCCCAGGTAGATCCCTTGCTTGCCTCGCGTCCTGGGGGGCTCAAGAGCTGTCCTGCTGGCTACTTTTGAGCCCCCCTCCGAGGCTGGCGGTGGGCAGCGGGCAGCGAAGGAGCATACTCACCTGAGCTCTTCCTGCTCAGCTCCCTCCGCTCCACTTAATAAAGCCAGGAGCCGGAATATGACTTCATCCGGTTCCTGGCATCACTAAGCGCTGCCTACTCAGCCTGTGTGCCCTCTGCCTGCCTTCCCAGCAGCCACCCTGGACTGCAGGTAAGCAATCCACTCCAGCTTTCCCAGGGAGGCTGGGTGGATTTAAAATAAAATACAAAAAATATTAATTTGTGAGTGTTGGTGGAAATGTCTGTGTGTGTGTGTCTGTGAGTGTGTATGTCTAAGTGAATGTGTGTGTGTCTGTGAGTGAATGTGTGTGTGTCTGTAAGTGTACGTGTGTATGTCTGTGTGTATGTGTCTGTAAGTGTGTGTATGTGTCTGTAAGTGTGTATGTATGTGTGTATGTGTCTGTAAGTGTGTGTACATGTCTGTAAGTGTGTATTGTGTGTGTGTGTCTGTAAGTGTTTATGTGTGTGTCTGTGAGTGAATGTGTGTGTGTGTAGGTCAGTGAGTGTGTGTGTGTGTCGGCCAGTGAGTGCGTGCGTCTGTCAGTGAGTGCGTTTGTCAGTGAAAGTCCAAGTAATAGTGTGTATGTCATTGTTTGTCACTGTATATGAGAGTGTGTGTCTGTCAGGGAGTGAGCGTCTGTCAGTCAAAGTGTGGCCTTGACAGGAAGGGGTGGGGGAAATTTAAATTAGGGGGGGCGGGTACCCGAGCACCGTCCTGCCTAGGGCAGCACAAATCTTAAATACACCACTGCTCACTACATAGACGTTTTCTCTGTCCCAGACTGTATAACAGGAGATTCTGCCTGCTAGTAAGAAGGTTAGGAGAGGAGTGGACCAGCGACTGCTAGGGGACAGTCCTTAGAAAGCATGGAGCCAGTGCATCATCAGACGCATTTATGACAAGTTCAGAGTGCTGTCTGCACTGTAAACCCTTGGCTGGTCATCCTGCATGAATGGAAGGCAGCCTAATGTGCATTCCCACCAGACTGACTATCTAGTTATTTGTGCAGACATGCCCCCTTTTGGGCATAATTGTCCCTTTGGGCTGTTCTGGTTACGAGATTCATATCAGTGGCCCACCCTTTTACCCAGTGGCCCACCGAAATCCTGCTTCACCGGACACGGCTGTTAGGGGATATGGATTTACTTGAAAGATGAACGCGAGAGATTAGCATAGGATATGTGTTTTCAGATGGCTATATCCTGTGAGTGTCCCTCGGTCACCACCTCCACCAGATACATGACGCTTGGGAGGTATAACTGTTTTAGTGTTTTCTGTCTATAAGATTCTGTAATTAGGCCCATCATAACTGTCAACACCGAACCCAATGGGCTCTTAATTCAGCCCTGGCTGCATACCAAGAATACCCCACAAGATTTGCCATTTTGGAGATGCCCTGACCCAGTCATCTAGCCATCAATATTTGCGAAGGTCACCCAATTCTTTTTACTTATCCATTTTTCCTGCTTCCAACACATGGATTCTAGTACTGACTGTTCACTTGCTACCTAATATATCCCACCCATTGACAGGTGTCATTGCACTGATACAATCAATGTTATTAGTGTCACCTGTGGCTGATCAGTGTGTATTATAATATATAACATAAACTAGAGCAGATTTGTATTGATAAGCAATCAAAGGCAGTGTTGCATCAACCTGTTATCCTAAGGGTCCATTACAAGGCAGCAATACATATAATATTATAATATTCTGCCTTCTATTGCATTTATTTCACTAATAAAACTTTTCATGGACCATATTTTTGATTTCATGTATTTAGCAGCAATACAGCTGAAACAGAGAGAGTGTGATTGTTTGTACTAGATTTCATATGCCAGGGCATGTCATTAATGGCAAAAAGGATCAATAATGAATACAGGAGTAAACATTACCCCTACTAATAATATTAGGCAGGCCTGGACATATATGTCCTGGTAATTCTCTGACAGTGTGGGTCTCACATTGGAGTATACAATACAGCTTTTATTTCATGTTGTAATGTCACCCACAGTGCAGTACTGGGTCTGCCTGTCTGTCTTTCTGCCTGTAGGTCAGGGCCATCTTTCTCCATGGGCACCCTGGGCAGTTGACCGGGAGCCCCACAGGCATAGGGGCCCCACCACGCTGCCCAGCGTGCCCGACCGACAGGGGAGATCCTTTGATCTCCCCTACCAGCCCATGGAGAGCCAGTCCTGTTTTATGGCCGTGGGCCCTCTCGGGCCCTCTCTCCCTCAACGACCCAAGGGCCCTTCGATCGGGAAGAGAGGGCGGGAGGACCTGGAGGCAGGAAGAGGGATCTGGGAAGCAGATCGCGCCTTCTGCGAGCAGGCTGTGTGGAGCATTGCTGCGCATTACCATGGCATTCTGCACGCGGGAGGACAGGAAAGCCTGCAGCCAGAGGAGGTGCAGGCTACATAGAACTTACCAACACCGGACATCCAGAACTGACTGTGTCCCCCCCTACTTCACCAAAGGTAAGAAGGGAGGGGTGGATGAAGATTTTAATTAATGTATAGCATTATTTAAAAACTCACACACACATTTGCTACCTGAAACTCTGCAACACACACACACAGCACTCTTCACACACACAGCACCCTCCCCCCACACACCACCCCACTTGCCACACAAACAGAGCATGCCTCACACACACACACTCTACACACACAGCACTGCACACACACACACACACACACACACACACACGCACAAACACTACACCCCTTAATGCAGTATGTGTGTGTGTATTCAGCAGTCTGTATGTATTCAGCAGTTTGTGTGTGTGTGTGCATTCGGCAGACTATGTATATGTATTCAGCAGTCTGTGTGTGTGTTTGTGTGTGTATTCAGTGGACTGTATGTATGTATACGGCAGTCTTTGTGTATGTGTATTCAGCAGTGTGTGTGTGTATTCAGCAGTCTGTGTGTACGTGTGTATTCAGCGGACTGTGTGTATGTATTCATCAGTCTGTGTGTATGTTTGGGTGTGTATTTAGGGGACTGTGTTTATGTACTCAGCAGTCTGTCTGTTTGTTTTCAGCAATCTGTCTGTGTGTGCAGCAGTCTGTCTGTGTGTTCAGCAATCTGTGTGTGGGTTCAGCAGTCTGTCTGTCTGTCTGTGTGTTCAGCAGTCTGTCTGTGTGTGTGTTCAGCAGTCTGTGTGTATGTGTATTTAGGAGTCTGTGTGCATGTGTATTTATCAGTCTCTGTGCGTGTGTATTCAGCAGTCTGTGTGCATGTGTGTTCAGCAGTCTGTGAGCATGTGTATATGTATTCAGCAGTCAGTATATGTGTGTATGTGTTCAGCAGTTGGTGTGTGACTGTATTTCAGCAATCTGTGACTGTATTCAGCAGTCTGCGTGTATGTACTGTATGAATGCATTGCATTTGTTGGAAGTACTAATAAATATAAGCTATGTTTTATCTATAATTTAAATTTGTATTCCTTTGAGTTGTGTGTAGGCAGGGCCCCAGTGCACTGCTTTGCCTGTGGGCCCATAATGTTGTTAAGATGCCACTGCTGTATGTCTGTCTGTTCATGCAACTATCTATCTATCTCATTCCTGGTAAAACACTTTATCTTTATATCAGATAAATGATACACTCTGAACAGGTACTTAAAAGGAAAAGCAATTTGAAACAAAATGCTATCCTATTCATTTTACTATTTACATTCATATGAAATCAATACTTAATAAACATACCTATGTAATATAGATCCAATTTCATTATATTACTCACCATACCTACGGGATATAATAACATTATACAGCAATAATGTCACAACATCAGTAAATACATCTAAAAGGAATGTTAAAATGTCATTACTAGGCTAGTCAAAGACACAATAAATATTATAAACAGAGTGATTGTATCTTTTAAGCTTGAGTCAATCAAATCAATACACACTGCCCAGTGGGAATTGTATTCATAGTCTGTGGATCGACTATGCTCACCATGTCTGGACTAAGTAAAGCATTTCTTCATATCTCAGACATCTGGTCTTAATATTACATCTTCCTCCCCCATGCACTTTAGATAGACAATATATTTATGGAAGTGTTTTTTTTTTTTTAATATTGCTTCACATTGGTATTCAGACTGACAAGCGTAATTTTCTAATACGCTTTGCTCTTACGGGAGAAGCCAACTTGAAACTAATCTTCAGGATCAGTTATTTCGAAGTTCTTTAAATCCTGGCATTCGTTAGAGACTTTAGATTTTGGTTTCTTAATAAGTTTTGGATAAATACACCCTTCTGATATCCACACAACAAAAATTTTAGGAAGAATAACTGCCTTCAACCAGTTTTTTGCACATTTTTTGGATTGTTCTGAATTGTTGACGGCAAATATCTGGGCTTGATTGTGTGTTTCGGAACTTGAAAGACAAATACTAGTTTTCCTATCCTTCCGCCCATTTTCCTACGTTTTCCTATCCTTCCGCCCAACCACATTGCCCCATAAAACCATTCTTTCACCATTTCATCCAATCTCTCTCCTCTTGTCTTGCTTCTTCCCTAATTTATATCTTAAACCTCTCTTTCTCTACAAGAGTCTTTCCCCACTTTGCTTTGTTGATCCAATCCTGGATCCAATCCTGAAGAAGCCTTCTAAGCCTTCTAACTTTTGTAACTTTTTTTTTTCCAATGTATGTTTTTATTGTTTTATAAAGAGGTACAGTAGAGGAGACAAGTCCCTCATGTAACATAATACATACAGCTTATTATGATACACATACAAGATAACAGAAAGGAAGAACATAAAAGAGCATAAAAGAACATATAATTACGGTAATGACATATACAGTAGCCTTATTATCACGTTTCACTTTATACACGCTTATATACATACACCATGTGAAGGAAGGAGTTGTCTGGCGCATTAGGTACCTACGTACATACATATGGGGATATACAGGTAAACATTACTATTGATTGTAGCCATGAAGTTCGATATTTGTTGCCATTTTGTATACACGGCTAATCTAACCGCTCTCCCCTCTGCTGCATTAGTGTCTGCTTGGTGTACAGCCAAGTATCCGATAACAGGATAGCAGTTATGAAGATATAATATTAAGAGAGGGAGAAACACAGCTGTAAAGGTGATGCAGGGTAGCTTGGCCTATTATGAAGGGTATGTAGTTACGCCAGTAAGGGTAACTTATAGATCAAGTGGACTTGCCGTATGTTGTAGTGTTATGAGGGTTTATAGGTAGTGGGCGAAAGTTATGTGATATACCTAAGTTCTCCTCGATCCATGGTGGTCACATCATTCGAAACTTTCTTACTACTCCCAGGCAAATATTTATGTGACATATGCTAGCATAATAAGACCTTAATATAAATAACAGTTACAAATATATATACATGAGATAACCGTAATAACTGAAGGGGGAGGAGGAGGGAGTGGGAAGGGTACAGTAGGGCGCATCTTGTCTTAGGATATAGTACTTTATATTATTATAGCGGGGTATAGCAAATTAGTGATATGGATGTGGCTTAGTAGTCTTACTAGGTATAGTGGGATAGGATAGCCTAGTAATTCGTCATGTAGTGGTAGGCCTTGTTCTGGATAGAGTACTTTATCCACTCTTAGTTGCGGGATCTGCTCTTTACTTTGTAGTATGAGAATCTTTAAAAGACTCCCAATTTTTCCACTTGTCCAGAACGTGTGACCTATTACCTCCTTTTGCCCATTCGCATTCGTGGTGGTATGTAACCTCCACCCTTCCTAGAGTCTCCTTCAAAGAAGGAGGCTTGGTGTCTTTCCAGTGGGCTGCAATGCTAATTTTTGCTGCCACTAGTATATTTAATACTGCGTCTCTAGATGGTATATCACGTAGGTTAGGGATAATGTGGAGCAAGTAAATTTCTGGGGATAGCGGGAATGTAATCTTACAGATCGCCCGAATAGTTGTTTGGACATCCTTCCAAAAGTTTTGCAGATTGGGGCAGTGCCAAAATATATGTTCTATGGACCCTAAACTAGAGTTGCAATGCCAGCATATTGAGGGAGAATTGGGGTAAATTTTATGAATCCTGCTCGGGACCAAGTACCATCTCATTAACATTTTAAAGTAGGCTTCCCAAAGTATGACACATTTCGAAGATTTTTTGGTATAGGTGATGGCTTGTTCCCATTCCATGAGAGTTGGGGTTATTCCCAACGATGTCTCCCATTGCTTCATATAAGTTAGTTTGGAGTGTCCGTGAATATCAGACAACGTCCTATAGCATAGGGAGAGAAGTTTGCACAAGGGACGTATCAGTCTAGTATGGTAACATTGTGAGCCTATATTGCTAAGTGACAGCGGGTCAATGTGCTCAATCGAATGTGACAGTAATATATGTTTTACACGCAGGTACAAGAAAATATCTCTCGAGGGTAAGTTGTACCGTTCCTGCAGTGTTGGGAAAGGGTGAATGCCATTTGTACCAAGCAATTTATGTACATGTGTAATACCTAAGCTTGACCATTTAGATGTTTGGAGGTCGGGAGATAAGGCGGAGAGGGCTGATAATGGTGCAAGGTACAGTAGTTCTGCCTTTGGCCATATCGCCGTGTTCCACCTAGACCATGATTTTGTAATATATCGTGATGTTGGGAGTGTGGAGGGTGATGCTAAGGGGGTGGAGGACCATAGGGCATTGTATAGGGAGTGTGACCCCCCACAAGCGGATTCTAAATCTACCCATACCGGTTTGTGCGTACTCATCATAACATAGAGGCTTTGTGACAACAGGGTTGCTTTATAGTAGAGCATGATGTTGGGAACGTTAAGACCTCCCTTTTTGAATGGACGCCACAGAGAGTGGAAGGATATTCTTGGGGGCTTTTTCTTCCAAATATGGGCGTTAATTGCCCTCTGGAAACGTTGAAGGAGCGAATTTGGTAAGGCAATGGGCAATGACCTAAATAGGTAGAGTATATGTGGCATAACCATCATTTTAATCGAATTAATTCTACCAAACCATGATGTGTAGAGATTGCTCCAAGACTCCATTTGTTTGGTAATATTGGACAGAACCGCTATGTGATTTTCCTTTATAGTTAGGGATTTGGAATGCGTTAATTTGATGCCTAGGTACGAAATTGCGTTAGTTTGCCACGCAAATTGATATGTGTTTTTCAGTTCGCTCACCAATTGCTTATTAAGTCTTATGGGTAGTATTTGGGTTTTATTAACATTATTCTTGTAATAGGAGATGTCTCCGTATGTGGCCAGTGTTTGTAATAGGTGAGGAATGGATTCAGTTGGGTTAGCTAAAAAGATAATTACATCATCGGCAAAAAGTGCCAACTTTTTTTCTCCTGCCGGGGTATCTATACCGGGTAGCGCCGCCTCAAGTTTGATCGTTCTAACTAGAGGTTCCAAACATAAAATGAAGATCAAGGGCGACAAGGGGCACCCTTGCCTCGTACCGTTGGTTATACGAAAATTACGTGATGTGAAGCCTGAGCTGAAAACTTTAGCAGATGGGGCGGAATATAAGGCCATAATGCTGGTAATGAAAGCATTGGAAAAACCAAAAGCCGACAGGGTCTCTGACATATAATCCCAGTTTAGGCGATCAAATGCCTTCTCCGCATCTAACGCCAACAAAGCCCCTGATTTATTTTTGAGGTTGGCCCAATCAATTAAGTCCATACAGTATCTGGTGTTGTCCCCAACCTGCCTGCCAGGAACAAAGCCCGCTTGTTCTTCTGAGACTAATGAGGACAACAGGGGGCGAATTCTGTTGGCAAGCAGTTTGGCATACAACTTAACGTCGGCATTAAGTAATGAAATCGGCCTGAGATTACTGCAATATGTTGGTGGTTTATTTGGCTTAGGCAAGGTGATAATGTAAGCTTCTAGCATATCTTGTGGGAATTTACCTGTCGTTCTTATTTTGTTAAATAGTTTTGTAAGGTGTGGTATTAATCGCGATGCCAATTTCAAATAATAATAATTTGAGAGACCATCAGGTCCCGGCGCTTTATGTTTTGGCAAGGATTTAATCACATTACTCACTTCAGTTTCCGTGAACGGTGCGTCTAAAAGATTCATGTGGTGCGTCGGTATTTGAGGGAGTGTGATTCGAGAGAGGTATCGTGTGATGTCTACAACACTGGGGGATTTGGTGTTGGGGTTGTTGCGAAGATTGTACAGGTCTTCATAAAAACCGGCCAATTCTTCAACAATCGTATTCGGGTTATATATTCGTGCGTGATCTTTGGAATATAGATAAGGGATTTTAGTTTGTAGGTATTTTGCTTTCAGTTGGTTAGCCAAAATCTTGCCTGCCTTGTTCCCTGAAAAGTAATACAATTGTTGGGTTTTGCGTGCTTGCTTGGTGTATATTTGTGATTGAAGAAGGTGAATATCCTGTTGTACTTTGGTAATTTGACGGGTGATTGATTAGATGGGGATTGTTTATTGGATTCTTCTAACTTCCTAAGGGTATGGCGAAGTGCAGTCTCTTTAGAAATATAGCTTTTTTTAGCTATGGAACCCAATCTGATGAAGTGACCCCTGACAACTGCTTTGTGTGCCAGCCATTGAGTTTCTACCGTGGTGTCTTCAGTGGAATTAACCTCAAAGTAATTATCTAGTACCGTGGAGATATATTGAACATCAGCAGGGTTATCAAGGAGAGATTCATTCAAACGCCATTTACCTCTCCCTGTTGTGGGGTATGGCACTCCTAGGGTAACCAGAATGGGGGCATGGTCGGACCATGTCCGAATCCCAATGGATTGGTCCATAAGATGTGGGAGGGTATGTTTGTCGACTAGGCACAGGTCGATGCGTGTGTATGTTAAGTGTACCTGTGAGAAATAAGTGTAATCTCGTGCTGTTGGAAATAAATTTCTCCATGTGTCATATAGATCTTGCTCATGGAGAAGCCGAGAGAACAGTTTACTATTGTGAATAGATAATTTATTGGGAGGTTTGTTTTTGGTGCGTTGTATATCTAAAGAGGGCATGAGGGTGCAATTACAGTCACCACAAATAATAACGTGGCCCTTTTTAATGGAATTTATTTTCTTAATTGCTTTATTAAGAAATGAGAATTGAGCTTCATTAGGAGCGTAAAGCGATACCACCGTTACTTGAATACCATTCAGTTCGCCTACCAGGACCAATAAGCGGCCAGATGGATCGGTGAATTGATTTTGAGCTGTGTAAAGCCAATCTTTGTGGAAAAAAATTGCAACACCTTTGGACTTAGTTGGTGAGTATGCGTGGTACATTTGTGGGTACATTGGGGAACGGATCTGAGGAGGGTTACGGTTCGCTAGATGCGTCTCTTGGACACATACAATCGCAGCTCCTGCTTTATGTATATCTTTCAGCAGTTGCTTCCGTTTGTAGGGGCTATTGAGGCCTTTAACGTTAAGGGAAAAGATTTGTAGTGTATTAGGCGGCATCTATATCATAAAGTGAAGTGGTGATTTGGACCTCTGTCGCATCTTAGTTTGGAACTGTGCAGTATAGCACCCCTTGAGGTTTACCCCGTTGCCCATTACGGGGACATGGGATCCCAGAATGTATTGGGGCCTTTTACAATATTCCCTTCTGAGTGGACATTTCCCAATGTCATGTAACGGCCTAATGTGGTGTAAACCGTCATCCATAGGATATGTAAGAACACATCCCATGGCGACCTAGGGAGGTCTTGTGGGCTCCTCCCGACCAATGACTCAGAATAATCTAGATGGTATGACTGTGAGACTATTCAATGCAATGTGTATTGCAAGCCGTCTCTTGTTATAGAGCGAGTGATTCCTTGGACATCCACAGTAGTAGATGCTTTGGGTGACCCTCAGGGTGAGGTCTTATAGAGATAAGTAACACCTCTTTGTCCTGCGGTGGCGTCAACGGCTAGGCAATATTATGGGTGGTTGCTAATTATAAGACGTATACAGGCTCTGGGTATATGCGCCATGTCAGTTAATCGTGCCTGCAATCTAACATTCTATATATATATATATTAATGTAACACTCCAGGACTGGAGTACTAGTACCAGGGGTGAAACACTGTCTAGAACTTCAATACACAGCCGTGCAGGAAGACCTCGTCCCCTAGAAGAAGTTAACCATATTGGGTATGCAATCACATATTGTAAAAAATCACTCAAAATATCTGCAAATTGTGTGGACAATAACTGTTCTGCAGAGCGAGTTGAACATGTGGTCTGAGCTACCAGAACCGTATCAGTTGAAGTTTGATGTAGGTATACTTAAAGTTCGGCAATAACTACTCTGCATGTAGCAAATATGTGTCCAATGCTACATAAAGATATTACAGTAAAAGGTACCCAGAGTATCAGTCTGCACCACGTCCCACGGGTGAGCCATATAATTATAATCCCTTAATAGCATCTTTGGAATAAAGCATGTACAACAATGCAACTATATACATGACTTAAACTGACAGTATCTCGGCAGTACTAACTTGACATCAGGTATAGATCTACGAAGTGCTATAAACTCAAATGCAAATCCAAGATACTTATCGATAACTTTGTGGATATAAGTAACCATATGGAGGTCATGGAGTGTTGGCTGGTGATTTCGCCATTTGCCAGTCTGCTTGAAGTTTCCTCGGGGATGCATTATCCGGAGCTTTGCTTTGGTGTTGAGGATTACCAGTCCATAGTCCCCATGCTGAGATCAACTTCATACCCTCTGTCGGGTCAGTCGCTATGTGGTTGCGGCCTTGTCGCCAGATGATTAATTTGGTTGGGTAACCCCATTTATAAGTCACGTTGTTGTTCCGTAAAGTTTTAGTTACTGTGATGAAACCTCTTCGTTTTTCCATCGTAGCTGCTGATAAATCTGCAAAGAGTGCAATCCGTTGATGAGGTTCTGGGAGTGTTGGGGCTTTCCTCGCCGCTGCCAGCAAAGTTTCCTTATGAGCAAAGTAATGGAATCTTACGATAACATCCTTAGGGACTTCTTTTGGTAAATGCGCAGGCCGTGGGAGTCTGTGCATACGATCATAAGCCCATGCGGAATTAGGTAGGCCTGGGACCAGGGTGTTACAAATAGATAGAATGTGCGCTGGTAGTGCTTCTTGCGTAACATCATCCGGTATGCCCCTGAATCTTATATTTTGCCTCCTTGACCTGTCTTCCATGTCAGCAAGTTTGTCACGTAATAAAGAGTTTTCTTCAGACAATTTCTGAACCTTATCCACAACTTCGTTATGTGCTATACAGAGCTTGTCCGTTTTATTTTCCAGGTGATTGGTTCTGTCACCAATATTAGAGATTTCTTTCCTCAGATCGCCATTAATGCGGTGGAAATCCGCTGTTATAGTAGCTCTAAGTTCTTGCAGCATTTTGTGAAGGCTGCGTTCCGTCACTGGAACTTCAGAGTATTTGGATGAACTTAGTTCGTAGTCTG
Organism: Pelobates cultripes; assembly: GCA_933207985.1. Lineage (NCBI taxonomy): Eukaryota > Metazoa > Chordata > Amphibia > Anura > Pelobatidae > Pelobates > Pelobates cultripes. The sequence goes on along the minus strand of OW240914.1, from coordinate 66,403,161 downwards.
ATTGTCCATCAGATAAATTAGAGGTGTCGTCGCCATCTTGGATATCTTTGCGGCGGTCCGCTCTTTTCGATTTTGTCATTTCTGACAGCTTTAACTGCTTAGGAGGTGGCATTGTAGGGTGCTGTGATATTCCCGCAGGCTCAGGGTAACGGGTAGCGGTGGGTCAGTCGCTCATTTAGTCGCTACAGGTCGGGATAACGGCGGAGCTCCTATGCCATGCGTCCTCTCTCACCGGAAGCCGGACACGCCCCCCCAGGGCCCATTATTTTCACATCAAAGAGCTGGTCCTCCGTGCCCACAGAAGCAAGGCGGACCCACACGAAGACTTTCCATCCGTACGCATCATACCGGACATATCATCAGCCACCCTGCGCCGAAGGAAGGATTTTCTCCGGACCACCACGGCACTACGCACCAACGGCATACGCTACCGTTGGGGGTTCCCCACAAAACTGATCATCAATAAGAACGGGAAAACGACCATTATCCCGACCCCGGAGGACGGCTTAACTCTGCTCGAAAAGTGGAATTTATTGGAGAACCCGTCTGAAACCCAACGGCCCAAAAACCGTACACCGGGCCGGCCAAAGCACATGGACTGTTAAGTTACCCTCGAAGCGGCAAGCAAGTCTGCGCAAGTATCACGAACTGTATATTCCTCTAACTTTCATTGCGGTTTAATTTACACTTGTCTTTTATGCACTGTGCTTCTAATTGTATATAATACTGAACTCCCCACCACCCCCGAGAGATGTTACACTGCATGCATAGCGTATACAGTAACCCAACACATTAACTTAGAGCGACCAGTTGCTTAAAACCTAGGAGTGTGAGAAATCTCCCCCAGTGTTTTATTAGCCTCTTAAGTACCATTAAATATATCCAAGGCTAGCCAACACCTTCTGAAAACGGATGGTCTGCCTACCCAGATACGCATGCGCTATAACAGACCCTCTAGGGATCCTTTCGACACCCACATGGGGGGAGGTCACATGGGACAAAGGGAGGCTGACATAATTTTGCTAGGCACAACACCCTGCACACTGAGGAGACAGACGCGCCTGACACGGGTGAAGCCTATGAGGTAGCCACTAACTGCCCAAACACACATGCAGACAGTACCTAAGGGCCCTGAAAATCCCTAACTCAAGGGACGGAAGTGGTACATATCACGAACGTAAATAACTTATAACATAACAAAATAAACAAAAAAAAAAAAAAGGGGGATGACCACCCTGGACGAGAACCATCTGCCCCACTGGTACCTATACCAGGCCACATGACTACACACAGAACACACCACGTGAAACAACTGCCCACGAAATAGGCGCACCGGTCTCGGGGGCATGAGACACCTCATCTATACTCAGTGACGACAGGTGACATAAAACCCACTTGTGAGGAAAGTGAAATTACTTGCTTGCCCTTCGGCACTAAATGTTATTTGTTATGTAAATGATGCTTCAAATTACATGCTGTTATAGTTATGTATCCATGTTTAAATGTTCATTGACCTCGACTTTGAGGTTTCAGCTTAACCATCTGTATTTGAAGAGGAGCCCAATTAGCCACGTTTCATTGGAAGCTCCCACTCCTAAACCCCACGGTACGCCTAGAGTACCAGACCGCGAGGTCTTTGTATAAAATTCCCATACCACCACGAGACCCACCCCAACCACCCCAACAAACCCAACCCAACCCTGCACACCAGTGTAAACCACTCGCAATCGAACCGGCCTTGAAAACGCACACTTGAGAGATCACCTACCCCCCGCCTCCCCACCACATCACACAACAACAAACATGATCATCTACTCGCACAACACCAAAGGCCTCAACACGCCACACAAAAGACGCATGCTACTAGACGTTGTAAAACAACTGAAAGCCGACATAATCTGCGTACAAGAGACACACTTTGTATCAGGCAGAGTCCCTAAATTTGCCAGCAGAGACTACCCCATGCAATTCCACGCCACACACTCCTCCAAATCCAGGGGAGTATCCATCCTGTTCCATAACTCACTGACGGTGGAAACGCTCAGAGTCAAGATAGACAGCCAAGGGCGCTATATAATCCTACAATGTAGGATCAATGAACAACCATACGTTCTCGTGTGCCTCTACAGCCCAAACGACCAACAACGAAATTTCCTACACAAGGTCCTAAACAAACTCCCTGAAGATGCAACAGACCCAAGGATCATCTGTGGCGATTTCAACCACATAATGGACACACGTCTGGACTCCACCATGCCAAGTACAACACCCAGACACCTCACGATCAAACCATCCGCCAAGGCGTTTACAAAACTCATACACGAAAACAGCCTATATGACATATGGAGAACTAGACACCCCTCAGAAAGAGAATATACGTTTTTTTCGAACACACACAAAACCTACTCGAGAATAGACCATATCCTTATATCCGGAGTGCTACTCCCGCAAGTAGAGGCATGCTCTATAGGCAACATTGTATGGTCAGACCATGCCCCTTTATTGATGACACTACACTCCATATACCAACACCGAGGCAAACCACCTTGGCGCCTCAATGATTCATTACTCTACGATAAATCCTTCGCAACGACATTGAACACCAACCTACAAGACTACTTCAAGACGAATGACAACTCGGAAGCCTCCATCCTCTCAATATGGCAAGCCCACAAAACAGTTATGAGAGGCCTTCTAATCAGCCGCGCGACATATCTGAAGCGGAAGCGAGACAAAGAATACTTAGATCTCCTACGTAAATTGAGAGATACCACTACAGCTCATCTACTTCATCCCTCACAGGCCCTCTCGAAGGCAATAAAAGACATCACAAATCAAGTCAACTCACTTGCTCTGGCCAAAACAGCCCATGCCCTTACCAAACTTAAGTTGAGAACATATACTCAAGGCAACAGAGCAGGGAAACATCTGGCCACACTGCTCAAAAAGCAGCAAACACAAGCTAAAATCCCACACTTAGTCACCACCTCGGGCAATAAAATACACAACCCACAAGACATCAATGACAGTATGGCTGATTTTTACCATTCCCTTTATAATCTACACACAGATCCGACATTGCACCAACCAACACCAACGGAAATAACTGACTTTCTAGCAGATGTTCAGCTCCCTACCCTATCTACCGCACAAAAACACGATGTACAAACACAGATCACCACACAAGAAATTCTAGACACCATATCCTCCTTACCATCGGGGAAATCACCAGGCCCGGATGGCTTGTCCAATACCTATTACAAACAATTTGCACCAATCCTAACACCATATCTATTGAAAATATACAACCATGCCATACAAACAGGCAAACGGCCATGCGAGATGCTGATGGCCCACGTGGCCACCCTACCCAAACCAGGGAAAACCCCTAACAGATGCCAGAACCTCCGTCCCATATCACTACTAAACACTGACATCAAAATCATAGCAAAGATCTTCTCTAACAGACTATCACACATTATTCCCTCCCTGATCCAGTCGGATCAGGTAGGATTCGTAGGAGGCAGACAGGGGGCAGATGGCACAAGGAAAACCCTAGATCTTCTTTACGAGATACAACGAAATAAAACCCCAAGCGTCCTACTCTCGCTAGATGCTGAGAAAGCCTTTGACAGGCTCCACTGGCCCTTTCTCATTGCAGTACTTAAAAAATTTGAATTTCCCCCACAATTCCTGTCGATCATCACCGCACTCTACTCCTCACCAACTGCCAGAGTGGTTAACGGTGGCTTTATCTCCAAACCCTTTAATATATCCAACGGCTCTAGACAAGGCTGCCCCCTCTCCCCATTGCTTTACATTTTATCACTAGAACCCCTCGCACAAACGATAAGAGACAATCCGAGTATACACGGTATTAAAATAGGAAGTAGGGAATACAAACTGTCATTATTTGCGGACGACATACTCCTCACCCTAGAACAACCGCATATCTCCCTACCCAACTTCCACAAAATCCTTTCCAAATTCAGCACCTGCTCCTACTATAAACTGAATATCTCAAAAACCCTAGCTATGGGCATCAATGTCACAACTCAGGAAATGACCATCCTCAAAGCCAGTTTCTCTTACGACTGGAGACAAGACCACCTCAAGTTTCTAGGGATCCTACTCACCCCCTCCACAACCTCGTTGTATAAAGCAAACTATGCAAAACTAACCACAGAAATCAAGAACCTACTACTAAGTTGGAAAGGCAAATATATATCTTGGCCCGGCCGGATAGCCTCTATTAAAATGGTGATATTACCGAAGATTCAATACCTGTTCCGTACACTCCCGCTCAAGATCTCGAACAAGTACTTGGAAGATCTACAACGCATCCTGAATGACTTTGTATGGGACTACAAAAAACCTAGGGTGTCCCTCAGCACGATGTTCAAACCACACGCCAAGGGAGGAATGGGACTACCAGACATTAAAAAATACTACAGAGCAGCACAGATAGCTCCAATCCTCGCGGCTTCAAACCATACAACCCCTTTGCCTTGGGTCGAACTGGAAGCATCTAAAACCGATGGGCTCACACTTCCCACACTAGCCTGGCTACCGGCAAACCGACGCCCCTGCAAGTTAGCAATGCTTCCAACAACGGCCACGACCCTTTCAATATGGGACAACTACCGCAGGAAGAGAGAGAACATATCGCCTCTAGCACCAGCAACCCCCATAGAAGCAGTACGACAACATATCCCAAACTTCAACCACAAACTCTGGCTCCGACACGGTGTTCTCACACTGTCGCAAGTACTACAGGGCGACAGCCTCAAACCATTCCCTGACATCTGCCGAGAGTTCAAAATGCCTATGATCGCAAACTTCTCCTACAATCAACTACAATCTTGGACAAACCTCCACAAACCAAGAAGACACAAGAACCCACCGGATCCACACTGGTTTAAAATAACAGAAATATGCACAAAGACAAAACCGGCAAAAAAACTCATCTCATTGATCTATACCTCAGAACACATAGACACTCAAGCAAAGCCCACATCATTCCAAGAAAATTGGGAACGAGATCTAGGATACAAACTTACAGATGAGAAATGGCTGGATATTTTCCAAGCGAACAAAAAAATGACCCTCTGCATGTCACACATGGAACTCTCACGTAAACTTCTCTACCGTTGGTATCTAGTCCCCACGAAACTAAAACATTGCTATCCCACAGCATCCGACACATGCTGGCGTTGCCAAAGAGACCGAGGAACCTTCCTACACATATGGTGGCAATGCCCACTCCTACAACAGTACTGGACACAAGTCCTAGATTTAACGAAACGATGCACCCAGACACACATTCCCCAGACACCGGAGCTATTCCTATTGCTCCTGCTCCCCCAAACACCCCAAACCCACACCAAATATCTGCTATACCACATCTGTATAGCAGCCCTCACTGTCATAAGCAGGAAGTGGAAACAAACAACCGCCCCAACGATCCACCAATGCATTGAGGCGGTGGAAACGAACAAGGCTTATGAAAATGCAGCACGGAAATCCAGACGGAGCGAACCCTTCTGGACCAAAGCATGGGCCCTATGGGACAAAACCAAACCAGCTGACCCACAAGACATCCACAAGCCATGCGACCAAGACAACGCACCTCCCCGACTGGAGGAACACGTAACTCCCACACCCTGACTGGCTGGCCCACACACATACCCACTGAGACACACATCAGTATGCACACCAACACACCCCCACCAATCACACACCAACACAACACGCTCCACACGCACACACCCTACCCCCACCAACCCGCACCTTACGGAACCACCACTGAGCGACAAGAATTTGAATACGAGACAAGGTCACTTGGACCAGGAAGTGGTGGCATGTGACCCTGAAGTTACGCTGATGTATAATCACTATGGAACCATACAAATCTTGGGCACAACAGGTCAACTAACTTATGTAAGAAACCATTCGACACTGAAATGTCTTGTGTATGCACTGTACCCCATGCCACCCCACTGTATCCATGATACTCTCAAGACGAACTGCATGACTTCCTCCCCCCCCCCTTTTTTGCCTTTTGTATCCCCCCCCTCCCCCATGCCTCTTTAATGCAAAATAAAAATTGTCAAATCAAAAAAAAAAAAAAAATCAGATCATAGTAAAATGTAATCCCTGCCAATTGATCACTGTAGTCAGTGATCAATTGGCAGGGAATAATTTTTTATTAAAATGGGTAAGGGGGGACACTTTAAATTAACTTTATTTTTTTTAACAGCAGGGGGCAGGATCAGCACTGATCCGGCTCCCTGCACTTCACACAGAACCCGAAGTGCAGGGAGCGGTAGGTAAGTATTCAGAGCACATGTGCTCGCTCCGACTTGTGGTCAGAGCGAGCACAACTTGACGGGTGCTCGGTATGCCTCAATGCGGAGGCATACCGGGAGCACCATTAACCCCGCGATCGCCGCGATAGCGGCAATCCGGGGTTAATTTTACCGCGTGACGGACGAGTCCGTCACCCGTCGTTAAGGTCTCCCCTGTGTGACGGACCTCGTCCGTCACCCGTCCTGAAGTTAAACAGAACTTGCAATAAAGAAAGCCTAAATAGGGCTCTCTTTACAGGAAGTGTTTATGGAAGGCTGTGCAAGTCACATGCAGGGAGGTGTGACTAGGGTTCATAAACAAAGGGATTTAACTCCTAAATGGCAGAGGATTGAGCAGTGAGGCTGCAGGGGCATGTTCTATACACCAAAACTGCTTCATTAAGCTAAAATTGTTCAGGTGACTATAGTGTCCCTTTAACTAAAGTAAGAATTCAAAGTGAAATTTAAGGACAAAATAGCTCAACTGGAAAAACTCTCAGCTATGCTTTCAGTTAGGATACTTTGGCCTTTTTTTTTGTCAGTCTTTGTTTATTGGTTCTTTTTTTTTTTAAGATTAGTTAGAGATACAGAAATAAGAAACAACGTCAATGTGTGTGTCTGTCAATGAGTGAGTTTGTGTATGTTTGTCAGTGAGTGTGTGTCTGTCAGTGTTTGTGTATGTCAGTGAGTGTGTGTGTGTGTTTGTCGGTCAGTGTGTATGTATGTCAGTGAGTGTGTGTGTGTCTGTCAGTGTGTGTGTGTGTATCTGTCAGTGTGTGTGTGTGTGTCAGTAAGTGTGTGTGTGTGTGTGTGTCAGTGAGTGAGTGTGTGTCTGTGTGTGTCGGTCAGTGTTGCGATGGCCGTGGCTGGACAGTGGAGTACCTGGGGTGCACGGAGGCACGCAACGCCACGTCACATTCCGACGTGACGTGGACATGCTCCACCTTCACAGGGTTTCAAGAAGTAGCGGGAGGATCCACTTTGGCACAGGGTGCGAACTGCGCCATTTGGGGTATACCAGAGGCCGGACTCCCGAGTCGCATACTGGCAGCACCAATGTAAGTGGAGTTTGCTTATTGGCTAAAGGGAGGTGCTGGGATTTAGTATATAGGGGGGACTGGGATTAAGTAGAAGGGGTGGACTGGATTTTAGTAGGGGGGAGCTGGGATTTAGAAGAGGGAGTGCTGTAGTTTAGTAGAGGGGGATACTGGGTATTTTTTAATACTGTACTTTTCAAAATAAACCTATGTTTTTATGAAAATGTAAGTAGGTTTTTTTTGCGGCCCACATAAACTTAAACCTTGTTTATTTGCCCCGCGCTAGACTTTGAGTTTGACATGTTTGTTATACACAAATACACCCATATATTCCAAAGCCATCACTATACACAAATAAACTCCTATACTTACAAATATACATGCCAAAGGCTGTGTGGAGGGGCAGGGATATGTTATGTCATATCCCTGCTCACTGCATTCCTCACAGCGCGGCTGGCGCAGCGGCACTTTAGT